>CM052722.1:64810480-65000605 GCA_028551405.1 Uromys caudimaculatus
AAACAACCCAGATGTCCCTCATCAGAGGAATGGATACAGCAAATGTGGTACATTTACACAATGGAGTACTACTCAGCTATTAAAAACAATGACTTAATGAAATTTGCAGGCAAATGGATGGAACTTGAAAATATCATCCTGAGTGAGGTAACTCAGTCACAAAAAAAGGAACATGGTATGTACTCACTGATAAGCAGATATTAGCCCAAAAGTTCAGAATGCCCAAGTTTCACTTAACAGTAACCGCTGGACTGAGAGTGAGATCACAGATGGAGGAGTTGGAGGAAGGTCTGAAGGAGCTGAGGGAATTTGCAGCCCCATGGAGGGAGCAAGAGAGTCAATGGGCCTGACCCCCCCCCGGGTCCTCCTGGAGTTTGGACCACCAACCAAATAATACACATTGATGGACTTACGGTTTGGACCACATATGTGGCAGAGGATGACCTCTATGGCCATCAGGGAGAGAGGAAAGGCCCTTGGGCCTGAGGATGTTAGAGGCCTCAGTAAAGGGGAATGTCAAAGCGGGAATATGGGGATGGGTGGATGGGGGTGGGGGGTGGGGTGGGAGGTGGAATTCCCTCCTAGAGGCGGGTTGGGGAGGGGACAGGGGGTATCCAAAGAGGAGACTCAGAAAAGGAGAAACATTGGAAATGTACATAAAGTATCAAAAATAAAAAAGGAGACAAAAAAAAAAAAGTCTACTGAGTTGTCTGAGTTAATTTTTTATCTAGCCCCATTGCCAAAAGTTGTTTATCAGCTGTAGGATTTCTTGTGTGGAATTTTTGTGGTTACTGTAATATACTATTACATCTTCTGCAAAGAATGATATTTTGGCTTCTTATTTTCCAGTTTGTATCCTTTTGACCACTTTTTGTTGTGTAATTGTTCTGGCTTGTACTTCAAGTACTATATTGAAAAGGTAGGGAGAGAGTGGGCAGCCTTTTCTAGGTCCTGATTTTAGTGGGATTGTTTCAAGTTTCTGTCCATTTAGTTTTATTTTGGGTGCTAGTTTGCTGTAGATTCTTTTACCTTGTTTCAGTGTGGGCCGTGAATTCCTGTTCTTTCCAAGACTTTTATCATGAATGGGTGCTAAAGTTTGTCAAATGCTTTCCAATCATCTAATGAGATGATCATGTGTTTTGTTTTCTTTGAGTTTGTTTATATAGTTGATTAGTCTGACAGATTTCTGTGTATTAAACCATCCATGCATTCCAGGGATCAAACCTACTTGATCATGGTGGATGATCCTTTTGATGTATTCTTGGATTCGGTGTGAGAGAAATTTATTAAATATTTTTGCATCAATATTCATAAGTCAAATTGGTCTGAAGATTTCTCTTTTTGTTGTGTATTAGTGTAGTTTAGGTTTAAGCATAATTGTGGCTTCATAGAACAAATTGTTCCTTCTCTTTTTATTTTGTGGAATAGTTTGAAGAGTATTCTATTATGTCTTCTTTGACCATCTGATAGAATTCTGAAATAAACCTATCTGTTCCTGGGCTTTTTTTGTTGGGAGACTTTTAATGACTACTTCTATTTTTAGGGGTTATCAGACTGTTTAGATGGTTTATCTGATCGTGATTTAACGTTAGTACCTGGTATCTGTCTAGAACATTGTACATTTCATCCAGAATTTACAGTTTTGTTGAATATAGGCTTTTGTAGTAGGATCTGATGAATTTTTGAATTTCCAAAGTTTCTGTTGTTATGTCTCCATTTTAATTTCTGATTTTGTTAATTTGGATATTGACTCTGTGCCCTTTGCTTATTCTGGCTAAGGGTTTATCCATCTTGTTGATTTTCTCAAAGAACCAGCTCCTGGAATTGTTTATTCTTTGTACAGTTTAATAATTTCCTGCCATTTACTCCTCTTGGGTGTATTTGCTTCTTCTTGTTCTAGAGCTTTCAGATGTGCTGTCAAAGTGCTAGTGCATGCTCTCTCCAGTTTCTTTCTGGAGGCACTCAGAGCTATGAGTTTTCTTCTTAGCCCTGCTGTCGTTGTGTCCCATAAATGTTTTGCCTTCATTTTCATTAAATTGTAAAAAGTTTTTAATTTATTTCTTTATTTCTTCCTTGACCAAGTTATCATTGAGTAGGGCATTGTTCAACTTTCATATATTTGTGATCTTTCTGTTGTTTTTGTTCTCATTGAAGACCAACCTTAATCTGTGGTGTTCTGATAGGATGCATAGGATTATTGAAATCTTCTAATACCTCTTGATCCCTATTTGTGACCGATTATATAGTAAATTTTGGAGAAGGTACCATGAGGTGCTAATAAGAAGGTATATTCTTTTGTTTTAGGATGACATATTCTATAGATATCTGTTAAATCTATCTGGTTCATAGTTTCTATTAGTTTCATTATGTCTTTGTTTAGTTTCTATATCCATGATCTGTCCATTGATGAGACTGGGGTGTTTAAATTTCCCACTATTATTGTTTGAGGTTCAATGTGTGCTTGAGCTTTAGTAAATTTTCTTTCTTGAATGTGGGTGCCTTTGCATTTGGAACATAGGTGTTCAGAATTGAGAGTTCATCTTGGAAGATATTCCCTTTGATGGGTTTATAGTGTCTTTCCTTATCTTTTTTGATAACTTTTGGTTGAAAGACGATTTTATTCAATATTTGAATGGCTACTCCAGCTTGTTTTGGGGGATCATTTGCTTGGAAGAACTTTTTCCAGCCATTTATTCTGAGGTATTGTCTGTCTTTGTCACTGAGGTGTGTTTCCTGTATGCAGCAACTTGCTGGGTCTTTTTTATGTATCCAGTCTGTTAGTCTATAACTTTTTATTGTGGAAATGAGACCAATGATATTAAGAAATATTAAGGAAAAGTGATTGTTGCTTTCTGCTATTTTTGTTGTTAGAGGTGAAATTGTGTTTTTGTGCAAATCTTGGTTTTGTTGAAAGATTACTTCCTTGCATTTTTTATGGCATAGCTGCTCTCCTTGTGTTGGAGTTTTCCGTCCATTATCCTTTGTAAGGAGGGATTTGTGAGAAGATATTGTGTAAATTTGGTTTTGTCATGGAATATCTTGATTTTTTTCCATCTATGGTAATTGAGAATTTTGCTTGTTATAGTAGCCTGGGCTGGCAATTTGGTTCACTTACAGTTTGCCTGACATCTGCACAGGATCTTCAGCCTTTTAGACTCTCTTGTGAGAAGTCTGGTGTAATTCTTATAGGTGTCTTTTTATATGTTACTTGACCTTTTTCCCTTACTGCTTTTAATATTTTTTCCTTGTTTTGTGTGATTGGTCTTTTGACTATTATGTGAGTGGAGGAATTTCTTTTCTGATCCAAAGTATTTAGAGTTCTGTAGGCTTCTTGAATATTTATGTTCATCTCTTTCTTTAGGTTAGGAAACTTTGCTTCTATAATTTTGTTGAAGATATTTACTGGCCCTTTAAGTTGGGAATCTTCACTCTCTTCTATATCTATTATCCCTATGTTTGATCTTTTCATTGTTTCCTGTATTTCCTGGATGTTTTGGGTTAGGAGCTTTTTCCATTTTGCATTTTCCTTGACTGTCATTTCAATGATTTTTATGTTATCTTCTATACGTGAGATTCTCCTATCTCTTGTATTCTGTTGGTGATGCTCACATCTATGACTCCTGATCTCTTTCCTAGGTTTTCTGTCTCCAGGGTTCTTTCCCTTTGTGATTTCCTTTTTGTTTTTATTTCTATTTTTAGATCCTGGATTGCTTTGTTCAATTCCTTTACCAGTTCAGTTGTGCTTTCCTGTAATTTTTTAAGGGAATTTTGTCTTTCCTTTTTAAGGGCTTTTACCCGTTTACCTGTATTCTACTGTATTACTTTAAGGGAGTTATTTATGTCCTTTTTAAATTCTTCTATCTTCCTCATGAGATGTGCTTTTATATCACAGTCTTGCTTTTCCAGTGTTTTGGGGTATGCAGGACTTGCTGTAGTGGGAGAACTGGGTTCTGATGATGACAAGTAGCCTTGGTTTCTCTTGCTTAGGTTCTTGAGCTTGCCTCTTACCATCTGGTTATATCTGGTGTTAGTTAATCTTGCTGTTTCTTATTAGAGCCTGTCCCTCTTGTGAGCCTGTGAGCCTGTGATCTTAAGTGAGTCTCTCTGGGTGGGATTCGGATATGGAGAGTGCTGCCACAGGTTTAACTCTGGGGTGCAGATGGAGACCAGAAGGATCCTGTCCCCAGTTGCTCTGCAGTTCCTGTGCCCTGTGGACTCCTGATGGGCCCCTCTTTGGCCAGTTATTGGAACAAAAGTGTTGGTCTCATCTGTGAACTTAGGAATGACAGCTCTAGTGGGAAACTAGGTCTCTCTGTGCGAGATTTGGATATGGAGAGCTGTGCTACAGTCTTAGCTCCAGTATGTGTGAAAGTAGTTCTTGGTGCTTCAGTACCCAAAAAGGAAAATTCACATATCTACCACAAGAAAGGGAAAAATCAAAACTTGGTTATAATTAGTAGTAAAATAGTATAAAGCAAAGTAATTTAACATCCTTTTATATCGGTTAAAGAGGAAGCACAAAATATAGCAAAAGAAATACCTGAGCAATGACAGAGTATTTATTATACTTACTGAATTTCATTCATACTGGGATGAAATATCTCAAAGTACACATATTTTATCTTTCTTGATAATATTATTATTGTTCAGTTATTTCAATAGTCTTGGATATTTATAAAATATTTACTTTAAGAGTTTTTTTTCAAAGAAATACTGTTCTGCATAGATATAGGATATATAAGACTGAAGTTAAATTATCATGTAAAGTTAAATTATCATATACTTAAATATCAGCAAATTGACAAATCAGTGCCCAATGTCTGGAAATAAACTAAATATATTTAGATGATTTTTCTAGACTTTAAATCCTGGCTGATCATTCATGTCACAGGATTTATGGATACCTATTTAAAGACATCTTTTTAAAACTGAATTCTCGGTATATTACATAATTTCTATACATACAACAGTTTAAAATGTGGATGAAATGTTGAGATAGAACCTCATATTAAATTGTTCTTACTTTCTTTATACTTGTTCTCAGAAACATGGCTTCTTTCATAATTCACTATAATAAGTGTCTTTCATGCAGCCAATATAGTAGTTGAAATACATTTGTAGATCTATTATTATGTGTCCTGGGACTTCATGTCACTTCATGTGTGTCTGTATTTTTCTGCATACACCTATGCTTGTTCTCAACATATTTGTTCTTGAACACATATATACTTTCTGACATGCTCTGTACAGGAAACATTTTGGTCAGTAAAGACTGTAACTTCTAGCATCCTCTACTTTTTGGATTCAACCTAGCAAAATGAATAGTGATTAGAATCTAGGTGTAACACTTCCTCTTTTATGTATCTAGGCATTGCCAGGTAGAACTTTATCTTTTTTCAGTCAAAGTATCAACTCTCTAGCCTGTAGAATTTTTAGGGACTTCCTGATATTATTAATACATTGGCTATCTTACTGCTTTTAGTTCAATTTTTATTCATTCCAGTATCTGATTGAAATTTTCAAGATTTTTTCTAGGTTTTATATTTATTGATTTCATCAGACCAAAGTTCACCTAACAAGTGAAGAGTGGTTCCAATAGAGTAGGCAATTAATAGAGGTAGCTTGTAAGATAGAATAAATAGTTTAGAATTTTTTTCCTGAATAAATAGATACACTCAGAAAAGAGTGATCTTGGATATTAAATAAACATTACATAAGTATATACTTGATCTATATATTAAGACATTAATAATTATGTTTAGCATAAAAAACCTCTAATACTTCTAGATTCATAACTTTGTTTCAAAAAATGAAGCACTTCAGTGTTCAATTCGATGAGATTTCAGTAGAAGCTTTTACCATAGTGAATTAACCCATATAAATGTTCATTAGATTCTTGATGTTTGCAAAGCATGGCTAAAATATATAAAGAGCCAGACACCTTAGGATCCCCATAAAAGAAGTTTGGAAGATAAATGTGTAAAATGTATTAATTGATTTATTCTAAATGTTTTCTGATACTTATCAGAAAAAGATGAGTTTTGAATTTAGAATCACTGCTTAATGAATTTAATGTTCACACAGTGATATAAATTAACAAATTTACTATCAAACACAGAAAGCATTAAATGTGCTTAAGTACAGCCTTATCTTTTCTATAAAATTCGTCTGTGGGTCACTAGCAGTCAGTCGTTGTCTTTTATTCAACTCATATTTTCTATGAGACCATACTGATTACAAAGAACTGTACTGACAAGAACTGTAATTTACTCTGTGAGTCAGAAAATACTATTTTACTTGATCATAATATTATATTCATGTATGTTTAAATATGTTTTCCCAACCCCATGGAGTACCAATATATAATTTCTATAATATCATCCAGACTATGAAACATACTTCACACAGAGAATCACTTGGATCATAAATACAAAATTATACATGTAAGGAAGACATTGGACTATAGTTACTAATTGAAATAGCAAGGTAACTAGTATTGGTTTTCATATATATATATATATATATATATATATATATATATATATATATCCGCATGCCAAAATTTTCAAGGATCTAATTCTGAAGGAAAACTAAGTTAAGTGTTTGCAATATGGAAATTATTTATCAAATACAACAATAGAAAAAAGTCAAGCAAATTAAAATGGAATGGAAAGTGGCCAACATTTTCTCAGTAGAAGAATGAGAATTAACTTTATGCCTGAAAGTTGACATTTATTCAAATAGTTTTTAAAAATATCTTGAGAGCAGCAAAATTTAATACAGTACTTTAATACTGATATCAATGAAATCAAGGCCAGGCATTGAATTTACTAAATGAACTAGCATAGTGGGAATAGAACTGAATTCTAAATGAATGTACAATATTAGCAAGAAGCTTAAAATGAGAATAATGTTCTTGTTTCATGTTTTTTGGCAGTTGACAGGAATTTGAAAATATAGAAATGAAATTTAGAGATGATTCCTGCTAGTTAAATAAAATTATCCATGATATTTTAACTTTGATTTTTTTCTCATTTTTTTTCTGTTGGAGTATCTGGAACATTTGTAATATTTTTTTGGTTAGAAACATTTGATCAACTGAATTAAACATTTCAGGAAAGTTAACCAGAGGAGAAGAGAAAGAAGAAGCAACTATATTGTTACATTCATCAGATATTTGCCCATCTCTCATTATTTCTGACCATTCAATTAAGTGTAATAACAAACACTTTGTGAACTGTGACTTCTCATACATGTCAAACAGCCCGTGAAATGTATGAAATTTTATGTCCAACTCCATTAAACTCACTACAGAGAAAAAGACAGCACATGTGTAGTTGGATATATGCTTATAGAAAGCATTTATGCTTTGTTAATTCCACAACTAAATTGATCTATAGTCTACAAGCAAGCCACTGTGTGCAATTAATGGATTAATATAGTAGGGAAGGGGACTATATTCTAAATGAAACCACATAATCAAGAAAAAGCTCAAAATTAGAATTATGTTCCTTTTTGAGTTCTTTCTACATTTTGTGTGAATTTGAGGATGTCGAAAGGAAAAGGGGAAGCAACTTAAACTCAAAGCCAATAACAGCTGTGAGATTGATGGGATTTTCACAAAGACCATAGTTTGATGAAAATATTCTCAAATATCTCTCCCTTTATTGTTTGGCTAGTTATGATAGTTATTTCTGTAATTTACAGGATCTCTAAGAGAAATCATTAAACTCCCCTATTCATTTACTTTTAAATTCAATAAGATTCAATAACAAAAGTTAAGATTCTTTATTTTTGGTCTATTGATGGAAGGCTATGTATAAATAGCTAAAAGTCAGTAATGTGAAGGTAATAGAAATGAGCTAGAATAAAACTAAATGTCACCACATCTTAATTTTTAAAAAAGCTTTCAGGAGATAAGCAGTGTTCAGCAAGCTATAAAATGTGCTCTTTGCTTACAAGAAAAAGGTCAATAATGTGATAAAAATTTTTAATAGGTTATCTTTAAATGATGATATTAGTATCTAAAATATGGTGTCTTGCATTATTTGAATAGATCCTAGCACCTATAGTAAATCTTTAGTTCCCTTTTTATGAAGGTTGGTTAATTGTTTTACAACCTCTTGGAATGTGCTCTGAGTAGGAGAAAGTCTGGTTACTATCTAAGAGCAATTAACTGGTGACACTTGGAAGAGTGGCAGGTTCTCATTGCAGTTTTGACTATCAGAAAAGAACTTAATAGCAGTCCCACTATAAAAGAGCTTAATAATCACTAATATAATTTTAGGAATTATTATAAGATCATCATAAAGACTTATCTATTTGTCTATGTAGCATCATTACAAGACAGTACATCTTCGTGGATCTGCAGAGATCTGTTCCAAAGGGGTGTGCTACTACTTATTGTTATTTATGCTTAATAATAACAAGAAAAAGCATATTAATAGTAAGAATCTTTCCTAAAATTAATCCCTTAAGGGCTCATGTGTCACAGATTATATAATAATTTGAAGCAGGCCATTTCAGGACAATCATCTGCTAGGTATTAGCTTGTCCCATTATGGCTCCTGACACCTCTTACCTCCTGAGGTTGCCTGTTTACATTCATTCTGCTGGCCCACATGGTTTCACTCCTGCCCCTGCAATGCCTGATCATGATCCCCTTTTCCCCTGTCCCTCCCACTCCACTCTCCAGTTTCCTACTTCCCTCTTCCCTCTGGTTTCTTCTCCCTCCCTAGTGGGAGTGAAGCATCTTCATGTGGGCTCTATGGCTTGTTATCCTTTTTGAGTTTAGTGGAATGTACCCTGGATGTTCTGTGCTTTTTTGCAAATATTCACTTTTTTTTTGATACTTTATTTACATTTCCAATGTTTCCCCTTTCTAGGTCTCCTCTTTGGAGACTACCTATCCCTTCCCCCTCCCCCATCTCTATCAGGGAATTCCACCTCCCACCCACCTGCCCGCCCACTCCCATATTCTCACCTAGACATTCCCCTTTACTGGGGTCTCTCCTCCCCGCGATAGCCAACAAGGCCCTCCTCTGCCACATATGTGGTCCGAACCATGGGTCCCTCCATGTGTATTCTTTGGTTGGTGGTCCAGCCTCCAGAAAGACCAGGGGGAGGGGTATCAGGCCAGTTGACACTGTTGCTCCCTCCATAGGGCTGCAGACTCCCTTAGCTCCTTCAGTCCCTTCTCCAACTCCTCCATCTGGGACCTCACTCTCAGTCCAGCAGTTACTGTAAAGTGAAACTTGGGTATTCCAAATGTTTCGGCTAATATCCACTTATCAGTGAGTACATACCATGTTCATTCTTTTGTGACTGAGTTACCTCACTCAGAATGATATTTTCAAGTTCTATCCATTTGCCTGCAAATTTCATTAAGTCATTGTTTTTAATAGCTGAGTAGTACTCCATTGTGTAAATGTACCACATTTGCTGTATCCATTCCTCTGATGAGGGACATCTGGGTTGTTTCCAGCTCTGCCTATTATAAATATGGCTGCTATGAACATAGTGGAGCATGCATCTTTATTACATGTTGGAACATCTTCTGGGTATATGCCCAGGAGAGGTATAGCTGGTTCCTCAGGTAGTATTATGTCCATTTTTCTGAGGGTCCACCAAACTGATTTCCAGAGTGGTTGTGCCAGCTTGCAATCCCACCAACAATGGAGGAGTGTTCCTCTTTCTCCACATCCTTGCCAGCATCTGCTGTCACCTGAGTTTTTGATCTTAGCCATTCTGACTGGTGTGAGTGAGTATATACCATGCATGTCCTTTTGTATCTGAGATATCTCACTCGGGAAGATACTTTTTAGTTCCATCCAACTGCCTGTAAAACTCATGATGTCCTTTTTCTTAATAGTATTCCATTGTATAAATGAACCACATTCATCCATTGTAGGAAATCTGGGTTGTTTCTAGCTTCTGACTATCACAAATAAGTTCTCTATGATCATAGTGGAGCATGTGCCCAAGTGTCATTGTAGGGCATCTTTGGGGTATATACCCAAATATGGTATAGCTGGGTCTTCAAGTAGATCTATTTCCAATTTTCTGAGGAAACTCCAGAATGACTTCCAGAGTGGTTGTACCAGTTTGCAATCCCACCAGCAATGGAGGTTTGTGCCTCTTTCTCCACATCCTCAACAACATGTGCTTTCACCTGAGTCTTTGATCTTAGCCATTCTTATTAGTGTAAGGTGGAATCTCAGGGTCATTTTGATTTGCATTTCCCTGATCACTAAGGACTTTGAACATTTCTTTAAGTACTTCTTGGCCATTCTAGATTCCTCTGTTGTGAATTCTGTTTAGTTCTATACCCAATTTTTTGATTGGGTTCTTTGGATTTCTTGTAGGTTAGCATCTTGAGTTCTTTATATATTTTGGATATTTGCCCTCTATCAGATGTGGGGTTAGTGAAGTTTATTTCCTAATTTGTAGTTGCCAATTCATCATATTGACTATGTCCTTTGCCCTACAGAAGCTTTCAGTTTCATGAGGTCCCATTTATTAATTCTTGATCTTAGAGCCTGAGTCACTGGATTTCGGGTTTGGATATTCTACCCGCTCACCCCTTCCCTAACATGATTTGTTCTTTTCATTTTGTTGTGTATTTCCTTTGACCTGTGTTTCAATATCTTCTAAGGTATCTACAATACCTGACATTCTTTCTTCTATCTCTTGTATTCTGTTAGGGATGCTTACATTTGTATTTCCTGACCTCTTTCCTAGGTTTTCCATTTCCAGGGTTATATCCTTTTCTGTTTTCCTGGACTGCTTAGTTCAATTCCTTCACCTATTTGGTTGTGTTTCCCTGTATTTCTTTAAGGGATTTATTTGTTTCCTCTTTAAGGACTTCTATCTGTTTACCTGTGCTTTCCTGTATTTCTTTCAGTGAGTTAATTATATCCTCTTTAAAGGACTGTATTATCTTCATGAGATAGGACTTTAGGTCAGCATCCTGGTTTTCTGTTGTGTTGGTAACTCCAGAGTTTGCTGTGTTTGGAGAACTGGTGCCAGAACATATTATATCTGTTGTTTATGATCTTGTGCTTGCCTATTGCCATTTGGTTATCTCTGGTGTTAGCTGGTCTTGGTGTCTCTGTCTGAAGCCAGCCTCATGTGTCCCTTGGGTATTTTCATGTGTCCTGGAAGGCCTGTGGCACTGGCAGTAGCAGACCTACTGGGGAGCCTTCAGACTGTGGGGTCTTCAGAAGAGCAGACATACCAATGGCCTGCCTGGGTGGAAGGCACAGCCTAGAAAGTGTATGAGTTCATGCAGGGAGTGGGTTTGGTATGGAGATGGGTCCCAACTCCACTGGGCTCCTTGGGCTTCCCAGCTTCTGTGGCTATTTAAGGGGGAGTCCCTAACCTGTGGCCCTGGTTGTAGCAGACCTCCTGGGAGCCTTCTGGCTGTGGGGTTTTCAGAGGAGCAGATAGGTGATGATCTGCCTAGGTGAAAGTCACAGCCCCTTCTTTTCCTTTTTTCCCCAACAAAATATTTTTTATTAATCATTTGGGAATTTTATACAATGCACCCAAACACACTCACTTGCCATTCCTCCCAGGTCTATCCTCCCATGCTTTACCCCCCTTCCCAAGCAAAACCCACCAAGTTCAGTTTTGGTTGCATGTATGCTCATTAGAGAATGGTCAAACTCCCAGGGGCCAGTTTCATAAAAAAAAAAAAAAAAAAAAAAAAAAAAAAAAAAAAAACTAAGTCTGCTGAAATGTAGCTCTTCAATTTGAAGGAAAGTGAATTGTTTACCATAAGCTGTGAAGTGTAAATTCCTGCTTCTTTTGTAGACTCAATTGTGTCATGTGATGTTTTTATTAAAACTGTCTTATGAGAGGATTTTTTGCTGAAGCAGGCACATGGGAGAATATTTTGTTGAGAACAGACATGTTGGAAGAAACCTGGTGCAGTGGAAATAAGCCCCACATGTCCATCCCAGGCGCTGCAGCTCTGGGTGGGACAGGAGAGAAGTGGTCTCGCAACTTCCCACACAGTCCTATGAGCAGGTGGGGGCTATGGGAAGCCTTTGTAGGCCCTGCCTGTGTGTGGGGGAGGGGGCCATTCCCGGGGAATGCTTCAGACATCTCTGTGGGTTCTCTAGCCCGAGGCACTGGGGCTAGCTGGAGCACAGCTGGGTTGCTGCCAAGATGGGTTTCAGAGACTTGGGGCACCGGGCTAGCTGCTTAGGCTTGGGTGAATGGGTACCGTCTGGGAGTGCTGGGAAGCCCTCGGTGAGAGATTAGACGCAGCTCCCTAATCAAGGGCTAGATCCCTTGCTTCCCAAGGCAGGTCCACATGAAGAGACAGTCCACAATTCTAAGACATTCATTATCATTGTGGCAAGTGGCATGGATGGAATTGTAACACCCCCCCCCCCGCCCCTCTGGGAGAGGTAAGGTAGTAACTTGGAAGGGGCGTGGCTAAGTCTCCAAGTGTCTCATTAATCTGGGGATGGCTTGGGGCTGTGTGGCTACACCTCTACCTTTGGCAGCACTTGGGGGCATGACCATGCCTCTACTGGAGGAGGGGCTGGGGGCCTGATCCTTTTTCACATGACCAAATGTCACAGACCTATGGAGAGATGTAGGCACATCTATATTCTAGGAGCATAGGCAAACAGTTGCCATCCCTTGTAGGCTGAGGATAGCCCATTGGGCCTGCAACATTCAAATCTTAGCTCAACCAGAAACACAGACTTCCAATCACGGCCTGACACAGACATGTCGTGTTTTTCTGGAAACAGCTGTTAAAAATGCATGTGATGTTTTGCTAGAACAGACACTTGAGATATTTGGAAAGGATATAAATATAACTCAACAGACAGTGGACATGACTAGATGGTATTGGTTCCCCTTGCCATTCTTTGTTTGTTATTATTGGGATTTACTGCTCTTGTCTGATGATGCTTGGTGGTATGGGTTCACCTTACCACTCTTTGTTGGTCATGTTTTGCCATGAAGAAATCCACTCAAAAACATATAGTGGTGTTCTGGAAACTTTTTGCCACTTCTCCAGACTTGGGCTGATTGGCAGAGATTCTTCATTTGTTTGTTTGTTTGTTTGTTTGTTTTGTTTTGTTTTGTATTTTTCCCTAGATTGACCTGCCATTGCTGATGTGTGAATGATGTTTGTGAGTGGATCGAGTTGATACTGTAGATTCCTGTGTACTGAACTGCTGGTATTCTGACAGTGCAGATTGCATTTGCTCCAAGGATGTATTTCTAAATAGATCCACACCTCGTTTGCCCTGTTAAACTTTCATTTCCACTACTCTAGTGAGCTGTGGGCTAGAAGGGAAATTAAAGAATTTAAGTATCTTTATCAAAAGTATGTTTTGAAGAATCAAAGCCTACAAAGCTGATCCTCTTCAAGTGTACAGCTGTGATATGCAGATGAGTGAGGGTGTACTGGTCACAGGTGGCTATGCTTATAGAAGAAAATGACTAAGGAGGAATTATGAACACAATTCAAGAATTGCCTAAGTTACACACCAATACAGGTGGTTCTTAACTTCGTATTAACCCTCGCTGTCAGGAGGATCTACTTTTCCTTATTCTTCTGTTGTTACTTTATTTAAAAATTAATTTCAGTTGACTGGTGATATCTGCTTACCTTTAATCAATGCTTCTCTACTATGACTATCTTTCCCGCCTCCTTTCTTTGTTTTAACTTCTAAGATTTAATCTCTATCATTTGTTTTACTACTTTTACACACACAGAACACATTTGAATACTTGAATATATAAAATGGCTACTAGACTAAAAACTACTGTGCATACTAGTGTGCAGATCCTTTGGTGCACAAGTATGCAGCACAACATATATGTCCAAGCCATGTTTACAATGAGTCTTAATCCTGACTTCATTGTCCTTTGGATTAGAAGTGAGTGTACTAGCAACAGAACTAAACTGTCTTAAAGAATATGGGATGGAAGGAAGAGGGACTGGCACGGGGAATTCTTGATGCCTAAGTGTGTTCTACAATAGAAGAAGGTGTAATAGGACTGAATATACTCACTTTGTCCAATAATTTTGTTAGTTCAAAAACCCACTAGGAGCATTCCACACCCTGTAAATGTGGGTTCTGTTTAGAAATTTAAGCTGTCAGAATTCCAGGGTGATAGTGACTGTTTTTCCTAATACCTCATTATCATTTCATTCATAGTATGCCTAGGGTGATTCTTCAGAAACAGATGTGATGTGTCTTTTCCTTCTTCAAGCTTATTAGCATTTCTAAACAATGACAAATCTAAACTCCTAATTGTATTCAAGACTAAAACTGTCTCCCTGATTTTCTGAACTTAGGTTTATGTTTCTATTTATCTCTCTACCATACAAATTATTTTCATGTTATGACATCTTTTTTATATGTTTCTTTATTCAAAAGTTTTCATTTTTGTTGAGTCAAGAGCTAACTCATAACATAAGCTAGTCTCAGAATTGTGGTAACAATCATCTGCCATCCTCCTAAATTCTTGTATTACAATTATGATAAGCTAAGACTAGCTATTTTTTCTCCCTCTCTCTCTCTCTCTCTCTCTCTCTCTCTCTCTCTCTCTCCTCCTTCTTTCTTTCTCCCTTTCAATATATATATTCATGAATATCCTCAAACTTTTTTAAATGCTATACTACTATATTGACATGATTTATAATTGTTGCTGCCTATTATGAATTAAAAGTTTATAACTACTCTATTTATTTATCTTTTCTTATTTTGTCTAGAGATAAATGACAAGGATAAATTTCAAAAGCATCAATTTCTTGACTTTTACATCAGACCTAAATCTGTCTAATACTGTTTGGGCTATGAGCTTTAAAATGTTTGAGAATGTTCATGAACAGAAGATATAGTTCTTGTATTCAAACACTTAGAAAATTAACTCAGAACACATCTCATTCTCTCATAATGCCACCTTCACTAAAGCAAAATGATTGCTTCTAATTTATATGTTGATAAAAATAATTCTTAGAAAATCAGCATATGCACTGAAGTTGAGAACTATGCAAGAGGAATAGTAAAAAGCTTTAGAGAACAGTGATGCCATACTCCTGCCTGCAAGCATAACAGAGTAACATTAATAGTGTTAGGGATTGGTGCTTGCCCATGGGATGTGTCTCAAATTGGGAAGGGTATTTGTTGGCAATTCCCTCAGTCTTTTCTCTATCCTGTCCCTACAGTCCTTGTAGACAGGACAAATTAGGGGTCAAAATGTTTGTGGGTGTGATGTTGTCCCTAATGCTCCACTGAGTTTTCTGCCTAACTATAGGAGGTGACCTCTTCAGGTTCCATATCCCAAATGCTGTGAGTCACAGCTAATGTCAAACCCATTGGTTCCTGGGTGCCTTGCTTATCCCAGATCTCTTTCACATGCTAGAAATGCCCAGCAGCTCCCCACCAGAGTTAGTTGAAGATTTCCATTCATTCTCATGTCCATCTGGCCATATGTTCTATCCCTCTCCACACCTGATATTGAAACCCCAATTTCCCTCCTTATGCCATCTATTACCCAGTTCTCTCCCTCTATCTTCTATTTTTTCTTCCTTCTAAGTGAGATTCAAGCACTGTCACTTGTGACTTCCTTCCTGCTTGACTTCTTTTGGTCTGCGGAATATTCTTTAATTTATGGCTAATATACACTTATAAATGAGTACAGACCATTTGGTATACGCATATAATTTAGGGATTTGGTTACCTCAGTCAGGATGATATTTTCAAGTTTCATCCATTTACCTACAGAATTCATGATGTCTTTCTTTGCCAGGTAGGAACCACAGTGGAGCGTTAGGGACAACATCCCACCCACAAAACTTTTGAACCAAATATATACTGTCTACAAGAAATACAAGAACAGGAGATAGAGCAGAGACTAAGGGAATAGCCAATGAGTAACTGTCCTTATTTGAGACCCACTCCCTAGGCAATCCACAAGCTGAAGAGTAGTCCATTATGTAGATGTACCACATTTTAAGTATCCATTCTTCAGTTGAGGGTCATCTAGGTTGTTTTCACTTTCTGGCTATTACAAATAAAGTTGCTATGAACAGAGTTGAGCCAGTATCATTGTGGGATGCTGGAATAACTTTTGGATATATGCCCATGAGTGGTATAGCTGGGTCTTGAGGTAGAACTATTCCCAGTTTTCTAAGAAACCACCAAATTGATTTCCAAAGTAGTTGTACAAGTTTGCACTCCTACCAGCAATGGAAGAATGTTCCCCATGCTCAACATCCTCACCAGCATGTGCTCTCTCTTGAGTTTTCGATCTTAGCCATATGATAAGTGTAAGATGGAACCTCAGAGTTGTTTTGATTTGTATTTCCCTGATGATTAAGGACTATGATCATTTCCAAAAGTGCTTCTCAAGTAATTGAGATTCCTTTTTTGAGAATTTTATGTTTACCTCTGTAACTCATTGGGGTTATTAGTGAGAAATTCCTTAAGTTCTTTGCAAATGTTGGATATAATCCCTTTATCAGATGTAGGGTTGTTGAAAGTACTTTCCCAATGTGTAGGCTGTATTTTTTTCCTATTAACAGTGTCATTTGCCTTACAGTAGCTTTTCAGTTTCATGAAGTTCTATTTGTCAATTATTGATAATAGAGCCTGAACCATCAGTGTTCTGTTCATGAAGTTGTCTCCCATTCCATCATCAAGGGTACTTCCCAATTTCTCTTCTATGAGATTTAATATATCCAGTTTGATGTTGAGGTCCTTGACCCACATGGATTTGAGTTTTCTTTAAAGTGATAAATATGGATCTATATCCATTCTTCTTCATGTAGATAGCCAGTTAAACCAGCACCATTTGTTGAAGCTGTTTATCTTTTTTTCCACTGTATGGTTTTAGCTTCTTTATCAAAAATCAAGTGTCCATTTGTGTCAATTTTTGTTTGGATTCTACTGGTGTGATAAAATATCATGAGCAAGGTATATCATAAATGAAAGGATTTAATTTGAACTATATAGTAGCAGAGAGTTAAATTCAATTCTATGACCATCAAGATAGGGAGCATAGCAGTATGCAGGCAGGCATGGTTTTTAATCAATAGCTGATAAATCAATCCTTACCTGCATATAGGAAACAGAGACAGAGAGTCAGTCAAACAGACAGACACAAAGAGAAACAGAGAGACAGAGAGAGAGGGAGGGATGGGAGAGGGAAGGAGAGGGAAGGAGGGAGAGAGAGAGAGAGAGAGAGAGAGAGAGAGAGAGAGAGAGAGAGAGAGAAAGAGAATACCAGGAATAGCAGGATCTTTTGAGATCTCAAAGCACACCCCAGAATAACACCTCTCCAAACACACCACAGCTCTCAATCTTTGCCAAACAGTTCCACTAACTGGGGAGCAAATATTCAAATATATGTGCCTACAGGGCCTATTCTTATTTAAGCAATGATAGATTCTCAGAATCAAATTTATTCTAACTCTTGAGGATCTAGCATATGAAAAAAATTCAGTGGAACTGGAGGTAAATTTTCCCTGGCAATTCTTAAGAGTGAGACAAGATATAAATGGTATCTGTAGTACTGGAAATGTCTTTTAATTTGCCTGTAGAGTCCTTAAGACCCTTTGCTACTAGTCATTTGAGATCATTCCCTGTAGGTTGAGGTATGTTAGATACACTAGTTTGAGTCATGAATTCTTTCAGGTTTCCAACTCTTAAACCAATTTTTGTGCCTTTCTTGGCAGTATGTCCCAAATTACTCAGATGAAAATAACTGTTATTAGCTGGCATCTGTGAGGTTTTCGTCTTTCATCATGTTGAAATGTGTTCTCCATACTAAGAAGTGATAAAATAAAGGGACAAGGTATTAGCTTAATAGTTCACTTGGAATAACAAAACAAACAAACAAACAAACAAACAAAAAAGAAAAACCAGGATACCGAAAAGTATTCTCAACACCAAAAGAACTTCTAGGGGAATCACCATCCCTGACATCAAGCTCTATTACAGAGAAATAGTGATAAAACTGCATGATATTGGTACAGTGAAAGGCAGGTAGGTCAATAGAAAAGAATTGAAGACACAGAAATGAACCCACACACGTGGTTAACATGTATATGAATGCAAATTGAACCATTCTTATCACCCTGTACACAGCTCAAGCCCAAGTGGATCAAGGACCTCCAAATAAAACTACATACACTAAATCTAATAGAAGAGAAAGTGGGGAAAAGCCTCAAATACATGAGTACAGGGGAAATTTTCCTGAAGAGACCACCAGTGGCTTATGCTCTAAGATCAAGAATGGACCTCATAAATTTGTAAAGTTTCTGTAAGACAAAAGACACTGTCAATAGGACAAAATAGCAACACACAGATTGGAAAAAAAATCTTTACCAATCCTACGTCCAATAGAGGGCTAATAATCCAATATATCCAAAGAACTCAAGAAGTTAGACTCCAGAGAACCAAATAACCCTATAAAAATGGGGAACAGAGCTAAACAGAGAATTCTCAACTGAGGAAACTTGAAGGGCTGAGAAACACCTAAGAAATGTTCAACATCCTTAGTCATTAGGAAAATGCAAATCAAAACAACACTAGGATTCCACTTCACACCAGTCAGAATGGCTAAGATCAAACACTTGGGTGACAGCAGATGCTGGCGAGGATGTGGAGAAAGAGGAACATTACTCCATTGCTGGTGGAATTACAAGCTTGGGCAATCACTCTGGAAATCAGTCTGGCGGTTCCTCAGAAAATTGGACATAGTACTACCTAAGGACCCAGCTATACCACACCTGTGTATATACCCAGAAGATGCTCCAATAAGGACACATGCTCCACTATGTTCATAGCAGCCATATTTATAATAGTTAGAAGCTGAAAATAACCCAGATGTCCCTCAAAAGAAGAACAGATACAGAAAATGTGGTACATTTACATAATGGAATACTACTAAGCTATTAACAACAGTGGCACCATGAAATTCACAGGCAAATGGATGGAACTTGAAAATATCATCCTGAGTAAGGTAACTCAGTCACAAAAAAAGACACATGATATGCACTCACTGATAAGTGGATATTAGCCGAACGTTTGGAATACACAAGATACGATTCACAGATCATATGAATCTCAGGAAGGAAGACCAAAGTGTGGATGTTTTGGTGCTTCTTAGAAGGTGGAGCAAAATACTCACAGAAGGACATATAGAGACAAAGTGTGGAGCAGAGACTGAATGAAAGGCCATCCAGAGACTGCTTCACCTGGGACTCCATCCAGTATACAGTCGACAAACCTGGATAGTATTGCAGATGTCAGGAGGTGCTTGCTGATGGGAACCTGATATGGCTGTCTCATGAAAGGTTTTGCCAGAGCCTGAGAAATACAGAGGCAGATACTTGCAGCCAACCATTGGACTGAGTGTGGGTTCCCAGATGGAGGAGTTTTAGAAGGGATTGACGGAGTTGAGGGGGTTTGCAACCCTGTGGGGGAAGCAACAGTATCAACTGGCCAGATACCCCTGGAGCTCCAGGGACTGGACCACCAACCAAAGAGTATGCATAGAGGGACCATGGCTCCAGCCACATATGTGACAGAGAAAGGCATTGTTGGACATCAGTGGGAGGAATGGCATTTGGGCTTGCAGTGGTTTGATGCCACAGTGTGGGGGAATGCTAGGACAGGAAGTTGGGAATGGGTGGGTAGTTGGGGGAGCACCCTCTTAGAGGCAGGTGCAGGGGGGATGGGATAGGGTGTTTCTGGAGGGGAGACCTAGAAAGTGTATAACATTTGAAATGTAAATAAAGAAAATATCAAATAAAAGAAAAGTATTTTCAATGAAGAGGCTTGCCAGTATGGATGGTTCTGGTTTTTGTTTCATATTTCCATAAAGATTAAATGTGTACATGAATATTTTTCCTTTAGTCCATATGCCTAAGGGAATATCTTATCATCTAGAAGACTAAGTGCATATCCTCAGGATGGAAAAGTTGACAGCAGATGAACAAATAGCATATGAGAGCATTTAAGAAAAGAAAAAGCAAGATCACTAGCTTGTCTACTCCTCTAAAGACACCACAGTCTGAAAACCTTTCAAGAGTTCTGATACATGCAGGGCAATAGGTAAGGGATCCTCCCAAACACCAGAGCAGCAGGGAAACTACAAGATCCCAGTGAACATGGACCTATCACTTCCCCAACTCCACCGCAAGCTCCATCCCACTTCTAGCTTGTGTCTTCTACCAGGGTAGATCATAAGCTTGTCTAGTCCTGTGAAGATCCAACAGTCTGAAGGCATCCCAGGAGTCATGCTGCACTGAGAGCAACATACACCACAGTCATAGATACAAGAAGATTGAATTAATACCCTGCATCATATCAGATCAACAAGGACTAAGACTAGACTTCAATAACAACAAAAACAGAGATCCCACATATCCATGGAATCTTAGCAACTCTCTACTCAATGATAGTTTGTTCAGTGAAGAAATAAAAAAAGAAATTAAAGACTTCCTGGAATTCAGTGAAAATGATCACACAGCATACACAAACTTATGGAACACAATGAAAGCAGTGCTAAAAGGAAAATTCTTAGCAATAAGTGCCCTGGTAAAGAAATTGGAGAGATCCTACACTAACAACAGAACACCTGAAAGCCGTAGAACCAAAGGAAGCAAACACACCCAAGAGGAGTAGACAGCAGGAAATAGAAAAATTCAGGGCAGAAATTAAAGAAGTAGAAACATAGAGAAGGATACAAAGAATCAACAAAACTTGGATTTTCTTTGAGAAAATCAACGTTATAGATATATCTCTAGCCAAACTAACTAAAGGGCACAGAGATAGTATTCAAATTTACTTAATCAGAAATGAAAAGGCAGATATAACAACAGAAAATGAAGTAATTCAAAAAATGTTCAGATCCTACTACAAAAGCCTATGATCAACAAAACTGGAAAGTCTAGATGAAATAGATGATTCAGTAGACAAATACCACTTACCAAAGTTAAATTGAGAGCAGATAAATTATCTAAACAGGCCCATAACCCCTAAGGAAATGTAAGAAGTCATTAAAAACCTCCCAACCAAAAAAGGCCCAGGGCCAGACTGCTTAAGTGCAGAATTCTATCATACCTTCAAAGAAGATCTAATAACAACACTCCTCAAACTATTCTACAAAGTAGAAACAAAAAGAAAACTACCTAATTCATTCTAGGAATGCATAATTACTTTGATATTTAAACAACAAAAGGATCCCCCATAAAAAGAGAACTTCAAAAAATTTGCTTATGATATCAATGCAAAACTAGTCAAAAAATTCTAGCAAACCAAATGTAAGAACTCATCAAACCAATCATTCACCATGAACAAGTAGGCTTCATTCCAGGGATGCAGGGATGGTTCAATACATGAAAATTCATTAATATTATCTGCTAAATAAAGAAAATCAAAGAAAAATCACATGATCATCACATTAGATGCTGAGAGAGTATTCAACAAAATGCAACATGCCTTCATGTTAAAAGTATTGGAGAGATCAGGAATTCAAGGCCCATGCTGAAACATAATAGAAGCAATATACAGCTATCCAAAAGCCAATATAATATTGAGACATACTTGAAGTGATCCCACTAAAATCAAGAACAAAACAAGAAGGCCCACTCTCCTCATTTCTATTCAATATAGTACTTGAAGTTCTAGCCAGAGAAATAAGACAACAAAAGGAGATCAAGGGTATACAAATTAGGAAAGAAAACAAAGTACCACTATTTGCAGATGATAAGATGGTATATATAAGCAACCCCAAAAATTCTTCCAGAGAACATCTACAGCTGATAAACAACTTCAGCAAAGTGGCTACATATAAAATTAATTCAAACAAATCCACAGACTTTCTTTATTCAAAAGATAAATGGGCTGAGAAAGAAATTAGGGGAACAGCACCCTTCAAGGCTCTCAAGAAAGAAATCAAAGAAGACCTCAGAAAATGGAGAAATCTCCCATGCTCATGGATTTGTAGAATAAACATAGTAAAAATGGCCATCCTACCAAAAGCATTTTACAGATTGAACGTAATCCCCTTCAAAATTCCAACATAATTGTTCAAAGATATGGAAAAAGCAATTCTCAATTTCATATGAAAAGGAAAGCAAAACAAAACAAAACAAAAAACCAGAATAGTGGAAATAATTCTTAACAATTAAAGAACTTCTGGGGGAAATCAACATCCCTGATCTCAGGCCAAACTACAGAGCAATAGTGCTAAAAACAAGATGGTTATTTGTACAGAGACAGACAGCTTGATCATTGAATAGAATTGAAGACCCAGAAATAAAACCACACAATTATGGACACTTGATTTTTGACAAAGAATCAAAAGTGTACAATGGAAAAACAAAAGCATCTTCAATAAATGGTGCTGGTATAACTGGCAGTTGGTATGTAGAAAAATGAAAATAGATTCATGTTTGTAACCTTACACAAAGCTCAAGTCCACATGGATCAACGACTTCATCATAAAACTGGATACACTGAATATAGTAGAAGAGAATGTTGGAAAGTGCTTGGAAATCTTTGGCACAGGAGTTGGGGGATTTCTAAAAGAGAACTCTAATGGCTCAGGCTCTAAGATCAAGAATTCTTAAATGGGACCTCATGAAACTGAAAGTTTCTGTAAGGCAAAGGACATAGTCAATAGGACAAATTGTCAACCTACAGATTGGGAAAAACAACAAAAAAAAACTTCACTAACACCACATATGACAGAAGGCAAATATCTAAAATATATAAAGAACTCAAGAATCTAACCTACAAAAATTAACAAAGAACCCAATTGAAAAATGGGATACAGAACTAAACAGAATTCACAACAGAGGATTCTCAAAGAGCTGAGAAGCACTTAAAGAAATGTACAACATCTTTAGTGATTAGGGAAATGCTAATCAAAATGACCCTAAGAATCCACCTTACACCGATCAGAATGGCTAAGATCAAAATCTCAGGTGTTTTCGAGGAAACTGAAAATGTGGGTCATTTATACAATGGAATACTATTCAGCTATTAAGAAAAAGGATATCTTGAGTTTTGCAGGTAAATGGATTGAACTAAAAATACATGCTGAATGAGGTAAATTATACCCAAAAGGACATGTATGGTATGTACAAACTAATAACTAGATATTTGCCAAAAATACAGAATACCTAGCAAACAATCCATAGAGATCCCGAAGGTTAACAAGCAGAATGGTCCAAGTGAGGATGCCTCAATCCCACTTGGGAGGGAGAATAAAGCAGTCATGTGGGGCAGAGGGATGGTGAGACCTGGGTGGGACAGGGAACGGGGAGGGAATGGGGGGAACATGATCAGGAGGTATTGAGAGAGGTCAGGAGTAGAGCCTGAGGGTCAGCAGAAAGAATGGAAACAAGCAACCTCAGGAGCTAAGAGGCAGGGTGGGACACTCTAGAATGTCCCAGAGACCTGGGAGGTGAAAGATGCTCAGGACTCATAAGGAGGGACCTTGGATGAATTGTTCAACAGTGGGGATAAGAAACTTGTAGAGTTCACCTCCAGTAGAAAGTGGAGGGATGGGGTTGCCATCCCACAGTCAAAATTTCTGACCCAGAATTGTGCCTGTCTGAAAAAATTGCAGGGACAAAAATGGAGAAAAGCCTGAAGAAAGGGAGGTCTAGTAAAAGGCCCAAGTTGGGATCCTAGTCAAAGGGAGGCCCCAAGGCCTGACACTATTACTGATGCTATGGTGTACTTCCAAATAGGGCCCTATTATGACTGCCGTACAAAAAGCCCAACAAGCAGCTGAAATAGTCAGATGCAGATATTTACACCCAATCCAATGGACAGAAGCTGATGACCCCTGTGGTTTAATTAGGGAAAAGCTGCAAGAAGTTGAGGAGGAGTGTGTCCCTATAAGAAAAGCAGCAGTCTCAACTAACCTGGACCCCTAAGATCTTTTAGATACTGAGCTACCAACCAGGCAGCATATACTAACTGATATGAGGCCTCTTACCCATATATAGCAGATGACTGCCTGGTCTGACTTCAGGGAGAGAAGATGTGCCTAACCCTTGTAAGACTTGAGGCCCCAGGGAGTAGGGAGTTCTGGTGGTTTGTATGGAAGGGGTGGGGACATCCTCTTGGATATGGGGAGGAAGAATGGGGTGAGGAATAATTGGAGGGTGGACTGGGAAGGAGATAAAGACTTGACTATAAAAAATAATAATTAAAAAAATAAAAAGATAAAAAGAAAAGAGAATGCAACATCAATCAATGTGTAATGTCTTAAAACCATAGGGAAATATGCAAAAAAGTTACCTTGGAATGCTGAGAAGAATGAGAATAAGTGTTTTCTTGTCTTGACCCAAATCTCATGAATTGAAATAGCATGCCCGAGCATTTGGCTTCTAAAAAGTGCTCAGCATGGACCATTGATTTCATCAGGCTTCACCATTGCTAATGTCTTGACTTCTAAAATGTGCTCAGCATGTACATTCCCATCACATCAGCCTGCACCATTGCTAATTTCTCACTCTGAAGCCTCTTTCCCCACTGAGATAGGACATCAGATTTTGAACCCTGTATCTGCCAGGGGTTGGCCATGAAAGACAGATACCATCCACAGAAAGTAACATGTGATATAACAAGTACTGACTCTTTATGTCTTCATGTAAAACTACATCAACAAACCTAGGCCTAGCCTAGGACCAAAGGGTTTATAACTTTAGTCTTTCACCATGGTTAAAGAAAGTCATATTACAAACAGCTATCACATTGTCATCTTTTTCAAAACAGTCATTTTTATATCTATGCTTGCTCTCAAAGTAAGCCTTAGGTAAGGTAAAAGGAAGAAGGAATGCAAAGAAAAATGGAAACAGGCAAGAAACTGGCCTATAGTACAGTAATCTACTGATCTGTTGATGCTCAGGAACCTAGTTCCTGAATGTGCTGTGAACCTCTGTCTGCCATGTAGACATCACTCCTATTATTGGCATGACCATGACCACTGCAATATTTGTACTGCCATCTGGTTGCTAACTTAGCTGTTGTGATTTTTGGTCAGCAAAGCTACTCTGTGAGTGTAATTGAGATACAGATGCTGCAGTGTCCTGAAATATTTTCCAGGTCTGTTGTGAGGTGCAACTATGCAAATTTCCAAGCCCGATTATCACTGGGATATTCTGTGTTTGGAACTCCATGATTTCTCACTTTGGCCTATATCCTGTAGCTCTATGAAAGCCTTACATAACAGTTGTATGCACATGGTTTAGCCCAGTGAAGAATCCAGCCATCATCTGACAGAATGAGGCAAGGGTTTATATACACCCTCATTATATTCTATTCTCCTTAATTATTGTGTACTATGGCAAGCTTCTGAAGTGTTTGGAACAGACACTGTTGGAGACCAAATTGGGCCTAAGGCCTTGACTTATTTAGCAAGTTGAAGTGTCCCAGGCTTGACTTATTTAGCAAGTCAAAGTGTCCCAGGCTTGACTTATTTAGCAAGTCAAAGTGTCTCGGGCTCGGGCTCCACAGCAGGCATTCCTTTGATTCCTTCCCATTCTTACTGCCTCCAGCAATCGATAAGACATCCTGTTTGAAGTAGCCTGCAGCTTCAAGACAACAATGACTGTCATCCTGACTCACAGCTATGTGTGACATCTGGTTACCTTTTGGAATCCCCCTTCCTCTGTCAATTCCCGCCCTAAGTGCTTATATATGGACCCCAAAATAAAGATTATTTGGAGCTTGATTGGACATATCGTCTTGCTCCCAGGCAATTCTTGTTTCCTGTCTTTCTTTCCATTATCCACAGCCCCCACTCCTCAGCAGCTGAGTGTCCTGCAGGCAGGACACCTCGGATCCTGGTCGATAGTCCCTCCTGGGAGGGCCCCCCGGGCAGGACGAGACAGCTAGCTCTTCACAGTTGGCGCCTAGACATGGGGCTGAGGAACGGGATCATGCACACTGTTGGACATCACATCACAGAAAAAGCCTGGCCCAGGTGGTCCTATTGAGGATCATATAGAGAGGAGACATTCTCAGAGTGACCCGACCGAGAAGTGGACTCCTGGAGAAGAGGTGAGTGACGCATGAAAGAGACAGATGCTTTTTCCGGAGAAAAGAAAAAAATAGGAATGTTTATTCACGGAAACGTTTCCTCCAGGACAAGGAATGCTCGGGTGATAGAGGCTTATCTGTGAGAAAACTGTGACTCAGTATCAGAGATCGATGGGTCTATGTGAAAACAGACGGGAAGTAATATAGACTCATAGTAAAAGATGTTTATGTAGAGTAGAGTCTTTGCGAATTTTAGAAACAAAGACAAACAAAAATAGACCTTCCACTGTGAATAGGTGGAAGTGTATAAGTTAAGAGAAAACAGAGATATTTTATTATGTGAGAATTGTATAGAGTGAGGTAAAATTAAATATTGTGTTAGGGTAAGATATAGAGTGAAAAAAAAAGTTGAGTTAAAGTTATATAAAATAGTAAAGAATCATGGAACAAACGTTAAGTAACCATGAAGCCTTTTTACAGAGAATTAAAGAGTCTCTCAAGACTAGGGGTACTAAGGCAATAATTGTGTAGATATTTTGTGAAAGCAGTAAATAAACCTTATTGAAGGACAAGGTAATGGTAAAATGTGTTCTATGCATGTGTTTCCAAATAATGGTAAAATGTTTTTTATGAAGGTGTTTAGAGTTATGTTAAAATCTAGGGAAGCAAAGATAATTCTCATAGGTGCCTCTAGTCTTTGGAACCGGACTAGAGATGGTTTATACCCTAACTATGAGAAAATGGATTCAAGAAAAGGAAACCTCCCCAACTATCAGGGGAAGAAAAATGAAGGTAAGCTGTTTCAGAGCTCTCCTAGGGACAGGAGGAAAATAGGAGACGGCCTACTTCCTTTCTGGCCCCTATGGGACAAATGCTTAAGTTTTAGTTTTGCATCTTTTAGGTAAGATGTCTTGAGTCCCTTTGGGACATCTAATTCTCTTTCCTCTCTATTGTATGTTCTTGGTGCACCAATCTGTCTATGTGTCAAAACTGACTGTTTTCTGTTAAGTCTATGTCGTATGAATGGAAGCTGTCCTGTGTTTTATGTTGAAAGGAAAAAAAAATGGTTAAATCTCTATTCTGGCTAGCTATATACCTCTTGATTTAGTTTGACTTGTTTTAAAAAGCAGTCTCTATTGACCCTTGGAGTCAAGCACAGTAGAAGAGCTGCCAGAGGCTTAATTGTATGCAAAGCCATTCTTAAAGGGGCCTCAGCTTTTCGGCTTCTATAGTAAGGGAGCTGATGGCTAGAACAAATAACAAGGTGTTCCTCTCTTAAATTTACCATTAGAAAAGGTTAAATTTGTCTGGACTAAATAAGTAAATGTGTGATTACTTCATTTTTGCTTCTGATTGGTTTTAAAAGTATAAAAACATTCTACATGCCTTGATTATTGAGTATTGGCTTATAAATTATTGGGTATGATTAAAAATAAGTAACCTTGGTGACAAAAGGTGGGATTTAAAACCAGTAATTTAGGGTTTGAGTCAGTCTAGACAACAGAAAACTTGACTTGAGCCAACCCAGGGAACAAGTTTTTAAAGGTATGTTTAAAATTGGGTAACATTTTATATAATTCTTATCCTAGAAATCAGAACAATATTTCTTTAAGGTATTTAAAGTTGTACAGTCAAGCATTCAAATATAAAAACTGACTGCCAAACTTTATAACGTGATAGTAATACTTTTGGAATTGATTTTATTGTTTAAAACTGAGTTTGTTTTCCAAAGTTATGATTGTGCTTTAATGTTACAAGGAAACTTAAAGAATTATAGCTAAACTGCCAATGCGACTGCAGATTACAGCTCTGTCACAGCCTCAAAAACAGCAGATAAAATCTTTTGAGATACTCCAGCAAGAGTTCCCTTTGCTATTCAATTGGCTTGTGAAAATGCTAATGCAGCCTCCTGACATCAGGCCATGCAGGATAGAGAAACTTAGCTAGATATATCCAACTTTGTGCAGAAATCAGACCCTCATACGATCAGGGTCTGCCTATGGCTTGCTGCCTTATAAGGGACCACTGTGCAAACAATGCTTCTACAGAAATGAAGGAATAAAAAAGGTTTAATATGGAGGCTTGGGTCATTTAAAAAAATGATTTCTCAGAGAACAGAGGCTGGAGCAGATATCAAGTCGAGCCCCCAGGAAACTGTCCTTGGGCCAGAACTCAGGATATAGGCCCAATTAAGAAATATTTGCATTTGAGTCAATGCAAACCTCAGAACAAACTCTGCAGAAGCTAGTGTGAAATTCCTTACAGAAGTGCTTGCTCTTTCCTTGAGAAGGAGGGGTCTGCCTCAGATCCCAAGGCACACACAGCAGGCTGCTTATCTAGGTGTCATAAAGAATTTTGGCTGCTTTTTTTTTTAACAAAAGATTTGCTTAGTTTTCCGGATGTGTACTGAGCTCAATTACTAATCAGAAACCTAACCTTAAATTAATAATTGCAGAAAGTTTTGAAGGATTAATGGACATTGGAGCTGATGTACTTACTCACCTCCAAGAGGTTGGTTATTCCATTATTCCAACACAAAATTCAAAATCAAGATTTATATAAAAGGTTAATAAGGCTCTGGGACTCATGTAGGCATTAGAGGCAGGATAGCTCAGTCGATAGAGCATATATAATCAGTCATTGCCTACATTGTTTTTCTATGCTTGGTGTTCCCAATCAGATTAAAACAAATAATAGAACTGGTTACTGCAGTCAGCCGTTTTAGACGTTTTGTTACCAATTTTATATTAGTTATATTACTAGGATTCCTTAATTTTCTCAAGGACAAGATATTGTAGAACAGGCCCCATGGAATGTTAAAACAGTATCTTTTATATATAAAAACAAAAAGGGGGAATCGTATCCCCTACAGCACAAAAAATTAAAATTTTAATATTTGGATGCCAGTGATTTTTCTGCTAAGTGTTTATGGCCCTCTACAAATAGGCACATTTATGCCTAGGTGATATAGAAGGATCCATTCAGACACATGGCATGATCCAGATCAGGTACTTAATATGGGGAAGAGGGCATATTTGTGTTTTTTCTACAGGATGCTAAAAGAGCATGCTGGCTGCCAGAGTGATAAGACATGCTGATGCTGGGACAGAGAATGATGCTGACCTGTGAGCTTGCTGTGTGCCCTGACAATGGTGACAGAAAAGCTGTATTGGACATTTGCTCCTGACCTACCTTTGATTGCTTGTATCCCAGATTGGATGGGCTGCCTTGCCTCAAGATTTTCGACCTTGTGCGACAGAGAAAATATAGACTGTAGAAACTGCTTCTGGACATTCTCAAAGACATATTTGAAAGTTAGCTGCAGTTCTCTGATGTTATGTTAGCAAGAGATAAAGTTGGAACAAGATCTGCATTTTGAACAAGTATTAGTACATGTGTTAAGGCTCCCAATTTTTATTAATTGGTCATGTTAAAATGTTTTTTCTTCTGCAAAATTTAATGTAAGTTGTATTGATTGTACACCTTTTTCAACTATGTTAAAGTGTTGAAGTCTGATATGTCTGTTATGGTCTATCAACTAGCTTTTGTTCTATTGCCTGTGAGTTTTACAGGACCTTGATATTCTAGAAAAGGTTTGCAAGTACTGGAAGAAGTGAGTCAGATCTAAAACAGAGGCAAGAAGATAGTGGGTTGATTATTACTGAGATAAAAAACTTCATGAAATCAGCTTTTCCCTTAAGAAACAGAAATTTCCATCTAATGCTGATTCCTGATGGCATTCATCTAAGTTTTCCCTCATGCCTCTTGTTGGACCAATAATTAGCCTTTTACTTCTGGTCAGCCTGGGTCCTTTCATTTTTAACAAGATTATAAGATTCATCAAACAGCAGATTGACTCCGTGACATCCCAACCTTTAAAGGTTTATTATCACCGCCTCGATCTGCTTGATCATGGAATTACGGTGCCTAAAGCTGATTCTCCTTTAGGAGCTGCATAAAACCCAGATTTATGCACGCTGACCTATGGGTTAGTGTGGGTGTCAGTGGGGTGCAGAGCTGGGCATTGCAAAGGAAAAGACACTATGCGCTGGCTCTGGGTTCCTTGAGGAGCATGCTCGATAGCAGAGAGGTCGATGCCAATGAGGCTCCGCCCAATGGGCGGGCCTTTCTCCTGTCCTCGGCAAAGGGTATCATAATAATAATGAGGATCGAGCCTCTACTCCCCCCCCCCCCCAATTAAGGCCCGCCTGTTTTTAAACAGGTTCCTGACTATTCGGCTTCAAAGTAAATAGAAAGGGATGAGATGTTGGAGACCAAAAGGCCTTGGCTTAATTGGGCCTAAGGCCTTGACTTATTTAGCAAGTCACAGTGTCCCAGGCTCGGCTCCACAGCAGGCATTCCTTTGATTCCTTCCCATTCTCACTGCCTCCAGCAAGCAATAAGACATCCTGTTTGAATTAGCCTGCAGCTTCAAGACAACAATGACTGTCATCCTGACTCACAGCTATGTGTGACATCTGGTTACCTTTTGGAATCCCCCTTCTCTGTCACTTCCCACCCTAAGTGTTTATATATGGACCCAAAAATAAAGATTATTTGGAGCTTGATCGGACATATCGTCTTACTCCCAGGCAATTCTTGTTTCCTGTCTTTCTTTCCATTATCCACAGCACCCCCTCCTCAGCAGCTGAGTGTCCTGCAGGCAGGACATCTCGGACCCTGGTCGATAGTCCCTCCTAGGAGGGCCCCCCAGGTGGGATGGGACAGCTAGCTCTTCGAAAGACACCAATCCCATGGAGGCCTCACTGCCATTTCCGAGCACTACAAGGAAAGTGAAGGAGGTAGTAGGAGCAAAGAAGAAATACTTTTTCCAGATGAGGTGGATGCTGTGTAAAGGCAGGAAACAAAGAAAACAAGTGTATCTGCAATGAGTATAAAGCATTTAATAAATTGGAGACATGACTCTTACTTAATGATTTGTGGAAGATAGTAGGTGGAAAAGTTTTCAGTGACATAGCAGCTGTTAATCAACTTTATCAAGTGCTAGAATTTTCATTGAATTTTCATGTTCAATGTCATAGTATTTGATACTACAAATAATGACAATATACTATATACTTCACAAAGAAGTCATTATGTATACATGTGTGTATATATATGTGTGCATGTGTATGTATACACATGTATATGTGTGTATATATAATATATGTATATAAAACATGGTATCCCATAAATATATGAATTTTCATGACCTTAGAATGGAGATGAGACATGAATAATTAAAAAGTTAATTTTCATCTGAGAAATGACATGGTAACTCAGATGTTAGCCTATACTTACATGAAATTAACAATTGGTATCACTTTGGGAGAGAAACAAAAGTATTGGAGACCTTGGAATAGTTCCTCCTGTGGAACAATATTTTTAAATTAAAAATCAAAGATCCTAGATGTTCATGTTGGAGCTGATGCATGTACCCTTTATGTAAAGATCGCTTGGACAAATTTCACATGAAGGTGCATATCTGTTACCATAGCAGTCCTGAGGCCAAATAAGGAGGATTGTAACTTTAAGAAAACATTGAGCTTCATACCATATTCCAGTCAATATCACTTTGCCCCAGAGACTTTTATTTTTGTTGAACCAAGACAGGGGCAGATTCTATTGGACATAATTAATGTCTCTGTCTTCTTATGATCAACATTCTGTTTAACGATCTTTAGATTAAACTGTTTCTGTGCATAATTTGTACCACCTAGCAGAGGGCTAGAAGAATAATGTTTTATTAATTGGACCCTTTATATGAGAAGAGAATGAAACTGCAACACATCAGCTCCAACAAAATAGCTATGCAGTATTGTTTCAGATTCTTCCTTGGTTTACTCAAATTGATCATCAACAAATGGTCAGGTAGTTCTCTGTAAATTATAGTTTACGATAACTTTGTAGTCTATGCTACATTATTCTGTAGTTATGGTGAGAGAAAAATAGACTTTTGATTTTCAGTGGCATAAGATACTAGAACAGTAATTGGAATTATTTATAAAATAACAGCATATGTGTTCATAAGATTATAAATGTATAGATAGATAGAGATACATATTCCAGATTCTGAAGAAGTACTACATTTGTTTTATATAGATATTCACAAAAGTTAGTAAAATAGTAGAAAGTCACATTTTAAAACTAGGAGTATTTATTAATTTATTTATCAATTGAATATTTTCTTTACTTACATTTAAAATGTTTTCCCCTTTCTAAGTCTCCCTTTCAGAAACACCCTATCCCATCTCCCTTAGCCCTGCACCTATGAGGGTGCTCCCTCACCCCACCCAACCACTCCTGCCTTCCCTCCCTAACATTCCTCTATACTGGGGCATCAAACACCCTCAGGCCCAAAGGCCTCTCTTCCCACTGATGTTCAACATTGCCCTCCTCTGCTACATATGTGGCCAGCAGCATGGGTCCCTCCATGTGTTTTCCTTGGTTGGTGGTCCATTCTCCGGGAGCTCCAGGGGTCTGGCCAGTTGACACTGTTGCTTCCCCCATGGGCCTGCAAACCCACTTAACTCCTTCAGTCCCTTCTCCAACTCCTCCATCAGGGACCACCATGCTCAGTACAATGGTTGGCTGCGAGCATGTGCCTCTGTATTTGTCAGGCTTTGGCAGAGCCTCTCAGGAGACAGCTCTATCAGGCACCTGTCAGGAAGCACTTCCTGGCATCTGCAATAGTGTCCAGGTTTAGTCACTTTGTATGGGATGTATCCACAGGTGGGGCAGTCTCTGGATGGCCTTTCCTTCAGTGTCTGCTCCACACTTTGTCTCCATATTTCCTCCTCTGTGTATTTTGTTCACCCTTCTAAGAAGTGCTGAGGCATTTTGCTCTTACTTTTTCTTAGGCTTCATATGGTCTGTGAATTGAATCTTAGGTATTCTGAACTTTTGGGCTAATATCCACTTATCAGTGAGTACATACCATGTGTGTTCTTTGTGACTGATTTACCATACTCAGGATGATATTTTCAAGTTGCTCTATGTAAAGATCCTAGTCCCTAAAATACTATTGGTATCTTTTCAGAAACTGACTATATTTCATATTATTTAAAAATTAAAAACTGAAAACACACACAAAATAAAACTAGAAATCTTGAAATCATTTGCAGATTCAATGAAACCTCTTTTCAGTCAAATGTGTGAAGAAGCACCCTCATGAGATGAGACGTAGCATTAATTCAATCATTTTAGTCCTGAGCAAAATAGTTAAAACAAAATATCTTCATATTAAAGAAAATGTACCTTTCAAATCCTGTGAAAGATTAGGAAGTGTGTGTGTGTGTGTGTGTGTGTGTGTGTGTGTGTGTGTGTGTGTGCATATGAATGCTTTACAACTATTTTTCTATCAATTTGGGCCACATTGATAGAAAAATAGTTGTAAAGCACTCATATGCACACACACACACACACACACACACACACACACACATGTGTGCCCATATACATTCTTATATAATATATTTAGTTTTATTATAATAGGATGCCCCCCAGAGGTGGTGAATATTCTCTGCCCTACATTGAACCCATAAAGTTTTCCTTGAGAATCTTTTGGTAATTGTTTTTGAATGTATGCCAGATGCTTCAATGCTGCCTGCTGGGTGCCTGCAACAATGCCATGTGGTAATCATTATAGGACATGCTGAGGAACCAGTTAGCTGAATAGCAGTAGTAGAGAATTCATGTCTTTGTGAATAAACATTTGACCAAAGAACACATTAAGTGGTTCCACATTTTTCAACTTCTATGTTAAGTCCTGTGTAATAAATTCAAACAAAACAAATGTCAGAAATACACATTCATTTTAGAGTTCATAAATACTGATTTTCATGTCTCAGATGGACAAGTTGGAGAAAGGACTGAAGGAGCTGAGGGAGTCTGCAACCCCATGGAGGGAACAACAGTGTCAACTGGCCTGACAGCCCCTGGTCCTCCTGGTGGCTGGACCACCAACCAAAGTATACACATCGAGTGACCCATGGTTCGGACCACATATGTGGCAGAGGAGGGCCCCCAGTAAAGGGGAATGTCTAGGTGGGAATATGGGAGTGGGTGTGCGGGTGGATGGGAGGTGGAATTCCCTCATAGAGGTGGGGGAGGGGGAGGGGATAGGTGGTATCCAAAGAGGAGACCTAGAAAGGGGGAAACATTGGAAATGTAAATAAAGTATAAAAAAATGGGGAGGGGGGAAAGACAAGGAGGGAGGACAGGAGTGGGTGGGTAGAGGAGCACCCTTATATAGACAGGGGGAAGGGAGTAGGATAGGAGGTTTCTGAAGGGGAGACCTGGAAAGGGGAAAACATTTGAAATGTAAATAAAGAAAAAAAAAGAGTTAAAAGCATAGTTGCTGGACATCTTTTTATAAAAGATTTGCCTCAACTCAGTGTGATATTTTTTGCTTCAATCTATTGGTCTGCAAATTTCATGGTGTTCTTGTTTTGAATAGCTAAGTAGCATCTCATTGAGTAAATGAACCACATTGTCATTATCTATTTTTGGTTGAGGGATGAATGGGTTATTTACAGTTTCTGGCTATTATTAATAAAGGTGCTAAGAACATTTAAAAAGGGGGGGAACGTAACAGGGGAAAATAGAGACTTCATTGAGAGATAAATAAAATTAGGGGAATTAGAGGGGTCATATGAAAATCAACTACAATAGGAATATGTATTTATATGCCTATGTATGTATGCATATTATAGTATATACATAAATATGTGTGTTTTTTAATTAAAAGAAATCTAAAGAGGTTCACCAAATAATGGGAAGAGAAAGCCTCAACTAGACATCTCTTACTACCAAATGAAGCAACCAGTGCAAGGAATGTGTTACATATACTAGAGTTATTGGCCAAAGAGTCCCCCTGGAAACCATCAAACAACTCAGGATATTGTCAAGGTTATTAATTACTCTCTACAAACTAATGATAAAACTCTCCTGTTAAGGACAACATCTGCAGAGCTCAGTGAACATGGAGAAGTTGAGGTGGTGTCTGCCTAGAGACTTAACCCCTACTGGATACTTTTTTTACAATACTGGAAGGTATTCTACATACTACCAATGGAGAAATGTAAACACCAACCCAGCTATAAACCCTTAAATAAATAATGATGATCTGCCCAGGTGATCCATTGGTACACTAGTAATACAGATAATGTGAGAGTAGCCAATCACTATTGAATTTATGACACATTTTATCAGATAGGTCCCATGCCTGACACTGCTTGGTTTGCCATGAACCTGGAGCTAGAAGGCCATTGACCTATTGAAAACCAAATGCTTTGCAATTTCATGAGGTCCCATTTGTCGATTCTTGATCTTAGAGCATAAACCATTGGTGTTCTGTTCAGGAACTTTTCCCCTGTACCCATGTGTTCGAGGCTTTTTCCCACCTTCTCTTCTATTAGATTCAGTGTATCTGCTTTTATGTGGAGGTCCTTGATCCACTTGGACTTGAGCTTTGTACAGGGAGATAGGAATGGATCAATTTGCATTCGTCTACATGTAGACCGCCAGATGAACCAGCACCATTTGTTGAAAATGCTGGGTGGTTTCAGCTTCTTTGTCGAAAATCAAGTGACCCTAGGTTTGTGGGTTCATTTCTGGGTCTTCAATTCTATTCCATTGATCTACCTGCCTGTCACTGTACCAATACCATGCAGTTTTTGTCACTACTGCTCTGTAGTACAGCTTGAGGTCAGGGATGCTGATTCTCCCAGAAGTTATTTTGTTGTTGAGAATAGCTTTTGCTATGGAGAAGGGACTGAAGGAGCTGAGGGAGTTTGCAGCCCCATGGAGGGAGCAACAGTGTCAACTGGCCTGACCCCCCCACCCCCAGTGCTCCTGGAGAGTAGACCACCAACCAAAGTATACACATTGAGGGTCCCATGGCTCTGACCACATATATGGCAGAGGAGGGCCTTGTTGGCCATCAAGGGGAGGAGAGGCCCTTGGGCCTGAGGGTGTTAGAGGCCCCAGTAAAGGGGAATGTCAAGGGGGGAAGACGGGAGTGGGTGGGCGGGTGGGTGGGCAGGGGAATACCCTCAGAGAGGTGTAGTAGGTGGAAAGGGATAGGGGGTCCAAAGTGGAGACCTGGAAAGGGGGAAACATAGGACATATAAATAAAGTATCAAAAAAATTAAAATAAAAACAATTTAAAAAAAGAAAACCAAATGCTATTGTTCTCCTAAAGAAATAGTTCAATACAAAGACTCTTAACAACATTTTGCTATAACCATAGATCTGTCTTACTCAGCCAAAATCAGATAAACTTCTACTTCAGTTGACAGGAACAGAGACCCAACTGAAAAATTTTCTTAGAGTGAGTGACTGTGAAACATTCAGTCCTAAGTGAAATGTCTCCATCTGTTCATTACACTTCCCTAATGGTTCAAAGAACTTTGAGGAAAAGGAGGCAGAATGATTGTAAGAGCTAGGGCAATGGAAGACACTAGTGAGGATTTTCAGACAGTACAGTACAGATGCACATATCAACTCATAAAGACAGTAGCAGCATGTATAGGGTTTCAAGCCATTGGGGAGAGAGAATTAGAGATTTTTCTCCTATCCCTCATCTAGAAGCTATCTCCAACTTACAACAGCTTACATAGAAATGAATAGTCCCCCCTGTGGAGTATCACTGGATGTACAAACCACATTTTAGGAAAATCCCCAATGTCTACCAATATACAGACATCTCAAGGAGTTTTCTGCTGTTGTTGTTGTCATTGTTGTTTCACAAGGTCTTGTCAGAACATTTTACCTTACTGGTCTTTTGTTCATATATAACTGTTTCTGATTTTGTGTTTTTATGGATTTTCTTATTATTTGTATGCATCTGCATATATATGTGTTTCTAATACTTTTTTTTCTCCCCTTGGTTTGTTTGTTTTGTTCTTTTTTGTTTTTCTTTTCTGTTTGTTTTCTCAAGATAGAAAAAGAAGAATGGTATTTGATGGGTAGGGGAGTGGGGAGCCTGTAGAAGAGGATGAGAGAGAACAAACCATGACTGAAACATAATATATAAAAAAAATCAATTTCAATTAAAAAAGGGCATAACAATTGACAGGTCAGCCACCCTTACATACCAAGACTGTACCTCAAGAAAACAAACAAACAAATGAAAAAATTGGGTATATTCTAGATATGAAATATACAACAATATACAAAATGTCATATGTATATTTTTTTAAATACTTATTGCCCTATTTCTAGAGACAGTGGTGGGAAAATCTCTCATGGTATTGTAAGCAGATGTGGGTTTGATCAGAGGTCTGCACTAAGGATCAGCCCAGTATAAAAAGCACAGTGCAACATAAGTTCCTTGTGTTCTTATTGTTTCTTGCTTTCCTTCTACCCCAATACTTCCTCAACTTTCTGTGTTGTGATCTGTGATTGTCCCTCTGCTTCAAGGCTCTTCATTAACCAGATTCCACTGATCAGTAAGGTCTCTATCTTCTTCCCAGGATTGCTACTTTTCCAGTAGATGCTTCTTACAGATAGACAGATTAATGCTGTAATAAGGAGTCTTTCAGTTTACTCTAGCAAATATCACGTGAGTACAATGTGTTTCTGCTAGTTGTCAACTTGAAAAATCTAAAATAATCTGAAAGATGGGCCTCACATTACTGTTTCTTGATTGTAGCTGTTACTTGACTAACTACTTTAAGCTCCTGTTGCTTTTATTTCCCCACCACAATGGAATGTGCCTTGAACAGTAAACCCATTCTCCATTAAGTTGCTTTTGTCATAGTAATTTATCATAGCAATGCAGTAGTAAATACAGGTCAAAAGAAAGCTATGCCCTAAGTGGGATCCCTAATGGCATTTCAGTGCTTCTGTTGGCAGCATGTATTGATATAAATAGCATCCAGGGCAGCGCACTGGCTTCTATACAGAAAAAATCAAGGCTAAAGTCCAGTTTGGATTAGCAGAGGACAACAAGAGTTCAATCAAAGGAATTAATGGAGATATGATCAATGGAAGCTGGTGAAGGAGTAGAAGGATAAATAGAGAGAAGATAGGTCCCAGCTGAGAGGAGAGGCTACAGACATGTAAGGAACAGGAAATGTGAAATCCCACAAATAGAACAATACAAATTCAAGGCATATGTTTGCAATTTTAAGACAGTACGTGTATCTATCTACTACTATCTTTTAGTAGAAGTGGATTGGATAGAAGTGGATTATGTAGTTATATATAGAATATTGATGATTTAAAGAGAATCAGAATTAGGATAGGAAGTAGGAGTAAGAAAGTAAATAAAGACAGTAACACAATTCCATTTTAGTGTAATGTGTAACAAGGTATAAACCTAATAATGAAAGGCATTTGAGATACCTTGATGAAGGTCAGCTTAAGGTATTGGAGGTCATTTGGAAGTGATGTCTTACATGGCATAAAATATTTTCAATGTTTTAAGTAAGAAAATGCTGTGTACTATTATAGTATAAGGTAAAGAAAAATCATCCAGTTGTGGTGCACACCTGTTATCCCAGCAATCTAGGACACTTGGGACAGGAGTTCTCAAATTTAAGACCAACTCAACGTAAATAGTAAAAAAAAATATCATACAGAAAAAAATCCCACGGAGGTGGAATTCCCTCATAGAGATGGGGGAGGCAGAGGGGATAGGTGGTCTCCAAAGAGGAAACCTAGAAAGGGGGAAACATTAGAAATGTAAATAAAGTGTCAAAAAGAAAAAAAAAAAAAGAAAAAAAAACCACTAAGAACTAAAGTAAAGTAAAATAAAGGTTTGCTAAGCCTGAATATTTGAATTAGATCTCTGGACCTCACATGGTAGAAAGAGAACAATCTTGAACAATCCCTGACCTCCACATATACACAGTAGCACACCCTCCACTCCATAAATAACTGTGGAACACAAAGACTTTTTTTTAAAAAAAAATGAATTAATGAATGAATGAATAAAAACTATAGTAAATAAAAACCTATAAGCCCTTTTGAATGTTGGGGATTAACTATGTGAGTGAAAAGATATATTTTTCTGTGAAAACTCATCTTCCCCATGGGGTAGGCTGATGTATATACTACCTCCATACATTGGAATTCAAGTGCTATTAACATGTATTCTTGAGGATTATCAGGAAGATAATAAGTTAAGACTATGGGGGTTCCTAGATACATAGAATGCTTACCATTCCAGTTCCTACTAGGGAGCCTTTTTCTGTTCAGCACTGTATCCACCAGAGGGTAGGAAGAGAAAGGAATTAGATTCTTCTAACAATAGCTGAATCACTGAGCTTATTCACTTTCCAGAAATTGTAAAAAGCTCATTTCCAGTCCTTTCACTACTTTCAAAAACTAAGTGTTTTAGCTTAATTTCTTGATCTTGTTTCCTTCCTTTAAATCACTTCTATTCTTTCATGACTTATCAATTCCACTCCTGTTACTTTCTCATAAAGCAAATAGTATCATTTTCTGTGGTAAGGAAATTATTTTTTTCTCAAATACTCCTACTTTATTGCTTACAGAACTTATTAAATTTTGATTAAACAGAAATATCTAACTTGAAACTTAATAAATGAAAAGTTTTGCCTATTTAAAATAAAAAAACAATTGCTTAACATTTATAACCTCAGCGCTAAAAAAAAAAAAAGAAAATAACAATAACAACAAAAACAATAACAACACCAAAAAGTAAATGTTCTAGTAATGAAGTGGCCATGTGAGGAAAGTTCAATTGCTTTTCAACATTGTTTTAATGGAAAGTTATTTTAAATATGGAAGACTGAGAATGTTTTTCCATTGCAGCAAATAGCAATAACATTAGAATTCTTCATGTATCACATGTTTATATATGCTACCTCTCTTTCTACTGTGACCCATAAATTAATTTGCTCCGTAACTGACATCTTGTTCCAGATCTATATCAGAGATGTCATATGATTAATTAGTCTGAGCAAAATATTGTAAATCTATAAGGTCGTATATTTCAGGTTGTATTTTCAGCTCCCTGATGGGCAAAGAAGATCTGGGCCAGGAACCTTGGACAGATTATTCCGAAAACACCACAGCTTACCTTAGCCATGGAATCACAAACTTCTAAACTGATTGAGAAATAATTCTTTCATACCTCATACAAATGTTAGCACACCAGCTACAAAGATAAAAATTAAATGAAAGGATGTCCTTAAGGGATATATAACAAGTTTCTTTAGGAAATGAAGAAAGAAAGATACAGATAAATAAAAGTAGAAAAATAGAGGTAGAGAAAAGGATGGGATGGAGGGAGACATCTAGAAAATAATTTTATTACTCTTTCCTCTATCGTTACCAGGAAAAGAATTTTATAGGATTAGAGTTTTAAGTCATTCATATCAACTACCTAGTGTGTGTAAGGTGATGGGCTTCCTGACCAGAAGCACAAAATAAATTGAAATAGAAGGAAGAAAAAGAGGTAAGAAGGGAGAAAGGCAAGAAAGAACTTTTTGAAAAAAAAAGTTTTACCTTACAAATAATCTTGTTACATTGACATTATATTTGGTTCATTTAAGGACGCATATAGTTTTAATGCTGGTATTATCAAAAGTATTTCTGAACAGCAATGTCATTACTTTATGAACTCAGTTGCTGAAAAGACAGGCTTCCCAGGTGACACAAACCCTTCTTAATAATAATCTTTTCTAGGAGTACACATTTTTCCTCCCCTCTAGGAGTATCCTGTAGCTCATATGGAGCTTTCTTATCTTTACTCTTGCTATGTTGCCAAAATGATTACCTCACTTGTATCTATCAAGGCCACAAACATCTTGCAGAACTGGTGGAAATGACATCTACATTCCTACAGAACTAAGCACCTCCCATCATGATACAGGGATTGCGCTGGGGAGAGAATCACATGAACAAAGCATGTGTGGTGACTGTGGTAGCATTGGTGAGGTAAAAACAGATGAAGCTAGAGAGACTACATGAGCACTTCCATCCCTCGCTCTCAAGTTGTAGAACACAGACCAGCAGCTTGACATCACACAGAGCATTGTAGAAGTAAAGATTTGAAGACCTGGTCCTACATACTTTGCTTCTTAGTACTCTAAGTTGTCTAATTGCAGGATTCCATAAATATTTTGAGACACCTTCTTTGGACGAAATCACAGCCACATATAAATACAGAGGAAGCCAGTGTTTCTAGAGAAATATAGCAGTTTCTTAATGAATGAGAAAAATTGGTCAGAGAAATTTCACACTTAAAATATCCTAAGTTTCCCTCTGAAAATCTCAATAAAACAGAAGCAGTTGTATAGCTTACTCTTATAACCCCAGCAGTCAGGAGGCTAAGACTGAGCTATCCTCATGAGTTAAAGGCCAGGCTATGCATCATAGTTAAATTCTGTCTCCAAAAGTACACAAAATGATCTTCTATGAAAAATATATTTGTGATCAGCATCCTACTATAAATCAAGAAGAGAAGCCAACCATAACTTCAGAATTTTCCTTAGAAAAAATCTATGGAACAACATTTCTAATCTTTAAGGGAAACATTTGTGCAAAAAAGTTAAAGCTCTCAAGTGAAAAAAAAATCTAGACTGCTATTTCACACAAATTCATGAATAGGCAGGGCAATTTCTCTGTTGTTCCTGTGAATAAAGAAGTGGGTTTGTATTACCTAACACATATGTTTGCATTTATTCAGGGAGCCTGGGATCCAGTAGTGAAAGGATGGGGTGTGAATGAAGAGTGTCTTTGTAGAACCTCATATTCTTCAGGAGGTCAGCTTAGATACAGGGCTCAGGGCTAAACAATGTGAGGAAGGATGCACTTATCCTGAGCAGCATGTGTGAGGAGTGGCTTTTATTTGCCAAAGTACTGGAGAAACCTCACGCCTAAGTCCATCTGCTATGCTGTAGCAAATGTGGACAGGCTGGTGTGCTTCTTGGCTACTCCTGCTGTAAAAGAAACAGGTAAAAATTCAAATGAAGAAAAAAAGGAAATTCCATAGTTCATGGCATTTGTCTTCCTTCCCCTTATATATTAATACCTTCAAACTGCAAACTCAGGAACATAGTCTGTTTCTTAGCCACTCATCTTCTTAAGGTTGCTTGACATTGCTGACAGGTCTATCTCTCTGTCAAACTTGAAGGCTTCTCAAGTTGGGATCTCAAGCTCAATCATGCTTCTGAGCTGCAGCCTCTTATGTATGCAGACTTAATTGCCTAACAAACCAAGTGGAAACTGATCCAATCTGAGCTTGGAGTTTCCTTCCCCTGAAGCTATGTATCTGTCTCAATAAATATGACCCCCTCTCTGTAGCATTGTGCATACACCCCAAAGCCTATATTGAGATTCCTCATACACAATCTTTTTTCCAAGTATCTTTCACATGCCTGTTTATCTCAGCACTGTCACCAGCCTGGTTCTAGGTACATCAGTATGCTATCTAGGCCTTGCCTGTTTTCCAGGCCTCTGCACATATCCCTCTGCAGCTTTTTCCAAAGAAGTCAGCTGCTATTTTCCAAAAGGATAATTTAAGGAACAACAAAAGCTTTCACAGTTTTTTCCCTGAAGCCAAAGTAACACTGAAATTCCTTTCATCGCTGCCAGGCAACATAATGTAGAATCTAATGAATTATTTGTTTCATTCTGTTCTGTTTTGATAATGTTTCCCCACATTGTCTTCATGTTGTTTCTTGAACGTATTACACTCTTTGGTACTGCCACTCCTTTGAACTCATTCTTATTTCTGTTTGAAAATTCATTCTCCCCAAATTATGTGAACTTGGCCCTTATTCATTCTTCATGTAGTTAACCTAACTTTGTCTCTTTTCATGATATGTGAAAGTGGATGCTCTCTCGTCAACTATTTTCATTAAGGCACCTATCACCATAGGAATTGTTCATTTGCTTCTTCTCAGTTATTATATTTCCATGCCTAGATGGGTTTAGAGCAGTACTTTGGGACTTGTACTCCTATTCAAAAACGGTTTCACTCTCTTCTGCTTTGATTAAGGAATGCATCAAATTGTTCTTGTAGACCAGAAAAGCATTTGAGTTTTCTGCATTTTTCAACTCAGGTCATAGAATTTCAATTTCAGTGAAGTGGACCTTATACCTTTCTCTGTTTTAGGAAATAGTCCTAAGACCTTTATCTTCTTATTTAAACAGACCCATGGTTTCTCTATACAACAAAGGTGAGCCTTAATACACTATCTACACTAATAATTTCTCAGAATATCATGGTCTGTGAAGACAGGGGCCTAGAGGCTAACTCATTTGAACAAGTGCTACACTACTTCTCCCTTCTTCCAAACATCCTAGCACAAACAAGGTGGATCTCATAATTTCATCCTCTTAATGTGAGCACTTTACACCTACTCCCTTAGACCTTCAGACCTCCTCAAACTTTTGCCTCTAGCATACATGAACTGAAATATCTCTTTGATTTCCATCAGCCTCTTAGAAGAATCCTGGAATGGTTTTTATACCTGTCATGGACATTTGGGAGACATGTGTATTCTAGTCTTTGATATTGAGTTGGAACTTTGTGGCATGCATCGACATTCTTCTACATCACAAGATATACTTACAAATTCCTTCTCTGCCGAAAGGCAAATTGAAATTTCTCTTTGTCCAAATCTTGTGTTGGTATTCCTTTAAGATGTATATGGACTTCTATCATCCTATTTAATCCGAGAATTCCTCAGATACTCTGCGAATCAAGAAGACTTCAGACCTATAACTCTACACATAGAAAATTAAAAGCTTCCTCTTCTGCATAATAGGTTAACCAACATCTCACCAAGGAGGCAGAGGCATTTCCAAATCAACCCACTGTCTCTTTCTACATATGGGGGCCCTGAATATATCAGAATTTCCCAAAGGCATGATATATCTCCATTTTGTACACAAGATCCTCGGATATAGACATTCTGCCAAAGGGAATACAAAAAGATATCTTCCTATCCTCATGGCACTTCCAACTAGCTTCCCAGCAAAGATAACTTAATCATTCCCCTTTTCTGAAGTTAACCACAGGTCTGCCATACTATATAATAATTCAGCCATTCATTTTCAATGCACAGAATATTCTCATATATTCTATGTATTTTTCTGTGGGCAATAGACTTAATGATCTTATCTAGTAAGGTTCCTTATTTTCCTATTATATTTTAGGGGAATCTATCCTGTTATATGTTAATACCAAATGAGTTTCTGATGAAACCTTCTAACAGGAGGTCTTTACATTTGATTCAGGATCTTCAGATGTTTCCAAATATAAGCTAGAATTCCCAATGATTTTTGGCCACAAGAGATGTATGATCTACTATAACTTAATGTATCAGGGCCCAGTATTATCAAGTAAATCCAAAAATATAATTTAGCTGTTTTATGGAAGAAAAATAGTGTAGACCTCATCATTCCTACCTAAGTATGAAGAACTGAACATAAATTAAGGATTTGGGAACTATAATAGAGATAATTGTATGATTATACAGAGTCTTGACTGGTCTGTCACACATTCACTGTAATATAAGGAATTTCTCATATTAGATAAGGAGTTGTAAGCTATGGCATAATGCAAACAACACATTCAATTGCTCAGGATGACCTTCAACTTATGTACAGCAAGAGAAGGTCTAAAAGTTTCTAATTTCAAAAACCAGAAAATGAAGTTTTTCTCTTTAAAGTAGGTAAACTCAGATCATTACTCACTGCCCAGTTGACACTGAAACATACTTCTTCTGACCATAGAGTCTGTAAGTTTATCCTATGATTCATTGGAGTGTGTAACAACTCTGACCTCTCTAGGAATAACTGAGATATTTCTCCTTTGAACTCAGATCACATGACCTACATCTCTGGTGATGGAGAATGTTTAACCACTTTATATGGGGTTTCAATATTCCTCCTCCTACCAAATGTGTCTCAAAAAACCATCTTCTGCCTAATGTGCCCTCATATTGCAACTTCTGTTCAAGAGTCTTTAAACCTATGTCTTTAGAGGGGTCTCCATCCCACAATGTCTATCCAAGATGACCTGTGTTTTCTTCTTCTCATCCAGGAGAAATCAGAACTTCTACTCTTCCCACCATGGTCATTGGAGACTGAGACTTTACACTTTTCATGGAGATTACAGTATTCTGTTCTAATTTATTGCACCAGAATTTAATAGCAAGGTCTGAAACCTGAATCATCAGCTTTCAGTCAAGCTCTCAGATACAGTGCAGGCTGAGACTTTTCTGCTCAGACTTGAGTGGCTGAATAGAATATTCAATATCTGACTACTCGATGGAAACCTCAGCAATGAAGAATCGTTTTCATTTGCTGCCTGACATCCTGAAGATTCCCTGGAAAATATGAACATTCCTTTGTTGTTGTTTTTATGTTGTTGGTTCTGTATTTGAGTTTTTTTGTTATTCATTTCTTGCCATTAAATTTCTGTAATCAGATAGTTCTTAAAAATTTCTTATTTTCTACTATATTTTCATCAAAGCATATATTTACACATATTGTTCTCAGTGTTATAGAGATTTATCACCTTTTTCATCAAATTTTTAAAAATAAATAGCTTAACTAAAGTCATGTTCAGATGAATGCACATTGACAGTGGAGCATACCATTTGCGGAAATGTTATAAAATTTCCATAGGATGCCAGTTTCTTTTGACATCAGTTGGAAAATCCATCCTTAATAATTAGTCTTAGATAATGTATCATGGAATTGTGGTTATGTTTTGATAACACTCAGATGAATATGCCTTCAGCTGGAATGTTTTCAGAAGAAATAGTATCTGTTAGATTACTAGTTTCCATTGGAATTCCACAATAACTATTTTAGTAATAAAAATGCTGGCAAGAGTTCCAGAGTTTATTTAATTCATAATAATTTATTCTTCTTTTCCTTTAATGTGTGTGTTTATTCAGTTTGCATCCTGCTAGTTGCTGCCACCCTTCCACTCCCCTCACCTAGTCCTTCCCTGTGTTCCCTCTTTCCCTTCTCTTCTAAGTGTTTTGAACCCTCCTCTGGGTATCCCCTCATGTTGGCACATCAAGTTTATGGGAAACATATCCATTCAAGCCACCACATGAATTATCGTCACTTCTTCTGATTTTCCAAACAAGAAATAAAGAAAATGATCTTCATAATAAAATGTTTTCTGTTTCTTAAAGACTAAATTCATATAATATTTAAGAAAATGTTTTAGGATGTTGAATTAATTGTTATTATTTCAGGATGAAGAAAGAGTCAATTTCTTTCAGCAACATACCAAGACTGGGAACCAGACTCTGATTGTCACCAAGAGCAAAAAGCAGGATTTATTTATTTATTTGAATGTAGTTTTAATTCATTCTTATTCATGTATATTAAAAAATTGTATTTGCTTTTGTGTTCCCAAAGCACAGTTGTAACAATATCTGAAATCTTGTATGTGGCTTCTACTTTTGTATGCATTTCCTACGAATGATTGACAGGCAGCCCAGGCTGTACCACATTGCAATACAATTAGTCAAGGCTATCTCACATTTCTTTCCATGTAGCCCAGTCTGTCCCTGGCCTCTCTCTGCATACCCCAGGATACATATATCCCTCAGGCTGTCTTGCATCTCTCTTCTTGTAACCCAGGCTGTCCCACATCACTCTCCACATAGCCCAGGTTGTCCTGCATCTCCAATCACTTAGCACAGGCTTTTTCAGTTCTCCCTCTGAGTCCCCAGACTGCCCCACATCTATATGCATCCTGAAGGCTATCTTACTTTAGCTACCACATAGCCTGCACTGTCCCAATTCTTTGTGTTTGTATTCCAGGCTCACTCATGTCTCTCTCCATTTACTCCAGGCTATCCATCTTCTCCCACCATAGAGCACAGGCTGTCCCATTTCTCCTTCCACAAAAACCATGCTCTACTGGGTCTCCTGAGTATAGCCCAGGCTGTCACTTTTCTCATCCCATGTAGCCAAGGATCTTCCAGTATTTCCTGCCTGTAGCCAAGGGTCTCCCACTTCTCCTTCCCTGTATCTCAGGCTATCCCATACTTATCTCAACATGGCTGAGGCTGTCACACTTTTTCCTCTGTAGCCCAGGCTGTTGTAGTTCCTCCTGCATGTAGCCCAATCTGTCTCAGTTCTTTCTACATGTAGCTCAGGCTGTTTCACATCTCTCATTACTTTGCCCAGGGTATCCCACATCTGCCTCAATGTAACAAATGCTATCCCACATCTCTCACAACATTTCCCTTCTTCCTGTACATAGCACAGGTTCTCCTATGTCTATCTCCACATAGCCCAGATTGTTCCACTTTTCCCTCTCTGTAGACCAGGCTATCTCCCTTTTCTTTGCACATAACCCAGGATCTCCCACGTATTTCTCCATGAAGACAAGGCTGGTCTACATTTACCACCCTGTAGCCTAGATTGTGTTCCATCTCCCTCTCTGAAACCCAGGCTCTCCCTCCTCTTCTTCTACATAAATAGGCTGTCCTATTTCTTGTTCTGCATAGCCCAGACTGACCCATGACTTGTTCCTTTTGGCCCAGGCTGTCCAGCATCTCTCTCCCTATAGCCGAGGACATTCTGTTTCTCTATCCATTTTGCCAAGGCTTTCACATGTATCTCTTCTCCTAGGTTAGATTTTCCCACATCTCTGTTTGTGTAGACTAGGCTATTCTGCATCTTTCTCCATGAAGCCCAGGTTGGACTACATCTTCCTCCCTGTAGCCCAGCCTATCCCAAAATGTTCTCCCCTTAGCTCAGGCTTTCCCATTTCTCTGTCCAAGTAGCCCAGACTATCTGTCATTTCTCTCTCCACATAGCTCAAGCTATCCCAAACCTCTCTCCCTGGAGCCCAGTTTATCACAAATCTCTCCTCTCATAGGTCAGGTTATTCCACACCACTCCCCTTGTAGGCCTGGTTATCACATATCTCTCTCCACATAGGCAAGGCTATCTTATATCTCAGTACAATTGGCCCAGGCTATTCCACATCACTCTCCATGTAACCCATTTCTTCCTCCAAGTAGCCCAAGATGTACCACTTCCCATCCATGAAACTAATGTTCTCTAGCTTTTCTCTCCATGTAACCCATGCTGGTCTATGGCTCTTTCCATGTAGCTTTGGATATCCTATGTCACTCTTCACATACCTCAGGCTGTCTCACAACCCCTTTCTTGCAGCCCAGGCTGGCACACATCTCTGTCCACATAGCCCAGGCTATCCTATGTCTTTTCCCATGCTATCCCACATTACACCCCACATACCCAAGACTGTCCCATGTTTCTCTGTATGTGGCCCAGGCTGTCCCACTTTTCCCCCACATATCCCTGACTTTTCCCCATGCCTCACAGTATAGTCCATGCTATACAGGGTCTCCCTCCACATAGCCTAAGTAGTCCCAGCTCTCTTTGCATTGCCCAGAGTCTCTCACTTCTTCTTCCATGCAGAGCAGGCTTTTCCTGGTCTCTCTCTCTCTCTGCATTAGCCCAAACTGTGCATGTCACCCTCTGGGTATTCCAGGATGTCCAGCTTATCAATTCACATAACATAAGCTGTCTCACTTCTCCCTTCCTGCAGCACATGCTATACCATGTCTCCCTCCACATAGATCAGGTTATACCAGATCCCATCTGTGCATCTCAGGCTGTCCTGTTACTCAATCCACATAGCCCAGGCTATTCCAATTCTGTCTCTGAGTACCTCAAGCTCCCCCACTTCTCCCTTCATGTATCTCAGTCTGTCCTGCTACTTCATCTGTGTAGCCCAGGATATCTCATGTCTCCCTTCTTGTCTCGTGTGTCTCCGCAATTAGCCCAGGTTGTCCAACTTCTCCCTCCAAGTATCCCAGGCTGTCCCATGTTTTTCTTTCTACTTAGGACAGGCTATCCCACATTTGTCTACACAGAACCCAGGCTGTATTTCTGCTCTTAGTGGAGGCTTTCCCAGATCTCATTCTATGTAGCACAGCCTATTCCAGAACTTTCTACATGGAACCCAGGCTGTCCTGTTTGTTCCACCATGTAGCCTAGACTGTCCCTCTTCTCCCTCGGTATAGTCCAGGCTGTCCCAATTCTTCCTCTATATAGCCCAGGCTGTCCCAATTCTTCTTCTATGTAGCCCAGGCTTTCCTGGGCCTCTCTGCGAGTAATCCAGGCTATTGTGAATCTCTATCCATACAGGACAAGCTGTCACATGTCTCTCTTTGTGTAACCAAGGCTGCCCTGCATCTTGGCCTCGGTAGCCTGGGATGTCCTGAATGTCTTTCCTTGTAGCCCAGGATGTCCCACTTTTTTATCCACATAAACCAGCCTCTCCTGGGTCTCTCTTTACATAGCCCATGCTGCCCCATGTTTCCCTCAAGTGTAGCAATGCTGCCCCAGGTTTCTCTCCACATTGTCCAGGATGTCCACTTCCTCCTTTGTTTAGTCTAGGCTGTCTTAGAACTCCCACCAGGGAGCCCAGATTGTCCCACTTCTTCCAAGTACCTCAAGTTTTTCTGGATCTCCTTGCATGTATCCCAGGCTGTCCCAATTCTACCTCTGAATCGACCAGGCTATCTCAAGTCTCACTTCATGTAGTCCAGGGTGTCCTATGTCTCCTTTCCTGTAACCCAGACTGTCCTGGGTTAATCTCAACATAGACCAGGCTGTATGTCCTGGGTCTCTAGGATGCAAACACGAGAAAGGCAGTGAGCTGTATGCTAATTAGATGACATAGAGCAAACTCTTCCCAAAATACGGTAAACCATGCCCACTCTAAGAACAATCCTACCCAAATACAGTAAACCACGCCAACTCTAAGACTAATTTCCAGCCATTAAAAGACTAAGTGGACTTGAAGACTCGCCCACTCTAAGAACAAGTCCTGCATTCTTGAAGTCCCACCCCCTCTAAGACTAAGGTTCACCCACATTAAGACTAAGCAGTGCCCACTAGAAGACTAAGCTGCACTCTCTAACACTAAGTCCCACACACTAGTGACTAAGCCCCACCAACTCTAACACTAAGCACCAGTCACTAGTGATTAAGCACTGCCCATTCTAAGGCTAAGCTATGCCCACCTAAAGACTAAGCCCTGCCCATTCTGAGAGTAAGTCCCACCCACTATAAGACTAAGCACAGCACAGCCCACTCAAAGACTAAGTCTGGCCCACTCAAAAACTAAGCTATGCCCACCTTAAGACTAAGCCTGATCCACTCAAAGATTAAGCTATGCCCATGTAAAGACTAATCCTTGCCCACTATAAGGCTAAGCCCCACCCACTAGTGGCTAAGCCCTGCCCACTTTAAGACTAAGTTCTGCCTACTCTAAGACTAAGTCCTTCCTACTCTAAGACTAAGTCCTCAACAAGTGCATATATTGTCACAATCACTGATTCCTGAAAAGTCTAAGGAATTTCAGGAACAAAAAAATGTTGGTGACTGTGGAGTGACAGACTTTTCCTACAGACATGCTTGTGCACTCTATAGTAGTTTGAATGAGAAACATTGCTCAATGGCTCTTGTGATTTAGCACTTGGTCTCCTGTTGTTATCACTGGGGAAGATATGGAGGCTTTTTCCCATTACAAAATAAGATTAACAACTTCTTTCTTTGGACTCCTGATGCCATATGTTTCCTGATATTACTGTTCCCCTCCCCCCTTGGGAACAATAAGCCTCCTTTTTATCTATAAGTTGATTTTGGCCATGTCATTTTATCACTGCAATGAAAAGTAATGCAGAGACATGTATACCTATCTATCAAAGTTACAAATCTCATAGCATAACAAAACAATTTTTGCATAAAAGTACAACTTAGTGAATCAATGGCTTGTATTGGGGTTACCAACAGAAGTACGAGTAGAGAGATCACTTATAAGAAGAATGAGTAATTCAAAAGCATCTTTACATAGAAGAAAATCCCTCAACATGGTGATGGCTCCCAAAATCTACAATCATGAAGAATTGTAGCCAGCTTGGAGGCAATTCAACAGCAGAACCATCAGTCTCCCTCTCCAGAAACTGTTTATTCTTTTTATAAATCCATTGAGGTGCTTTAGAAACTCTTACAAGTTTTGTGTTTAGACACCTGACCTTTTGTTTAGATACTGAGTGTAATGAGCACTGCCCCCTCCAGGAAAGAATGTTTCAATTTGGAGATACCATGAGTTTTGTACTCATTTTCCTCCTAATATGCAATATTTACTTTCATATAGCTAACTTCTGGATGGACTTAAGGCTACCAGAATCAAATTAACCTATAGATCTCACAAAGCTGGAAAAAGTATGACGTGGAATCAGACTGTGTTATGAAAAAGAAAAGCCATTAGAGAAGTACCAAGACCATTGGCAATAAAGCACAGAGTGAGTACTGTTGATATTCAGTAGTCAGCATTTGCTCAGTAAATCTATAGCCAAAAACAGATAAAAAAGGATTGCAAATAATAGTATGATGTTCAATCTCTAAGAACAGGCTGCCTGTATTTTTGACTTCAAAAATGAAATCAAAATATAATTATACATTATTCCCCACTTCACTTCCTTCTTTCCACACACTTGCCAGGATAACACCCTGTTTCTCTGTTATATCTATTGCCTTTTCTGCATGTGTGTGTGTGTGTGTGTGTGTGTGTTTGTGTTTGTGTTGTAAGTGTATCAATATGTGAATACTACTCAATTATACAATACCCTGGGAAAAACTATTTCTACTACTCTCAGAATTGCTTAACTGTCCATAGTTCTTTGATATTTTCATACATGTATAAAATATACTCTGATTAGTCTTTCCTGTCCTTATCAACATTTTGTTTTTCTTACAAGTCCCTTTTCCCATATCCGTATGGTTTTGTTTCATTTGAGACCCAATGATTTCAGTCTGAGAAATCTATATGACTGTGGGTTTATAAGACTCCACTATACCTTGGGGGATCACCAGTAGATACACAATTGATGGCATTGGTTCCCCATGTACCAGATTCTATCAAGGACTACTTGTTCAGTGGAAAAGGGGTTAGAGCACCTGGAGTCACACCTAAACTCTTTGGTTGGCTGTTGTACAAACTCGATTCTTCTAGATAATAAAACTTGCAGAACTGTATAGATTATTTCTCTTTTCAATTTTTGATGAATTAAATACTTATTTCCATAGTGGTTAGAATAAATTATACTACTACCAGAGCAACTGGAGAAAAGTAATACAAAATATATAGTTCAAAGAAGAAAACAAGAATACTGGGAAATTTAATGTAGCTCAAAACCTCACTTAGCCAATCTTCTAACTTGATAAAGGTCTAAAATTTTTCTTTATTCCTAGAAAGGAACAAGTCAAAGCTGCTATAAATATGAAACAAGGGGGCTAGTTTTTTGTCCAAATTGGTAGTCAAACTTGGCAGTGTGATTAACATGATCTGACTCTAGAGTCATGAACAATATATGACTAAAGGATTTAATACTCCTCTGTGGTTAAATAGAGCTGCTAATGTAAGACATGTGGCAGAGAAGTCCCTGCATAGAGGTTCCTGGCAGCTATTGCATGATGTTATAACACTACAGCCTGTATTGTGCTGGAGACCCCAACATACTGGAGCTGTTGAATATTTACCAGGAAATGCTGCACACAAGCAGTGGAACCATTGTAAGAAAGAAGTATATTTCATGAAGCAAAACTCAGAGCTCAGAGCTACCTGAGTTCTCTGACATCAAAACTGAAGCTACAGGATTTGGAATTTGCCTAATGGCTTTTAGACTATGGTGATTTGAATAAGAATGGCCCAATAGGCTCATATGGGTGTGGACTTGTCTGAAGTTGAAGGAGGTATGCCATGGGAGTGGCCTTTGAGCTTGCAAAAGTCCCTGTCAGACCAAGTCTCTCTTCATTTCTACTGCCTCCAGATATAGGTGTAGAATTTTCAGTTACTTTGTCTCCAGCACTATATCTGCCCAACTATTGTCATGTTCTCTGTCATAATGAGAATGGACTAAGCCTCTGAAATTGTAAGCAATCCACAATTAGATGCTTTCTTTTTATAGGAGTTGCTGTGGTCATACTAAATAAGACAGACTATAATTGGACCAGTATTTTCTCACCATGCCTCAATTCTTCCATTTTGGAATGATAACATATAATTTGTGTCACTGTATGTTGGATATATGTAATTTACTTTTTGTATTTACAGGGAGTTAAGTTAAAAGATTGCCTTGATTCTCAAAAGGTATTTTATATGTTATACTTAGTAAACTGTGCTAAGACAATGAAAAATTGTTGGAACTTCAAAAGTTGAACTAAATACATTTTTTATTATGAATAGCTATAAGCCTATAGAGGCCAGTGTTTGGAGTGGAGGCTGCCTGCCACACCACATACCAGACATTCCCCTTCCATATGCTCATATATTTGAATATATTTGGGTCACAATTAATGGAACTGCTTGGGAATGATTAAGCTTTGTGACCCTTCTAGAGAATATATGTCAATGGGGCAAGCTTTTGAAATTTCAAAAAAAATATGTGGTCCCTAGCAATCTCTCATTCATTCTCATTCTCTCTCTCTCTCTCTGCTTCATGATTGTGAATAAGGATGTCATAGCTCAGTTATTTCACTCAGATATCAGAAAATCAAAAATTAAATACTTTCTTTTATAAATTCTATTGAACATAGTGTTTTATCACAGCAATAGAAAAGTAATAGGACAGTATCTATTGAAGTTCTTTATATCTTTTTAGTTTTGTAGAATTGAAAATTTATCCATTTCTTCTGGGCTCACCATTTTATTGGAATTTAGATTTTCAAAGTATGCATAATGACCTGATTTTCTTTGGCATGTTTATAATGCTTAATTTTTCTCCTCTAATATCATTAATTTGGGTTTTCATTTGTTTTTCAATTTTGTAAGACCTGTGTCATTCTTCTTTTTCTTGACAAAGAACCAAATTTTGGTACATTGATTTTTTGCATTCCTTTAGGGGGTAAGGTTCTTTTAGAGGATATGTGTCAAGGAGGGAAAGCTTTGCGCTTCGAGCCTGTGAAGGCCAGGGGGTTCAGGGTGGTGGTTGAATTGAGAATGCCTCCCTGCATCCCCCCCATATGCTCATATATTTGAATATTTGGTCCACCATGAGTACCTTATAATTTATGAAGAGAAATATTGTCTTAATTTTCTGCATTTTGTTTTTCTGTATTAGGACATAGACATTTGGATTAGAATAATGCTTAGGTTTTTACTAATCACCCCTAATCTTTGAGAAGAAATATTTTGAAGATTAAAATAATAAAGTTAAAGTATTAAAATGCTATTTCTCTACTCAGTACTGGGGTTGTAATGCAGTATTTGAACCCCCATCACGTGTGCTCAAAGTGTTGGGATTTACCTCCATTTGAAGCTCTATCTACTCTCATAGTAGAAATCATTTTTAAAATTTACCTTACAGTCCTTAAACCCCACACTTCCCAGTTCACCCTCCAACAGTTTCTCATCCTGTTCCTCCTCCCACTTTCCTCTCAGAAGGTGCTTCTCCCCCCCCCCCCCCAGCAGCCTGTCCCTTCGCTGGGGCCTCAAATCTCTCAAGGATTAAGTACATCTTCTCTCACTGAGGCCAGACCAGGCACATCTCTGCTGTATAGATGCCAAGGGCCTCAGACCTTCCTTGTATGCTCCTGGTTGGTAGCTCATTCTCTGGAAGATCCCTGGGGTCCGGGTCAGTCAAGACTGAGGGTTTTCTTATGGGGTGACTCTCCCTTCAGCTTCTCCGATCCTTCCACTAATTCAAACATTGGGATGACCCATTTAAGTCAAATGGTTGAGTGTAAGCATCTCCCTCTGTCTCAGTTAGCTGCTTGTTGGGCCTCTTGGAAGACAACCTTGTCAGGGTTCTTTCTGCAAGCATATCATAACATCAGTAATAATTTCAGGCCTTGGTTTCCTCTCTACCTCCCATAGATGGATCCCAAGTTGAGTCAGTCCTTTGATCACCTTTCTTTCAGTCTCTTCTCCATTTTTTGTCCCTGAAGTTCTTTTAGATAGGAACAATTCTGGCTCAGAAATTTTGAAAGTAGGTTAGTAAACCAGTCCCTCCACTTGAGGCCCTGTCTATCTACTGGAGGTAGACTATTTGAGTTCCCTCTCCCCAGTATTAAGTATTTTGGCTAAGGTCACCCTCATTAAGTCCTGAGAGTCTCTCACCTCCTAGGTCTCTGGTAATTCTAGAGGGTTCCACCACCTCCCACCATCTGAGGCTGCTGATTTCCATTCATTCCCCTGGCCCTCTGGGCTTCTGTATTGTTATACCTACACCCTCCAATACCTGATCCTGTTCCCCTTTCCCCTCCTCCTCTCCTTTCCCACCTAGGTCCCTCCCTCTCTCTGCCTCCCATGATTATTTTCTTCTGCCTTCTAAGTGGGATTGAAGCATGATCACTTAGGCCTTTCTGCTTTTTAAACTTCTTGTGCTACGTGGGTTGTGTCCTAGGTATTCTGCACTTTTGGCTAATATCCACTCATCAGTGAGTACATACCATGCATGTCCTTTTGGGTCTGAATTACCTCACTCAGGATGATATTTTCTAGCTCCGTCCATTTGCATGCAAAATTCACAATGTTCTAGTTTTAAATAACTGAATACTATTTCGTTGTGTAAATGAACCACATTTTCTGTATCCATTATTCAGTCGAGGGACATAGGTATTGTGTCCAGTTTCTGGCTATTAAAAATACGGCTGCTAGAAACATAGTGAAGCATATGTCCTTGTTATTTGTTGGAGCATCTTTCAGGTATATGCCCAAGAGTGGAACACCTTGGTTTATAGGTAGAACTATTTTCAATTTTCTCAGGAACCAGTAGATTGATTTCCAGAGTGGTTGTACCAGTGTGCAATCCCACCAGCAATGGAGGAGGGTTCTCTTTGTCTTCATGCTTGCCAGCATATGCTTTCACTTAAGTTTTTGATCTTAGTCATCCTAATTGGTGGGAAGTGGAATCTCAGTCATTTTGATTTGCATTTCTCTGATGACTAAGGCCACTGGACATTAAGTGTTTTTTGGCCATTCGAGATACTTCTGTTGTGAATTCTCTGTTTAGCTCTGTGTCCCATTTTTAATTGGGTGTTTTGGTTTTTTTGAAGGATAATTTCTTGAGTTCTATATATATATTGGATATTAGGCCTCAATTGAATATAGGAATAATGATGAATTTTTCCCAATCTGGAGGCTGCCAATTTGTTCTACTGATGGTGCCTTTTGCCATAAAGAAGCTTTTCTGTTTCATGGGGTCCCATTTGTGTCATATATCAATTGTTGATCTTAGATCATCAACAATTGGTGTTCTTTTCAGGAATTTTCCCCCTTTGCCAATCAGTCCAAGGCTGTTTTCCACTTTCTCTTCTATTAGATTCAATGTATTTGGTTTTATGTTGATGTCCTTGATACACTTGGACTTGAGGTTTGTACAAGGTGATAAATATGGATCTGTTTTCATTCTTGTACATGAAGACTGCCAGTTAGGCCAGCACCATTTATTGCAGATGCTCTGATTTTTTTTTCACTGCATGGTTTTGGCTTCTTTGTCAAAGATCAATTGTCCATAGGTGTGTCAGCTTACTTCTGGGTTGTTGATTCTATTACGTTGATCAATCTGTCTGTCTCTGTACCAACAACGTGCAGATTTTATCATTATTGCTTCATTGTACATCTTGAGGTCAGGGATGGTGATTCCCATAGATCTTTTATTATTGACAATTGTTTTGGCTATCCTGATTTTTATTTGTTTGCTTCTTCGTGTGGTTGGCTTTGGTTTTTGGGTTTTGTTTTGTTTTGTTTTTCGGTATGAATTTGAGAATTTCTCTTTCCATGTCTGTGAAGAATTGTGTTGGAATTTTGATAGAGATTACATTGAATCTATAGATTACTTTTGGTAAGATGGCCATTTTCACTGTTAATCCTACCACTCCATGAGAATGGGAAATTGTTCCATCTTCGGAGGTCTTCTTCAATTTCTTTTTTCAGTGATTTGAAGTTCTTATCATACAGATCTTTCACTTGCTTGGTACGAGTTACACCATGATAGATATTTTATACTATTTGTGACTATCCTGAAGTGTGTTGTTTCCCTAATTTCTTTCTCAGCCTCTTTATCTTTTATATAAAGGAATGCTGCTAATTTGTTTGAATTAATTTTATATCCTACCACTTTGCAGGAGTTGTTTATCAGCTGTAGTCTTTCTGTAGTGAAATTTTGGTGGTTGCTTATTTATTCTGTCATATCATCTGCAAATACTAATACTCTGACTTCTTCCTTTCCAATTTGTATCCCATTGATCTCCCTTTGTGTACTTGCTCTACCTGGAACTTCGAGTACTATATTGAATAGATAGGGAAAAGAGTGGCAACCTTGTCTGGTCCTAGATTTTAGTGGGATTGCATCTAATTTCTCTCAATTTAATTTGATGTTGGTTGTTGTTTTGCTGTATATTGCACTTACTGTGTTTAGGTATATGCCATGAATTCCTGATCTCTCCAAGACTTTTAACATGAAGAGGCGCTGTATTTGTAGAGGGCTTTTTCATCATCTAATGGGGTGATCATTTGACTTTTTCCTTGAGTTTGTTTACATAGTGTATTATTTGATGGGTTTTCATATACTGAACCATCCCTGCATTCCTGGAATGAAGCCTACTTGATTATGGTGAATGATGGTTTTGATGTGTTCTCGGACTCAGTTTGCAAAAATTGTATTGGTTATTTTTCAGAGATAGTCATAAGTGAGATTGGTCTGAATTTTCCTTCTTCATTAGGTCTTTGTGTAGTTTAGGTATCAGAGTAACTGTTACATCATAGAATGAATTAGATAGTGTTCCTTCTGTTTCTACTGTATGGAGTAATTTGAGGAGTGTTGGTATTAGCTCTTCTTTGAAGGTCTGGTAGAATTCTGCACTAAAGCCATCTGTCCCTGGGATTTTTTTGGTTGGGAGGTTTCTAAAGATTATTTCTATTTCCTCAGTGGTTGTGGGAATGTTTAGTTTACCTGCTCTTGATTTAACATGGCATCTCTCTGAAAAATCATCCATTTCATCTAGATTTTCCACTTTTGTAGTAGTTTCTGACGATTATTTGAATTTCTTCAGTTTCTGTTGTTATGTTTCCCTTTTCATTTCTGATTTTGTTAATTTGGTTACTATCTCTGTGCCATTTAGTTAGTTTGGCTACGAGTTTATATATCTTGTTGATTTTCTCATAGAACCAGTTCTTGGTTTTGTTGATACTTTATATCATTCTTTTTGTTTTTAAGTGATTGATTTCAGCCATGAGTTTGACTATTTCCTATCCTCTACTACTCTTGGGTGCCTTTGGTTCCTTCTCTTCTAGAGCTTTCAGGTGTGCTGCTAGTTGCTTGTATGAGATCTCTCTAATTTCTCCATGAAGGCACTTAGTACAATGATTTTTTCTCTTAGCACTGCTTTCATTGTGACCCATAAGTTTGGGTGTGATGTGTTTTCATTTTAATTGAATTCTATAACTTCTTTGATTCCTTTCTTTATTTCTTCCCTACTAAGTTATCATTGAGCAAAAGGTTGTTCAGTTTCCATGAGTACGACAGCTTTCTTTTGGTTTTGTTGTTACTAAAGTCCAGCCTTAGTCTCTGGTGATCTGATAGAATGCATGAGATTATGTTAATCTTCTCATATCTGTTGAGTCTTGGTTTTGTTTTTGTTTTTGTTTTTGGTTTTTTTTTGTCTGATTATATGGTCACTTTTAGAGAAGGTTCCATGAGGTGCTTAGAAGGAGGTATAAACTCTTGTTTTGAGGTGAAATGTTCTGTAGATAGCTGTTAATTCCATTTGGCTCATAACTTCTGTTTAGTTTAACTGTGCCTCTGTTTACTTTGTTTCAATGACCAGTTCATTGGTGAGAGTGAGTTATTGAAGCCTCCCACTACTATTGTGATAGGTTCAATGAATGTTTTGAGCTTTAGTAAAGTTTCTGTTACAAATGCGGGTGCCCTTGCTTTTGAGGTATAGATGTTCAGAATTCAGAGTTCATCTTGTTGGATTTCTCCTTTGATGAATATGAAGTGTCTTTCCCCATCTCATTTGATAAGTTTTGGTTAAAAGACTATTTTATTCAATATTAGAATGGCTATTCCAGTTTCATTTTTGGGACCATTTGTTTGGAAGATTTTTTCTAGCCTTGTTCTCTGAGGTAGTGACTGTCTTTGTCACTGAGGTGTGTTTCTTGAATGCAGTAAAATGCTGGATCCTGTTTACATTTCCTTTCTGTTAGCCCATGCTTTTTTATTGGGGAATTGTGTTCATTGATTTTGAGAGATACTAAGGACAGATAATTGTTCATTCCTAATATTTTTGTTGCTAGAGGTGGTATTATGTGTGTATAATTCTCTTCGTTTGTGTTTATTGTGAAATATGTAATTTCTTGTGTTTTCTTGGGTGTAGTTGCATCCTTGTGTTGGAATTTCCTTACCCTAGAGCTGAATTTTTAGAAATTTATTTTTTAAATCTGATTTTATTATGGAATATCTTCATTTCTCTATCTGTAGTGATTGAGAGTTTTGCTCAGTACAGTAGCCTGGGCAGGCAGCATTTGTGGTCTCTTAGCGTCTAGATGACATCTTCTAAGGATCTTCTGGCTTTTAGAGTCTCTGTTGAGATGTCTGGTGTAATTCTGATAGGTCTCCCTTTATACATTACTTGGCCTCTTACTCTTACAGTTTTTAATATTCTTTATTTGTTCTGTGCATTTAGTGCTTTGATTATTATGTATGGAGATTTTTTTTTTTGGTCCAATCAATTGGTTGTTCTGTAGGATATATATATATATATATATATATATATATATATATATATATATATATATATATATGTGTGTGTGTGTGTGTGTGTGTGTGTGTATGTATGTCTTCATTTAGGTTATTACCTTGCTTTTCAGGCATGTTATGGTATCCAGGGCTTGCTGTAGTGAGAAAACTGGCTTCCCATGGTGCTGAATTGCATTGGATTCCATAGCTTATGTTCTTGTACTTACCTCTGATCATCTGGTTTTCTCTAGATGTCTGTGACTGGAGTCAGCCTCCTTGGTGACAAGTAGAGATCTCTGTACCTGGGTTGGAACCTATCTCATTGGAGGCAAGCAGTACTGACTCTGGTTAGTGTAGGCCTCCTTTGTCTGTAGTTTAAGCAGGCCTGCTATGTCCCTGGTTTCTGCAGACCTCCTTGGAGGCAGACAGGGGCTATGATGCAAGAAGGTATCTGGCCCTCTGATCTGGCCTGGGTAGGGAAGCAGACCAGAAGAAAGGTGGTTGGGGGGGGGGGCTGGTAAGATTTGCATCAGCTGGACTCTGTGAGTGTCTGAGCTGTCCTGGGTATTTGGGTGAGATTCTCACTGTGGTTTTGGTTACTGAAGACCTTCTGGGAGGCAGGAATTTTGTAGGGTGTGGGAGGTTATTAGGCTGCTGATCTCAGTAGAAATCTTAAGGAAGAAAAAACAAAACATAGTCAGTGGGTATGTCATATGTGAAATTGTATCAGTACCCAGGTTAACATAGTTAACTCTTCAATGCTAAAGATTTTTGGCCAAATAAAAATGCAAGGAATGTACAACAGATAAGAAAATCAAAGTAGAAATTAAAGATTAAATGTAAGGGGTCATAGGGTTTCAAAAAGATTGAAGCAGCAATCACAAAGCCTTCATTAGCCTGTGCCTGGTTCTCTGCATAAATGTTATGGTTTATAGCTTGGTATTCTTGGGCTCCTAAGAGCAGAAGTGGAAAGTATCTCTAACACTTTTGCCTGATTTTGGGACAGTTATTCTGTTATTGGATTGTCTTATCCAGCCTTGATATAACAGTTTCTGCATAGCTTTATTGTAAGTTATTATACCAAGTTAGGTTGATATCCTTGGGAGGCCTGCCCTTTTCTGAAGGGAACTGGGGGAGAAGTGGATCCAGGTAAAATGAAAGGTAGCCCGATACTTGGGGAAGTAGATGGAGGAGAAACTGAAGTCACAATGCGTTGTATGAAAGAAAAATGAATAAATAAATAAAACGATTAAATTTGAGTCAGTGACATAAAACTAGTGAGGTTGGAAAGTCTCTATACAGTCTTTTCTTTGTTTGAGTGCTGTGAAAGACTGTGCATGGTACTGATATAATAAACACCATTCTTTGCTGTCCCTACCAACCTGTAACATGGAAAGAGGTGCCAGCACTACCTTTGTTCACTGCCTAGCATGGGCATGTGCCATGTGTCTGTTTGTGCAATTTGTCAAATTGTGCAGTGTTCTGGATGTGCTTCTGGGTCAGTTTTGGAATGGATGGGAATGTTGAACTTGCCTTTGTTCAGAACCTGGTGTGAGCACACAAAACCTGATACTAAGGTAACACTTCACTTCTTCTTTTCAGAAAATAACAAATTCTGTTGATAGACAATGATAATTTAATTGGAAATTTATTCTGCATAGCTACATGCACTCCAAAAAGAGCTAGAAAGAGCTCCTATTCCCAAAGGAGAAGGCAACAGAAAAGAGTTTGTGAAGACTTATTTATTATATTTTAAAGAAGATTCTGTGAACTCTTATGAGTTAAGGGCATAATCACAGGGTAAGGCTAGCCTTTGCTCTCACAAATCAAGGTGGATTAAAACTTCCATCTAGGGCATTCCTTTTAAAAATCCTCTAAAGCAGGCCACAATGGGTATTATCAAAACAACAGTGCACACTATATTATGATGAATTTAGGGATATATTTTATGGTGAAAACCCATGTTTTCAGTGTATATGTCTAAGAAAATCTCTGACACCTTAGTTTCTGATCTAGGAGATCTGTAACCTCATTATTGTTTAAAGACAATGAGACATACTATCAGGAGGTATATATTCTAATATATAACTGCAGATACTTTACCTTGTATGAAACTAGTTTCTTCCTTGTGTAATTGTACCTTCTAAATGTGTGTCCTTTTAATTTTATATGGAAGGACTTGAGGAATTATTTGTTTTATTAACTTTCAGATTGACAAAGTATGTAGATAATAACTGTTTCCAAAATCACTTTTACCTATGTTGCTAGGGTAATGAAGGCTGATTAGATTCATTAGGGGATCTTGTCAGCAAAAGTAATAGATGGTATGATTGGTTTGAAAGATTCAGGGAAATTTTGGACATTTTAGTCTAATATAGCGCTTGATGTCTTAGAATTTGCTCTGGGAAATGTTGAACAGTACCTTTGTTGAATAATACTTGAAGGATGATTTATTGAGTTCTGGAAGAAAGAATGATAAGCCATTGAAGGATTCAGGGATCAAAGTGCCAAGTGAAGTAAAAACATTGATTTGAATAAGAATGAACTACCATGCCCATTTTCACTCACATAGCGATTGAAGACTCAACAACCAGTGGATAAGGAAATGGTTCTTTATACTAGGGAAAGAAGCAAGAAGAGAAACTATGCTGTTCTTCTAAATAGGGTAAGCAGCGAATTTTGTGCTATTTTCCCCCTAAAGCAAACATGAGAATCTGCTGCACAGAACCAAGATAAAGACAAATTTAGCTATAGCCAGTATGTAACAGTTACCTGCTGATACCTTGTAGATCATTTAGTATCTGAGATTTACAGGAGAACTTGTGGGGTATGAGTTAGAAGACTAGGGTTAAGATAGTTTGAATTTAGTTGAGGAAGACTATGAAAGATCCAGCTCTAGCTGAGATTCACTACACAATATTGGAGGAAAAATTAAACAGAAAACTGGATTTTGTTTATCTGGTTTAACACATTTTTAACATAAGAATAAAGTAGGTTATGAAAATGGATTTGTATAGTACAACATAGAAAAAGGTAAATATAACTGTTACCAAGATGGCTTTCATTTGGATAATTACAAAATAGAATACTAAACTATGACTAAAAACAATTAGGGGAGGAAGGGTTTATTTGGCTTGTATTTCCACATCACTGTGCAACACTCAAACAACTGGAACCTGAAGGCAAGAGCTTATACAGAGGCCATGGAGGGGTGCTGCTTACTGGTCATGGTGGCTTGCTTAGCCTGATTTCTTAAAGAACCTAGGACCACCAGTCTAGTGATGGTATCACCCAAAATAGGCCGTGCTCTCACCCATAAATCACTAATTTAAAAAAGAAAATGTCCTAGAGTTGAAAGTCATGGAGGCGTTATTTTTTCAATTTAAGTTCCCTCCTTTCAGATGACTCTAGCTTATACCAAAGTAGCATAAAAAGGTGAGTCCACAATTTTACTTATTGGTATATGAGCCTTAGTGTTCCTTTTGAAGTAAAATCATAGACCTCAGTTAATTTAACAGTCATAGAAAGTTTTTTGTATCTCACATTGAGTATTTACTTGAAAAATATTTTATCTTGAATCAATGAATATAGTAATTCTCTGGAATCAACAGATGTTTGAATATTGTTTCTTTTTAATCATTGAAGCTGGCCACCTTAATGCCTGTTTTTGTACTTAACAGAATCAGGGTCTCTGGATGGAAGGGGGAAAGATGAAATCATATTCAGTCACTGATAGAATTTTTTATACTATTAATTTTATTTAAGGAATTATATAGTCAACTGTCTTTCTAGATTCTAAAATAATCATGTTATCTAACTGAAACATGTCAGGATGATGATTTTTGGTAGTCTTTGCTTGGATTATTCTTCTCTAATTTCCCCATATCTATTTATTTATTTTTAATTGGTTATATTATTTATTTACATTTCAAATGTTGCCCCCTTCCATGTTTCCCCTCTGCAAACTCTTTATCCCATCCCCTCCTCCCTCCTTTTATGAGTGTGTTCCTCCACCTACTCACTCCAGCCTCACTGTCTTAGCTTAACTCTATGGTCCTGCATCAATCCTCCATAGGATCAAGGGCCTCTCCTCCCATTGATGCCAGATAAGGCAATCGTCTACTACATATACAGCTATAGCTATGGGTCCCTTCATGTGTACTCTTTTGTTGGTGGTTTAGTCCCTGGGGGAGAGATTTGGTTAGTTGATATTATTGTTCTTCCTATGCGGTTGCAAACCACTTCAACTCCACTCCTTCCCCTAACTCCTCCATTGTGGTCCCAGTGCTCAAGCCAATGGTTGGCTAAGAGCAGCCCCATATGTATTGACCAGATTCTGGAAGAGACTCTCAGAAGACAGTTTAACCAGGCTCCTTTCAGTAAGCAATTCTTGGAAGCAGCTATAGTGTCTGGGTTTGGTATCTGCATATGGGATGGATCCCTAGGTGGGGCTGTCTCTGGATGGCCTTTCCTTCAGTTTGTGTTTCACTCTTTATCCCTGCATTTCCTTTAGGCAGGAGCAATTCTGAGTTAATATTTTTGATATGGGTGTGGGCCCCATCCCTCAACATGGGGCTGTGCCTAACCATTGGATATGGTCTCTACACGTTCTCTCTCCACTTAGTTGGGTATTTCAGCAAATGTCATCCCCATTGGGCCCTGGGACCCTGACATCTGGGACTTTCTAATGGCTACCCTTGGTTCCCATTCCCCCACTGCTATACATCTCTGTTCAATTTCCTGGCCCTCTGTATTTCTCCCTTCTCTCCTCCCACACCTGATCCTGCCCCATTTTTCCCTTCCTCAACTCTCTCCCTCCAGAGTTCCTCCCTCCCTCTACCTCCCAAGATTATTTTGTTCCCCCCTCCATCTAAGTAGGACTGAAGCATTCACATATTGGTCTTCCTTCTTCTTGAGCCTCAACAGAGAAGTGGATACAGAAAATGTGGTACATTTAGAAAATGAATTAACACTCAGCTATTAAAACAATGGTTTCATAAAATTCTCAGGCAAATGGATGCAACTAGAAAATAGGATCCTGAGTGAGGTAACCCAATCACAAAAGAATACATTGTAGGTATTCACTGGCAAGTGGATATTATGCCAAAAGAGCTCAGAATACCCATGATACAACCCACAAACGATGTGAAGCTCAAGAAGAAAGAAGGAAGACCAAAATCATTTATTAAAGAGGTTTTCTCATATCACCACTTCCTTTACATTTCCTCTCCCCTTTCCTTTCTATATCCCACTTTATTCTTCTCAAATTCAAGGTCTTTATAATTATATGTGTGTTCATAATTTACAAATAAAATGTGCTGAGCCCATTTAGTGTTGCTTGTATGTTAGACTCCAAAAAAACCAAATAACCCCATCAAAAAATGGGGAACAGAACTAAGCAGAGAATTCTCAATTGAGGAAATTTGCAGGGCTGAGAAGCACCTAAAGAAATGCTCAACTTCCCTAGCCATCAGGGAAATGCAAATCAAAACAAGTCTGAGATTCCACCTCACACCAGTCAGAATGGCTAAGATCAAAAACTCAGGTGACAGCAGATGCTGGCGAGGATGTGGAGAAAGAGGAACACTCATGCACTGTTGGTGGGACTGCAAGTTGGTACAACCACTCTGGAAATCAGTGTGGCAGAACCTCAGAAAAATAGACATAATATTACCTGAGGACCCAGCTATACCTCTCCTGGGCATATACCCAGAAGATGCTCCAACAAGTAATAAAGACACATGCTCCACTTTGTTCATAGCAGCCATATTTTTAATAGCCAGAAGCTGGAAACAACCCAGATGTCCCTCATCAGAGGAATGCATACAGAAAATGTGGTACATCTACACAATGGAATACTATTCAGCTATTAAAAACAATGATTTCATGAAATTCTCAGGCAAATGGACCAAACTTGACTCTATCATCCTGAGTGAGGTAACTCAGTCACAAAAGGACAAATATGGCATGCATTCACTGATAAATAGATATTAGCCCAAAAGTTCAGAATACCCAAGTTTCACTTAGCAGTAACCGCTGGACTAAACGTGAGGTCCCAGATGGAAGAGTTGGAGAAAAGACTGAAGGAGTTGAAGGAGTTCGCAGCCCTATGGAGGGAGCAACAGCGCCAATGTGCCTGACTCACCCACCCCTCCCCCGTCATTCTGAAGTTTGGACCCCCAACCAAAGAATACACATCTATGGACCCATGGTTCAGACCACATATGAGGCAGAGGACGACCTCGATGGCCATCAGGGAGAGAGAAGAGGCCCTTGGGCCTGAGGGTGTTAGAGGCCCCAGTAAAGGGGAATGTCAAGGTGGGAATAGGGGCTTGGGTGGGCAGGTGGGTGGGAGGTGGAATTCCCTCATAGAGGTAGGGATAGGGAGGGGATGGGGGCTTCCAAAGAGGAGACCCAGAAAAGGGGAAACATTGGAAATGTAAATAAAGTATCAAAAATAAAATTAAAAAAATATGTATCTTAGTTTTTATTTAAAAATTAAACTTAATCATACATATAAAATCTATATCTTTATTTCTCATAAAGTATTGTGGCATTTTATGATTTTTATAAGCTTTCTTATTTTGCTGTCATTTTTGTTTTCTTTGAAAAAAAACCTAGTTAGTATCATTAAGGGAAATATCATATTTTGTCATGCAAAAATTCTTTTTGATTCAAAATGCATTTTTAAAATCTTCTTCACTATATATTTTGGTCTTTATATTTTCTTTCTTTCACTTACCAACTACATTTTACTTAATTTTGTTCCTTAATATTATGTGATAAAGCAACAAAAACAAATTTATAAATTTATTAAATATGCTTATTGCAAAACATTTATAAAAAACTAACATTTCCTTTTAATATATTTTTAAATGCCAAGTTTTTTTGTATGGTCCTAGTCTTATAACTTATTGTCATCTATTTTCAAAAGAGAAATTTATATTGTTTTGAAACTCAGAATAATCTTAGAATTATGGAATGTTATAGTTCTTCAGGAGCTGTCCAAGGTATGAAGGTGTGTAATGAACTTGATAGTCAAACAGAAAGATAAGATATTAGGATGGCAAAGTACTAGTGTGAACATTGTAATTTTACTTTGGGATACAAAAGGCTTTTGTGCCCATTAAAAACAAGGTAAAATGATGATTGGCCAATTTTTCTTAGAAGAATAAGAAAAGAGAGAACTCAGATAGAAGAAAGGAGAAAGAGAAGAATAAAGAAATTCAGTGGTGTAAGTTAGGCAGGAGATTGGCTGCATGATTCAGTTATAGCCAGCTAGACCCAAAGAATCTCTTCTTCTTACAATAATTTCCAGAGTGCTGCTAAACGGGTGTAAATCATCATAATTCTCTTGATCCTATCTTCTGTCCTAGGAAATGTCTCACTAAGCATGTTGCTTTCAAATTGTTGTTTTGTAGAAATACTATTTTTCAATTTGAAAGATAATCTCAGAAGGGACAAAGAGAGAAGGAGTCTCACAGAATGTTTTGTCCTCTGAGGACCCGAACTAGGGCCAAACATAAATGCGAAGCTTTTATAGATTTGGATTTTGAGATAGGATAATAAACGTCTATATTTGGGGAGCCTCCGAGTATATAGAATGGTGGAAAACAACAGATGGAATTGGAGAATGCTCTTATAAATGAAAATGCAAATAATGTCTGGAATTCCTTGATGAGAAGTGACTGCAATAGCCAGATGTCATTACAAATGAAAATAAGGGCTTGTTGTTTCTGTTGTTGTAGTTGATAATTTGAAGATCAACTTTCAATTGAGTATTTTAGTCTTTATTTTGCCATTTTATGCATGAATGTATGTATTTTTGTTAACTGAATTTGTATACTATTTTAATGTTTTAAGTACTCATGCCCATAGAAGCCCAAGGCTGATGTCAAAAATCAACTCCAATAACTTATTTAATGAAACAATGTCTTTAAATCAAATGCAGAGCTTACTGATATAGCTACTTTTGTTAACCAATTTACCCTGAGGATTCCCTGTCTCCATATTCAGAAGCTGCACTTATAAGTTATTCACTTTGTTCAGATAGTATTTGTGTGGATTCTCAGAATCTGAAATCTTTCTCTCACATATATAATGCTAAGTGCCTTAACCAGTGAATAAACTCCCCGGATCTCAACAAGTTTCTGAGAGTATGACCCCAAGGCTGAGCCAGATCAATTGTATGTCCAATAACTGTTGAACAACGTCAACTCAATAGATATCATTAAAGATCAATACAAACAGAGCTTCTGTTTGTCACCAAGAGACCCCTAACCTTGAGATAGGTATCCATCCTATTAGAAAGAACTCTTCATACAAGATTACTAATACAATCCTGAAACAGTGCAAGGCCAAATTATCTGGGTGACCCATCACAATTTGTGTGTGGAAAAGAAAGACTAATGAAACCTCTGGCAGAGATCTCAGGATCAAGACACTCACTACAGAATAACACTTAAGGAATTACTGAAAGAGAAAGGAAAAGAGTTTACAGCACTGCTGAAAACATATGCACACTGCCCTGTATAGGCTGCCAAGAAAAATCAACATTGGGAGTCATGAGTCCAAAGATAAGAAAGGGACCTTTATCAGACTCCTAGGAAAATCCCAGCAGATCCTTTGTTTTCAAAGTCATGATATAAAAGTCAATTAATTTTCTTTTATTGAGGATTTCAGGGTCAAATCATATCTTATTTTTTACAGTATATATAAGTAAAGATCTGTGATGGAGAAACATATCTGATTTTTAACCCAGAAAGACACATCCACACCCTGTGAAATAGGCATCCCTGATTTCTCTGACACCAATTAAGAAGTGTTCTAGTGTACATTCATTTCCTAGACACTAGGGTGTCTCAGTCCAATGAGAGGTACTGGTACAGATGCCTTTTCAAGTTCCAGCCATTGATTTCTTGTCTCTCTTCCGGAATCATTTCTGTACCTCACATAGTAAAGCTTTCAGAAAAGAAAACATATCCTCTAGCTCTGACAGCAGAGAGCTATATGGAAATTTACTTTCCATACCTTGAATGCCTAATTGACAAAATATTGCCTTATAAGCAGGAAAATGGAGTTGAGGAAAGTCTTTCCATCTGTGTCTGGAATCATCAGAGTTACCACAAACATCAGGAAAATGCATAGGGATACCAGGAGTGCCTTTACATGCTGTGAGAGGGGAAATGTAATAAATGAACATTCCTGGGTTCTGATCTCAATAACATAGGGAGAAACCCCAAGGCTCATCAGAGAAGCCTTATTTGTTGGTCATCATAAACAGGAATCAGAGAACAATGTTGAATGGTGTCACATTTAGTTTCCCTGGCAACTGGGCAATCATGCTTCTTATTAAGCACAGCAGTATCTTGTCTCTCAAGGTCTTCAGAAGGAAACAGAAGGATACACTGAAAAGTCCTTAGCAGTCCTCATTTGTTTTTCAGTGTTTTACTCAGCTGCTCCTTCCTGTGTCACTTGGGTAAAGTGTCTCTTGATGTGGATGATAGAACACAGCAGTGCACTGGGGTTCTGACTAAGCATGAAGACAGGTAAGTCTGACTGTTTGTGATATTGACCTTTGTCTAGGAAAGGCTTTTATGCCACCTACTTATATTTCCCACCGAGCAAACAAAATTTAATATTAACAGAAGTATTTTTACATGATGGCTGAGCATGTTGCTATGCTCACATCTTTACCTAAAATCAAAGAAAGAAGTGAAATAGACAAGCTGGGTGCTAGTAGAGAATAAAGAGGTATTAAATGTGATGGCAGGGGAAAGGAGCAGGGAGAAACTCAAAAGAGGTTGTCTACAGAGGTTGCAGGGTAGCATTTGGATTGATAGGGGTCATAATAGTACTTGTGGGAATTAAAAACATTTATTAATGAGATTAGCACCTCTTGGTATCACTCCAGACTCTTGGTTCATCTCCACATAATCTATGTTGTCTTTTCTGACTGTGTCAGTGGCAGGAGACTTCCTTGGGGCATCTGATGGTCACCACAATATGGTGCAGTCTACCGGGAAAATATTTTATATCTGACAAACCCTGAAAAAGGATATGAATGTCTTTGATGGGTTCTCTATCTTTAGAAGGAAAAGTATTCATTAATAGTATGTGGTTTCTTGTTGAGGACACAAAGGGCTTAGAATCCAAAGTAACACATATCAAAAGATTATAAGTGAGCAATCTAATAGCCAGTGCAGCAGGGGCATAGAGACCAACTGTGCTGCTGGTCACCTAAAGAGTTTCTCTTAAGGCTCTTTGTCTTAAGATGCTGAGACCTGAAAATTTTGACAGAAAAAGACAGTGAGGGAATGTCACAGTTGATAGTACGGGCCATATATTTAAGCACAATTCATTTGACATTTGTAGAGATTCAGAGATCTGCAGTTGGATCATACATGTTCACCCAAATCATGGCACACCTTCACACTTGTTACCAGGTACAAGTTTCTCCTTCAATTTTTATTTCTTGAATGTATGTACTCAATGAGTAATAGTTTAAGCAGGAGTTCACTTAACAAGGAAACCATGTCATGCAATGCAAAGGAAGAATGAAATTGGCTGCCTGAAGGAGTGATTAGCAGCATAGTGCATTCTGCACTGTGGGCTTTCAAGATATTATCAATGACTGTGAGGTAGTGGTATATTTGTGAGGTAACATGACCCCATTTCCCATCGAAATCATAATAGATTAAGTGTCATAGGTATGCTTTTCCTTGAAATATTCCCCTAGGAAGACCCACAGTGTGGTAGCCAAAACCATACTGTATATGTTATTATAATGTGGCTGGAAACATTTTGAGACTTGATGTTCCCATTGTTATTATGCATGTGTTTGAAAATGTCCTGACACCTTAATTCTGGTATAGGAGGAATACCTGATCTGCAAATCTGAGTATGTTTAACCATATAGAGGTGTTTGTATCATCAACAGACAAAGTTATCAATATAGTGATGTAGCTTCCTTGTTTAAGACTTTTCTATATGTCTACCTGGCATCTGGCTTGCATCTGGGAACACCTGTGAATCAGCCCATCCCTGCATTGTCCTCTTTAGTGTATAACTCAAAGTAGACTTCCAACATGCAAATCATTTCACAGTTCTGACTTAGAAATCACTGTTAAAGAAAAGATATTCTATAGGCCAGTTCTCAGTAGTTATAATTTTTCTGAATATGTAAACTGAACCAAGGAGAGAGGAGCCTTCACATTTAGAACTCTTTAACTGCTGAGTCTACAGTGTTTGTGTGCTTTTAAAATGAGATGAATATGGAAGTATATTGCCCATTTATTAAGTTCCATAAGCTGTTTTCACCAAGAAACATCCCTAATGGGAAAAACTGTATTTTCCTTGAAAGTTTACATTACTTTTTTTTCTAACTTTTTAAAAAATATACTTATTTTTTTACACTCCAGATTTTATCCCCTACCCGTCCACCATCAGACTGTTCCACATCCCATACCTCCTCCTGACCCCCTGTCTCCATGAGGATGTCCCCATCCCACACCCTCCACCCCACCTGAACTCTAAACTCCCTGGGGCCTCCAGTCATTTGAGGGTTAGCTGCATCATCTCTTATTGAACACAGACCCAGCAGTCCTCTGCTGTATTTGTGTTGGGAGGCCTCATATCAGCTGGTGTATGCTGCCTGCTCAGTGTTCCAGGGTTTGAGAGATCTCGGGGGTTTAGGTTAGTTGAGATTGCTGATCCTCCCACAGGGTTGCCCTCTTAGTCAGCTTCTTTCAACCTTTCCCTAATTCAACTACAAGGGTCAGCAGCTTCTGTCCATTGGTTGGATAGAAATATCTGCATCTGACTCTTTCAGTTGCTTTTTGGGTCTTCAGGAGTGCAGTCATGCAAGGTCCCTTTTTGTGAGTGTTCCATAACCTCAGCAATAGTGTCAGGCCTTGGGAATTCCCTTTGAGCTAGATATTACTTTGAGCCTGTAGCTGGACCTTGTTTTCCTCAGGCTTCTCTCCATTTCCATCTCTGCAGTTCTTTCAGATAGAAACAATTATGGGTCAGAGTTTTGACTGTGGGATGGCAACCCCCTCCCTCATTTGATGCCCTGTCTTCTTGATGGAGGTGGTCTCCACAAGTTCCCTCTTCCTACTATGGGGCATTTAATCTAAGGTCCCTCCCTTGGAGGCCTGAGAGTCTCTCACCTCCCAGGTCTCTGGTGCATTATGGAGATTCCCCCAACCTACCTCCGGAAGTGGCCTGTTTCCATTCTTTCTTCTGGCCCTCAGGGCTTCAGTCCTTTTCCCTCACCCAACACCAGATCAGGTTCCCCTCTTCCCCACCCCCAGTCTACATTCCATCCCAGGTACCTCCCTCCTTCCCCAATTGTGATTGCTTTCTTCTCCTTCCCAAGTGGAACTGAGGCAATATCACTTGGGCCTTTGAGCTTGTGGACCTTTTTGAATTCTGTGGATTTTTTTTTTTTTTTTTTTTTGGCTAATATCCACTTATTGGAGAATACATACTGTGCATTTCTTCTTGGGTCTGAGTTACCTCACTCAGGATGATATTTTCTAGATCCATCTATTTGCCTGCAAACTCAAGATGTCCTTGTTCTTAATAGCTGAATAGTTATCCATTGTGTAAATGAACCACATTTTCTGTATCCATTCTTCTGTAGTGGGACATTCGGGTTGTTTCCAGCTTCTGGCTATCACAAATAAGGCTGCTATGAACATTAGCAGAACATGTGCCCCTATGGCATAGTGGGGCATCTTTTGGGTATATTCCCAAGAGTGGTATTGCTGGGTCTTCAGGTACATCTATATCTAATTTTCTGAGGAACCTCCAGATTGATTTCCAGAGTGGTTGTATGAGTTTGCAATCCCACCAGCAATAGAATAGAGGAATGTTCCTCTTTCTCCATATCCTTGCCAACATGTGTTGTCGTTTTGATCTTAGCCACTATGAATGGTGTAAGGTGGAATCTCAAGGTCATTTTCATTTGCATTTCTCTGGTCACTCAGGACTTTGAGCATTTCTTTAGGTGCTTCTCAGCCATTCGAGATTCCTCTGTTGTGAATTCTCGGTTTAGTTCAATACCCCATTTTTTCACTGGATTGTTTGGTTTTTTGGTGGTTAACCTCTTGAGTTCTTTATATATTTTGAATATTAGCCCTCTATCCAATGTGGGGTTAGTGAAGATTTTTTTCCCAGTCTGTAGGTTGCCAATTTGTCTTATTGACTATATCCTTTGCCTTACAGAAGCTTTCCATTACCTAATAAATTTTCATCTCATGGGAGTATAGACAAGTTCTGAGGGTTAATCCTTCACAATGTTTTTGAGTATGTTAAAGACAATCCTCCATTTTTCTTTTCAGTGTGGGGCTGAATTAGTATACAAATGCAAAATCACCTAGAAGGTCAATCTTTTGATGACTTTAACTCTGATAAATGTAGGCTATGTTTTAGTGAATTTCTCATTTTGTACTTAAATGGTAAGAACACTGCATTTAAATGCAAAATAATTCTCACCTTAAAATAATGGAGATTCTCACTTTATTTTCAGCATTGTAGTGTCATGGCCAATCAACTTGATGGAATCAGGTTATACTGGTGCTCTTTAAAGTAAGTTTGTGCTTTCTGAAATTTGTAATTCAGTAGTTACCACGAACCACACTAACAGAACATGTAAGGTTGAATATATACCAATCATCTTTACAGACATTGTCTTTTTCCATTAATTTGCTCAAATTACTTTGGGATATCTTCATCACATTTTGTAAAGTGGCTCAATTTCACAATATTGAATGTAAGTATCTTTTTTCACCTCTAACCTTTGATAACCATAATGCTCTTAGTGGCAGTCTTGTAAAGTAGGAAAATATTCACTATTTTTGGCATATTACCTTTTTAGGGAAGTAAATACTTCCACTATCCCTTTTACTCTTCTCACAGTACTTTTTTGGTGAGTGATAAATCACTGAAGTTGTTTTTAAAAATAATTTTAATGTACAGATATATGATGTATGATTTTACATGGTCTATAACATGATCAGAAACATGATTTTTCTGTATATGAGTGATACTTAGGATAAAATTAATGAAAGCATGCCTGCTCGGCTATCCCTGTCCTTCAAAGTCATAGTCCAGCTTATAAATGATTTGGTATCTACTAAATACATTGTGATTAATGGGAGTAGTTTTCACAGGTTTGTTTTCTGTATGGTCTGAAAGCAACTGTAAAGACACATCCACTCAGTTTCATAGCTATTTTTTTCTAAATTTAGTAATTAGTAAGAGTGACTATTCTTCCATGCACAGATAACAGCAATGTGTAGTGGTTGTGCCTTTCTACAGGTCCCCTTCATGATTTATTTTTTATTTGGCTATGCTATGTGTGCATACTAATGGTTTTCATAAAGACCTTCAAGTATATCACATATGCTGACTGTATTCCTTCTTCATAATACCCTCTTTACTCCAACTCATTCCTACTTATTTACTTCAATCTCTCAGACACACAAACCTAGGCTTTTATATTGTACCTGATGTATAAATCGTTATGTTTCTACATTGACATATAAAAACTACAAATGAGAATAAGTAAGTAGTATTCTTTTTAAACGTCTTATTTAGTTGCCTTTGCAGTGTATAAAAATTTTATTTTATGTAATATATATATATAATTTTTCTTTTTAATTTTTTTTTCATAAAATATAATTTTTTCACTTTCTTCTTCTCTTTTTCTTCAACCACCACTCCCACACTCTTCCACTCCTCAGATTCATGGCTTTTTTTTTATTTTGAGTATTATTACTACATATATGGAGATGAATAATTATAAAAACAGAACCTGCTTAATGCCTTTCTGTTGTTTGACTGTGTATGATTCAAGGCTTACCATTTTGTATTTGATAACAAATCCAGAGAGCTCAGCCATGATAGAGGCTAGTTCTCCTTGTCTCAGCAGTCATTAGTTTCCTGTAGTTCTTAATCTAGTGGTAGAACCCCTTGAGATTTCCCCTTCTTCTCTAGCATGTCTTGATTCCCTTGCTTTTCTAGTTGGTGCTGAAGATTCTTTCTTAAAATTAGTCATTTTAGAATTTCCTTTCTAAAAACAATGATTTTTTTCTCTCCTTGTTTTAATGTTTCTCTAAATATATTTTTTCTTGAGTAAATAAAGTTTTCCAGTATATGCCTTTTGCGATGATTTTTCCAAGATCTTTTCGCTATACACTGTTAGAATATCAAATTATACCACACTGATCGTTTCATATTAACCGGCTAACATTTTCTTTCAATTTTTGTAGGTTTTCCCATACATATTTTTGAATGCTTCAATTTAGTTGAGTAAAGAGGTTCTCAATGTTGGACACAACAATCAGATTCCAAGGATGCAAAAGCCTGAGTCCTGATCAATCTGTGTCCCAGGAGATATCAGGCAGTGACAGAAACCACAATGTCTTACACAATAGAGATAAGTGAAATGAAGCCAGAAAGTGAAACATCAGAGCAGAGTTCACAGGAATTACAAGGAACATCTCAAGAGACAACTGCAGTTGACATGGAAAATGTGATTTCAAGGAGAGATGAGGGGAAAGGTTTTAAGTGTCTGATTTGTTTGGATACATTGAAGAACACCAGGATTACAAAAAACTGTTTACATCGTTTTTGTAAAGATTGCATCATCACAGCCCTTAGACGTGGCAAAAAAGAGTGTCCTATCTGTAGTAGAAAAGTAATTTCCAAACGGTCTCTAGATCCAGACCCCCAATTTGATGCACTCATCAGCAAAATGTATCCTGATTATAATGAGGAGGAAGTTTCTAAAGAGAATGCACTAGTCAGGAGGAAATACAAAACTCAGCAAGTACTTAGTCTCAGCAGTGAAAAGGGAGAGAAGAGAGATGACTGGTAAGAAGAGGAACAGATTGAAACTAATATTGGATGGGAAAGTAACCATGGCAGTTCACCCTGCTGCAATAATGTTTCCACACACAGCAATGGTGAAGCAAGTTCCAGTAAAAAACGTGTCAAAACATCTTTGGAGCTTAAACATGATACTAAAGATGCAATAGTGACCGTCAGTGCAGAACACAATGGTGCAAATTAATCTGAATCCAGTCTAAATCTCATACTTAAAGAAAAAGGTGGTCCTGCATAGATATAACAAAGTAAGAACTCAAGTAATGTCACTGCTAATCACACATGCCTCATCCCCATATTTGGCTGTGACATTTAGCTTACAGACATCAAAAGCGTTGAGAGCAAGATTTATACAGCTGAAAGCAATGTACCATTTATGCAACAACCAGTGGCAAGTTCATTGCCTAAATGGGTCCCTTGCTTGGGAAGTGGTCATAAAGGTAGACTGGAAAGTTGGCAGTTTCATGTACCTTTATTAGTACTCACCATGGGTCAAAAATATACTTTAGAAACAAATTCCATGGCTACATGTTTTCTTACTTGTGCCATTAATATTGGAGTTTTATCAACATAAATTTTATGTTTAAATATTAGATATATTGTTTGTTCTGTTCCAGACTGGCTTGCACTTCTCTTGTTGTGAATTTCACTAATGATTCTTAAAATTTTATGTTGTCATATTCATATAATAATATTTGTGCTTTAGTTACACTCAGTAGAATCTTGCTAACAGTGCCTAAATACTGTATGGAACATATTGGGAGATAATTCTGTAGAAGTACATGAAGTAGTAAAGTCATTTTCTTCTAAGATTCAGATTGTAGACATAGACAATGTGTGGCATTTTGGTGTCAAAATGCTTTCTGCTGACCGAGCAAAATGAGACTGATTTGTGTTTTACTTTCCATATCTGTCTTGACTCTAGATATGGCCAAGATTAGATTATCAAAGGATTTACAAAAATGTGTTCGTTCTGAGAAATACAGCAACAGTGAGTTGTTTTAGGAGAAAGGAAACCCCTTGTATGATTGTAACAAAGTCAGTCTCAGCTGCAGATATTTATCTATATCTATATCTATATCTATATCTATATCTATATCTATATCTATATCTATATCTATATCTATATTTATATATGTATGTATATATGTGTGTGTGTGTGTGTGTGTGTGTGTGTGTGTGTGCGTGCACACCAATATTGACATATTGAGAACAAATTGTTTTTTTAAATATTAGGTGAATTATGAGAACTTAAATATTTCTTTGAACTTTTATTCAAAATCTGATTTTACAGGGTCTTTTAGAATATTAATATAACATTTGAAAATCATGAGATTTTAAGATAATGCTTTTAACAATTACTTTTGTGAAATTATAGTAAGACATATAGACTACTGCTTTATTTTCTCAATATAGAGGTAGTTTGTGATAACAGTTTGATTTTGTTGGTGACATATTCATTTAGTAAAGTAAAATTAAATTTTCATTGTGCTTATTGAAGGAAACTTGATCATTAAGCAGAAAGTAAAACCTTTTTATCAAGACAATATGTGCGTACTTTTCAGTTTGTATAGGAGAATATAAGCAGCTTTATTAGAGAATTCATTGGTTATATAATCCCTTGAAAATATAACATATGCTATTGACAAAACAGTATGCATAATGTGTGTGTATGTGTGTGTGTGTGTGTGTGTGTGTGTGTGTGTGTGTGTGTGTGTGTGTGTGTGTTTGTATGTACCAGGGCAATGTGACACATGGCACAAGTAAATAATTTCTGTAACAATGGGCACAATCATTTCAACAGAAATGATAAAGATGGTTTAAAATATCCAATCATGTAAAAATATATTATGCTACATGTACATAACCAAATCTATTATTTTCACCTTTTGTAAGGGTTAAGGGAAAAAAGACTTTATATCTGTTGTTCAGGATATGTTTGAATTTGTGGGCTCAAGCTATCTATCTCCCTGTCTTAAGCTCCTGAATTTGATACTACAAAGTGTTCCAACATGCCCAGCTCATTGTGGTCATTTTCAAATGCAATCTAGTGGTAATTCATAGAGTCACACTCTTCTATAATAGTAATCACTACTTTCCAAAATACTTCAACAGCCCCCCCCCAAAAAAACAGTTCTATATTATATACACATTTTTATATACAAACTTTTTTTAAAAAGCTTATTTCAAAAATCAGCTCTCAGATTGTCTCAACATTCTATGTAGTCAGATTGTTGCTTTTCCAGCTCTACCCAAAGATTGAAGGCTTATTATCCATCCAAGGTAGACATTTTGTATTGGAGAATTCCAGATACAGTTACTCAAAGATAAGTTAATTCAAGTAGATACAAGAGGAATTGACACTGAAGTTTCACAGCAGCTTCCAACATTCAATGGGTTAGGCTGTTCTTCTCAGGAATTTGACTACTTCAAAAGAACTTGAGTTGTGATGGAAACATTAAAATTAAGGTCTAGCTAGACCCCATTCAGCAGTGAAACTGATTAACAGAGTCACCAGGCATACTGTTGTAAAGCATACATTTGATATTTCACTATGAAATATTAGTAGATGACTAAAGAGACTCTAGATAAGTGAGTAAGGTCCCCATTTGAAAGACACATGCTTAGGAAGATGGTAAAAAGGAAAAGGCACTGGGTGACTGGACTGGATAACATAGCTTCAGATGTCACAGGCATAAGAGAATTTTTGACTTCAAACCTAATGGTTAGTGTTATTAATTATTCCCAAGAACAAAATACCCAGAAATCAAAATTTGATAACAGAGATGACAAAGCTCAATTGAATTTTCTAGAAATTAGTATAAAGCAAACAGAGTAAATAAATAAGAAAATTAGATTAGTCAGAGAAAACTACCAGCTGTGTTACAGACTGAAAAATAAAAATTGTGTTGACACAAAGAATAAAGAATAATTATATGGCTGGCAAGATGGTTCAGTAGGTAAAGGCATTTGCCATTGAGTCTTATGACTTGAGTTCTTTGATCTCCATGTCACTGTTCTATTGCTATGAAGAGAAACAAAGACCAAGACAACTCTTATAAAAGAAAGTATTTAATTGGGGCCTTGCTTAGAGTTTGAGAAGTTTAATTCATTGAAAATATGGTGGAGAGTATGGCAACAGATAGACACAACTCTGCAGAAGAAGCAGTGAGCTATGTATTGATCTATAGACATAGACATTTGAAACCTCAAAGCAAACCCCACAGAGAAACTCTTTCATGACATGACCATACCATTTAATTGTTTGTAATAGTGACACTACTTTGTGATTAAGCATTCAAACCTATGGGTTAATGGGGGCCAATCCTATTCCCACAATGACACCCCAGGACCCATATGGTAGAAGAAATGAACGGACTCTCACAAACTATTCTGACTCTTATACATACACCATAGTGTGTACACACATATGTACACTAATACAATAAATCAATAAATACATGGATAAGGGACAATTCTTGAATTCATAAATTAGATAGTTTATGTTGTCCTATCGAAAAGGTTATCAAGCTCCTTGGATAAAATCAATAATGATGCTGTGAATTATCAGATCACTGGGAACAAAGAAAAATTCTAAATATGTAGATGGGAAATGGAATACTTTAAAAAAAAATAAGGTTAACTCATGAGCCATACCAGAATCAAGTAGATGGTGGAGGTGTGTTAAATTCCTATGTCTGGTCACATGCCATATGTGGAGAGAATGATATATTTTCCATGGGCTCTTTTCTGAAAGTAGCTGGGCATCATGCTTCCCCAGAGTAAGGGACTAGACTAAAAGCTGAAGAAAAGGGAATGGGAGGTAAAGTTATCTAGTTGCCATCAAAGGAGCTCTGATAAGCCATTAGTGAAAACAGAGAAAGATAAAGGCATGAGACATTTCAGTGCCCAGAAGCAAACAGTACTGAATAGACATATTTTTGGAACCCATTTTAATGGGACTTCTTTTATGTGTCATATGTCATAGAAATGAAGGCTTTTAAATAGAAAGGCTACACTGAGAACTAAATTTAACTTTTGGAATTTATGTAGCCTCAAAGCATAGGTTCAGGATGGGGAATAAATAGTTCAATATATTAAATTGGCTTCATTCTGTTTCTTTTTAAATTCATGATTATTATTATTATAATTATTATCCCTCTCACTGCACTCCTCCTAGTTACTCCCTCCCACAGTCATTCCCCATACCCCATCCTCCTTCTCCTCTGAGTGTGTGTGTAGGACCTTGAAAGGCAGCCTGGCTTCAGGTTGAGCTAAGGTTTGAAAACCCAGTGACCCAGCAGAGGATAACCCTGAAAGGGACTGTAGGTGTTTTGCCATGCTCCTGGGACCCAGGCTCCTGACATGAGGCCACAGCTCTCCATAGGTCTGTGGCCATCAGTTATGTAAGGGCTGATATCACATAATGCCCCAAGTCCCTCCACAGGTAGAGGATGTGACTACAGGTCATGTAGCCTCAAGATAGATCTCCATTTTATTGAGGTAACTAAAGGCCTGGAGGCTTACCCTTCTCAGAAACTCCTCCCTAAATAATGTATTTAACCTCAGGCCTGCCCTGAGAAAGTGGTGTACAGTTTTACTCATCTTCACTCTCTGCCATGACAATAAACACCTTAAAACCATGGACTGTCTCTTTTCATCATTGGGATCTGCTGTGGGAAACAATGGAAAAGGACTTCATCTAAAGAGCCAGTCACCTAGTCTCCTGCAGAAAGCCTGTCAGTGCTCCCAGCCACAGCCTCCACCAAGCCAAGCACCCATCTACAAACCAAGAACTCAGTCCCCTGGCAGGTCCCAGCCAGAGCTCTCCTCCTCCCTTTCCCTTTAGCCCCAGGCTGGATCCAGCCTGCAGGCCACCACTCCATTCTCAGCTCTTCTGCAGCATCCAGAGCGATCAGGGTGTCCAAGAGCCTGAGAACGAGATATTCTGGCAGGCCTGGAGACCACTGAGCCTGTTCTGTACAGTTCTCGGGACCCCAGGCCGCCCTCTCCTACCCAAGGGTGGTATCCTGTGGCTTCTCACAGCTAACACCCACCCAGCAGTGGTGTGCAGTGAGCATGGTTAAACTTCCCACATCCTGCCTCCCCAAGTGGCCCTAGTGCTGGGGAGGTTGGAGGACCACACTTAACAAAACATGTGTGCCCTCCCACCAGGTATGCCCCATACACCCTGGCACTGTATGTCACTGGGAGGCTAGGCAGGCCAGCTAGAACAATATATCCCATATAAAAGCAACAGCTTTTAGGATACTCCCCATTCCAGTTGTTTGGGACCTACATGAAGACCATCTGCGTATATGCTACATATATGTGGGGAGGCCAAGTCCAGCCTGTGTATGTTCTTTTGTTGGTGGTTCAAACTCTGAGAATCCCAAGATTCCAGGTTAGTTGATCCTATTGGTCTTCCTGCAGAGTTCCTATCCCCTTCAGAGCCACATTTCCTTTCTCCTATACTTCCATAAGAGGCCCAAAGCTCCATGCACCGTTTGGCTGTTGGTGTCTGTATCTGTTTGAGTCAGCTGCTGGATGGAGCCTCTCAGAAGACAACATGCTCCTGTCTGCAAGCATAACACAGTATCATTAATAGTGTTTTGGATTGGTTCTTACCCATAGTATGCATCTCAGTTGGGCCAGTTATTGGTTGTTCAGTTTCCTCAGTCTCTGCTCCATCCTCCATGCTTGCATTTCTTGTAGAAAGGACAAATTTTGGTTGAAAGCTTTGTGGGTAGTTTGGTGTTTAAACACCCCACTGATATTCCTGCCTGGTAATAGGAGGTGGTTTCTTCAGGTTCCACATCCCCAATGTAGTGAGTCACAGCTAAGGTCACCACAGTTGATACTTGCAGACCTTCCTTATTACAGATCTCTGCCTTTTCCTGGAACCCCCCTCCTACTTCTTCATCCGTGTCAGTTGTAGATTTCTATTGATTCTCATATCCATCTAGTCATTTCTTCTGTTCCTCTCCACACCTAATCTCACTGAACCTCTACATTCACTTCCATATCCCCATCCTTCTCAGTTCCCTCCCTCTATCTGCCTCTCAAGACTATTTTATTCCCCATTCTGAATGACATTCAAGCATCCTCCCTTGGGCCTTCCTTCTTTATTAGCTAATTTGGGTCTCTGAAGTGTAGGATGGTACCTATATTTTATGGCTAATATCTACTTAAATGTGAGTACATACCATACATGATTTTTGGGGTTGGGTTGCCTCACTCAGGATGGTTTTCTGAAGTTCCATCCATTTGCCTTCAAAAGTCATGACGTCTTTATTTGTAATGGCTGAACAGTATTCATTTGTGTAAATGTGTCACATTTTCATTATCCATTCTTAAGTTGAAGGACATCTACATTGTTTCCGGTTTGTGGATATTAAAAATAGAGCTCCTCTGAAAATAGTTGAGCAAGTGTCTTTGTAGGATGTTGGGACATTTTGGGTATATGCCCTGGAGTGGTGTAACTGGGTACGGAGGTTGAACTATTCCCAGTCTTCTGAAAAGCTTACAAATTGATTTTCAAAGTGGTTGAACAGGTTTGCAATCCCAGAAGAGGTGAAGTGTTCCCCTTGGTCTGCATCCTCACCAGAATGTATGATCTCTTGATTTTTAGATCTTAGTTATTCTGATGATTGTAAGATGGTACTTCAGAGTTGTTTTTATTTGTATTTCCATGATGACTAAGGGCTTTGAACATTTCCATAAGTTCTTTTTTTTTTGCCATTTGAGATTCATTTGGTGAGAATTCACTGTTTAGTTCTATATCTCATTTTTTAATTGGGTTATTGGGGTAGTTGGTCTCTAACTTATTGAGTTTTTTGTAAATTTTGGATATTAGGTCTATGTCCAATATAGGGTTGGTAAAGATCCTTTCACAATCTGTGGTCTACAAGTTTGTCCTATTGACAAAAGATTTGTCTTTTGCCTTACAAAAGCTTTGCAGTTTCATGAGTTCACATTTATCAGTTGTTGATTTAGAGACTAAGCCTTTGGTGTTCTGTTCAGAAACTTCTTTCTTTTACCAATGTGTTCAAGGCTATTTGCAACTTTCTCTTCTATGAGATTTAGTGTATCCAGATTTGTGCTGAAGTCCTTGATCCACTTGGACTTGCATTTTGTGCAGGGTGAAAAGTATGGATCTATTTTCATTCTTCTACCTGAAGATATCCAGTTACTTCAGTACCATTTGTTGAAGATACTTTAATTTTTCCATTATATGGTTTTGCCTTCTTCATCAAAAATCAAATTCCTCTGTTGAGAATTCTCTGTTTAGTTCTGTACCCCATTTTTAAATTGGGTCATATGGGTTGTTGGTGTCTAACTTCTTGAGTTGTTTCTAAGTTTTGAATATTATCCCTCTATCAGATGTAGAGTTGGGGAAGATCCTTTATCTCTACCCTGCAAAATAGTTCTATTGACAGTGTCCTTTGCCTTACAGAAACTTTTCAGTTTCATGAGGTCCCATTAACAACTGTTTATCTTAGAGCCTGAGTCATTTGAGCTCTGTGCAGGACCAATGCATTCAAGGTTATCTCCCACTTTCCCTTCTGTGGGATTTAGTATATCCAGTTTTATGTTGATGTGTCTTATCCACATAGACATGAGATTTTTGCAGGGTGAAAAGTATGGATCTATTTTCACTCTTCTACATGTAGATATCCAGTAAGTCAAGCACCATTTGTTAAAGGTGCTTTAATTTTTCCTTTGTATGGTTTTCACTTCTTTATCAAAAATCAACTGTCCATAGGTGTGTGGGTTTATTTTCTTGTCTATTTGATTCCATTGACCAATGTTTCTGTTTCTGTACCAATATCACACAGTACTTATCACTATTGATCTGTAGTATAGATTAAGGTCAGTGATAGTGATTCCTTCTGAAGTATTTTTTTATTGTTCAGGATTGTTTTAGCTATTGTGGGAGTTTTGTTTTTCCACATGACCTTGATAATTGTTCTTTCTAGGTCTATAAAAATTTGGATTAGAATTTAGATGGGGAATACATTGAATCTGTAGATTGCTTTTGGTAAGATGGCCATTTTCACTATATTAATCCTATCTATCCATGAGCATGAGACATATTTGCATCTCCCAATATCATTTTCAATTTCTTTCTTCAGATATTTGAAGTTCTTGTCCTACAGATCTTTCACTTGATTAGAGTTAAACCAAGATATTTTATATTATTCCCGGCTATTATAAGGAATAGTGTTTTTGTAATTTCTTTCTCAGCCCATTTATCATTTGTATAAAAGAGGGATACTGTTTTATTAGAGTTAATTTTGTATCTGGCCACTTTGCTGAAGGTGTTTATCAGCTGTAGGAGTTCTCTCTTACAATTGTTTTAATAACTTATGTATGCTATCATATTTGCAAATAGAGAAACGTTGACTTTTTTTTCTTTCCAAGTTGTATACCCTTGATCTTCTTTAGGTATCTTTCTGCTCTGGGTAGAAATTCAAGTACTATATTTAATAGAGAGAGAGAGTAGGCAGCCTTGCCTTGTTCCTGTGTTTAGTGGAAATGCTTTAAGTTTCTTTCCATTTAGTGTGATGTTTGCTATTGGCTTGCTGTATGTTGCTTTGATTATGTTTAGGTATGTGCCCTGTATCCCTGATTTCTCTAATACCTTTAACATGAAGGGATGTTGGGTTTTACCATAGAATTTTTCTGCATCTGAGATAATAATGTCACTTTTTTCATTCAGTTTCTTTATACAGTAGATTATATTAGTGGATTTTCTTATATTGAAGTATCCCTGCATCCCTGGGAAGAAGTCTACTTGTTATTGGTGGATGAAGTCTTTGATGTGTTCCTGGAGTTGGTTTGTGAGTATTTTATTGAGTATTTTTGCATTAATGTTCTTAATAGTAATCAGTCAGAAATTCTCTTTCTTGGTTGAATCTTTGTGTAGTTTAGTTCTCGGGGTGACTCTGGCCTCATAGGCTGAGTGTGGCATATAGCAAGCTATTGGTAAAAATGCAGTCTAATTACAGTGGAAGAACCCTGTTTATTGGAGATTGTGGTACCATGGGATTACTACCATGAACAGCAGTAGCAGTTTTACAGACCAGAGTGCTACAGAGCTCAGGGTTGGAGAAATGACCTATGCCAAGAAAATTATGTGTGGACACCAAACATTAGGAAAATAATCTGTAAAGTTGATGGTGCCTTTAGTACTCCAATATACTAAAGATCCCAGAACCATTGGATAACTTCTGGGGAAACCTGCCAATAGGGAGTGGAACATCAGTCCAACATCAGACATGGGGATGCAGCGTTTGGAGTTTCCCCAGTTATTTTTTGGTCTTGCTTTGGTCCAGTATTTCCTCACTTCAATGTTTTGGAATGATAAGGTATATCCTTTGATGTTGGAAGCATGTGCATTATGATTTTGATTTTATAGGTGATTACAGGTAAGAGATTGCATGAATCTCAGAAGAGACTTTGAACTTTGTCTCACATTTAATCATGTGACTGAATGTTTGGCCACAGGTAATAGCACTACTCGGAGGAATGGCCTTATTGGAGTAAGTGTGCCCTTCTTAGAGGAAATATGTCATGGTATATGAGGTCTTTGTAATTTCCTATGCTCAGGTTCTACCCAGTGCAGAAGATAGTCTCCTCCTGGTCTCCCTTCAATCAAGATGTAGAATTCTATGCACCTTCTTTAGCACCATGTTTACCTGTATGCTCTATACTTCCCACAGTGAAACTGTCCCCATTTAAATGTTTTCCTTTATAAGGGTTGCCTTGGTCATGTAGTCACTTCACAGCAATGAAACACTAAGACATTCACCAAAGCCATTCACAATGCCCAGTGTTCCCTTTTCTGCTAATATACTTTTGTACACCCGAAAATATTTTCCAGATTGATTGTTTTCTTTTCATCTTGCTACATGCCTCAAGACATGAACTGCAAAAAAACTCCAAGGTTCTAGGTACTACCACTGCCTTGGTTCCACACAGCTGTATACTGTGCCCTAACAGCCCTAGGCAATCATTTTCACTGGGAAAAATGTCAAACAAATCCATTGAGACTTTAAATCAGTTATTCTCAACTTTTAGATCATCACTTTTGACATTTGCATATCAGATATTTTGCATATCAGGTATTTACGTTATGATTCATCACAGTAGCAAAACTTACAATAATGAAATAATGATAAAATAATGTTATGGTTGTGGGTCACCACAACATGAGGAACTGTATTAAAAGGTCATAGCACTAGGAAAGTTGAGAATCACTGATTTCAGTGAAAGGAAACTGGTTTTAAAATCTTTATTTTTGAGAGATATATACCCTGAGATTTCACTTGGCTAATGCAGCACTCACAAGGACTGTTGAGGTAAAATTTTATCAAGGAACAATTTCTCCTCACCAGCTGTTATCTTCTTAAAGGACTCATGCTCACCAATAAGAATAAATTCTGTGTTGACAATCCTAATACTTCAGCAATATCTCCATTATTACTGGATCTAAAAAATCAGATTGAGACCATGGAAACACCACTAATCTCACTGGCAAACTGGATTCATTTATTTTTATGGTAGAAATAGATTATGTATATTATAATTTTATTAGTGGTTCTATTAAATTTTAATGCAATAAATATTTACAAGGATATAATTTAATTTCATATTTTATGGTTTTAATATAAACTGTCACTAATAGGTCTTTATGTTTCAACAATTTTCCCAGCATATGGTTTTCTGTGAAAAGTTTGAATAATCTTTAAGAGATGGAGACTCACTGGAGAAAATGTGTAACTGGAAGTGGGCCTTGAGGCTTTCTACCCTGAATCCATCTTCTCATTGACTCCCTGCTCCACAAGTGTAGATGCAGTGTAACCAACCATCCAGCCTCTTGTCCCTGCCATCCTTCCCTGACTGCTGACATTTCCTGCAACAGTGTTTCAATAATTGTTTAAATATATGTTTCTATAATTGTAAGCCAAAATTAAAATTTCCCTTAAATTGTTTTTGCCACTGTAATTTATTAAAGAAATCAGAATATAAATCAGACAAATTATTTTGATAATCACCATTAGGCTTGTCATAGAGTAAAACAAAGTTCTTGTGAAAGGAATTGGCTTACAACCAAAAGTATTTGTAAAGATTTGACTTAAAATTGTTTGACCTAAGCCGGGCAGTGGTGGCGCACGCCTTTAATCCCAGCACTCGGGAGGCAGAGGCAGGCAGATTTCTGAGTTCGAGGCCAGCCTGGTCTACAGAGTGAGTTCCAGGACAGCCAGGGCTACACAGAAAAACCCTGTCTCAAAAAACCAAAAAAAAAAAAAAAAAAAATTGTTTGACCTATATCACATAGAAATTAATTAGCAAAAAATTTACAATTATCTTTGATTCATACTTTCAGATTAAAAGTCAATTAATAAACACAGAAGCTACTTGGGCCTCTTATTTTTAAAAGGACCATAATTTGCTTTTAAACTTTGCTGTAAATAGTTCTAGTTACTGACACTTTCAGATTTATATTCATGTAGGAAAAAGACAAAAAACTAAAAACCAAACAAACCCTCATACTTCCAAAGTCTAATTCCTAAATTAAGCAAAACACTTCTTCTGGATAAGCATAGTGATTTGGATGGATTGCAATTACAACAAAATGGTTTACTTTTGATTTTCTTTCACTTTACATCTTTCGATAGCAGAGTATGCAGAAATGGGCAATAGTGATTTTCCTTATCACTTTTTTCAAATATGAAAAACAAAAACACATGGAATTATGGTAAATACTAGTAAAGATATAATAATAAGCAGTTTTTGCTTGGAAAATCAGAGTTGTTATCTTAAAGAAAATAAGAGATAGTTTACTCTTTAGGCATTTTAAGTGTGCAGATGTGGGAACACAGATTTAGATAGCATCCAATTCTATGTTCCAAAATGAAAGCAGTTTTATGAAGTTTTATAGTTTTAAGGAACAGAGAAAGTTAAAACTCAAGGCAAGATTAAAATACATTGATGATTACATCATAAAGGTAGATACAGTGAAAGGGGGAAATATTTTCTAGAGGCTCAATATGCCATCTCATGACATTCTTTGCATGTTGGTAGGTGAAAGTTAATGATCTGTTAAATTAGTAGATTCCAAAAGTGTTTTTTTTTTCTGTTAGTCACAATGTGTTAGTTCTGATAAAGAGGTGGACAAAAATGGCACCTCCAGAGGGCTAGACCTGGCCTCATAGACTGCATCCTTTCAATCTCTCCACAATACTGATGTCTAATTATCCAACCATTCTCCACAAATGTACCTTCTTTTTAGGAGTTTTCATTCACAGCTAGATACAGTGTCTTTTCTGGAATTTCTGTTCATACAGTGATCAGCCTTGTTTCTCTTAAATGTGTATTATGAAATACAAAACTTAACAATGTGATCTTCAAGTTCCAGATGAGAGAGAGAGAGAGAGAGAGAGAGAGAGAGAGAGAGAGAGAGAGAAAGAAAGAAACTGGGCCTTGTGTGGGCTTTTGATAATTCACAGCCCAGCCCCAAACTAGGGGAATTCATTCAAACCTACCATACTATATGTAATTTGTTTATCATATAGGTCAAATTTTATAGACATATTTAAATATTTATCTAGTGAAGTGTGTTTAACAGTCATTACATTGTTTAGGAAGAATATACTTGGTAGGCTTCACTCCTTAATCAGATTTACTTCAAATATATATAGTTAAGGCAATGCCTACTTAAAAGGCAAAGGCTTTGCCCAATGAGAAAACATATTTAATCATGGGTTTTAAATACTCATTCACTAAAAGGATAGTGACTAAACCAGTATTTAAGACAAGACTCTTGTAGATAATATTAATTTTATCTTATGGTATTGAATAAAACTTTAAAACATTGATAACATTTTCATTATTTTTAAATTAGTTATAGCTATATTTTAAAGAGCCATCTACAACAAAATTTAATGATAACATTATCGTTTCTACAAAACACAGAATATAATTTTAGTGAGGTAATTTTAAGTGAAAGCTTTGGTGGCTATGTCTAAAACAGAGTATTCAAGTTTTATGTCAACTTGACACAAGCAAAAGTCATCTGAGAAGAGGAAAGACCAATTAAGATAGTTTTTCAATAATATGGGCTTGTAGGCATGCCTGGAGGGGATTTTTTCAGTTAGTGATTAATGTGGGCAGACCCAGCCTTTTATGAGTCCTTGGCTCCTGGCTTCTATAAGATCGCAGGCTGAGGAAGCTATGAGGAGCAAGCCAGTAAGTAGCACCCCTCCATGGCTTCTGCATCAGCTCATGCCTCCAGATTTCTGCCTGTTTGTGTTCTTATCCTGACTACCTTCAGTGATAAACTGTGATGTGCATGTATAAACAATATAAAATATTTACTAAGTTGCTTTTCGTTTTGCTTTTTCAAGAAAGCAGTTGTAATCCTAAGATGCACAGAAAACTTCTTAGATATTTAACAATTATGAAGTGTATTAATAATTCTATTTATTAATTAACTTCAATTAATTACTTGTTAAAGATTTAAGTTATTGTAACAGGTACCTTGAAATGTTTTGATTTTGTTGTTAAAAAACACAATCACTTCTTGTTAGTGTGTATGAGGCATAAACAGCAGGATAAGGCATCCAGAATAGGATAAACTTTGGCATTATTTTTAACAAAAATGGGAAATGAACATCATATATATATATATATATATATATATATATATATATATATATATATATATATATATATATATATGTGTAATAGGGCAACATAATAAGATGACCTATACATTTGATGATCTCTGTTTAAGTCTTGAAGTATCTCTTCAAAATAATAACAAAAATATTTAGAATTTTCTCTTATATGGTCCTGTCTAAAATGAGAAACTTGATAAACAAGTTTGTTTATTTCTTTTTTTTAGAGAAGTGGATAAAAGAATCCTTAAAATCTTTAAAATATTTGTGTGCATATAAGCATGCATTTATTATTATTTTTTTATTTTTTGATACTTTATTTACATTTCAAATATTTCCCATTTCCAGGTCTACACTTTGGAAACCCTTATCCCTTCCCCCATCCCCCTGCCTCTATGAGGGTATTCCCCCACCAGTCTACCGACTCCCATCTTCCCTCCTTGGCATTCCCCTATACTGGGGCATCTAACACTCTCAGACCCAAGGGCCTCTACTCCCCTTGATGGCCAACAAGGCCCTCCTCTGCCACATATGTAGACCAAACCATGGTCTCTCCATGTGAATTCTTTGTTTGGTAGTCCAGTCTTTGGGAGCACAGGTGGGTCAGGCCAGTTGAAACTGTTGCTAAATCCTTGAGGCTGCAAACTCCCTCAGATCCTTCAGACCCTTCTCCAACTCATCCATCTAGGACTTCATGCTCAGGACAATGGTTGCTGTGAAGTGAATTTTGGGTATTCCGAACATTTGGGCTAATATCCACTTATCAGTGAGTACACACTGTGTTCATTCTTTCATGACTGAGTTACCTCGCTCAGGATGATATTTTCAAGTTCCATCCATTTGCCTGCAAATTTCATTAAATCATTGTTTTTAATAGCTGAGTAGCACTCCATTGTGTAAATGTACCACATTTTCTGTATCCATTCCTCTGCTGAGGGACATCTGGGTTGTTTCCAGCTTCTGGCTATTATAAATATGGCTGCTATGAACATCGTGGAGCATGTGCCTTTATTTCATGTTGAAACATCTTCTGGGTATATGCCCATGAGTGGTTTAGCTGGGTCCTCAGGTAGTACTATGTCCAATTTTCTGCGGATCAGCCAAACTGATTTTCAGAGTGATTGTACCAGTTTGCAATCCCACCATCAATGGAGGAGTGTTCCTCTTTCTCCACATCCTAGCCAGCATCTGCTGTTACCTGAGCTTTTGATCTTAGCCAGTCTGATTGGTTTGAGGTAGAATCTCAGAGTTGTTTGATTTGCATTTTGCTGATGACTAAGGAGGTTGAACATTTCTTTAGGTGCTTCTCAGCACTATGAGTTTCCTTACATGAGAATTCTCTGTTTAGCTCTGTTCCCCATTTTTTGTTAGGGTTATTTGTTTCTCTGGAGTCTAGCTTCTTGAGTTCTTTATATATATTGGGTATTAGCCCTCTATCGGAGGTAGAATAGGTAAAGATCTTTTCTCAATCTGCTGGTTGCCATTTTGTCCTATTGACAGTGTCCTTTCCATTACAGAAACTTTGCAATTTCATGAGGTCCCATTTGTTGATTCTTAATTTTAAAGCATAGGCTATTGGTGTTCTGTTCAGGAACTTTTCCCTTGTTTTCAAGACTTTTCCCCACTTTCTCTTCTATTTGATTAGTGTATTTGGTTTTATGTGGAGGTCCTTGATCCACCTGGACTTGAGCTTTGAAAAGGGAAATAGGAATGAATCAATTTGCTTTCTTCTACACATAGACTGCCAGTTTAACCGGCACCATTTGTTGAAAATGTTGTCGTTTTCCACTGGATGGTTTTAGCTCCTTTGTCAAACATCAAGTGACCGTAAGTGTGTGCGTTCATTTCTGGGTCTTCAATTTTATTCCACTGATCTACCTCCCTGTCACTGTACCAATACCATGCAGTTTTTATCACTACTGCTCTGTAGTACAGCTTGAGGTCAGGAATGCTGATTCCCCCAAAATTTCTTTTGTTGTTAAGAATAGTTTTTGCTATCCTGGGGTTTTTGTTATTCTAAATGAATTTGAGAATTGCTCTTTCTAAGTCTATGAAGAATTGAGTTGGAATTTTGATGGGGATTGCTTGAAACTGTAAATTGCTTTAAGCAACATGGCCATTTTTACTATGATAATCCTGCCAATGAATGAGCATGGGAGATCTTTCCATCTTCTGAGGTCTTCATCGCTTTCTTTCTTCAGAGACTTGAAGTTCTTGTCATACAGATCTTTCCGGTTAGGCTCACACCAAGATACTTTATATTTTTTGGGACAATTGTGAAGGGTGTCATTTCCCTTATTTATTTATTTATTTATTTATTTATTTATTTATTTATTTATTTATTTATGTTTTGATTTTTCGAGACAGGGTTTCTCTGTGTAGCCCTGGCTGTCCTGGAACTCACTCTGTAGACCAGGCTGGCCTCGAACTCAGAAATCCACCTGCCTCTGCCTCCCAAGTGCTGGGATTAAAGGTGTGTGCCACCACTGCCCAGCATTTCCCTAATTTCTTACTCGAGTTTATCCCTCGAGTATAGGGAGGCTACTGATTTGTTTGAGATAATTTTATATCTGGCCACAATGCTGAAGTTGTTTATCAGCTATAACAGTTCTCTGGTGGAGTTTTTCAGGTCACAGAAGAATATGATCATATCACCTGCAAATAGTGATATTTTAATTTCTTCCTTTCCAATTTTTATCCATTTGACTTCCTTTTCTTGTCTAATTGCTAAAGCTAGAACTTCAAGTACTATATTGCATAGATAGTGAGAGAGAGGGCAGCTTTGTCTAGTCCCTGATTTTATTTGGCTTGCTTCTAGTTTCTCTCCATTTAGCTTGATGTTTGATAGTGGTTTGCTGTATATTGCTTTTACTATGTTTAGGTATGGGCCTTGAATTCCTGATCTTTCAAAGACATTTTATCATGAAGGGATGTTGAATTTTTTCAAATGCTTTTTCACCATCTAATGAAATGACCATGTGTGTTTTTTTCTTTGAGTTTGTTTATGTAGTACATTACATTAATGGATTTCTGGGTATTGAACCACCCTTGGATCCCTGGGATGAAGCCTAATTGATCATGGTGAATGATCATTTTGATGTGTTCTTGGATATGGTTTGAGAGAATTTTATTGAGTATTTTTGCATCAATATTCATAACCAAAATTGGTATGAAGTTTTTTCTTTGTTGGGTCTTTGTGAGGCTTTGGTATCAGTGTAACACTAGCCTCATGCAATGAATTGGGTAGTGTTTCTTCTGTTTCTATTTTGTGGAATACATTGAAGAGTATTGGTATTAGGTCTTCTTTGAAGGTCTGATAGAATTCTGCACTAAACCCATCTGGTCCTGCACTTTTTTGGGTTCGGGGATTTTAATGACTGCTTCTATTTCCTTAGGCATTATGGGACTGTTTAGATGGTTTATCTGATCCTGACTTAACTTTGGTATTTGGTATCTGTCTAGAAAATTGTCCATTTCATTCAGATTTTCCAATTTTGTTGAGTATAGTCTTTTGTAGTAGGATCTGATGATTTTTTTGAACTTCCTCAGAATCTGCTGTTATATCTCCCTTTTCATTTCTAATTTTGTTAATTTAGATACTGTCTCTGTGCCATCTGGATAGTCTAAGTAAGGGTTTATCTATCTTGTTGATTTTATCAAAGAAATAGCTCCTGGTTTTGTTGATTCTTTGTGTAGTTCTTTTTGTTTTTACTTGGTTGATTTCGGCCCTTAATTTGATTATTTCCTGTCTTCTACTCCTCTTGGATGTACTAGATTCTTTTTGTTCTAGTGTTTTCAGGTGTGCTGTTAAGCAGCTAAAATAAGCTCTCTCCAGTTTCTTTTTGGAGGCATTCAGAGCTATGTGTATTCCTTTTAACACTGCTTTCATTGTGTCCCATAAGTTTAGGTATGTTGTACTTTCATTTTCATTACATTCTAGCAAGTCTTTAATTTCTTTCTTATTTCTTCCTTAAGTTATCATTGAGTAGAGCATTGTTTGGCTTCCATTTTTATGCGGGCTTTCTGTTGTTGTTGTTGCCATTGAAGAACACCCTTAATTCGTAGTGATCTGATATGAGGCATGGGATTATTTCAATCTTCTTATATATGTTGAGGTTTGTTTTGTGTCCACTTATATGATCAGTTTTGGAGAAGGTACCAGGAGGTGCTGAGAAGAAGGTATATTCTTTTGATTTAGGATGAAATGTTCTATAGATATTTGGTCCATAACATCTGTTAGTGTTACTGTGTCTCTGTTTAGTTTGTGTTTCCAAAATATGTCCATTCATGATAGTGGAGTGATGAAGTCTCCCAATATTATTATGTGAGGTACAATGTGTGCTTTGAGCTTTAGTAAAGTTTCTTTTATGAATGTGGGTCTCCTTGCATTTGTAGCATAGATGTTCAGAATTGAGAGTTCTTCTTGGTAGATTTTTCCTTTGATGAGTATGAAGTATCCTTCCTTATCTTTTTTGATGACTTTTGGGTGAAAGTTGATTTTATCTGATATTAGAATGGCTACTCTAGCCTGTTTCTTGGGACCATTTGCCTGGAAAATTGTTTTACAGATATTTACTCTGAGGTACTGTTTGCCTTTAACAAGGGGGTGCATTTCCTGAATGCAGCAAAATGCTGGTTCCTGTTTATGTATTTAGTCTGTCAGTCTATGTCTTTTTATTGGGGAATTGAGTCTATTGATGTAAAGAGATATTAAGGAATAGTGATTGTTGTTTCCTGTAATTTTGGATGTTATTTTTATGCTTGTGTGGTTAACTTCTTTTAAGTTTGTTCAAAGATTACTTTTTTGCTTTTTCTAGGGTATAGTTTCCCTCCTTGAGTTGGCATTTTCTATTATCCTTTGTAGAGCTGGGTTTGTGGAAACATATTGCGTAAATTTGCTTTTGTCATAGAATATTTTGGTTTCATCATCTATGGTAATTAAGAGTTTTGCTGGATATAGCAGCCTGGGCTGTCATTTGTGTTCTTTTAGGGTCTGTATGAGATCTGTCCAGGATCTTCTAGCTTTTATAGTCTCTGGTGAGAAGTCAGGTGTAATTCTAATAGGTCTGCCTTTATATGTTACTTGACATTTTTCCCTTATTGCTTTTAATATTCTTTCCTTGTTTTGTATATTTGGTGTTTTGACTATAATGTAATGGGAGGAATTTCTTTTTTGGTCGAATTTATTTGGAGTTTAGTAGGCTTCTTGTATGTTTATGTTCATCTCTTTCTTTAGGTTAGGGAAATTCTCTTCTATAACTTTGTTGAAGATGTTTACTGGTCTTTAAGTTTGAAATCTTCACTCTCTTCTATACTTATTATCCTTAGGTTCCATCTTCTCATTGTGTCCTGGATTTCCTGTATGTTTTTGGTTAGGAGTTTTTTGCATTTTGCATTTTCTTTCACTGTTGTGTCAATGTTTTCTATGATATCTTCTGCACCTGAGATTCTCTCTTCTATCTCTTTTATTTTGTTGATGATGCTTTCATCTATAACTCCTGATCTCTTTCCTAGGGTTTCTATATTCAGGGTTCTCTCCCTTTGTGATTTCTTTATTGTTTCTATTTCCAGTTTTAGATCCTGGATGGCTTTGCTCATTTCCTTCCCCTGTTTGATTGTGTTTTCCTGCATTTTCTCTTTAAGGGCTTCTAGCTTTTTACCTGTGTTCTCTTGTATTTCTTTAAGGGAGTTCTGGGGTACAGACGGAAACCAGAAATATCTTGTCCCCAACTGTTCCTTAGTTCCTGTGTCCTGATGGCTCTGCAAGAGTCTCTCTTGATCCAGTGAATTTGAGCAGAGGTGTTGGTCTTGCCTGTGCTCAAGGTGTGTCAGCACTCCTGGGATACAAGCTTTCTCTTGGCACAATTTGAGTATGGAGCCCTGTGTCACAGGATCAACTTCCCAAACACTGAAAGATACCAGAAGATCACTCCTCAGTCCCTGTGTCCTGGGGATTCCAGGTGGGTCCCTCTGGGCAGCCAGACTTGTCCACACTCCTGGGAGTTTAGCTTTCTCCCAGTACTGTTTGGCTATGGAGCCCTGGTGGCTCAGGCAGAGGACTCCAGCCACAGATGGAAACCGGAATGCTCCTGTCTTTGCCTGTTCCCCTGTCCCTGTAACCCGAGGATTCTGGGCAGGTCCTACTGAGCAGTGGTCCTAGTCTTACCCCCACTCATGGGCTTTTCCACACTCCTGGGAGGCTAGCTTTCTCCCTGTGCTATTTGGCTATGGAGCCATTCAGAGGTCTCTAAATATGCATTTATAAACAAGACAAAATCACAACCTTGACTTGACCTCTTAATCTGTGGAATAATGGTTTCAGTATCACAAGGGAGGGTAGTAGGAGTAATGATATCTCAAAATTAATTTGCATCCCCAAACAATAAGGACCATGCGGCAGAACCAGATTTTGACTAAGATTTAGAAGACAGCATCTTGATTATAATTCTATGACTGTGCATATTTTTGCCTTAAAAGCAGATTTAATTTTTTTATTTATTTATTTATTTTTTTTTTGGTTTCAAAACTCCTGGTTTTTTTCACAAAGAAAGACTTAGGACCATTAGTCATTTTTATTTGTTTTACCTATGTGTGTTCATATTGATTAAATATACCTATGCTTTATTTTCATAGTTTTTTTTTTTTAATTTTAACTTTTCTATGGAACCAAAATGTAGCTAAACTGACTTAACAAATTTAGTTTGCATAAGTACTTGCACATAAGATAGTTTGACAATAAGTACATTATGTAAAAAGAATATATTACCATATATAGACAGATATTTCATAGACTCAATCTTATATAAGATATATTTTAATAAACAAAAATTTTGAACATCATTTTTATTGGGATTTTACTATAATATATTGTACAAAAGGAAACAGCTTAAGGATGTTTACTAAACATATATCTATTAATTTATATATAGTATGACCTTAACAGTTATATATTAAAAATAATTTAAAAACCATATGAATTTTATGTTACCTATTAAATATACAAGAATTCATTTTAAAAGAATGTCACTATCAAAATCTTTGTATATAAGATTAAAGATTTATGCAACATTTAATATTTCAAAGATATTTTAATATGTTTAACATATTTAGAGTACTCAAAATTATAAAATAGTATATACTTATCTAGCCTTAATATATGACTACAATATTTAAATTACAATTTTCATGTGCATTTTAAATGGGCATGTGCTCTACCCACTTGCCCAAATATTTTAGCACATAACAAAAACGAGGACTGAATGGACAATGACATGTTAAAATCTGACACAAGAAACATGGGAAAACAACCAAAAATACATTAAAACAATTATCACAAGAGATCAGATGCACCCAGTTTAGGAAAAAAAAAATGAGTTAGAAAGTTTATTCTGTTTCTTTAAAATGTAAGACTTAGTAACACACAAAAAAATCAAAAGTCAAATTTTCTCTTATAAATTTAAGACAAACTTTCCTCTATTTCTCTTTCAATAGAGGGAGGAAAGTTTATCTATCTCTCTATCTATCTATCTGTGATCTAATTTGTTTCTCACCCTGATTTCTATCATGAAATTTAGAGGTCATTATTTGTGCCAAGTCATGCCTGTACACCTTTGCATAACAAGCAAATTAGGACAAATTTAAAATAGATATCAGGGGGAAAGGAGGGAGATGTATTCAATAGTCACATAAGAAAGGAAAGACAAAGATCCCTAAAAACCCTCAAGTCTACCATTAGAATCCTAAAATAATAAATAATTTAAATAGAGGCCAAGGATATACACATACAAGCAGTACTCATTAAGGTTCATTGACAGGCACTGTTGATTCATCATTTTCAGGATATTTAGTATGTGAAAACGTTTGCCAGATTGCTTGAATTTGTTCAAGTCTCCTTCAGAGAGACAAGTTCCCTCTCTGGTCAGTACATGCGACCCCAAGGAAATGCCCCTATCCTAAGGACCATTTTTTTTCAACAGTCTGATAGTCAAATTGAGATATATGTCTCTCTTTAGAATTTCTTTACAACTCCAAGACTGATTTCAGGGTTAGAGAGTGAATCAGGTTTTATGAAGATGTTCTCCAGAAAAGGTATGTGTTATTACATATGAACCAGAACCAGAGTATGAATGTGTCTAGGAAATACTTAATTTTGATGTTAGTGGCATTCAAACATTTCTTGGTAGAAAAGAACATGCATCTTGGGTATTCCGAGCTTTTGGGCTAATATCCACTTATCAGTGAGTGCATACTATGTGAGATCTTTTACATTTTGATTACCTCACTCAGGATGATATTTTCAAGTTCCATCCATTTTCCTAAGAATTTCATGAATTCATTGTTTTTAATAGCCAAGTAGTACTCCATTGTGTAAGTATACATTTTCTGTATCCTTTCCTCTGTTGAAGAACATCTGGGTTGTTTCCAGCTTCTGGCCATTATAAATGAGGCTGTTACAAACATAGTGGAGCATGTGTCCTTGTTATATATGGAATCATCATTTGGGTATATGCCCAGGATTGGTACATTTGGGTTCTTAGGTAGTACTATATCCAATTTTCTGAGGAAACTCCAGATGCATTTCCAGAGTGGTTGTAACAGCTTGCAATCCCACCAACAATGGAGGAGTGTTCTTCTTTCTCGACATCTTTGCCAGCATCTGCTGTCACCTGAGTTTTTTCTCTTAGCATTCTGACTTGTGAGGTAGAATCTCAGGGTTGTTTTGATTTGCATTTTCCTGATGACTAAGGAAGTTGAACATTTCTTTAGATGTTTCTCAGCTATTCAGTATTCCTCAGTTGAGAATTCTCTGTTTAACTCTTTACCCTGTTTTTTAATAGGATTATTTGTTTTTCTGGAGTCTATCTTTTTGAGTTCTCTGTATATATTGGATATTAGCCCTTTATCAGATGTAGAATTGATACAGATCTCTTCCCAAACTGTTGGTTGCCGTTTTGTCCTATTGACATTGTCCTTTGCTTTACAGAAGCTTTGCAATTTTATGAGGTCCCATTTGTCAATTCTTTATCTTAAAGCATAAGCCATTGTTGTTCGGTTCAGGAACTGTTCCCCTGTGCCCATGTGTTTGAGGTTCTTCCCCACTTTCTCTTCTCTTTGCATCAGTGTATCTGGTTTTATGTGGAGGTCCTTCATCCACTTGGACTTGAGCTTTCTACAAGGAGATAAGAAGGTAGCAATTTACATTCTTCTACGTGGTGAGATCCAGTTGAACCAACACCATTTGTTGAAAATGCTGTCTTTTTTCTCCTGGATGGTTTTAGCTCCTTTGTCAAAGATCAAGGGAACATAGGTATATGTCTTCAAGTATAGGTCTCTAAATCTATTCTATTGATGAACATGTCTGTCTTAGCACCAATACCACACAGTTATTATCACAATTGCTCTGTAATATGCATGAAGTCAGGGATGGTATTTCCCCCAGGTGTTTTATTGCTGATAATAGTTTTTGCCATCCTGGGAAATTTGATATTCCAAATGAATTTACCAATTTCTCTTTCTAACTGTATGGAAAAATGAGTTGGTATTTTAAGGGGGATTGCATTGAATCTGTAGATTGCTTTCAGCATGATGGTCATTTTTACTATATTAATCCTGCCAATCCATGAGCATGGGAGGTCTTTTCATCTTCTGAGATATTCTTCAATTTCTTTATTCAGACACTTGAAGCTCAAGAAGAAGGAAGACCAAAGAGTGGATGTTTCTGTCCTTCTTAGAAGGGGGAACAAAATTCTCAATGGAGGAAAGAAGGAGACAAATTGTGGAGCAAAGACTGAAGGAATGGCCTTCAAGAAACTGCCCTACCAGGAGATACATCCTACATACAGACACCAAACCCAGAAACTATTATGGATGCCAAGAAGTGCTTGCTGACAGTAGCCTGATATAGCTGTCTCTTGAGAGGCTTTGCTAGAGCATGACAAATAAAGAAGTTGATGCTCGCAGCCAACCATTAAACTGAGTGTGGGGTTCCCAATAGAGAAGTTAGAGAAAGGTCTGAAGGAGATGAAGGTGTTTGCAACCCGTAGGAAGAACAACAATATCAACCAACCAGACCCTCCAGAGCTCCCAGGGACTAAACTACCAACCAAAGAGTATACATGGAGGGACCCATGGCTCCAGTCACATATGTAGCAGACAATGGCCTTGTTGGACATCAATGGGAGGAGAGGACCTTGGACCTGTGATGGCTCATTGTCCCAGTATAGAGGAATACCAGAGTGGTGAGGTGGGAGTGGGTGGTTGGGATAGGGGGAGGGAGAATAGGATATGGGGTTTCTGGAGGGGAAACTGGGAAATGGGATAACATCTGAAATGTAAATAAATAAAATATTCCATAAAAAAAGAAAAGTAGATACAAAGCAAAACAGAACCCAGGATTAATAGGATGGTTCAATGAAATACACAGGGAAAGTCACCTTGATGCTTGAAGGTGTGTTTCAGCATAAAATCTAGGAATATTGTTGGGATACAGAGGTAGCTGCATTTGTTTATCTTTAATAGCCCAAGATGTTTCCTAAGCTGTATGGATCCCAATTCAGGCCACACTGTGATTCTTTCCTTTAAGACTAAAAGGTATTTGTGGACTTGTTTTATAATAGATACTTTATTGTAAACAAAAATGGTCCTCATTGAGAACTTTTAGATAAGTCAGAGATCATGAAACAAGGTCAGAGAAAGAGATGAATAGGGAGTTTAAACACTTAGTTTCAATATCAACTCTCTAAAAATTGTTTTTAATATTTTTATTTTAGTCTCACATTTAAGTCATATGTATTTTCATAAGCTCAGTTTTATAATAAACTGCCAATTTTATCAATTATTTGCTAACTTATATCTTAAATTTAAATTAAAGAAGATTTTTTTTTAACTTCATTGTACCCACAAGCAATCCCTAGGAACTTGCTTTCCAAGCTAGCCAGGGAGTTGGGTAGATATTCTTCTTTCTTCCTCCTCTCATCTGATTGTAGTGTCTTATCCCCAGCTCTGTAGCAGTCCATCTGCAGTAGCCTTCTTTTCCTTTCTGCCTCCATACTCAACAGATCACATAATCTTTTCTAAAAGTCTTTGTCTACCACATCCCTTTGTCTTAGCTATCATTCCCACAAACATTCTCTGGGAACTTAACAAACACAAATACCAGAAAATCAGGTAGGCAATCCTTACTCTAACTCCTATCCTTCATTTGCAATCCTCTAATCTTACTCATAAATTTGTAGCAGGCTATCTTCTGTGACCTTTCCTTCTTCCTGCACTCATTCAAAGAGAGCTATCCAGATCATAGCAGCACATTCAGATTTCCTCCCTCCTGTCGACCCTCTCAGACTGCCTTCCTTTCTAGCTTGTTCCCATCCCATTGTATCAGCTCCAATGGTTGTGTATTACAGGAACTCATAGAGGACAGAAGACGGTTTTGGACCTCTAGGGCTGAAATTACAGGATTTTGTGATCTGAGTTTTGGAAATCAAATTCCACTGCTTTACAACGTCAGTAAATATCTAAACTGCTGAGCCATCTCTCCAGTTAGTTCTTAGACGATAGTATTTAATATCATTGTAAAAGCTTTGGGTTAAAAATCTAAAGGAACCTACAATTATATTTAAATGTATAAACAAACAGAACAACTATTATAATAGAGCAAAAGACTTATTTATTGCTTTGACTTCTACAAAATCATAAACTTAGAGCTCTACTTTTGTACTTAGGAGCACTATATTACTGACATCACAAAGATGGATACAAGGACATATTCTATATTGCTCCATTGGTGAACCTTTTCTTCCAAAGTAGGAGGGAAATTTTCTCTTTAATTTATTCCACAAGGCAGTTTGGACCTTGGGGACAGGTACACTGATACTTTCCAGGCTAGGGCCCAGGTCTGAAGGAGTAAATAATCTTAAGGCACAAAAGGACCGTGACTATGGTGACATTAGAAAGATCACAGCACACTAACATAGAATATGGAAGGTTAGTGTATAGTTTGCATTATCTCTTGCTTCTGGATTTGGAGTTTTAGATTGTTTCGTGCAACACATTATTTAAAAAGAGTGAAACTTCTTACTCTTGTAAAAAATAGAATCTTCATCTAGGTGGAGACATGTCCTTGTATCCTTCTGTAAGGGTAAATATTACTGTGATCCAGAGTTGAACTGGACTAGGGGATCACTCCTGGGAAAGTGTATTTGCCCTAAGATAATGTATTTTTCCTTCTCAATTTCCAGAGCCTTACTGAAGTACCAGTGAGTCAGTACAGGGTTTGCTTAGTCTATCTACATTTCTGAGCTTAAGTTGGGAAAATCGTGAATATATATTTTCTTTTCTTTGCCTTTTTCTTTCTATGCCAGACAAAACTTAAGTATGCTTTTATACTCCAAATTATGAGTTTCCTTGTTTCTTTTTTTACTAATGATCTTCTTCTTGGCACTTTCATGACAGTAACACACTAATTTCCCTCCTGTGCATTCAGATCTGTGAAATTTACAGATTGTCTGCTCTGAGATTTTCCTTTAAAACATTAATAAATTCTCCTCAAATTCTGTTCTTGTCTTTGCAAATCCACTTTAAAATAAATTTATGTGATTAAAAATTGTGAGTCTTTGAAATGTCCATAATTTCTCTAGTATCATATGCTGGCCTTCCAAATCTCTCCAAAATCCAATAGCATCTTTCTTATCTTTCCATTATTAAAAGGCAGGTAAAAATTCAATGGAAAATTTAAGGACTCCTAGGTGGCATCAATTTCAAAATAAACATTCTATTTTTATTCACAACAGGTCCCAGTTATAAATATCAGAGTACATTACAGGTCTTTTAATACATGAAATAGTAGCTTTAGTGAAATCATGCTCTGCCCTACTCTAAGTTAATACATATTGTATAAAATTGTGACTTTTTGTCTATGGCAGCACTCTCAGAAACTCCATTTTCTAAACATATTTTACTTTGCTTTGAGGGGGAAATATGATTGAAGCCCATAGATGGACCCAGAAGGTGCAGCATCTCTTAGGCCTCACCCATTAAGTAGAGACTGATTAATGAATTATTCCTGTGAGTAGAAAGCCAACTTACATAACTGTTGAAGCAGCTTAGAACTGTGAGGGTACATAGGTATACTGAAATCATACCAAAGAAACTTGGCCTTAGAAGAAACTGGACATACTATACTGAGGAAAGGGTGAAACTCTCTCATCCAGAATCCATGAAGTGAAGGACATGTACCACTGTAATACCTTGGATGCATCGATTCAATATTTTATACCTGGTAGGAGCATCAAGGACAGGGGAATTCATAATCCCTTCTATTCCTCTGTATTGATGTTAACTAACAGGCAAGTACCTAGTGCCAGTTTCCAAGTTACTCCTCCCCCAAAAGTCTACATCTATCACCAGTTTCCAGGTTATTCTCCAATAAATCTACACCCCCAGGTTACAATTCTGCCCTTGGAAAATAACTTCCAAAAACTTCCAATCAGGAAAAATGCAGAAGTTACATTTATGGTATAGCTTCCAGCATCAGCCAATTCTGTTAAAGCCGTAATTGTCACCCAATCAGATGTGTACCAGGTTATATACCCCCTTCTTTTCTCTATAAAAGCTTGCCTGAAATTAAGCTTAAGGCTACCCCATCCTATGTGAGAAACAGTGGTGTGGCCCAAGCTCAAACTTGCAGAAAGGGACCCTAGTGTGATTGAATCAGAATTAGCTCCTTGGTGGTCATTTTGAGGTTCAGAAACATTTCTTGACACAATCTCAGTGACAGACCCGCTCTGATTTACACTTTTGTATGCCCTTTCGGAGGATGTCCATGTTTGATTTACTCTACCAGAAGTCTATATAATTGTTCTAAACATCCCTTCCTTCAAAAAGAAAACTTCAGCAATCACAGACAACAGTATCTTCAACTTTTATATTGTAAGATAGCTTGTTTTATTCTTAAATAGACACAAATTGTTCACCATCCAATCAACATTTCATATTATTTTGTGTTCTATTAAAGTGAAATATTTAATTATGATGTTATCATTGTTCACAATCAAATTGTATACTTTTGGAGAAATTTTATAGTGATCATGCCAATAAATAGTAGGAAGGAACATTTTTCTGTTTCTTTAGATACAGATGTAAACTTTGTCTCTAAAATTGCTACTTGTTTAGAACATTGCCTGGTGAAGGTACAACACAAGTTCTTTCTTGAATTTCTGTGCATTTGATATAGTAAAACAAGTAATAAAATGTCTGGGTTATCAGGTACAAGCAGGGTGTCTCTTTTTCCATTTACTTTCAGTTCAGTGTGCTAACTGAAAACTAGTTGCTTTATATGGGAGGGTGGACAGTTTTTTGCTGATAGTGGGTTTAGTTAGACACTCCTGTTCCCTTTAAAAACAGCAAAACTATAGTGAGTTTCTTGACTCACTTTCTTATTTTTTTTTCCTAATTTGGCTCCAGCTGCCAGCAATAAGCTAACCATGAATAACCACCACATAGTCACCTCCAAAGTCTCTGTGTTTGTAATAAAAAAAGCATTGTACTATACTGTGAGGACTTACTGAAATGGAATGAGCCCTCATAGAGAATGGATCAAGTAGCATGTATGATGAATATAGAAGGATATTACTGCACTTAAGCTTTGGTGACTCAATGAGACTTGTTAATGTTCTGAAAGGTAACACTGATTCAGTACTTGTAAAATCCCCTGCCTTGATCAAGCCGGAGAGTAAAGGAGCACAGTGCATATTTTTTCATCACTTGTTTAATGCACTTGCTCTACTATGATGAGTGACTAATTCAGAAACACAAGGATTGAATAAATCTAAGTGAATTTCTTCTTCTTATGGTTGGTGTTGGAAAGTTCTTCTTCAGCTATACTCATAGCATGGTTCATTATGTCTCTGCTGTTTAGGTCTCTGAATTTATAAATAACAGCATCATTAATTTATAGCAGCAGATCCATCTTAGTTAAATAATTTTGTCAGGGAAACTGTCTGCTTTAAATGCATTAAAATCCATGAAAATCATAAAAATAGATGTCACCTTTGACTGCCAATTCGGTTTGAGATGTGAAAAAACAATGTCATTTTCAGCAACAGTTTAGTGATGATTCTTGGTATACCACATGTCACATGTAATTGACTGGAATGTTCAACATGATGCTATAAGGATAAAGGATAAAATGTGATGGGCTAGGAGAATCAGGTGCAGCAGCTCCCAGGCTTACTGTAGAACACATGGTCAGAGTTAAGGGAAGGTCATGAGTTGAACTTGTTTGAAGGAAATAGGTATAAGGTGAGGGAATGGAACACATATGGAAAGAAGGGAAAATCTCAAATATCTACTGTGGTCCAGTGAGGTGGGTTATAGTTTCAGAGTCAACAACAGCAGCAGGTAAGTCTGCTGAGGTACTGGGGACAAACTGGAGTGTAATTTGCAATCCTGTCATGGGGACTGGACAGATGGATGTGTTATCTTCTATACCTGTGACTCCATAGGGGACTTGTTGAACACTGATATCAAGGTTGCTGTCTGATACTTCAGATCCTGACTTGTTCTCCCAAAAAACGAGGCTGGCATTCTGGCTTTCATGTACCTGTTGAAGACATCTTACTAGGACTGGGAATGCAAAATCCTTGTGATTTATAATTTGCCTTTTGATGGTCCACCATTTACTTCGCAGCCATTGTGGTGATCGAACACTTTCCCATCCTTTAGCTAATTCATCCCAGTGAATTTCACTTTCATCAGCTACATCAAGCTCTGCTAGCCTGTGAATGAGATTGACTTCATCTTTCCTTGTCCACTCAATACCTCCAGTCTGTTTCCAGTTCAGATAGTTGAGCCATTTAGCACGACACTGCTTTGCTGAGCGAGTACCCACTCGTTGAGCCACTGTTGCCCAACACACACCCTGGGTGACTTTCTCATCCACCTCAGTGCATGTCAATTCATGAACTACATCTCCAAGAATCTGTTCTTCCTCTTCAGTCCATTTCCCTGTGTTGCAATTATCCTTCATCAGGCGGCACCGGTCTTTGACAGAAGATGGACTTCTTCCCATGGCAGCTCCTATTGTTATCCAGTCATTGCCATGCTTCTGCCAGAGCTCCTTGAGCTTGTTTATTTCTTCAGGGCTGTACTTTCCCACATGGTTTCTGTCATCATACATTCGGACCACTCTTCTATAGACTGAAAACAAAGGTCGATTCAGACCCGATGATATAGACCTGTAGAAATCTTTTCTTTTACCTTTTGACATCTTAAAAATAATATCTGCAGGATTTTCAAATCCATGATCCTTCATATACCTTTCAATGTTGCTTATCAGAATATCTGTTTCTTCCTTGGACCACATCCCCTGCTTCCATTTATGTCCTTGTTTACTTAGAGCATCCTTAACTTCCTTACCTGTGAACCATGCTTGGCTAACTGTTGACTCTTCCTTCTTAGACAAGGGGGAAGCTTCATCTAGTTTTTCTTCTTGTAAAAGCTGGAATTGCATCATATTTTCCCCAGTAAACTCTTCATCAGCCACTTCTGTGGCTGTGGTTGTAACTAAACCAAAGTTTTGCTCCATTTCTGGTAGTGGGAATGCAAGAGCTGACATGCATGGAGTAGAATCAGCTTCAGAGGACAAACAAGGTCTCTTATTCAGAGGTTCAGTGGGATTTTCCATTTCATCAGCTTCATTCTGAATGCAAAGCATGAAGTTCCTGTCTGAGTCCTCACTAAGTAAGACAGAGTTCACAATTTGAACTGTTATGGAGTCAGAAACCTCTTCAAATACACTCATCTTCAAATCTAGTCACAGGCTAGATCAGCTACAGTATTTCCCATAATATCAAGCAACTTTCCCTTAAACTGGATAACATAAAGTGACGTCTGGATACCATAAAGTGATGTTATCTACAATAATTGTCTGTTTGATACTGGTGAGTGCAAGTTTAGCTAGAGCTGGTGTATGTGATTAGCCACTAGGAATAGTTGCCCTTAAAGATGGTTGATGTGTTTCACTTTATGTTTTCTTCTGGTCTAGTTAAAAATTTCTCTTTGATGATAAATTTGAGTACACAGGGCTAGATCAAGAGTCTCCAAAATCATAAAGTTTGGAAACTTCATAGAACTGTTGATTTATGTCAATATGCATAACAGTGCTGAAAAATAAAATTATTAATTATCCATTAATTGAATATCAGGAAGATTTTATATTTCTATTGCAGTACTTTCAGCAAACAAATGCCAAATTTGAAATGGTCAGAGACTAGAATGTCATTATTTACATGGCTTTAAAGAGTAAATAAGAAGGAATCTCTGTCTGCCAAATTTCAGAATACAGGACAAATTTAGATACTATGACTTTTCCACATATTGTTACTTCCAAAAAAAAAAATGCAAAACACTTGTTGAAAAAACCTAAGTCTGACTTTCAGAATGCAAGGATCATCACAGAACAAAAAGTTATTGTATTTTATTGTGTAGAAACTTATGTGCACACTTAAAGGGATTTTATGATAGAAGTTATCTAAATTGTGTAATGGAAGACCTATTTGGTATCAAATTCATTATACTAATCAAAAAAGTATTTGAATTTTACTTGTGGTCTTGGTAGGATACAATCGTGTTTTATTTTTAATATATGTGTTTTACATTAGTAAATGATATGCAAACACAAAAAATCTCAGAAAGTTTTTGTTAAAACCTTGTAGTCTGACAAATAACATAGATATTAAAAGTTAAATGTATGTGGGTTGTATTTGATTTTGATTTAGTGTAATAAATACTTAAAAAGACAGTGGCCTGCATGCTGAGACATAAATTTCATTATCATTCCTTTGTTGTGAGTCGTTCTCTCTTTGTGTGTGTGTGTATGTGTGTGTGTTTATGTGTGTATGTGTGTGTATGTATATGTTTGTGTGTGTATTTGTGTGTAATTGTCTTCTCTAAAAATGGTAAACTAAATTATTGTACAGTTTCATGTTTTCTCTCATGATCTGTTTATATTATTTCAAAACAAACATAGATAAGTTCAATAACATTCTTGATGTTTTAGTATTCATTTCTGGAGAATTAAATGATTTACATGGTGGTATTTACTTTTTCTCTATCATCATCATCATCATCATCATCGAAGCTGAGAATTTTGTACAAGCTTCTGTGTATACCAACTACTTTACCCATCTTTGTTTTCTTTTCCATATTTTTACATTTGCCCAACAGAATTTTATAACACATTTCTTATATTTTTCAATTTCAATTTGAAAAATGTTATATTACTTAAAAAAAATAGTTTATGTCATATACTTGCTCAACATTTTGCAAATATTGCCTCAATAACTTTTCCATTCTGTAGTACAAGAAATTCAGATAGATTTTGGTGGACTTACCACTGTCACCCAACAAAATTTGGAATATTCTCACAGTAGAGATCTTAGACCATTCTTATATTTATGGGATATAATCTGCTAAAAAATTAGATGAAAATTGAATGTCAGTATTTAAATATAAATTCATTATGTTCTTATGTACAGGATAAATATCTACATTAATTCCATTCATATTACTATAATAATAACAATCACAGTTGCAGTAATAACACTGGAGTAACTAGTAATTATGCATTCTATGGTACTAGAACACCAGAGAATACTATTTGACTACCTTACAACAATTGTTTGCATACTGAGTGGAAGAAAAATAATCAGAACATGATAGTGCATAAGTGAACCTGGAACAGGAACAGAAGTCAAGAATTGTGGGGAATCATGAACTTGTCCTGGTCTAGCTGCCTTGCAAGGCATGGTTCATAGGTTTTCCAGCTAAGAGTCCATGAGTCCTGGGGCATAGTGTGCCTTCCATTTTCTGAGATACCAAACTATTCCCCCAGGCAGTGAAGTGTTTAGTCAGCTTTGTGTTTCTCTGTATGTTCCATTAGACATCGAGGAAACATGCAAACTTGATGGGACAATTGGTATTAGACATTAATTTTTTATACCCTTTAAAGATAGCAAGCATCATTGTATCCTAGCAACTACAACTGTATTGACCCTGGTAATTGTCACTATATCCTGTTTCTAATACTGGTATAAAAATGTCTGATTGCTCTCAATAAAATTGTTATAGCCTCTGTCTTGTGGCTTCTTCAACTGGTCTGACTTAATTCCTTGTGGCCATATCAGGTAACCTTGGCCCAGTAAATAAGTGAGGGCACTTAGAGAGAATAATGACAGAATAAGTGACCTTCTCTGAATAAAATGTATGACTGGCCTGAGATGACAGTCATTTTTTACAGGAAGAATAACTAGGAAATTTAGAATTCTAAAAAACATCTAACCTCACCTTAAAAAGAATTAACCAAGATGAATTTATGCTCTAAATAAGTGTCTTAAGTTCAAATACTCAACTTATACAAACTTATTTGATAAAAATTCAAATATGAATGTAAACAAAATATAATAATTTGAAAGATGCTATGAGATCGCATGTATGTAGAATCATGGATTAATTTGAAACCTTAAGTAGTGATGACAGTGGCATATTGAAGAAACTGCTGAAAAGTAACATCTTTAGCTTCAGATGTTTTCTATGAAAAATTTTCCTGGTCTGTTAATAGTAAGACATTATAGAACTTAGTTTTCATTGTTAACGTGACAAAAATCACGAGTCATCTGAGAAGAATGACTATAAACTGGGGGATTGCCCAGATTATATTGGTCTGTGTGAGAGATATGTCTGTGAGAGAGTGTCTTGATTGATGATTGACAGTGAAAGACCTGCTCACTATAGGTAGTGCTATGCCTAGCCATGTGGTCTTGAGATCCATGAAAAAAAGTTAGGCGGAACTTCTGTAATCTGCCTAAGAAATGCATGTCTCACCTTCTTTCCTGAGCCCATTTTCCCATACTCATGTCAGATAGGAGCTCCAATTTGTGCTACTAGCCCCATTTATTCAGAAAGAACAACACTGTTTCCATCCCTAGCCAGATAGACTAGACTTTCCAACCCAAATCAACTCTGCCAACACAGCAAACTCTGTTTACCTTCGCTGTGGACATTTAGTCCATTTGCTATGCAGGCATATGGTTCTTGCTGATAACTATAGCCATTTCTACTATATGAGAGTCACCTATCTCCAAGAATGGGAACTATAGCCTTATCAACAGATCGACTCACCCATGTGACATGCATAAGGCTGACTTGTCTTGATGAACAAGCTTATATCCCTTGCTACATAGTCTCTTAAGGTCAGGAACATGAAATTAAGTTGTTAATCCCATTCATATCTTCCAAGTACCCTTCAACCTCCCCCCACCATTAGTCAGAGAGCTTAGTTGTCCAACACTAACTCCATCTATAAGCATTACACACAACATGGACCTGTCTTTTCACTAAGACTAGAATAGCTTTGCTGGCTCCATCCATCGCTGATGCTAGATGATTACTCCTTTCAAGGGGAAGCACACTACAACTATACCAGCAACTTCATTAAAATACATAACCTGCCTGAGGACCACATAACTGGGCAAATATCCCAAACTCATATTACCAGTTCCAGCAATACTCATTGTCTGAGAAAAACTCTTTTGCAGCCCTCTCTTACTCTTGAAGACTGACTCTGAGAATCCTGTGCAGTCTGCTCCTTGCCTCTGAAACCTCACTTTGCATGAACTGAACCAGAACTGTTTCTGAAACTCCATTTGAATAACCACACAGAATCACACAAAGACTGAATTCTAAATCTTATACAGTTGGTCAGCCACCTGACAAGTTGGAGTAGTGGGAAACAGAACTTCTAACACCCACTTAACTAAAGGGAACTAATATTTCCATACCAATAAATAGGAGTAGTGAGCTTACTTCAAATGCCTAGGGCCTATCACAAATATACAAACATGAATAACCAAAACAACAATTCTTCATTAAAATTTAACATTCTCATAGTAATACTCCCAGAAAAAAAAGATCTAGATGATTTATAAGACAATAATTTCAAGACAGCAAGGAGAAACATGATTAAAGAAGTCAAGAGTATTTGGATAAATGCCATAGTGAAGACTGAAAAAACTCAGTTGAATTCAATAATATTATCTACTTAAGATATGAGAATAGAATTTTACTAAAAGATAGTCTCTAAAAAGGAGCCAAAATAAAAGAAAAGACTTGAAATATTGAAATAAAATATTCAAGAATTCAAGCAAAATATTTAAAAGAAAGCCTCACCAATAAAATGAGATAAGGGGAATTGAGAATATACCTTGATCACAAGGTTTGAATAATTGGATCACATAGCAAAACAAAATGCCACTCAGAACAAACAAAAGAATGAAACACACAGATTCTCTGGAACAAATAAAATAGATCAAACCTTCAAATACTACGTATAAAAGAAGAGTGCTAGGTCAAAAGCAAAGAATATATTTTGAACAGAATCAAAAAAGAAAATATTCATATACTAAGGAAAGAAATGCAAATCAATGTTCAAGAGACATACAACACACCAAATAGTCAAAATCAGAAAAAGAAATACCTGTATTGACTAATACTCAATACACTAATTATACAAAACAAAAAAATATTGAAATCACTAAGATGATAGAAGCAACATACAAAGGCAAGCCCATCAGAATAACAATAGATTTTCAAATGGATATTAAGAAAGTCAGAAGTGATTGGACCAAAATTCTCCAAGTTTAGAAAGACCACAGATGGCAGTTTAGAAAGAACACAAATGAAAAAAACACATACAAAAAAAGCAAAAAAAACAACAAAAGCAACAACATGAAAAGAACACAAATACTGGTCCAGACCACTGCATTCATCAAACTATCAGTCTCAATTGAAGGAGAAACGAAAACATTTCATGACAAAACAGTTTTAAGCTTTAAGGAATTTATATCAACTGACCCAGCCCTACAGATAATAAGGGAAGGAATACTTAGGCCTGAAAATATGGTTAAATATACCCAGAAGGACAGAGGAACAAAGAAAAAATTCCATTCTATTAAAACACAGCCTGGACGCCTGTGTTCTGTGCCATGTGACTCCATACCCAAATAGCACAGGGAAAGAGCTACCCCCCCAGGAGTGTGGACAAGCCTGTGAGCAGGGGTAAGACCAGTACCTTTGCTCATAGGGACCTGACCGGAACCCCCAGGGCACAGAGACATACAAGAAACCCGGTACAGAAGACTTCTGGTTTCCTTCTGTGGCCTGAGACCTCAGTCTGTGCCAAAAAGCTCCATAACCAAATAGCACTGGGAGAAAGCTAGCATCCCAGGAGTATGGACAAGCCCAAGAGTGAAGGTAAGACGAGCACCTCTGCTCAGAAGGACCCGCCCAGAACCCTCAGGACACAGCGATTGAGGAGTGGCCTCCCGGTTTCCTTCTGTGGCCAGGGAGCTGATCCTGTGACACAAGGCTCCATACTCAGTGCCAGGAAAGAGCTGGTCTCCCAGGAGTGCCAACACACCTTCGAGCACAGGAAGACAACCACTTCTGTTCAAATTCCTCAATCCAGAGGGACACTAACAGAGCAATCAGGATACAGGAACCAAGGAACAGATGGGGACAGGATCCATCTGGTTTCTGTCTGCATTCCAGAGCTGATCCTGTATCACAACTCTCCAAACCCAAATTCATCTCAGAGAGAGCTGGTCCCCAAGGAGTGCTGATGCTAAGGCTTGCAGGAGGGACAAGCGAGAGTTAGAGAGAGCAAGACCAGCTAACACCAGAGATAACCAGAAAGGCAAGGGCAAGAACAAAAGGAACAGAAACCAAGGCAACTTGGCATGATCAGAATCCAGTTCTCCCACCACAGTGAGACCTGGATACCTCAACAAATAAGAAAAGCAAGACTCAGATTTAAAAGCACTTCTTATGATGATGATAGAAGACTTTAAGAAGGAAATAAATAACTTCCTTAAAGAAATACAAGAGAACACAGGTAAAACGCTAGAAGCCCTTAAAGAGGAAATATAGGAAAAGACAATCAAACATGGGAAAGAAATGAACAAAACCATCCAAGATCTAAAAATGAAAATAGAAACAATAAAGAAATCATAAAGGGAGACAACCCTGAATATAGAAACCCTAGAAAAGATATCAGGAGTCATAGATGCAAGCATCACCAACAAAATAAAAGAGATAGAAGAGAAAATCTCAGGTACAGAAGATACCACAGAAAACATGGACACAACAGTCAAGGAAAATGCAAAATACAAACAGCTCCTATCCCAAAACATCTAGGAAATCCAGGACACAAAGAGAAGACAGGACCTAAAGATAATAAGTAGAGAAGAGAGTGAAGATTCCTAACTTAAAGGGGCAGTAATTATCTTCAACAAAATTATACAAGAAAACTTCCCTAACCTAAAGAAAGTGATGAACATAAACATTCAAGAAGACTACAGAACTCCAAATAGATTGGACCAGAAAATAAATTCAGCCCCTCACATAATAGTCAAAACACCAAATGCACAAAACAAAGAAAGAATATTAAAAGTAGTAAGGGAAAATCGCCAAGTAACATATAAAGGCAGATTTCTCACCAGTGACTATGAAAGCTAGAAGATCTGGGACAGTTCTCATACAGACCCTAAGAAAACACAAAGCCAGCCCAGTCTGTTACACCCAGCAAAACTCTCAATTACCATAGATGATGAAACCAAAATATTCTATGACAAAAGCAAATTTTCACAACATGTTTACACAAACCCAGCCCTACAAAGGATAATAGATGGAAAACATCAATAAAAGGAGGGAAACTACACCCTAGAAAAAGCAAGAAAGTAATCTTTCCTCAAACCCACAAGAAGATAGCCACACAAACATAAAAATAGCATCCAAAATAACAGGAAGCAGCAATCACTATTCCTTAATATTTCTTAACATCAATGGACTCAATCTCCAATAAAATGACATAGGCTAACAGGCTGGATACATAAATAGGACCCAGCATTTTGGTGTATACAGGAAATGTACCTCAGTGTTAAAGACAAGCACTACCTCAGAATAAAAGGCTGGAAAACAATTTTCCAGGCAAATGGTTCCCAAGAAATGGGCAGAGGTAGACATTCTAATATGGGATAAAATGGACTTTCAACCAAATGTCATCAAAAAAAGATAAGGAAAGATACTTCATACTCATCAAAGGAAAAATCTACCAAGAACTCTCAATTCTGAACATCTATGTTTCAAATGCAAGGGCCTCCACATGCATAAAAGAAACTTTACTAAAACTCAAAGCACACATTGTACCTCACACAATAAGAATGGGAGACATCAACACCCCACTCTCATTAATGAACAGATCTTGAAGACACAAACTAAACAGAGGCACAGTAAAACTAATAGAAGGGTATGAACCAAATGGATTTAACAGATATCTATAGAACATTTCATCCTAAATCAAAAGAATATACCTTCTTCTCACACCTCATGGTACTTCTCCAAAACTGCCCATGAAATTGGTCACAAACAAAATGTCAACAGATATAAGAAGATTGAAATAATCCCATCCATGCCTCCTATCAGATCACTACAGATTAATGCTGGTCTTCAATGGCAACAACAACAACAACAGAAAGTCCACATACAGATGGAAGCTGAACAATGCTGTACTCAATGATAACTTGGTCAAGGAAGAAATAAAGAAAAAAATTAAAGACTTCCTAGAATTTAATAAAAATGAAAGTACAATATTCCCAAAGTTATGGGACACAACAAGAGCAGTGATAAGAGGAAAACTCATAGCTATGAGTGCCTCCAAAAAGAGACTGGAGAGAGCACACACTAGCAGCTTAACAGCACACCTAAAAACTAAAGAACAAAAAGAAGCTAATGCACCCAACAGGAGTAGAAGGCAAGAAATAATCAAACTCAGGGCTGATATCAACCAAGTAGAAACAAAAAGAACTATACAAAGAATCAAGAAAACCAGAAGTTGGTTCTTTGAGAAAGTGAACAAGATAGAAAATTCCTTAGCCAGACTAACCAGAGGGCATGTAGACAGTATCCAAATTATCAAAAACAGAAATGAAAAGGGACATACTACAACAACAGAATTTGAAGAAGTTAAAAGAATTATCAGATCCTACTATAAAAGCCTATATTCAACAAAATTGGAAAATCTGGATGAAATGGACAATTTTCTAGACAGATATCAAATATCAAAGTTACATCAGGATCAGATAAACCATCTAAACAGTCACATAACCCCTAAAGAAATAGAAGCATTCATTAAAAGTCTCCCAACCAAAAAAGTCCAGGACCAGATGGGTTTAGTGCAGAATTCTTTCAGACCTTCAAAGAAGACCTATTACCAATACTCTTCAAACTATTCCACAAAATAGAAACAGAAGGAACACTACCCAATTCATTCTATGAGGCCACAGTTACACTGATACCAAAACCTCACAAAGACCCAACAAAGAAAAAAACTTCAGACCAATGTCCCTTATGAATATTGATGCAAAAATACTCAATAAAATTCTCACAAACTGAATCTAAGAACACATCAAAATGATCATTCACCATGACCCAGTAGGCTTCATCACAGGGATGCAGGGATGGTTCAATACCCAGATATCCATCAATTTAATCCACCACATAAATTAACTCAAAGAAAAGAACCACATGGTCATTTCATTAGATGCTGAAAAAGCATTTGAAAAAATTCAACATCCATTCATGATAAAAGTCATGGAATGAATTCAAGGCCCATAAATAAAAAAAGTAAAAGCAATATACAGCAAACCAGTAGCCAACATCAAACTAAATGGAGAGAAGCATTCCCACTAAAATGAGGGACTAGACAAGGCTGTCTACTCTCTCCCTATCTATTTAATATAGTACTTGAAGTTCTAGCTAGAGCAATTAAACAACAAAAGGAGGTCAAAGGGATACAAATTAGAATGGAAGAAATCAAAATACCACTATTTGCAGATGATGTAATCGTATACTTAAGTGATGCAAAAACTCAACCAGAGAACTGCTACAGCTGATAGCTTCAGCAAAGTGGCCTTACATAAAATTAACTCAAACAAATCAGTAGCCATCCTATACATGAAGGATGAACAGACTGAGAAAGAAATTTGGGAAATGACACCCTTCACAATAGTCAAAAACAATATAAAGTATCTTGGTGTGACTCTAACCAAACAAGTGAAAGATCTGTATGACAAGAACTTCAAGTCTCTGAAGAAAGAAATCAAAGATCTTGGAAGATGGAAAGATCTTATATGTTCATGGATTGGCAGGAATAATATAGTAAAAGTGGCCATCCTGCCAAAAGCAATCTACAGATTCAATGCAATCCCCATCAAAATTCCAACTCAATTCTTCATAGACTTAGAAAGAGCAATTCTCAAATTCATTTGGAATAACAAAAAAAAAAAAAAAAAAAAAAAAAAAAAAAAAAAAAAAACAAGAGAGCAAAAATTATTCTCAACAATAAAAGAACTTCTGGGGGAATCAGCATCCCTGACCTGAAGCTGTACTACAGAGCAGTAGTGATAAAAACTGCATGGTATTGGTACAGTGACAGGCAGGCAGATCAATGGAATAGAACTGAAGACCCAGAAATGAACTCACACACTTAAGGTCACTTGATCTTTGACAAAGGAGCTAAAACTATCCAGTGGAAAAATGACAGTATTTTCAACAGACGATGCTGGCTCAACTGGAGTTCAACATGTAGAAGAATGCAAATTGATCCATTCCTTTCTCCCTGTACAAAGCTCAAGTCCAAGTGGATCAAGGACCTCCACATAAACCAGATACACTGAATCTAATAGACGAGAAAGTGGGGAATAATCTTGAAAACAGGAGAATAGTTCCTGAACAGAACACAAATGGCTTATGCTCTAACATCAAGAATAGACAAATGGGACCTCATGAAATTGCAAAGCTTCTGTAAGGAAAAGAACACTGTCAATAGGCCAAAAATCAACCAACAGATTGGGAAAAGGTATTTACCAATCCTACATTCCATAGAGGGCTACAATCCAATATATACAAAGAATTCAAGAAGTTAGATTCCAAAGAATCAAATAATCCTATCAAAAAATGGGGAACAAAGCTAAACAGAGAATTCTAAACTGAGGAAACTCGAAGGGCTGAGAAGCATCTAAGGAAATGTTCAATATGCTTAGTCATCAGGGAAATGCACATCAAAACAATCCTGAGATTCCACCTCACACCAGTCAGAATGGCTAAGATCAAAAACTCAGGTGACAGCAGATTCTGGTGAGGATGTGGAGAAAGAGGAACACTCCTCCATTGCTGGTGGGATTGCAAGCTGGTACAACCACTCTGGAAATCAGCTTGACGACCCTCAGAAAATTGGGCATAATATTACCTGAAGACCTAGCTATACCACTCCTCGGCATATACCGAGAAAATTTTCCACCATATAATAAGGACACATGCTCCACTATGTTTATAGCAGCCATATTTATAATTGCCAGAAGCTGGACACAACCGTGATGTTCCTCAACGGCAGAATGGATACAGAAAATGTGGTACATTTACACAATGGAATACTACTCAGCCATTAAAATCAATGACTTCATGAAATTCTCAGGCAAATGGATGGAACTTGAAAATGTCATCCTGAGAGAAGATAACTCAGTCACAATGAACAAACATAGTACGTACTCACTGATAAGGGGATATTAGCCCAAAATTTAGGAACATCCATGATCTAATTTGCAGCAACTCTTGGACTGAGCATGGGGTCTCAGATGGAGTAGTTGGAGAAGCGACTGAAGGATCTGAGGGAGTTTGCAGCCCCATGGGGAGGGAGGAACAGTGTCAACTGTTCAGGCCCCCCCAGTGCTCCCAGAGATTGGACCACCAACCAAAGCAAGCATATGGAGGGACCCATGGTGCAGGCCACATATGTGGCAGAGGAAGGCCTTGTTGGCCATCAGTGGGAGGAAAGGCCCTTGGGTCTGAGAGTGTTAGATACCCCAGTATAAAGGAATGCCAGGGAATGAATACTGGATTGGGTAGGTGGGTGGGGGAATACCCTCATATAGGTAGGGGGAGGGGGAATGGGATAGGGGTTTTCCAAAGGGGAGTCCTGAAAAAGCAAATCATTTGAAATGTAAATAAAGTATTAAAAAAAAAAAAAAAAAAACAGCCTTTGCTCTCTCTGACTACCATGAATCAAAGATGGAAATAAACAACACTAAAATAAATGACAGAAGGTAAACAATTCCCAGAAGCTGACGAATGCACAGCTGAATCAAAATAGGGTGGAAGAAGAAGAAAATAGGATGGCAATTTAAAAATACCAGAACTGAATTAAAATGAAAACACAATGTACCAAATCTGGAGGATGATGAAATATTTGTAATAGAAAAAGTAATAGCGCTATGTACCTACATCAGAAAAATTTTTAGATCTCAAATTAATACCTTAACGAATCACCTCTAGGCCTTAGAGAAAAATGAAATCAATTCCCGAAGACCATAGATGGGAAGATATAGTCAAATTCAAAATAAAATCAAAGAGACAGAGTTGGTTCTTTAAAAACATTAATAACATTGGCAAACATTTAGCAAAGTTAAACAAAAGATAAATCATCCAAATTAATGAAATTAGAGATGAAATGGAGTCTTTACAACAGACACTGCAGAAATTCACAGAATATGAAAATATTTTTAAAATCTTTACGAAACTGAAAATACTGAAAAAATGGATGAATTCCTAGATACGTATGACCTATTAAAGATAAATCAAGATAATTTAATCCATAATGTTCAGAGAGATAGAAACAGTTAAAAATTACACAATTAAATGCCTAGAGTCTGGTTGATTCCATGCAGAATTCTAACGACCCTTCTGAGAAGAACTAATACCAATGAACCTCAAAGTATCACACAAAATAGAAGAGAAAGGAAGACTTCTAAATTCCTTTTATGAACTCACTATTACACTAATACCAAAAGTGGACAAATAAGTAATAGAAAAAGAGGGTTATAGGCCAATAACTCTTGTGGACATATAATAAAATTCTGTCTCCAAATACTTGCAAAATAAACTAAGGAGCACACTAGAAATGTTATACACCATGAACAAGTTGGCTTCTTCTCAGAGATGGAAGGATTTTTCAGCCTACAAAAATCAGTATATATAATATATCACATGTGAACAGACTGAAGGACATCAACTACATGGTCATTCAATTAGATGCCCAAAGGAGTTTTGACAAAATGCAGCACCCTTTCATGATAAAAGTCATAGAGAGACCAGAGGTTCAAGGAATATCCATTAACACAACAAAGTTTGCTCACCAAAAAGCCCATAACCAACACCATCTTAAATGAAAGACACTCAAAAGATTTACTCTAGAACTAGGAACAAGACAAGATTCCTGTTCAGTATAGTTTTTCATGTCCTAGCTAGAACAATAAGACAAGCTATAAAGACAAAGAGGATACAAATAGGAAATGAAGAAGTCAAAGCATCTTTATTTACACATGGTATTAAACACATAAAACATCTTACATATGGCAGCTGAAAACTTATATAGCTGAAAGCAGATAAATACATTCAGCAAAATAACAAGATACAGAATTAACAAAAACATTTAATAGTATATATATATATATCAAAGACTCTGATAAAGGAATCAAGGGAACAATATCACTAACAATTGATTCAAAGGTATTCTTGAAATAATTCTAACCAATGAAGCGAAAAGGCTTCTAAAGTGAAAATTTTAAAACACTCAAAAAGAAATGGCAGAAGACACCAGAAAATAGAATGTGGATGGACAGAAATAATATTGTGAAAACAACCCCCCTAAAGGAATCAATTAATAGATACATTACAATCTCAATAAAAATGCATAACATTTATTAGTATTAATTGAAAAGACATATGTAATTGCATATGGAAATATAAAAGCTTTAGATAGACAAAACAATCCTGAACACCAAAAGTATTGGTGGAGGTTTCATTATCCATACTAAACTTTGATTTATATTACAAAGTTGTAATTCTAAAACGAACATGGAACTTTCATAAATAAAACTCATTCATCAATAGAATAGAAGTTATGATGCACATACTTCCAGCTGCCTGACTTTAACAACTTGTACAACAATACACTAGATTCACAGTGGTTTCTAATGTTCCTAAGGGTCTTAAGGATTCTATCAAAGTGAGCTTTTAATAATGTTACTCATGTTGTGGTCACGCTCCACTATAAAATTATTTTTGTTTGCTACTGTTATAAATCATAATGTAAATATCTGTGTTTTCCAACAAGATTTGGTGACCCTGTGAGAGGATCATTTCAGCACCAAAGGAGTTATGTCCCACAGGTTGAGAATCACTACTTTATGGAATTAGATTTTCAACACATTGTGCTAGCCAAACTGGATAGCTACATACATGTAGAATAATGAAATACAACCTTCATTTCATCAAGTAAACAACTGATGACAAATGCTACAAGGTTTTGTGGAAACAGGGACAGTAATTCACTGCTGATGAGATTGTAACCTGGTACAGTCACTATGGAAATTAGTGTGGAAAGTACTCAGAAAGCTAAATATAAATCTACCATATTGTTCAGTCATATGGCTGGTGTTATATACCAAAGACTCCACATCCTATTCTAGTGATACCTATTCATTCATAATCATTGCTAATTTATTAGCAATTTCTAGAAAATGTAACCAACCTAGATGTCCATCAACTAATAAATGAATAATAAAATTGCAATATGTTTACACAATGGGATGTTATTCAAATACTAAGAAAAATATAATGGCATTTACATGTAAATGAATGAAGGTGGAAACAATCATTTTGAGAGAAATAATCTAGACCCAGAAAGGAAATGATATGTTTCTTCTCATATTTAGATGTTCACTTTGAATCTCCAGATATGTGTGATTATGGCAAAAATTTACTAAAGCTTTTTGAGAAATGACTTCCAAATGAGGGGAAACAAAATGCATTGGATTAAAAGGGAATAAATGGAACAGGAAGTGGCGAGCTAGGTTAGTGAACAGGAAGGCAGGATAGAACATCTATTCAGATGAGTAAATAACATAAACAACTGTGAGAAAGGCTAATGGAAATTAACAATTTTAGAAGCTCCTAAAATTTAAACACATGCATTATTTAAAAGACATTAAATGGAGTAACCGTACAATGGAAAGACAATGACTCTGGTAGACATCACAAAACTTCAAATATAAAACACAGTGCAATGAAGAGTTTATCTTTTTGAGAGTTGTTGGTCTAACAAAACAGACTATTGTTATTGCTCTTGATTATCTTTCAGAATTGGCTCTAAGATCCTATTGTAGGATCTGCTGTCATAAAACATGGAGGAACCAAGATGATGGTATTTGCTTATAAAATTAATCCTATGATTAATATCTATAATGCTAAAGGGTGCTAGGCAAGGTACAGGAGGAGGAAAGTATTTGTCATTCATACTTAGCTACAATAATAAATGTTCTGACAAAATATGTTCACTGGTTAAGAGTGGCAGAAACATCACTGAACTAACCAACTACAAATTTTTAGCATTAAAATTCTACCACATAATATAAAACCAATATGTGACACCATTTTGTACCAAGAACCTAAAAAGGTTACAGGTCATAGGAAAAAAGTATTAAAATTACTTAGTTAAAATTACATATTCTTAAAACATTTATTAATGACTCTTTTTATCCATAGATCAATGCACAATGCATCACTTAACTCTGAGCAATAGATGCTGATTAAAACCAAGACTTAACAACTGACCAATATGCAAGAAAAAAAAAAGAATGCAAAATTATATATATCTTCCAAAGGCTCATGAAGCATGGGGAAAGAGAAAAGAAATAGAGAAAAATAGTATGTGATCCAGAAGTGATGGAGTGATGAATAAGGATAAGGAAGGAAACAGTATCTTCTGGACACAGTGGAGTAGCTTAACATGTATACTCGAGGAAGTTTGCATTGCATGCACAAAACTTGCACAAGCTCATGTCAGACCAAATATCAGTATGAAGAGGGGAGATGAGCATACAATCACACCTCTAGCTTTTATCAATCAGCAATTTTTATCTTCTGGGAGAGGGAGACAATTTTCACTAAGAGTGTAGTTTGAACAATCTCCAGTGGCAGATCACATATCAGGGAATATCTGGGTATTCAAAATAGGTATTGAGGGGTGTACTGGCTGGTTTTGTGTATCAACTTGACACAAGCTGGAGTTACCACAGAGAATGGAGCTTCAGTTGAGAAAATGCCTCCATGAGATCTAGTAGTAAGGCATTTTCTCAATTAGTGATCAAGGGAGGAGGGCCCCTTGTGGGTGGTACCATCTCTGGACTGGTGGTCTTGGGTTCTATAAGAGAACAAGCTGAGCAAGCAAGGGGAAGCAAGCCAGTAAGAAACATCGCTCCATGGCCTCTGCATCAGCTCCTGCTTCCTGACCTGCTTGAGTTCCAGTCTTGACTTATTTAGTGATGAACAGCAGTGTGAAAATATAAGCTGAATAAACCATTTCCTCCCCAACTTGTTTCTTGGTCATGATGTTTGTGCAGGAATAGAAACCCTGACTAAGACAATGGGCATTAAAGGCAGGATACAAAATTGGATGGATAGGGGATGATAATTCTGGTATAACTGGTGAAGAGGTTAAATATGATTGAAACATATTGTATGAATTCCGTTAGTAACTATTACCTGAATGTTTAATCTGACATAAACCCTTTTGTAGTCTAACCAGCGTTTGGTCACGATGTTTACTTCCACAACAGAAAATCAAAATAGAATCAAGTTCACGTATAATTTCTAGGTGTATATTTTTCATAAAAACAAAAGAGTACAGAAAATATAAACCTGGAATTGTATCATGTAATGATCAGTCATATTTAACCTGAGTATGCGACCAGTCTTACAGTATGACAAGTAACTTGATTTTATATTGTCAATTCCTGATAACTGCTCAACATAATAACAGTAATGAAATAGACTTCAAGATATAGAAGAACTACCAAATAATATGAATTTTTAAGAATTAAAAATAGAAAAGAATTCAGTCAACATGATATAAAAGATAAATTGATTATCTAGTTGAAGTTAATACATTCAAATTAGTGCCAGTTAGATGATACTTTAATCTAAAATAATCTACATTAAAAACAAATTCATTGCAACTTAGATATGACTGAGTATATATGTTTTCATACCACAATACATGTGTAAAATAAATAAACCAATGACAAATAAGTCCCCTAAAAATCCCCAAAGAGGAACAATACAAAAAGGGAATTACCAGAGTAGTTTCAGATAACATTGATGTCCTGTCCCAGAAAGGTGAGCAGCTCAAACATAAATTTTGAGAGTTGTTATCACTTCATAATAAAGAAGAAAAACATGTTAGTCAAAATCCAGTTCTAATATGGGCCATGACTAGGATTTTAAAGGTTAACACAAACAGAAAGGAATTTGTTTTCATAACTTTATGTAAACTACATTGAGAGTAACAAGGTGAGGAAGAAGAGGTTGAAGGAGTAAGAATACAATGAAAGAAAAAGTAAGTGGTTTCAGAAGAAATGAAAAGTTACCTCAAAAGTATAATATCCTGCAGTTTTAAGTCACAGAAATATTACTTTCTAATGAAAGGCTGCAGATGTCTAAACAATATGTAGCTTGGAAAGGATAAAGTATCAGAACAGCCTAAGCTAGGCCTTACACAGACAATGTGAATATTACCATGACAACAGAATCCTGAGGTAACAGTGCAGTAGCCATTCAAGATGGCCACCATTTCTGCATACCAGGAACACAATGTTTGGGACATAGATATTAAAACCAGAAATTGAGGTACTGCTGAGATAGCGAGCCAGTTAAGAATACTAACTGCTGCTCTTTCAGGAGTCCCGAGTTAAATTCCCAGCAACTATGTGGTATCTCACAATCATCAGTATGGGGATCTAATGTCCACTTCTGGCATGCAGGCGTACATGCAGATATAGCATACATTCATAATACAAATAAAAGGCTTAAATATTTAAACAGTAAAAAGGGTTGTTTTAATTATTTTCTTTTTATTTTTGGATATTTACTTTATATACATTTCAAATGTTTTCCCCTTTGGAAACCCCCTATTCCCCCTCTCCCTACCTCTATGAGGTTGCTTCCTCACCCACACACCCACTTCTGTCATCCCTCCCAAGCATTCCCCTATACTGAGGCATCTAACACCCTCAGGCCCAAGGGCCTCTCCTCCCACTGATAGCCAACAAAACCCTCCTCTACCACATATGCGCCCAGCACCATGAGACCCTCCATATGTATTCTTTGGTTGGTGGTCCAGTCTCCCAGAGCTCTGGGAGGTCTGGCCAGTTGACAACAAGTTCCCTCCATGGGGCTGCAAGCTCCCTCAGCTCCTTCAGTCCCTTCTCTAAGTCTTCCATCTGGGATACTATACTCAGTCCAATAGTTAACTGCAAGTATTCATCTCAATATTTGTCAGACTCTGCCTAAGACTATCTGGAGTCAGCTTATCATGCTTCCATCAGCAAGCACTTCCCAGCATCCAAAAGAACATCTGGGTTTGGTGGCTATATATGGAATGTATTCCCAGGTGGGGTGGTCTCTGGACAGCTTTTCCTTGAGTCTCTGCTCCACACTTTGTCTCAATGTTACCCCCGGTGAGTATTTTGTATACTCTTCTAAGAAGGACTGAAACATCCACATTTTAGTCTTCCTTCTTATTAGGCTTCATATGGTCTGTTAATTGAATCTTGGGTCTTCCAAATTTTGGGCTAATATCCACTTATCAGTGAGTACATACCATGTTTGTTCTTTTGTGACTGAGTTACCTCACTCAGGATGATATTTTCAAGTTTGATCCATTTGCCTGTGAATTTCATTAAGTCATTGTTTTTAATAGCTGAGTAGTACTCCATTGTGTAGATGTACCACATTTTCTGTATCCATTCCTCTGTTGAGGGACATTTGGGTTGTTTCCAACTTCTGGCTATTACAAATATGGCTGCTATGAAAATAGTGGAGCATGTGATCTTATTGGATGTTGGAGCATCTTCTGGGTATATGCCCAGGAGTGGTCTACCTGGGTCCTCAGGTACTAAGTACTATGACCAATGTTCTGAGGATCCACCAAACTGATTTCCAGAGTGTTTGGACCAGATTACAATCCTACCAGCAATGCAGGACTGTTCCTCTTTCTTGACATACTCACCAGCATCTGCTGTCACCTGAGTTTTTTATCTTACCATTATGACGGGTATGAGTTGGAAGCTTGGGGTTGTTTTGATTTACATTGCCATGATGACTAAGAATGTTGAACATTTCTTTAGGTGCTTCTCAGCCCTTTGAGTTTCCTCAGTTGAAAATTCTGTTTAGATCTGTTCCCCATTTTTTAATAGGGTTATTTAGTTCTCTGGAGTCTAAGTTTTGAGTTCTTTGTGTATATTAGTTGTTAGCCCTCTATCGGTTGTAGGATTGGTAAAGATCTTTTCCCAATCTGTTGGCTGCCATTTTGTATTATTGACAGTGTTCTTTGCCTTACAGAAGTTTGAAATTTCATGAGGTCCCATTAGTCGATTCTTGATCTTACAGCATAAGCCACTGGTGTTCTGTTCAGGAACTTTTCCCTTGTGGCCATTTGTTCGAGACTTCCCCACTTTCCCTTCCATTAGATTCAGGGTATCGGGTTTTATGTGGGGTGCCTTGATCACTTGGACTTGAGCTTTGTACAGGGAGAAAGGAATGGATCAATTTGCATTCTTCTACATGTTGAACTCTAGTTGAGCCAGCACCATTTGTTGAAAATGCTGTCATTTTTCCACTGGATGGTTTTAGCTCCTTTGTCAAAGATCAAGTAACCATAAGTGTGTGAGTTCATTTTTGGGTCTTCAATTCTATTCCATTGATCTACCCACCTGTCTCTGTACCAAAACCATGCAGTTTTTTGGGTTTTTTTTTGTTTTTTTTTTTATCACTACTGCTCTGTAGTACAGCTTGAGATCAGGGAAGCTGATTCCCCAAGAAGTTCTTTTATTGTTGAGAATACTTTTTGCTATTCTGGGTTTTTTTGTTATTCAAAATGAATTTGAGAATTGCTCTTTCTAAGTCTATGAAGAATTGAGTTGGAATTTTGATGGGGATTTCATTCAATTTGTAGATTGCTTTTGGCAAGATGGTTAGTTTTACTATATTAAGTCTGTCAATCCATGAGCATGGGAGATTTTTCCCTTCTGAGGTCTTCTTCAATTTCTTTCTTCAGAGACTTGAAGGTCTGGTCATACAGATCTTTTACTTGTTTGGTTAGAGTCACACCAAGATACTTTATAATAGGCCAGGCAGGGGTGGCACACACCTTTAATCCCAGCACTTGGGAGGCAGAGGTAGGTGGATTTCTGAGTTCGAGGCCAGCCTGGTCTACAGAGTGAGTTCCAGGACAGCCAGGGATACACAGAGAAACCCTGTCTCAAAAAAACAAACAAACAAAAAAAGATACTTTATAATGCTTGTTACTGTTGCAAAGGGTGTCATTTCCCTAATTTCTTTCTCAGCCTCTATCCTTTGAGAATAGGTAGGCTACTGATTTGTTTCAGATAATTTTATGTCTGGACACTTTCTTGAAGTTGTTAATCATCTGTAGCAGTTCTCTGGTGGAGTTTTTGAGGTCACTTAAGAATACAATGTTATCATCTGCAAATAGTTGTATTTTGATTTCTTCCTTTCCAATTTGTATCCCTTTGACCTCCATTTGTTGTCTAATTGCTCTAGCTAGAATTTCAAGTACTGTATTGAATAGATAGGGAGAGAGAGAGAGCAGCCTTATCTAGTCCCTGATTTTAGTGGGATTGCTTCAAGTTTCTCTCCATTTAGTTTGATGTTGCCCACTGGTTTGCTGTATATTGCTTTTACTATGGTTAGTATTGGCCTTCAATTTCTGATCTTTCCAAGACTTTTACAATGAAGCGATGTTGAACTTTGTCAAATGGTTTTTCAGCATCTAATGAAATGACCATGTGGTTTTTTTCTTTGAGTTAGTTTATGTAGTGGATTACATTGGTGGATATCTGGGTATTGAACCATCCCTGCATCCCTGGGATGAAGCCAACTTGATCATGGTGAATGATCATCTTGATGTGTTCTTAAATTCAGTTCGTGAGAATTTTATTGAGTATTTTTGCATCAATATTCATAAGGGACCTTGGTCTGACGATTTTTTCTTCATTGGGTCTTTGTGAGGTTTTGGTATCAGTGTAACTGTGGCCTCATAGAATGAATTGGGTAGTGTTCCTTCTGTTTCTATTTTGTGGAATAGTTTGAAGAGTATTGGTATTAGGTCTTCTTTGAAGGTCTGATAGAATTCTGTACTAAATCCATCTGGTCCTCGGCTTTTTTGGTTGGGAGAATTTAATGATTGCTTCTATTTCTTTAGAGATTATGTGACTGTTTAGATGGTTTATCTAATCCTGACATATTTGGTATCTGTCTAGAAAATTGTCCATTTAATCCAGATTTTCTAATTTTATTGAGTATAGGCTTTTGAAGTAGGATATGATGATTTTTTTGAATATCCTTAGATTCTGCTGTTATATCTCCTTTTTTCATTTCTGATTTTGTTGATTTGGATACTGTTTCTGTGCCCTTTGGTTAGTCTAGCTAAGGGTTTATCTATTTTGTTGGTTTTCTCAAAGAAACAGCTCCTGGTTTTGTTGATTCTTTGTATAGTTCTTTTTGTTTCTACTTGGTTGATTTAAGCCCTGAGTTTGATTATTTCCTGCCATCTACTCCTGTTGGGTATATTAACTTCTGTTTTTTCTAGAGTTTCCAGTCGTGCTGTTTAGGTGCTAGTGTATACACTCTCCAGTTTCTTTTTGGAGGCACTCAGAGCTATGAGTTTTCCTCTTAGCATTGCTTTTATTGTGTCCCATAAGTTTGGGTATATTTTATTTTCATTTTCATCAAAATCTTGGAAGTCTTTCATTTCTTTCTTAAGTTCCTCCTTGACCAAGTTACCATTAAGCAGAGCATTGTTCTGCATCCATGTGTATGTGAGCTTTCTGTTGTTTTTGTTGCTATTGAATACCAAGTTTAATACATAGTGATATGATAGGAGTCATGGGATTATTTCAATCTTCTTAGATCTGTTGAGGTTTGCTCTGTGACCGATTATATGATCAAATTTGTAGAAGGTACCCTGTGGTGCTGAGAGGAAAGTAAATTCTTTTGATATAGGATGAAATGTTCTATAGATATCTGTTAAATGCATTTGTCTATAACTTCTGTTAGTTTCACTGTATCTCTGTTTAGTTTGTGTTTCCAAGATCTCTCCACTGTTGAGATTGGGGTGTTGAAGTCTCCCACTATTATTGTGTGAGGTGCAATGTGTGCTTTGAGCTTTAGTAAAGTTTCTTTTATGAATTTGGGTGCCCTTGCATTTGGAGCATAGATGTTCAGAATTGAGAGTTCTTCTTGATATATTTTTCCTTTGATGAGGATGAACTGTCCTTCCTTATATTTTTTGATAATTTTTGGTTGAAAGTTGACTTTTTATGATATTAAGATGGCTACTCCAGCTTGCTTCTTGGGACCATTTTCTTTCAAAATTGTTTTCCAGCTCTCAGAGATAGTATTTGTCTTTAACACTGAGGTGCATTTCCTCTATGCAGCAAAATTCAGGGTCCTGTTTATGTATCCAGTCTGTTAGTCTATGTCTTTTTATTGGATAATTGAGTACATTGATGTTAAGAGATATTAAGGAATAGTGATTGTTAATTCCTGTTATTTTTGATGTTAGTTTAATTTTTGTGTGGCTATCTTCTTTTGGGTATGTTAAAAAAAAGATTACTTTCTTGCTATTTCTTGGGTGTAGTTTCCTTCCTTGTATTGCATTTTTCCATGTTCATCATTTGTAGGGCTGGGTTTGTGGAAAAATATTGTGTAAATTTGGTTATGTCATGGAATATCTTGGTTTCACCATCTACGGTAATTGAAAGTTTTGCTGGGTATAACAGCCTTGGCTGGCAGTTGTGTTCTCTTAGAGTCTGTATGAGATCTGCCCAGGATCTTCTAGCTTTCATAGTCTCTGGTGAGAAGTCTGCTGTAATTTTGATAAGTCTTCCTTTATATGTTACTTGACCATTTTCCCTTACTACTTTTAATATTCTTTCCTTGTTTTGGGCATTTGGTGTTTTGACTATTATTTGACAGGAGGAATTTCTTTTCTGGTCCACTCTATATAGGTAGTTCTGTAGACTTCTTGAATGTTTAAGTGCATCTCTTTCTTTAGGTTAGGGAAGTTTTCTTCTATAATTTTGTTGAAGATATTTACTGGCCTTTAAGTTGGAAATCATCACTCTGTTCTATACCTATTATCCTTAGGTTTTGGTCTTCTCATTGTGTCCTGGATTTCTTGGATGTTTTGGGTTAGGAGCTTTTTAAATTTTGCATTTTCTTTGACTATTGTGTCAATGTTTCCTATGGTATCTTTTCCACCTGAGATTTTGTTTCCTGTAATCCTTTAAGGGATTTTTGTGTTTCCTCTTTAAGGATATCTAACTGTTTACCTGTGTTCTCTTGTATTCATTTATGGGAGTTATTTATTTAATTCTTATAGTCTTCTATCATCATTATGAGGTGTGATTTTAAATCTGAGTCTTGTTTTTCTGGTGTGTTGGGTTATCCAGGGCTCACTGTGGTGAACTGGGTTCTGATGATGGTAAGTAGCCTTGGTTTCTGTTCCTTAGTTCTTGCCTTTGCCTTTTGCCATCTGGTTATCTTTGGTGTTAGCTGGTCTTGCTCTCTCTGGCTGTGGCTTGTCCTTCCTGCAAGCCTCTGTGTCAGTATTCCTTGGCTACCAGCTCTTTTTGAGAGGAATATGAGTTTGAGAGCTGTGGTACAGGGTCAGCTCTATGGAGCAAACAGAAACAAGAAGGATCCTGTCCCCAGCTCTTCCTTGGTTCCTGTGTCCTGATGGCTCTCTTGAGGCAGCAATTTAAACAGAAGTGGTGGTCTTGCCTGTGCTGAAAGTGTGTCTGCACTCCTGGTAGACCAGCTATCTCTTGGCATTATTTGGGTATGGAGCCCTGTGTCACAGGATCAGCTTCTCAGCCACAGAAGGAAACTGGAATGCTGCCCCTCGGTCCCTATGTCCTGAGGGTTTTGCAGGGATCCCGCTGAATAGAAGTGTGCTCACAGGCTTGTCCACCTTCCTGGGAGGGTTACTTTCTCCTGGTGCTATTCAGGTAGGAGCCTTGTGGCACAGGCCACAGTAGTCAAACAGAAGCCTCTTGTCCCAGGCTGCTCCTCGATCTCTTTGTCCTGAGGGTTCCCAGAGGCGTCCCTCTGAGCAGAAGTGCTGGTCTTTCCTCTGCTCACAGGTCTGTCCACACTCCTGGGAGGCTAACTTTTTCCCTGCACTCTTTGGGTATGGAGCTGTGTGGCACAGGCTCAGGTCCTGGGCCACGGATGAAAACCAGAATGCTCCTGTCTCAGGCTGCTTCTTGGTTACTTTGTCCTGAGGGTTCTGGGTAGGTCCCTCTGAGCAGATGTGTTGGTTTTACAGCTCATAGGCTTGTCCAAACTTCTGGGAGGCTAGCTCTCCCTCTGCGCTATTTGGGTATGGAGCTGTGAAAAAAAGTTTTTTGTTTGTTTGTTTTTTTGTTTTTTGTTTTTTTTTAACCAAACTGATATAAATTGAATGATGAAATTTTTACGTGACTTTTCTTCTTTTTAAAAATATTTATTTATTTATTTATTTATTTATTTATTTATTTTAAACTCCAGATTTTATGCAGCTCCAGGTGTACCCTCTGACTGTTCTACATCACATACCTCCTCCCTGCCCACCTTTCTCCATGAGGAGTTTCCCATCCCCAACCCCCATGATCTACCAGACCTCTAAACTTCCCAAGGCCCCCAGACTCTTTAGACTTAGGTGCATCTTCTCTAACTAAACCCAGACCCAGCACTCCTCTTCTGTATATGTGTTAAGGGCCTCATATCTTCTGGTGTATGCTGCCTGCTGGTGGTCCATTGTCTGAGATATCTCCCTGCTCCAGGTCAATTGAGACTGGTGGTCCTCCTACAGGTTCACCCTCTTCCCTAGCTTCTTCCAACATTCTCCTAACTCAACAACAGGGTTCAGCAGCTTCTGTCCATTGGTTGGCTGCAAATATCTGCATTTGACTTTTTCGGCTGCTTGTTGGGTCTTTAGGAGGACAGTCATGATAGGTCCTTTTATGTGGGCACTCCATAGCTTGAGTAATAGTGTCATGACTTGGAACCTCCCGTTGATCTGGATCCTACTTGGTCTTGTTGCTGGACCTACTTTTCCTCAAGCTTCTCTCCAATTTTGTTCCTACAGTTCTTTCAGACAGGAACAGTCATGGGTCAGAGTTTTGACTGTGGTATTGCAACCCTATCTCTCACTTGATGGCCTGTCTTTCTGCTGGAGTGGACTCTACAAATTCCCTCCCCACTGTAGAGCATTTCATCTAAGGTTCATCCCTTTGAGTCCTGAGAGTCTCTCACCTCCCAGGTACATTCTGAATGATCCCCCACCTTCTACCTCCTTAAGTTGGCTGTTTTCATTCTTTCTACTTGCCCTCAGGGCTTCAGTCCTTTTCCCCCACCCAATACCAGTTCATGTTCCCCTCTGCTCCTACATCCCCTTTTCCTCCCAGTTATCTCCCTCCCCCCCTTGTGGTTGTTTTCTTCTCCCTCCCAATTAGGAGTGAGGCACCCTCCCTTGGACCCTTCAGCTTGTTGACCTTTTTCAGTTCTGTGGACTGTATCTTGGGTATTCTATACTTTTTTTTTTAAGGCTAATATCCGCTAATTAGTGAGTACATTCCATGAATGTTCTTTGGGTCTGATTTACCTCACTCAGGATGATATTTTGTGGTTTCATCTATGTGCCTACAAAACTCAGAATGTCCTCATTCTGAATAGCTGAGTAGTATCAAGAATTGATAAATGCAACCTCATGAAACTGGAAAGCTTATGTAAAGCAAAAGACATAGCCAATAAGGCAAATTGGAAGCCTACAAATTGGGAAAAATTCTTCACTAATCCCACATCTGATACAGGGCTAATATCCAAAATATATAAAGAACTAAAAAAGCTAACCACCAGTAAACCAAACAACCCGATCAAAAAATGGGATATAGAACTAAACCAAGATTTCTCAATAGAGGAATCTTGAATGGCTGAGAAACGTGTAAAGAAATTTTTAAAGTCCTTGGTGATCTGAGAAATGCAAATCAAAATGACCCTGACAGTCCACCTTACACCAATCAGAATGGCTAAGATCAAAACCTCTGGTGACAGCAGATGTTGGTGAGGATGTGTAGAAAGAGGAACACTCCCTCTTTGCTGGTAGGATTGCAAATTGGTGTAACCACTCTGGAAATCAATCTCCAGGTTTCTCAGAAATTGGAAATAGATCTACCTGAAGACCCAGCAATACCACTCTTGGGGACATATGCAAAAGATGTCCCACCATGCCACAGGAGCACATCTTCCACTATGTTCATAGCAGCCTTGTTTTTGATAGCCAGAAGCTGTGAACAACTGAGATGCCCCACAACAGAAGAATGGATACAGAAGGTGTGGTTCATTTACACAATGAATGATGAAATTTTAAAAATTAAAAAAATCTTAAAGTACAAACTATAGGATAAAATGGATTATAAAGAAACCATTTAGAGGCATTAATATTAATTTCCAGATCTGGTAAACAATGAAAATTATAGCAATATAACTGCAATGGAATAAAATGAAGGTTCAAGAAAATATAAAGGGAATTCTCACCACCTACTGGAATACTAAAAAGGGAATGATAAAACTCAAACAAAATTTTGTGAATAAAGCTAAAACTCAACCAAAACTGAGAAGGAGAGGATCCCTAATTACCTGTATTTTTAGTCATGGATGACAGAAAACTCTGGGATGCTGGTGGCAGTGCTCCTGCTTGGAACTACAGAGCTCTGTTTTTGTGTGCAAGCTGCTGAACAGCTGCTACTCCTGATTAGTGAGCAAGCTGACCTACAGGCACATTGTCTAATACTCACAGTACATGCAGGTAACAATTTAGTAATTTCAAGCAGCTGGATGAGAAGCTGCAGCCCTGCTCTGACAGTGTCAGAATTGTGTACAAGGTCTCAAGTTTAACTTTTAAATGCCTCTCCTAGAGAAACCTATTGTATGTCCTCATTGCATTTACCATGACCAAAGTTGCATTCATCATAATATAGAATTAGATTTTTATTATTATTTTCAGTCCTCAAAGACACTTTAAAAAGTGACTTTTAGTTACACTGACCATTTAGTACTCAAGTGTTTTAAGAAATCCATCGTTAAAGCTGAGCAGATATCACAGGAGCAATGAGAAACCTCAGAGACAAATGTGGATGATGAACTGAAATTTGGTTTATGTTTTGTAACACATATACTGCTAAATTGTTCTGCATTCTAGGAAAATTTAATATCACTAGTTTTTAACCCAAGATTCTGAAGATGTAGCAGAAGATATCATTGAGAAAGTTGTTGAAAAATATTCAAGCAATAAAACCAGAAAAGGACCCAAAAACATAGGAAGCAGTTGATGGTGCAATAAAAGTAGCAAATTTTACAGAGGTTACCTCAAAGGAAGGGATATTTGACCAAATAGTAGTAGGGTGGATAGCCTGGGATGGGAGAGGCAGAAAATCAAGAGTTCTTGTCCAAACTAATGGTGACTCTGATGGCTACAGTTGTGATCTCCAGGAAGAGGGGAATAAGAGCGTGAAAAGGCTGATCCTAATTCCCCAGTTCAAGAATAACCTAATAAAAAGCCATTCTTTTTATCATTTTCTAAAATATTTACAGAGTAGTTTAATAAACGATTAATGATTTGTATGGTGTGAAATATTGTTAAGTAGCAGAAGATCAAAAACTAATGATCACTTATTTAGGAAACAGTAGTGTGGTACTAACAATAACAAAATTGAATAGAAATTAAGAAAAAAGGCAATTTCAGTATTATTAATATGTTATTTGATTACATATGACATAGAATATTAATTGCTCTAAAACTAATTGAAAAAAAATTGAATGGTTATATCTACATAAAGCAAATTCCCAGAGGTTAACTTATAACATTTTTATAAAGAATTTCATACGTGAATATTGTGCTTTGAGTACTACATTCTATAATTTTCTCTGATCTAATTTCTCCTTATTCCTACCATTAACATTCCTTCATGATTTCATGTTTATTTTATATTTATCCTTTTTCTTAAACCCCAAAAATATATTTAGTGCTGCCTGTATGTGTCTGAATAGACTCTTATGAGCTTCATTTCTTAAGGAGAGTGGCTTTCTGTCCCAGCAGCCATAAATTACCAACAACTCTTCAGCTAGGGACGAAATTTTCTGATGCTTTCCCCTTTTGTGCTGGGATTTTTTTCTGGTTTACTTGTTTATTTTTATTTTTCTTCATCTACTATATTTTTATTATGTTTTACCTCTTCCCAAATTCTTCTTTTATATTAGCCCACTTTACTTTATATTTTCTTTCTATTCTTTAAAAACAAATAAAAAAATGAAGGTCAAAACAATTTTTAAAATGTCACAGATTATGCACAGTACCTTATGTCACAGATTATGCAGAATACCTCAGGTCACAGATTATGCAGCGTACTTTACATCATGGTGAACACTAGTCAGTAGGCGTGAAGACTCTAATTGGTCAACAGCTTAAATTCTCTGTGTTGAGTCACATAAGTGTTGTCTTGAGCAATATAGTCTTACTTGCAGGTTGTAGAGAACAACCAATAGCCTTGGCAACAGCCTATGATGTCTGGAGAGTGTTCCATTGGGACCCTATAACCAATAATTTAATAAGAAATAACTCATTCCTGAAACACGAGGTTTTAATTGGTAGCATAGTATGTCTAGTTGGGTATTGGAAAATTGTCTCTCCCATTATATGTTTACTAAATTTATATTTCTTTAATAAATATAAACACACACACACACGGAGAGGGGGTAGAAAGAGACAGGTTTCTATAGTATTATGTCTCCATATGGCTTTCCATAAGCCCTTTCATCCTTTAATGTTAATTATTCCTTTTCAAGTTCATTTCTTTACCCCCCATTCCCATCTTCCTTCCCACTTAATATTGCCATTGTATTTTGAAGTTTATGTCTCCATACCATTATATTCTATTGCCCTTCCTTGGATGATCCTTTTCTCCTACTTTACTAGCTACCCATCTGCTGTTGTTATTTTCATTGTACGACATATACCTAAAGCTGGAAAGCATGTATAAAAGAATGTATATAGTATTTGTCTTTGGGAGTCTGGGTTACCTCACTTGGTAATGTTTATTCTAGTTCCATCAATTTACTTTCAAATTTCATAATGGCATTTTTCTTAAAAGCTTAATAGTATTCTATTGTGTAAATGTCATCAGTTGATGGACAAAGCAACTGTTTTCAAATTCTGTACATTTTTGTTGTTACTGATATATAGATTTAATGTATAGTATACAGGGTTCTCTTTCAGTTTTCTTATATCTATTGAGACTTCCACCTGTGTGATAAATTTTAGAGAAAGAGAATAAGGTGCTGAGAAGAAGCTGTTTTCAAATTCTGTACATTTTTGTTATTATTGATATATAGATTTAATGTATAGATGCAGGGTTCTCTTTCAGTTTTCTTATATCTATTGAGACTTCCACCTGTGTGATAAATTTTAGAGAAAGAGAATAAGGTGCTGAGAAGAAGCTGCATTCTTTTTTAATAAAAATGGATATTTTATGTATTTACATTTCAAATGTTATCCCCTTTCCTCGTCTACCCCCAACCCACTATCCCATCTTCCCCTTCCCCTGCTTCCTCACCACCCTCAAATTTCCCTACACTGGGGAATCCATTGAGCCTTCAGAGGACCAAGGGTCTTTCCTCCAACTGATGCCTGACAAGGCCATTCTCTGCTATATATGCGACTGGAGCCATGGGTCCCTCCATGTGTACTCTTTGGTTGGTGGCTTAGTCCCTGGGAGCTCTGGGGGTGGTTCTGGTTGGTTGATATTGTTGTTCTTCCTATTGGGTTGCAAACCCCTTCAGCTTCTTCAGTCCTTTCTCTACCTCCTCTATTGGGGATCCTGTGCTCATTCCAATGGTTGGCTGCAAGCATCAGCCTCTGTATTTGTCCAGCTCTAGCAAAGCCTTGCAGAAGACAGCTACATCAGGCTCCTTTCGGCAAGCACTTCTTCACATCCACAATAGTGTCTGGGTTTGGTGACTGTGTATGAGATGGATCCCTGGGTAGGGCAATCTCTGGATGGCCTTTCCTTCAGTCTCTGCTCTACAATTTGTCTCCATATTTGCTCCCCTGAGAATTTTGTTCCATTTCTAAGAAGGACTGAAGTACCCACACTTTGATCTTCTTTCTCCTTGAGCTTCATGTGGCCAGTGAATTGTATTCTGGGTATTCCGAGCTTTGGGGCTAATATCCAGTTATCAGTGAGTGCATGTCATGTGTGTTCTTTTGTGACTGGGTTACCTCACTCAGGATGATATTTTCTATTTCAATACATTTGCCTAGGAAAACACAATCAACAAAATCCAGTGCAATATAGCACCACCAGAACTCACCTCCCCTACTACAGCAAGCCCTGGATATGCTAACACACTTGAAAAGTAAGACTATGACATTATTACCTTATGAAGGTGATAGAGGCCATTGAAGAGGAAATAAACAAATACCTTAAAAATACAGGAAAATACAATCAGACAGGTGAAGGAGATTAATAAAACTGTTCAAGACATAAAAATGGAAATAGAAGCCATAAAGAGAACATAAATGAAGACAAACCTGGAGATGGAAAACTCAGGGAAAAGAACAGGAACTACAGACACAAGCATCACCAACAGGATAAAGGAGATGGAAAAAATCTCAGACATAGAAAATACAATTTAAAAAATTGATACATTATTCAAAGAAAATGCCAAATCTTAAAAGTTTCTAACACAAAATAGCCAGGAAACTTGATATTTGGAACACTATAAAACTTGGGATGCATCTCATGCTTATTAATTATGCAAATTAATATTTTAAAATATTTTTCTTTTATTGAAAATAGATCAATTTCTCATGCAATATATCTTGATTATAGTTTCCCCTTTCTTCTGTCTCTTCACTTCCCCATGTTTCAGGAACCTATCCTTTTTGTTCCTCATCGTAAAACAACTGGCTTCTAAGAGATTACAACCATCCACGACAAAATAGAATATAATAAGATAAAGCAAAAGTCATTATGTTGAAGTTGGACAAGACAACCCACAAGGAAAACAGTTCTAAAGGCATGAAATGAATCAGAAATGCAGTCCTTCTCATCTTCAAGAATTCTTTGACTTACAATCTGTTCTGCTTGTAAGATATGCTAGAACAATTGTGGCATAGAAGTTGTGGTAGTATCCAAGCAATATCTGATTTGACATAAGACACACTTCCTGAGACAGAAGCCATACATGGCACTGCTTGAGTGACTAAGAAGCAGAAATCAGATAGCGCCGAGATCTCAGCTAAAACCAAACACTATTATTCTAAACACAGTTATCAATAAAACAACTCCCAATGATATTCTACTAATACTCATAGATCAAGGCCTTATTCAATCATCATCAGAGAAGCTTCTTCCTGAAGCAGGAAGGAACAGATGCAGCAATCCACATCCACACATTATACAGAGAGTGTGTAAATGGGAGGTCTCCACTAAATCTGTCTTCTCAGAGCTCAGGGATCCTCAAAGGAAAGGAGGTAGAAAGAGCGTAAAAGTCAAAGGTGATAGAAGATATCAGGAGAGCAGGGCCCTCTGAATAAATTAAGCAAAATAAAAAATATGTCACAGTTCAGGTAAGTGACACATTCAGAAGGATAGATAGGACACAAGGGATTGTTTTCTAAAGCATTTTTAACAGAGATTATAATTGAAATTATTATAATTTTATAGAATTTTACCAAAGTCTACTAGTACAATTTTATTTATTGTTAATGCTTTGAATTCTTTTATTTTCTACATCTGTGGTTTAACTATTAAAAAACTTAATTTTCCTGAAAAAAAAAACACATTTCATTCTTTACAGAAATAGTTACTATAGAACTAGAAATATTTAAGGGGGAACTTCAGCAAGTGTTGTAGGTATCTGAAGAGTCTCAGTATAATGGCCTTGGGAAACATAATGGAATGTTGCTCTTTGCTCAGAGTGAAGCTAACATACCTTCAAGGGAGAAAATTGGAGGTATTTGAATTTTATGGTCATATTAGGGAGGTGAGTCCTGTATATTTTAGAAGACAAGTATTTATTTTCTCTGAATTTCAACAGGAGTTGTCAGTTTATTTCTAATCGAATGTGACGGTAGTAAGGTTTTCAAAGTCTACTGAAAACAAGTAACATTAAACTTGTAATTCATGAGATTAGGTTATGTGTGCTATTTTGACTCAAGTCAACTTTCCAATGTCATTTCAAGAGAGAAAAAAAAATGAATGGCCTACAAAACTGTAAGAGTTGATATGTCAGAAATAATTTCTAATTGCATAATGTTTTTACAAAGTGATTTATTTTAATAATATGTATGATGTGAAAGTATAATACGACAATAATATTGGCTTCTAAAGTTTTAGCCTAGAAAATAGCATTTTTATTATTATAGAAATGTCTATAAGTAATTTCATAAATTATTAATTCTGTATTTAATTTTGATATGTTTCTCATAATTCACCATTGTATATAATACTGTGATAGATATCCCACTGTATATACATATTTTGTCAACATAAATTTCTAGAAATAAGTTAACTAGATAAAATGTTATGCACAATTTATACTTGTTAGTAAACTGTTCATTAGAAGTACTATATTGATTTATACTATTATATGGAACATTTCTCTAAAATTTTCTAATAATTAAATTTTATTATAAAAAAATAAACTAAGCAAGTCACATGTGAACTCACAGAGATAGAAGCAATAAGCACGGGGCCTACATGGGTATGTACCATGTCCTGTGCATATATAGTGACTTTATTTCTTTGTTAAACTCTACTTACATGTTTTTAATTGTTTTTTTATTTCACTCAACATTTCTTTGTTTTTCTCATTAATGTTTTTACTTATATCACCTTTAAGGACCTTGAATGTATTTGTATATTCATAATTGACGGTTTTTTTTTAACTGAGCTTCAGTTAAATTATTTTTCTCAGACCCTACTTGCAATAGGGTTTCTGAATTCTGGAGGAAGCATATTTTCTTAGCTGTCTATGATTTTGTTTTAGCACTGGCATCTATGATAAAGAGTTATGATGTTTAAAAGATAGCTGGTATTTTCTTTACTATACTTATTTTCTTATTTGATCATTTTTGTCCACTCTGCATCTTAACCAAGTGTGATAAATGTGGGACCATTGGTAGAGAGTGTTTTCTGAAGAAGAAAGGAATGGAGATCCGTAAAAAGGAAAGGCTGAGGGATCCTTAAAAAGAACTAAGGATCTTCTGTCTACTTCAAGAAACACAGTCCCTAGGGGATCAAGTTGGACTGGGAGGAGGGACTCCTACTGTTAATATGGAGGAGAACTAAGGGTAAGTCTGGTAAAAGCAGGATGCAGACAGAAAGAAAAATAAATTCTACCTCCTGCGTCCCAGCCTAATATGATAACTGATAGTCCCAGGTAAAAAATATGTCTAAGGGTCTTCAGATCTCAAAAAATAACAGAGATGGGGTTGAAGAAAAAGCTGAAAGGTTCTGGTTTGATTTAATATAGACTTCGTGCATACACACAGTCTCAGATTCTTTCAATTCATGTGAAACTTGGCTGTTTTGTCTGGAATGCAGATTTTCTTTATTCTCCACTACTGCTAGTGATTAAAGTCTTACTGCCATATCTCTGGCAATGATCTTGGCGGCTTATTAGTAAAGAGTGTAATAGAGATGACTTACGCAGGGCTGAGCACTCTCAAATTTCATATGTTTTTATGTTAACTTGCAGATCTCTTAATAATCACTATCCACTGCAAAGGGAAGCTTCTCTGATGACGGTAAAGAGATGTACTTGTCTATATGTGTAATAGTCATTGAGGATGAGTTTAATACTATGTTCCTTTAATATGATAATAGTATTAGGTTCTTCCGTAGTACCTATGATCTACCTAGATATCTTTTCTTTTCCTCATTAACAGTGCCAGGTATAAGTTCTGTGTTGTAAAATGGATTTTAAATCCAATTATAAATTGGATGATTATTCCTAGATTATTTGTGTTATTATGGTAATAGTAGTAACATTTTGCCAGGCTACTAATTATTGTTGGCCACACAGTTTACAGCTGAGGAAGACCTTCTAACACTACTAAAATTATTCAGGAGGCATGAGTCTTAGTGTATCACGCTATGAAATCTGTGGGATTCCATTGACTAACAGCTCCAAAAGTGGTAAGACATTGTCAGCACTGAGAGTTTTATTTGGTAAACTATGTTACGTAAGAAAGTCATAGGCTTTCTTTTCTAAAATAACTCAATTTAAACTTGTTTTAATAAAAGTATATGAACCTAAGTGTGGTGGGACATGGCTTTAAAACCAGCACTTCGGAGGCAGATGTAGGCAGATCTCTCTGAGTCTGAGGCCAGCCTGTTATACATCATGAGTTCCAGGGCAGCCACAGCATAAAAACAACAACAAAAATAAAGAAAGATTGAAAGGAAGGAAAGAAGGAAGGAAGGAAGGAAGGAAGGAAGGAAGGAAGGAAGGAAGGAAGGAAGGAAAGAAGGAAGGACCCCAAAAACATACATGTGTATATTTTAGGAAGTGTCTGTCTTACATAGTAGGTTTTCATTTTCTTTTTTAAAGGCCTTTTATATTAGTTTATATTATTATTCATCAGAAGTTTTCTTTTATGCTGCCCTCCCATATCCACTTAACTCTTCTTTTTCTGTTACTGCCAATCCTTTAATATCACTTGCATTCTATCAACCTTAAATCACCACCTAACCCATGGCTTCTTACTGCCTTTGCAGCTTTTCTTTGGACTCCTAATTAACTACATATATCTGAAGGTTAAAATATAGCATCCATATAGATTAAAGAACATGTGGTTTTTGTCTGCCTGGTTCTGTGTTGTTTTAATTTGTATGCCTAACTGTTTTCAAGCTATTTTCTCAATAATAAACTATTATTTTATCTTAAAAGTTCTAGACACACTCCTTCCATATAATTATAAAATAAAATATTTCTAATATAAATTTATTACCAATAGTGGTACATTAATTATATCTGTTATATCATTAAGTAATTACTATGCTGAATTATTCCCCAATAACACAGGTATTAAAATCATCAGTTAATACATAGGAATTCATGTAAGTGAAGCACTCCTGCATAACAAAGGCCTTCATCATTTGAGCAAAAGTCAACTTACACAATAAAAAAATATATTTAGCAGCTGTACATCAAATAGAAGGTTAGTATTTATAATACATAAATATATAATAAGGAATCAACTACATTCTTATTGGACTGAAGGCTCAACTCACAAATTTGAACCTAAATTAGACACCATCATTAGGCCAAGAACCTATGACAATATGTATGATAGCCTGTAGGAGATGACCTACTACTGTTATGATATTAAATGTACACAGTTTGAAACCATCTTCTAATGTTTTATCATTATACCCATCGATTAAGACATCTCTTAATCCTCATCACAAATGCTCCATTGCATTAGGTGATGATTAAGATAGAAATCCACAACTGACCATGATACAAAGAAGATACAGCAAGATATTCTACCCTGTATGGAATATATAATGCATGTCTCCTCCCAAGGCTCAGGAATCATTGAAGAAGGGAGCTAAATAAGTAGAAGATACAGAGCTAGCTAATGATTACAAGTAAACCTATTGCTTAGACACAGCAGGGTGGTAACACAAACAGGTTCCTCAGAGAGATTTACATATACTCATAACAGATTTAAATCAAACACAGGATATATGCAAGCCAAATCAAGACCAAATATCATCAAGGAAGGGAGTTCGGCATGAAGTTCCAATCCTAGATGAGAAATTATTGACGGTTGTTGGCTTTTGGAAGAGGATGTGTCAGTTTTCTCTAAGCTGTAATCCATGCCAAGTTTCTGATACTTGAGAAGAAGGTCATAAAACCAAGAATATTGCTTAGTGGAGAAAAAAAATGGTACTGAATATGGTGAAAGAGGAAGAGATTTCATGTGGGATGAGTTAAAACGTTGTGGGAGGGAGGCTAAATATAAATAAATATGTACGAAAATTTCAGAAAAATAATTTAATGTATGTTTTTCAAATATGTATTTTTCAAAAATTAATATAATATTTCTTTTAATGAGGATGCAATAAAACAAATTCCTAAAAGACAATATAAATGTAAGTTTTATTTGCCTGATATAATTGTTGACTACAAGGTTTACTGCTGAATAAGCTTACCCTTTCTAATTCTTTCTGAACTCTGACTGGTTGGTTCAATTCAACTGTTCTGGCTCAATCTTTCCAGGCTAACTGATTGAATCAGGCTTGTCACTTATTTGCTCTGCTTGGCCTCAAATTAACTCTGGCAATTTGCCCTAATCTTGTTCCTTCTTATTCTTGGGCTTTAACTGCCTCTGCTAACTTTTGGGATTCAGGAATAGTCAGAAATTGATCTCAGATGTGATGAAAATTTATTGAATGCTTGATTAAGACTGTCAATAGGGGTAATAAGAAAGACTCAGAAGACAGATTGTGATGCTGCTTTGTTCTTAGGGAAGTTTTTTTGTTTGTTTGTTTGTTTAAATTGGGAAACAAGTGCATAAGGCAAGTGGGGAGCAATGAGACATTTTGGCTAACTAGAGAAGGTATTATCAGCTGACCTTTAAGCTTATCGTTCCTAAGTGCGGTAAGTGAGGTAGTGTTTAGGAGTTTTCCAGGTTACTGAGATAACAGAGAATAAGGATTACTGCCATAGCATTTATGCCCATTTAGGAGAACTTTTCAGTTATCAGCTACAAATCTTTGGCAAAATGGCTACAGTTATATTAAAATGAGCAAACCTTAACATTCTCTCCTTTGAGCTGTTCCAGTAAGACAAATCATTGACTGAAAAATTTCCTCCAAGGCCTGGGAATTCTTTTTCTCTCTTTCCTGTCAACAAGACAAACTTGTTTGCCCCATTTTAATAGGTCATTTTAAATAATTATTGAATTGACTAATGAACTAACACAGTAGTGGATTACCTTGGGGTAAGGAGCTAGTTACCTGTTCTCTAGATGTTAAGTTACAGTTAGTTAACTAGCCATCAATGTGATCAGAGTCCTGAGGAGGATCAATTATAATATAAATAGCTATGTATCAATTAAAATGACAAAGAGTAGCCCATATGCCATTAGCTAGAGAGTTGTCTTAGGTTCCTGTGGTCTCTATGGAATTGAGCGAAGAGGCAAACTTTCGCTATCAATCCAAGAAGATAAAGTTGCTTTTTCTGTGGATGAGGATCATGGGAGAGACTGATCTCGCTTTATCTTAAGCAACAAATGACAGCTATTCTCCAGTGTCATCTATTTGTCTACAGATCAGACCCTGATAGTAGGCAAGACTTTGGGGCAGTTATTCCCAGTGGTTATCATACTACACTCCAGGTGGTGTTCTTTGTCATTGTGCCAGGCTCTTCTTAGAGAACTTGGGGAGAGGGGAGTCACTGTTAGGAACTAGGAGACTTTATCTGTCATGGTAAATTTAAAAATATTAAATGCAATATTCATTAGATCACTGACACATTTGAGAGCTAGTATGTACCTAGCATATCTAAATTAAATGCTCTTATTTGGTTTTACTTAATTTTCTCTAAACTGTACTTTACAAATATAAAATAGGAGACTAAATAAAGCTTAATCTTGTAAGTAACTGCATCAGTTCTTATCATGACTTCAAATTATATTTCTGAATAGACTAAAGGATTTGATCATTTGTAAGATTACTGACTATCAACTTGTATTTCTTAATTATAGTAGCTTCATGAGACAGGGATTTTGGGTTTAATCCCTGTTAGGTTTGAGCCTCAAAAATCACCATTTTGAATTGAAGATCTTCTAATATCAAAATAAAATATTTAATTGACAAACATATTCAATAAATATACTTGAAAATTTTCTGACCTTTACATAGTGTATCATTAGAGAACATAATATTTTCCATATGATTTACTTTACACTGAAAGCAGTGTCAGAACAGAAAAGGGTTAACAGGTTGGGAATTATGGTAAAGAATTTGGTCATATGTAGCTCGTTTGCTAGAATTTAGCTTTAGGAAGGGAGAGGGAGCAGTGCATGGGGATGAAAAGAGGGTTCTGCTGTATTCTTGCTAGACTCAGGCAAACAGAAAGGAAAGGAGGTTGATTTCAGGAACCAATGAATTTTAACTCTTTTAATGTTTTAACCCTTTAATATAGATTTTTGTTTGCTTGTTTGTTCTATTATGTTGTAGTAACATTGGTCATAAAATAAACATCATCATTATAGTTATTTTCATTTAAATTTCTTCCTTCATTGTAACTGTCATATATTAAAAAGACATCAAAAATGTTTAATGAATTTTTAAAAATCCCACTGCTTTATTTTTTTTATTTTTTTATTTTTATTGGTATTTTCTTTATTTACATTTCAAATGTTATCCCATTCCCCAGTGTCCCCCCAGAAAACCCCTATTCCATTTTCCACTCCCCCTGCTTCTATGAGGCTTTCCCCCACCACAGACACTTTTGTGGGTCCCAAGAATTGCATGCTGACAGGAGTCTGCAATAGCTGTCTCCTGAGAGGCTCCACCAGAGCCTGACAAATACAGAGGTGGAAGCTTGCAGCAAACCTTTGCACTGAACATGGGTCTCCAATGGAAGAGTTAGAAAAAGGACTAAAGGGGCTGAAGGGGTTGGCAACCACATAAGAACAACAATATCAACCAACCAGACCCACCCCAGGGACTAAACCACCAACCAAGGAGTACACATGGTGGGACCTATGGCTCCAGCTGCATATGTAGCAGGGGATGGACTTCTCCCACTATTTTATGTATTTAGATATTTTTAAATTTTTTTTTGCAATATCAAAATAAAATATCTATTTAAAGAGGGAAGTCATATAGTGTAACCATAAATTTTCAAAGAAGAGTTTATACAATTCACTGTCTTTAAAATCTGTATCAAGTGCATTATTTTGCTGTTACAAAGTTTGGTTGTCAGCAAGAAAAGTTCTTGTGTAGAAATACATGGAGGGGCATCTTTAATACCTCATTACAGAAACATTATTTTAAATCCTACATTTTATGAGTCTGATTCTTAGGACAGGAATTACATAAAAATATTATCCCAACTTATAAGTATATTTTGGATGTTTCTTTGGTCAGTTCATGCCATTTGTTGTTTCCCAGACTTGTTCCAACCCTGATTTATGAGGTTAAGCTAATTTTTTGTTACAGGTATTACAGATTTTTGACTTATACCATTATTTATCAACCAATAATCTATAACCAAGGCAGGCAGAAAAGAGTAAAATTATACATTATACATTTAAGACCAGTCAAAAATAAAGTAAATAAAGTTGTAGTGGTCACATGTATTTATACATTTAGAATAGCCAGATAAATTTTATTTACTTCTTTCAGTTGTAATGTCAAGGAAGAAGCATCTTGCTACCTACTGAACCCAATTCTTTTTGCTACAGAGGTTTTATAGCTTGGCTACCTGTGGACCTGTGTACTGGAGGCTTTCCATGGAGATCTCTGACCCAGCCATGTGTGAGGGTTCAGGCAAAGGGGAAAGAACACAAGTAGGGTGAAGGAGTTGTCTCTCCTGCCTTTGCTGCTGCAGCTGCCTCCACTGCTGTCATTGCTCCTGTCTTCCAAGAAGCTGTACCAGTCGCTCTGCACTGAGTCAGGCCATGCTGAACTGGTAGAGCTAACTATCCAGCAAGGGGTGTGGGAGCTTCTGGTGGCCTTTCTGGAGAGCAGATCTCTTCCCTGGCAGCAGTGTTACAGCTCTTATGACAAAAGCTCTCAGAGGGCAGAGTAATTCTCACATACCTTTATTCCTTCTGGGTAGGATCCTTAGGTACAGTTTTGGAGTGAGTCGGGGTCCGAAGGTAGGTGCTTACTGTTGGCTTGATCTGAGAGATTAGGGATGCCTCATCCACATGTGGGAGGGCTTGGGGTGCTGCTCCTATGTGACTGATGGCCACATATCTTCTTACAGGGGTCTGTGGCTATGTGATAGGGGGCTGGTTCCAGGAGTGGACAAAGATCCTACTGCCCCATCAGGGTCTCTGGGGCTTCTAACCTTAGTTCAACCTTACTAGACTTCCTCTCACCACCCACTGCCCCACAGCTACCCATCAGCTTTCCTACCAGAGAAGCTGAGAAACCTATTGATGCCCCTTTAAAAGCAGCTTGTACAGATCGAGCAGCTCTCTTCTGTCTTGCTGTCAGCTTGCTCCAGGCAGGAGACAGGGCATTTTCCAACAGTGCTAGACTCCTAGCTTCAGGTGCAGGGCTTGGAGGGCAGCACAAGTTTATCAGTTTTGTTGTCCCAATTCAGCTACATTTTGTTATTTGTTTTGTTTTCTTGTTGGTTTGTTTTGTTTTCATTGTTGTTGTTATTTGTTTGTTTTGATTTTGGGTTTTTTGTTTGGTTGTTTTCTTTGAAATGAGTTAAAGCTAATTCAAAGAGTGAAAGAGCTGTAAATTAAGTCTTAACCATTTTACTCTGAATATGAAACACAGAACAACAGTCAAACAACTAAAAAAACTGCAGACATAAACTGACAGACATTGACAGACTATCATGCCAAGGACAAACAATAGAGTTGTCAAGGAGGGAGAAGAAAACCAGAATTCCCAGAGCTGGGACCGAGATGTCCCACCATGGGACCAAAGGCATGAACTAAATGATTCTAGACAGAGTAAATAAAGGTGAGTTTTAAGAGAGTGTCTACATTCCAACTGGGTCACAAAAACCTAGAAGGTCTTTGTGTACGATCAGAGCAGTCATTTTGCTAGATTAAAATTCCTCTACAAGACAAAATACAAATTGCAGAGGAATATTTAGTGAACCAAAATCCTTATCAATGAGTTTAAAATGAGTATTTTTAAATTTATATTAACACAAACCAAACCAAACAAACAAAAAAGATGAAAAATTCTTAGCATGAATATAGAAAAAAATGAAACATTTACTCTTACTAGAAATGAAAATTCATATAGACACTATGCAAATGAGTATGAAGGTTTCTGAGAAAATCTAAAAGTAGATATACGACATGATCCAGCTGTATCACAGTTAAGATATACCCAGATAACTGTTCGTCCAAGTTCATTGCTGCTCTATTCACAATAGCCAGGAAATGTAAACAATTTAGATGACCATTAAATGATGAATTGATAATGAAAATTGGTATATTTACAAAATGGAATATTATACACCCATTAGCAAAGTGAAATTAGGTCTAGAGAGATGGGCTCAGCTATTAGGATTATTGTTTTCTCTTGTAGAGGACCCAGGTTCTGTACTTAGCACCCACATAATGGCTCACAACTATTTATAACTCCAGTTTTAGGAGATTGGAGACCATCTTTGGCCTCTCTTAGTTACTATAAACCCATTTTGCATAGACATCCATATAGGCATAATTTCCATACAAATAAAAATAAAATAGAAATCTATGCATTTTTTCAAGTAAATAGAAGCTGAAAAAATTCATTCTGTTTGAGAAAACACTAATATATAAATATTCATAAGGTATCTTGTGAAAGTGAGTTTTCAAAGGAGAGTTTTTTTTTTTTTAAGAATAATGATATAAAGACTAAAAGAGAATTAATTGAATGGGACAGGGTAAATTGCAGTGAGTGATGGATAGGCAAGGTAAAGAACACAGTCTCAAAAAGTCATATGGAAACCTATCTATAAGACTAGAAGATAAACACAAATGGGGGCAATAAATGGATATATTCTATAAGGGAATGACAATGTGAGTACTAGACAATACATGCTAACACAGTGAATCTTAGTGCCAGGATTTTTTTTTCTGAGCTTATAGCTGGTAAGGTTTGAATAACCCCTTATTTTGAATGCTATTGGTTAAATTTCAGAATTTGATTTTAAGATCCTATTGCTGATGCTCAAGTACTTGAGACAGAAGCATGACATTATCAAGCCAGTATTGACCTGGATGCTTCATCCCTTTCTACTTGCTAGCTAGTGATGCATGGTACTTGCCAGCTAATATATTGGAAATATAAGTCTTACTCAGCTATAAACTATACAAGCTGCATTACATTTGGTCTGGTAAATCATATCCACAACTGCAGTAATGGAATGAACATCATGAGATTCACCACTTAATTTTTTATTACATTTAACTTCTGCTCTACAAAATGATACCCAAACCTATTACCATTGTCAGGCTCCAAATCTGTAGTTAGACAGGAAGTAAATTGTTCTTATTATTCTGCTAATTGTACAAACTAGTAAACAGACTTCAAATGAATTATTGTTATCCACATAGATTAATACATCTCAACCCTTTTCAGAAAAGCTTATAATTGGTATAAATCATGATTGACACAGAGACCTACAAATGTACAAGGTGCAGAGAAGATATTAGAAAAGTTCAGCCATAAGTAGGACATAGAGATCAAATCATAACCTCCAAAAGTTCAGAATTTATTGTGGCAGAAGAGGATGAAAGACTTTAAGGGCCAGGTACTATGGACGAATATGAGAAAACAGTGATCAAAAGAGCTTATATGAAAAGATCACGAATCCTAAAGTCAATTCTCAATCCAAAGAGCATGCTTTGTCCCCTTTCTTCTTCCATGCAATGGTGCCAAAAGCAAAACAATTTCTCCAGCCACCCACAAATTTCCCACTACCTTTCCATTTTTACAGACAGTATATGAAGAATGTAGTTTGTAATAGCTCTAATAACACAGAGCGAATGAGGCTCAGAGAGAAGACTCAGTGTTCAAAAGCAGAGCATTCATATGTATAAAATAAAATGAGAACTTTAAAAATAAATATATACGATTAGTTAACTCTGTTGTTCTTCCTGTGGAATTCCTATCGCCTTTCAGGGCCTCAATCCCTTCCCTAACTTTTCCATAAGAGTCCCTATATTCCATCTAATATTTTGCTGTGGGTCTCTGCATTGGTCTGAGTCAGCTGCTGGGTGGAGACTCTCAGAGGACAACATGCTCCTGTCTGCACGTATAAAAGAATAGCATTAATAGTGTCAAGGATGTGTGCTTTCCGATGGGATATTTCTCAAGTTGGGCCAGTTATTGCTTGGCCATGCCCTCAGTCTCTGCTCCATCCCCCATGCCTGCATTTCTTGTAGACAGGATATATTTTGGATCTAAAGTTTTATGGGCGGATTGGTGTCCATATTGCTCCACTGAGGTCCCTGCCCTCTACAGGAGGTATTTCTTCCATATTCCCTCTGCTGTAATTCTCTGCTCAGGTCATCCCCATTGATCCTTATGATCCTCCCCTATCCCAGGTCTCTGGCACTTTCTCCAGATGCCCCCATGCCCCTGGACCCTTAGGTTCTCAGAGACTGAGCTACCAACCAAAAAACATACAGGGGCTAGACCAATGTGCCACCGCCTCCCCAGCCCTGCATAAATGTAGTAAATGTGCAACTTGGTCTTCATGTGGGTCCCTAAAGATGTTACCTGTGTGTGGAATGTGTTCCCCTAACTCAGGTTTCTGCCTGAAGTGGGAAAAGAATCACCTAGCCCTGGAGAGATTTGATGTGCCAGGGTGGGGAGATGCTCAGTAGGGCCCAACACTCTCTCAGAGGAGAAGGGGAGAGGTATGGAAAGAGGTACTGGGAGTGGGCATCTATTGGGATATAAAGGAAATTTTAAAAATTGTGATGGCTCAGCATTTAGGAGCATTAGTTGCTTTTGTAGAGAATCTGGGTTTAGCTTTCAGCATCTACGTGGTAGCTCACAACTGCCTATAGTTCTAGTACCAGGGATCTGGTGCTGTCCTCAAGTACCAGGCATGCATTTGGTATGCATCAGGCATACACACATAATCATAAAATAAAATTATGTATTTGCTTTAAATTAAAAATAAATATATAAACTGAGTAAAATAAGTTTTAAATTTTTTAATTTATTACAAATACTGAATGATTGACTTTGTAATTTTAAAGGAAATACATAAGCTTATTTATAGAGAGCAATACAAAATTTTGATTAGGTTTATTTCTGGTTTGTCTTTCAGATTTATTTTTCTTTAATAGAGATAAATTTGTTTAGTGTGTGTGTGTGTGTGTGTGTGTGTGTGTGTGTGTGCTGAGTGTGTGACTGTGTGTGTGTGTCTGTGTCTGTTTGTTGGTGTTGCCCTCTAAAGCCTGAAGTAAACATTGGACATTGGATTACTTTGAAATAGAATTACAGGTACTAGGAAACCACCTGATGAAGATTCTGGGAAAAGGAACTCTGATTGCAAGATCAATGAGTGTTTCTCACAGCTGAACCATCTCTCTGGATACAATGATTGGGTATGTTATATCAACTTTGTATGAATTATAAAAAAACATAAAATTTATTAATTCAATTTATTTTTCCATATTAAAAGAAAAATACAAATTAGATAAGATTTGGAAATGATTAATACAGTTACATGGGAGTAATAGTATGGAAAAATAAATATTTGCACAAAAGAAACTGTACGATTAATATAGATAAATAAAACCATTTTTAATTTTTTTAAAAAAATTCTTTCTTTTTTTTCTTTTTCTTGCTTTTTGTTTTAAGCTCAGGATTTTATTCCTCTCCTGATCCACCCTCTGACTGTTCAACATCCCATACCTCACCACCAACCCCTGTCTCCACAAGGATGTCCCCACCCTCCACCCAACCAGACCTCTAAACTCTCTGGGGCATCTTCTCTGACTAAACCCAGACCCAGCAGTCCTCTGCTGTATATGTGTTGGGGGCCTCATATCAACTGCGGTATGGTGCCTTGTTGGTGATCCAATGTCTGAGAGATGTTGGGGGGTGTAGGTTAATTGAGACTGCTGGTCCTCCTTAGGGTCGCTCTCCTCCTCAGCTTCTTCCAGCTTTTCCCTAAATCAACCACAGGGGTCAGCCACTTCTGTTCATTGGTTGAGTGCAAATATTTTCATTTGAGTCTTTCAGCTCTTTGTTGGGTCTTTAGGAGGGCAGTCGTGATAGGTCTTTTTTTGGTGTGAATTCTCCATAGCCTCAGTAATAGTGTCAGGCCTTGGGTCTTCCCCTTGAGGGGGATCGCACTTTCGGCCTGTCACTAGACCTTCTTTTCCTCAGGCTTTTTCCATTTCCATTCCTGCAGTTCTTTCAGACAGGAACAATTATGGATCAGAGTTTTGACTGTGGGATAACAACTCCGTCACTCACTCAGTGACCTGTCTTTCTGCAGGAGGTGGGCTTACAAGTTCCCTCTCCCCTGTAGGGCATTTCATCTAGGTTCTCTCCCTTTGAGTCCTGAGAGTCTCTCACATCCCAGGTTTCTGGTACATTCTGGAGGGTCCTGCCAACCTCCTACCTCTAGAGGTTGCCTGTTTCCATTCTTTCTGCTGGCCCTCAGGGCTTCAGTCCTTTTTCCCAAACCAATACCAGATCAGGTTCCCTTTGCACCCCCATCTCCTTTCCTTCCCAGGTGCCTCCCTCCCTCTCCCCTTGTGGTTGCTTTCTTCTCCCTCCCAAGTGGGACTAAGGCATCCACACTTGGGTGCTTCAGTGTGTTGACTTTTTGAGCTCTGTGGACTATATCTTGGATATTTTGTACTTTTTTGGCTAATATCCACTTACTAGTTAGTACATAACATACATGTACTTCTGAGTTATCTCACTTAGGATGATATTTTGTAGTTCCATCTATTTGCCTGCAAAACTCAGGATGTCCTCGTTCTTTATAGCTAAGTAGTATTCCACTGTGTAAATGAACCACATTTTCTGTATCCATTCTTCCATTGTAGGACATCTGAGTTGTTTCCAGCTTCTGGCTATCACAAATAAGGCTGCTATGAACATATTGGAACACATGCTCCTGTGGCATGGTGGATCATCTACTGGGTATATGCCCAAGAGTAGTATAGCTGGGTCTTGAGGTAGATCTATTTGCAATTTTCTGAGGAACCTCCAGATTAATTACCAGAGTGATTGTGCCAGTTGCAATCCCAACAGCAATGGAAGAGTGTTCCACTTTCTGCACATCCTCACTAACATCTGCTGTCACCTGAGGTTTTGATCTGAGCCATTCTGATTGGAGTAAGGTGGAATCTCAGGGTCATTTTCATTTGCATTTCTCTGATCACTAAGGACTTTCAACATTTTTTAATGTGCTTCTCAGACATTTGAGATTCCTCTGTTGTGAATTCTTGGTTTAATTCTATACCTCATTTTTTAATGGATTGTTTGGCTTTTGGTGGTTAGTTTTTTGGGTTCTTTATGTGTTTTGGATATTAGCCCTCTATCAGCTGTGGTGTTAGTGAAGTTTTTTCCCCAATCTATAGATTGCTGATTTGTCTTATTGACTATGTCCTTTGCCTTAGGGAAGCTTTCCAGCTTCATTAGGTCCCATTTATTAATGCTTGATCTTAGAGTGTGAGCCATTGGCGTTTGTTTAGGAAATTTTTACCTGTGCCAGTGAGTTTGAGGCTCTTTCCCACTTTCTCTTCTATTAGATTCAGTGTATCTGGTTTTATGTTGAGGTCCTTGATCTACTTGGATTTGAACTTTGTGCAAGGTGACAAATACGGGTCTATTTTCATTTTTCTTCATACAGAAGCCCTGAGGGCCATGCAGACCTTATTGAAGATGCTTTCTTTTTTCCAGTGTATTTTTTGGCTTCTTTGTCAAAGATCAAGTTGCATAAGGGATTTTTTATTTATGAGTCTAAAATTTTATTTCATTGATCAAAGTGTCTGTCTCTGCACCAATACCGTGCAGTTTTTAATCACTATTGCTCTATAGTAGAGCTTGAGGTCAGGGTTGGTGATTCCCCCAGCTGTTCTTTTATTGTTAAGAATTGTTTTCACTCTTCTGAGTTTTTTGCCTTTCCAAATGAATTTAAAATTTGCTTTCTCCATGTCTTTGAGGAATTGTGTTGGGATTTTGATGGGGATAGCAGTGAATCTGTAAATTGCTTTGGAAAGGATGGCCATTTTTACTATGTTAATTCTGCCATTCAATGAGCATGGGAAATCTCCCCATTTTCTGAGACCTTCATTGATTGCTTTCTTGAGAGTTGAATTTATTGTCATACAGATCTTTCACTTGTTTGGTTAGAGTTACCCCAAGATATTTTATATTATTTGTGCCTATTGTAAAGGAAGTTGTTTCTTTAATTTCTTTCTGAGCCTGTTTATCATTTATATAAAGTAGTCTACTGATTTGTTTGAGTTAATTTTACATCAGGCCACTTTGCTGAAGTTGTTTATCAGGTGGAGAAGTTCTCTGGCAGAATTTTTGGGGTCACATATGTATACTATCATATCATCTGCAAATAGTGATACCTTTATTTCTCCTTTGCCATTTTGTATCACCTTGATCTCTTTTTGTTCTTTTATTGTTCTAGCTAGCACTTCAAGTACTATATTGAATAGATATGGGGAGAGTGGACTTCCTTGTCTTCTCCCCAATTTTAGTGGGATTCCTTCAAGTATTTCTCCATTTAATTTTATATTGCCTGTTGGTTTACAGTAAATGGCTTTTAATATGTTTAGGTATGGGCCTTGAATTCCTGATCTTGCCAATACTTTGAAATCTAAGAAGTCTTAAATTTCCTTCTTTATTTCTTATTGAGTAGAGGGTTGTTCACTTTTCATGTGTATGTGGGCTTTCTGGTTTTTTGTTGTTTTTGTTGTTATTGAAGACGAGCCTTAGGCCATGGTTTTATGATAGGATGCATGGGATTATTTCGATCTTCTTGTATCAGTTGAGGGTTGATTTGTGACCAAATATATGGTGGATTTTGGAGAAGGTACATTGAGGTGCTGAGAAGAAGGTATATTCTATATTTTATGGTGAAATGTTCTATAAATATGATTAATTCATTTGGTTCATAAGTTCTACTAGTTTCACTGTGTCTCTGTTTAATTTCGGTTTCAATGACTTGTCCATTGATTAGAGTGGGGTGTTGAAGTTTCCCACTATTACGGTGTGGGTTTCAATGTGTGCTTTGAATTTTAGAAAAGTTTCTTTTATGAATGTGGGTGCCCTTGCATTTGGGGCATAGATGTTCAGAATTGAGACTTTCTCTTGGTGGATATTCCCTTTGATGAATATGAAGTGTCTTTCCTCATCATGCTTGATAACTTTTGGCTGAAAGTCTATTTTATTGCCTATTAGGATGGCAACCCCAACTTGTTTCTTGGGAGCATTTGCTTGAAGATCTTTTTCCATCCTTTTACTCTGAGATAGTGACTGTCTTTGTTATTGAAATGTGTTTCTTATATGCAGCAAAATGCTGGATCTTGTTTCCTTATCCAGTCTGTTAGCTTATGTCTTTTTATAGGTGAATTGAGTCCATGTATATTGAGAGATATTAAAGACAGATTTCTGTAGGTTCCTGTTATATTTGTTTTGGTCAGTGGCTTTATGGTGGTTGTGGTTCTCTCCTTTTGGATTTTTTGTGACATACTTAATATCTTGTCTTTTCTTTGATGTAGGTATGTTCGTTGTGTTGGAGTTTTCCTTTTAGGATCCTCTGTTGGGCTGGATTGGTAAATAGATACTGTTTGAATTTGGTTTTGTCCTGGAATATTTTTTTTTCTCCATCTATGTTGATTGAGAATTTTGCTGGGTATAGTAGTCTGGACTGGCATTTGTGTTCTCGTAGAGTCTGCATGACCTCTGACTAGGCTCTTCTGGCTTTCATAGTGTCTGTTGGGAAGTAATTGGGAAGTGATGTAATTCTGATAGGTCTACCTTTTTTATGTTACTTGGCCCTTTTTCTTTGAAGCTTTTAATATTCTTTCTTTGTTCTGTGAGTTTAGTGTTTTGATTATTATGTGACTAGAGGATTTCCTTTTCTGCCCCATTTGTTTCATGGTCTATAGACTTCTTATACCTTTATGGCCATCTCCTTCCTTAAGTTGGGGAAGTTTTCTTGTATGATTTTGTTGAAGACATTTCTAGGTCTTATGAGTTTGGAATCTTTGTTCTCTTCTATCCCAATTTTTCTTAGATTTTCTCTTTTCATTGTGTCCTGAATTTCCTGGATGTTTTGGATTAGGAGCTTTTTGGTTTTTTTTTTTTTTTTTTTTTTTTTTTTTTTTTTTTTTTTTTTTTTTTTTTTTTTTTTTTTTTTTTTTTTTTTTTTTTTTTTTATGTTTTGAATTTCTTTGACAGTTGTGTCAATCTCTTCTAAGGTAACTTCTACACCTGAGATTCTGTCTTCCATCTCTTGTATTCTGTTGGTGATGCTTATGTCTGTCATTCCTGACCTCTTTCCTAGATTTTCCAAGTTAAGGGTTGCTTCCGTTTGGTTTTTCTTTATTGTTTCTACTTACAATTTTCAGTCTTGGAATACTTTGTTCAATTCTTTCACCTGTGTAATTGTGTTTTCCTGTATTTCCTTCAAGAATTTGTTTTCTCTTTAAGGGCTTTTATCTGTTTTCCTCTGTTTCTTTCAGTGAGTTATTTATATCCTCCTTAAAGGGTTCTATTATCTTCATGAGATAGGATTTTAGGTCAGCTTCCTGATTTTCAGGTATGTTGGTATATTCACGACTTGCTGTGGTGGGAGAACCTGGTTCTGATGATGCCCACGTATATTGGCTTCTGTTGCTTATGGTCTTGTACTTGCCTCTCATCATCTGGTTATCCCTCATGTTCGCTGGTCTGGGTGACTTTGTCTGGAGTCTGCCTCTTTTGTCCCTAGGTTGCTTTCGGTCTCCTGATAGGCCTGCAGTCCTGGATGTAGTAGACCTCCTGTGGGGCCTTCCAACTGAGAGGTCTTCAGAGGGGCAGTGAAGCTGCTGATCTGTTGCCCTGACTGCAGCAGATATCCTTGGAGGCCTTCATATTGATGGATCTTCAGAGGAGCAGTCAAGCTGTTGTCCTATGTGAAGCTATCCTTCATGGAGTCCTATGGACTGTGGTTTCTGTTTCTCTGTGTGTAGCAGAACTCCAATGATGCTTTCAGTCTCTTCGTTCAGTTGCTCTGCATCCCACAGAGCCCCTGATAGGTCTTCAGACTGTGATGTCAGTTGCCCTGTTGCCCCTGAATGAAGTAGATCTTCTGGGATGTCTCTGGCTGTGGTGTCAGATGTTCTGAGTGCAGCAGATCTTCTGGAATACCTAAGGATATAATGTCTTCCAGGGAGCAGACTAGATAGCAGTCTGTTCCAGCAAAAAGGACTGGGCAGAAGGGGCAAAACATTTTATTTTAAGATTTAGAAATAATAGTAAAATCAATACTTAGATATTGTATATTAGGGAATTAAATTTTTTTGTAGTTCATGGTTATGTTAATATTTGTTTTTCTATTATTTTTAAGATAGCACTATATTTATTTCTAATTTTATTAGAAACATATTCATAAATGTAAAAATCTATTAAATAAATATGGCGTTAAATATAGTACAAAATAAAAATAAAATGTCTATTTAGCAATATACTTCACATATGTTGAAACTTATAAGATTATAGCAGTCTTTGTTACTTTTCTTTGTAGTAATAAGAGATAGTAAAGGCAACTAAGGGAAAAATGTTCAATTTGGGCCTATGATTTTAAAGATATCAGGGTGTGAGACTATAATGATGGAACAAAGGCACAGAGCAGGAGCATCTTTATTTGAAATGTATAAAATCCAAACATCATACATCCTTCAGTATGTGTTTAATATAGGATTAGGATTAGATTGATGGGAGGAATAAGAGAATCTTACAAAATTTCAGTGAAAATGAAGAAAATAACAGCACCAGAATGACATTATATATTATCATTCCAATTTAATGTTGCTAGATTTCCTAATAATGTTCTTGATGGGAAGTGAACAAAAGAATAATTCATTCATTCTGATCTAGAATTCAATCAAGATCCACACTTTATATTTAAGAGTGTTGTCTTTTTTAGACTCCTTTAGTCTAGAACAATTACCCAAGTTTTTCATGGCCTCAATATCCATGGCTGTGAGGTGTGGAGCAAAGAGAAACTGGGTGGAGAGAAGGGAAACTGTAGTAAGGGACTATTGTTTGTTTGTTTGTGTTTTTTTTTAATAAGTTTTAAAGATTGAAAAAAGTATAGACTCAAATGCAAACTTAAAGATAATTTTACTAGCTTAAAAGAAACAAAACAAAACAAAATAAACAAACAAATAAAAAAAAACCCAAAGTTAGGAAGCAAGCTATAAATTTTCACAGCTGCTCAGAGGAGGAGAATGCCAAAAGAAACATACATGGTTGAAGGCAACCACATGGCAGACAGGGCAAAGTTGGAGATTTAAATAAAAATGAGGAAAGCCAAAGTATCAAGGAAAGCATATATAAATTTAGACCAGAATTTCAATGAAAGAAACAGGGAAAAAATCAAAAATCAGAATAGCTCATAAGGATTGTGCTATTGGAAAACAATTCTGGGAAAGAAATGTACCATATCTCATTAAGGGAACAATTATTCTAATTGTATTTTTATCACAGTGTAATATAAGACTACCTTATTGTGGGATTCTCCATTGGGCATGTCATAGACTAACACAACTAGATTAACTCTCAAGTGATTTGACCTAGAGTAATATTCCATTTGTTCAATATAAAATTCTCCCCACTGAAGTGGTAATCCTAAATTCTTTCAAGATATGTACTAAAAGTGAGACAAAAATATAACTCATTTCACTATGAAAACCTATAGGTCCAAGCCCAACACTGTTCAGCAAAGATAACAATGTCTGGACTTGATTTGTAGTCCTTTGTGGTAATATAATATAATGCAATTATTTCTTTGATTCTAAGAGACTGGAATATTTACTGGCCATCACTGCTAGAGATAGCAATGTACTTTGAGGTCACTTAATACCTAAGACTTATATCATATTCTATCCTCAGCCTGTTTGCTTAATAATTAAAGAGCCAAACTTGCTTGGTTTGGATTCCCATGTAATCAACTATTACAATTTAAGCTATTTCATAGCTTTAGTTTTCAGAGATATTCGTTTACATATTCTGATACAGAGAGCAATGTGTGTGTGTGTGTGTGTGTGTGTGTGTGTGTGTGTGTGTGTGTGTGTGTGTATGTGTGTGTATGATATGGCAATCGTTTGTTAAAAGGAACAAATAAAATAATTTGAAAGGCAACCTTGTAAAACAAATATTTGGATAAATGTTGAAAGAAATGTGGATGATATTGATAGTAATTGTTTTCTATGCAGGTCAGTTGAAGTGAGCAAAGTTTTATCCCCTTTAAAAATTATGCTAATGATTTCTATGTATTCTTTATATAATGATTTTTGTGTTGTCAGTAGATTAAAAGAAAAAGAACTTTGTTGGAGACACACATGTATGACATACAGACACGGGGGTGGAGATACAATCACAAGATAGCATTCAGGAAGTTACAAATTTAGATTCACACATAGCAGCTAATATGCAGAGAAAACATAAAAGAACACACAGGGAGAGAAAGTAAAGATTTGGTTTGCTATTGCGAAAATATCTTCAAGAAAAATGATTTTATTTCTTTTCTTTAATGTGACACTGACACATTTTAGGTATTAATGCATTTAAACTGGAACATTTTATGTTCCATATGAGGAACATTTTTAGTGAATCATTTTGGAGCACCCAGTTTGAGGGAAGTATAGCCAAAATTTATAGGAGCACATTCTCTAGTCTTTCACTGGAGATGTAAAATTTGGATACTGCATTCACCAAATGATGGGAGCCTAGTAATGTCTCCAAAGCTCCTACCTTACCTGACTGCAGTTCTGGATATATTCCAAAGAAAAAGAAAATTTAATAGTCTCAGGTTGACTTGAACCAGTAGATTGATATTAAGGTCATAGACCCTATGGCTTTAAACATTCTCCCCAGTTTCAATTCTTTTATTTTCTCATTATTTGTCTTTCAGTTCTCTTTATTTACCAACTGCAGTTTTGGCTTACTCCAACTTCTATCACAAGGCAAAAATTTGACTTTCCCTAAACAATTGATTTCAGTGTGGAGAATGTCTCTGCTAACTTGCAAGTGCATGCACAATAGCTATAAAGTTTACTTAAATATGTTAGAACAAAGACAGCTTGGAAGCAAGTTTGCAAACTTTTATGTGCAAGTCCTATGGGGACTCCTTGACCCCTCTTTTCATCAGACAATTCACAGCCCTGCCACCTGCTGCTCATGCAGCTGGCAGTCCTTCTCCAGTTACTTCTCTAAGGCTACCTGGAAGGTCCATCAATAACTAAAACTTTGCTTTTACCTTTAAAACATTTTGAATTTGTAGCAATTTTAGAAAAGAATTGGTGTGCATCATAGTTCTCTGATGACACAAATTTGAGAGCTTCTATAATTTCAATTACTAAATTGTAATTACTTACCTGCTAGCCATCAACTGGTTAATAAACAAGTGAATGGAGTGCCAAGGGCCAGCACTGGTGGGTATTTTTTCTTGTTCTTGGTTCTTTTTGAGGTAGCAGAGGGAAAGAGTGTCAGCAGGGTCCAACTTAGGAGATATTTAAAGTTGTTGTATAATAATAATAAAATGTTCTCCTATCTTAAGTCTATGTCACAATGCTTCAGTAGCTGACCTACCTTCTGAGTTCCTCTAAAGTGGGGAGTTATTTAGCACCTTATCCTAAAAGAGCAAGAGATTAAGTAGCCTTTGTTCTCTCTTCACAGGAATTGTATGGCTTTAACTTTAAGCCTGCTTGTTGAAGTCACAGGAAGAAAAAAAGGGCACATTGAAAAGTGATTTTAGCCTTTATTTCTAAGTTCTAAAAGTGTTTTCTACAAAAGCTCTCTAAAAAAGGGGAAATGGGCTTGTGAGAAAATGAGGATAAGGGGTCTAAGAAAAAGAGGGACAAGGAGAATGCTCTCTTATTTTTTACCTCAATGCTTATGCTTATATATCTTTCAAATGCATGATCCATGGTTTAAAAAGTTCATCACTAGTTTACACATAAATTCAAATCATAAATTGAATAAGAAGTTTACAATAGAGAATGTTTACATACATATTCATTAGGAGTGATTATCTGGGTAAACATTCATCATCAGTTCTGACCTTAACAGGTTCATGGAGAGTTAAAAACCATAAGTTTTTGTGACTAAATATTAGTGAAGTTTTGTATAGATAAACCCAGTCAATATTTTATCTTCTGTCTTCCCACCTATAGTAAATTGTTAGTCCTCCTTTTATGACCTTTGTTTAATGTTTATACAACCTATTGAAATGTGCTCTGAGTAGTAGATACTAGCTTGCTATCTCAGAAGCAATTAACTCATGACACTAAGAGATTGACAAACCTTTCATTGTAGTTTTGATTATTAGAGAGAACATAACAGCAATCCCACTATAAAAGAGCTTAATAAATACTAATATAATTTTATAACTTCTTATAGGATCATCATTAAGAATTAAGAAGTCATCTATTTGTGTATGTAGCATCACGGCAAAATATTACATCTTTGCTGTTCTGCAACGATCTGCTCAAAAAGGTGGGCTAATACCTAGTGGTTGCTATAATATTTAATGATAACAGGGAAACACGTAAATAGCAGGTATCTTTCCTAAAATGAATTTCTCCTGGCTTTGCTTACTGAAGCAAATCCATCATGGATTATAGTCCAAGGGGGACTCATCTGAGGATGATCACCTGCTAGTTATTAGCTTGTTGGCAAAGAAGCATCCCAGAAATCTCAGAAACTTTGCCAGAAGTAAATAAGTCAATAAGTAAAAAAAAAGATAAGAACTCACAGAGACTGACAATACACACAGGACCTGCATAGATTCATACCAGAAAAATTCCTGGTACTGAGAAGAGGAGGTAAGTCATCTATAACAAACTGCAAATGATGACAATGATGATGATGATGATGGTGGTGGTGGTGGTGGTGGTGATGACAACAATGATGAGACTGCACCTGTCTTATTTTTTTCCTTGACTTTTGACAGTAAAAATTCTGACTTATTTGTTCAATCCATGGTAACAATTAGCTTTTCTCATATTGTTGACATAAAATATAAAGAAAAAAAAAACTTTGGTCATGTTTTTCTTGTTGGGAAATTTCTTGTTGGGAATTCTTAATGAGACTGGTAGACCTACAAACAGGTCTAAGTGAGAAAACAAACTGGAAACTACTGCTTAATTAAAGACTTTTAGTGCCCCTTCACAGCCTAATAATAAAATAGATTTTTTTCTTTTTAGTGACCAGTTTCAAGAATGTTATACCACATCTCGTGGTATTAAGCAAAAATAAGAGCAAATAAAGAAAAAGTTTAAAAGAATATAAAGATTTTTAGTCAAAGCAACAATAACAAAATAATGTATGAAGATAAGCCTTAAAAACCCACTCTGCTGGGCACAATAGTCAGGTCCACAACTCTAACTGCTATCTGGAGACCACTCTGGCACCAGGACAAGTAATATATAAAGATAAACATATTAGAATTATACTCAACTTCTCAACAGAGATGCTAAAAAGCCAGTTGGGCCTGCACAGGTGTTTTAAGATTTTAAAGACCACAGATAATATCCAAGACTATTATTGCCAGCAAAACTCTCAATAACTATAAAGAAGAAAACAAGATATTCTATGACAACACTAAATTTAAACAATATACATCTATAAGTCTAGCCCTATAGAAGTTGCTAGAAGTAAAATGCCAACCCGCGTTATTTAATTACACCCAAGAAATCACAAAACACAGAAAATAAATAGTCCTATATCACTTATACCAATGGCAAAGAACACACACACACACATACACACACACACACACACACACACACACACACACACACTATCAAAATAACAGAAATTAGTAACCATTGGTCATTTATATCTGTCAACATCAATGAATGGATCTGAAAACAGGATCTATTATTCTTCTGTATAAATGAAACACACATCAACTTCAAAGATATACATTGCCTCAGAGTAAGGTGGTAGAAAAATTCTGTCAAAACAAATGAATCCAAGAAAAAAAATATCTACCAAAAGGAACTCTCAATTATGAACACCTATGCAACAAATATAAAGACACCTACATTGCTAAAAAGAAACATTACTAAAGCTAAAAATCACACATTGAACCCTACACTTTAAGAGTGGGAGACTTAAACACCCCACTCTCACCAATGAACATGGCATTGAGACAGAAACTAAACAGGGAAATAATGAAACTAACATAATTTATGAATCAAATCGCTCTAACAGATACCAACAGAACATTTCAGCTGCGGACAAAACAATATACTTTCTTCTCAGAATTTCACCAAACCTTCTCCAATATTGACCATATACTCAATCACAAAGCAACTCTCAACAGGTACAAGAAAATTAAAAAAAAAAAAAAAACCCTGCCTGTATCCTATCAGATTTCTCTCAAATGAATTAGAATTATGACATGTTGGACCTTAAAGTGAATGAATGGATCTTCCCTCAGGGCAACCTCCAGTGTAGAGACTTAATGGTACTGATTTCCTTAACAATGAGAGTGGCCTCTTCCTAATAAAAAATTCACTCCAGGAATCCTGATTCCAGAGTATTCTATTCTACACTCTTTCTGGCATCAAAAGTTACCATACACTCTCACATATATTAAAAATAAGAATTCACAGATAACAAAACAAGTATATAAAACAAGTTAATATTTCTTTGATTTACATATTTTAAGTGTTTAAATTACTTTATTATACAAAGTGTGACTTAACAATGTAAATGCTAAGTCTATGGGAAGACTTTCAGTTCTGGCAAAAGCTAATTTCTAAAGTTATCCAATGTTTCATAACAGTGGCTGGGTTGTCTCATTTAGAAAAAAATCATATTAATGAGATAATACAATATAATTTTACCTCTGCTAAGTTAGCAACTTTGGCATGCCAGATATTTAGCTGTTTTTGACAAGTTAGAACTTAACTGGTTAATGTTGTAGAAGTGAATTAGAGTCATCATTGATGAGCTACTGTTTCAATAACACAGACAAAATCCTTTCTCGGGTATTTGTATACAATGAATAAGCCAGTCAATAAACACATTTTTCTAATTGTATATTAGCCCAACTAAATACCTGGGATTCAACAAAAACAGAAACAGCAGAAAGCCTACAAACATAAGGAAAGTGAACATCCACTGAATGACCACTTGGTCAATGAAGAAATAAAGATAGAAATTAAAGACTTCCTAAAATTCAATGAAAATAAATGCCCAAAGTACCTGAACTTATGGGACACAATGAAAGCAGTATTAAGAGGAAAGTTTATAGCACTAAGTGCTTTCATTTAAAAAAAAAAAAAAACAATAGTGACATCTCATACTAGTGACTAAACAGCACACCTGAAAGGTCTACAATAAAAAGATACAAACGCACCCAAGAGGAGTAGACATCAAGAAATAATGAAACTGATGGCTGAAATCACTAAAATACAAACAGGAGAGTGAACAAATCAATCAAAAAAAGATCGCTTTAAGGAAATCAACAAGATAGACAAACCCTTATCCAAACTAAATGAAACAGTAAAGAAAGAATATTCAAATTAACATAATTTGAACTAACTAGGAGGACATAACAGCAGATGTCCAAGAAAATTATATATCTGTGTATATATATATACACACACACACACACATATATATATATATATGTCTTATTTAAAAAATGTTTAATCCACAAAATTAGAAAATCTAAAAGAAATGGACAATTATCTCAATAGATACTGGACAAACTGCTCTTTCATGAGCACGGGCTCTGAGTGTTAGTCCCCAGCTCCTATGTGTCTCGCCCATGGGTCAATCTTTCGATGCCTGGTCCCTACTTACTGGGATGTCTTAGTCTAAAACAATATTTCTACATCACCGCTAAATAGGCACTTTCTCACTAATGACCCATAGTGTAGACTTGCTCTCCTCATTTGTGCCTATTGCAGCCACTGGTTCAGCTGTTTTGCCCGAAAAGTGGACCTGGGACCCCCACTTGCTGCCCCCTCTGCTCTTTAGCTCTGCTTTCGGTTCTCTGAGGGAAAAGTGGGTCTAGCCTCTCCCCTTGTGTCCTGCCAGAGCACCAAATACTCGGCCCTGCCTTTTTGTCCACTATTGTAGTTGCTTTTAGATGTCCCACTGCAACCTTGATTTCACCTTGTTCGAAAGCTGCGTTCCAGCACATACAAGAGAGCCCGTCCCTTTCTCTTTCCTTCTCTATCTCCCTCTTTGCCCAGGACTTATAAAGTGAGTGAGTGCTAGCTATGCAGTCTACCACAATAGCTTGTGTGCGTTGCTGGGATAGGGAACACTTCAGTCTGCTTCCTTTTCCCCACCCACCATAGACTCCAACAACCGGGAAGTCTGGTTCGAGACTTCCAGCTAGTAGGAAGTCCTGCCCCTCGCCTGATCAAAATAAAAACACCATTCCCACTGCCAGCCACCACCTTCAATAGCAGAAACATACAAGTCATTGTCATGGTTCCTAGAGAGCATATCCATGCACACTCCAGCCAGTCCCTCCCTCCCTCCATTGACTAACAATTCCCAAGGCTTGCCAGCCAGTTTAAGATTTGCATTCATATTCTGTCCTGATAGGTGATGATTTTAACCACTGCCATTACATTCTATTCAATTATAATCAATCTATATAGCTCTCAATCCTGTCAGAAGTTTGTTAATTATTAAGTTTATGACAGACAGAATTCCCAAATAACAGTTGAACCAAGATGGTAGTTGGTCTCAGAAGATGTGGACACAGCTACAGGATACTTCTTGGATTGTGATATGATAATCACTGAAAAACACAGTAGACAAAACTGGATACCCTAAGTCAAATGATTTGGCTAAATAAAAGTAAGTCAGTTCTCATGTCACATGTATCATTCCACAGAGAAAAAGTTCTGTGTCTTCTGCACTTGAAAGCCAGGCTAACACTGCCCAAGTTGCCATAGAGACCACAAGAACTGTTGGCTAGTGTACTCTGCCATTTTTTAAATAACTGGTAGATTTTTGTTTATTTCTCAGACTTCTGACTACATTGACAACTAAGGCAACAGCTAGAAAAACAAAAAAAACTTTCACAGATGTAATCTGTTATCTCTTTACCTAAACTCCCTTTCCATTAATTAAATGTTTCAAATTTCCTCTTCTTGCCATGCTGCTGTCCTAACATTATTTAAGTTCCTACAAATTTGACTAACCCTAATTATACATTTCACTATACGATCCAACTTTTTAATCACAAATTCTTTTTCCTTCTGCTACACAAAAGGCTCATCTTAAAGCCTGCTCATGTTGCTAACCATGTTGTTATCTCTTTATAAACGTATAAGCTACAGGAAACCCCTCAAATCTGCTTCTCATGGACCAAATAAGCTCCACCCAGATAAGTACCTCTGCCCAAAGTTCCCACTTACTACTATTCCAGTGGGATTCCTCTGGGTTTCAAAAGTACATCTAAAGAAAAAGAAATCATTCTCCCAAATGTACTTAATCTTATTCTCTACCTATAGTAATGTGTTTTCAACATCTTGTCAAGTCCAGGCACTTAATACATCTAGGACAGCTCTGGAGAAGCAACCTCCAAATCTCCTCTCAGACACAGACACTTCTACTGGCCCTGTTCCTTCTGATCAATCTTCAGACGGTTCCATAGACCCTGGATAGCAAGGAAACAGCTAACTCTCCTAAGATTGGACAAACATAGCCCAAACCCATCCTTCTAGGTTCCCTAGAGAGGTGTCGCTCCAATGCCAGCATGAAGCAGCCAAATATCAAGATGACCCGATTCCTGCTTCCTCATTACCTCTATTTTTAAAACCAAAATGGGGGGATGTTATCATTCTGTCTAAACTCCACCTCACAGTTACCTGGCAACAGGCAGGTATGCTCCTCCCCACAGTTACCTGGCAACAGCCAGGTAGGCCTGACTCACTATAAAAGGAGCTACTTGCCCCCTCCACTCTCTCTTGACTTTCTCTCTCTCTTGCCTCTTGCTCTCTTGATCTCTTGTTTCTCTCCTGTTCTTGCTCTCCCCTTCTCCCTTCCCCTCCCTTCCCCTTTTCTTCATGTGCTCATGACCATGACTCACCTCTACTTCTCTATTCTCCCTCTCTACCTTTCTCTGCCTCTACTACCTTCTTATCTCCCCTCTTCATGCCCTGAATAAACTATTCTATACTGTACTGTGCTGTGGCTCATCCCTCGGGGAAAGGGCATGCCTTAGCATGGGCCTGCTGAGACACCTCCTTCCCCCATACCTCACCACACTACCATAGAACATATTCTCATATATTTATATTTTTATAAACACATAACTTTCAGTGCTACCCTACTGTGTTGGAGATGCCTAAGGGTCCTAATTTGAGCTTGAATACTCCCATTTGCATATGGGTTCAAGTTCTGGCATTCTTTTGGGCCCCTCAGATCTGGGCATAACAAAATGTATTCCAATCAAAAACAAACAAATAACAAAAACAAAGCAAAAACAAAAAGCAAAACAAAACAAAGAAAGAAAGAAAGAAAGAAAGAAAGAAAGAAAGAAGGAAGGAAGGAAGGAAGGAAGGAAGGAAGGAAGGAAGGAAGGAAGGAAGGAAGAAAGGAAGGAAGGAAGAAAGAGAGAACCACAAGGCCAATTGGGTTGAGTGTAGAATTCTTCCAGACGTTCAAAAAAAAGCTAATATCAATTCTCCCTAAATTATTCCACAAATTACCAACAGGAGGAACATTGCCAAATTAATTTTATGAGGCCACAGTTATCTTGATACATAAACCACACAATGGCTCAACAAAGAAATAGAATTTCAGAACAATTTCTGTCATGAACTTTGGTGGAAATATACTCAGTTCAAGTACTTGCAAACTGGATCAAAGAACACATCAAAAAGGTAATCATCCTCCACAATAGAATAAGTTTCATCCCAGGGATTCAGGGATGGTTCAACATAAAAAAAAAAAAAAAAAAAAAAAGTTAAAGTAATCTACCATATAATCAAACTGAAAAAAAAATAATTATCTCATTAAATGCTAAAAATGCCTTTGACAATGCCCACACATCTTCATAACAAAAGTCTTGGAAAGATAGATCAAGGATACAAAGGACGTGTCTAAATAAATAAATAAATAAATAAATAAATAAATAAATAAATAAATAAGGAAACACATAGAAAACCAATAGGCAAATTAAATGCAGCAAAACTTAAAGCAATTCCATTAAAATCAGTGATGAGACAGGCTGTGCACTTTTGCCATATCTACACAATATAGTACTTAAAATTTTTGTTAGAGCAATTAAACAACTAATTGAGAGAAAGCATATATCAATTAGAAAAGAAAGAAGTCATAATATTCTTATTATAGATGATGTGATCGTTTATATATGTGGCTCAACTATTTTTACCAGGTGATTCCTACAGCAGAAAAATACCTGCATTAAAAAAAAAATCAGACATTTCATATCCCTCCTATATAAAAATGATTAATGGGATGAGAAAGAAATCCCTAACAACAACCTTCAAAATAGCTACAAATAATATAAAATATCTTGGTACAACACTAACGAAGTAAGTAAAATATCTGTGTGACAAGAATGTCAAGACTTTAAAGGAAGAAGCTAAAGAAGATATCTATCAGATGAAGGAAAGATCTCTATCAGAGCTCATAGATTGATGAGATTAACAGCAAAAACAGACATCTGTCAAAAAGCAATCTACAGAATCAACAGTTTCCATAAAAGATCCTGAAAGAACAATGCACGACTTCAAGTGGGAAAAAAAAAAACAGAACAAGATAGCTAAAACACTTCTGTACAATATAAGAACTTCTAGAGGTATCACTATTTCTGATTTCAAGGTGTACTACAGAGGGATAGTAATATAAACCAGATGGTATTGGCATAAGAACAAAAAGCTTGTTCAATGGAAACAAATTAAGGAACCAGAAGTAAATCTAGCCACATATGGACACCAGAATTTTGATGAAGAAACCAGAAATATACAATGGAAAGTAGAAAGCATCTTCAGCAAATGACTCTTGGTAATTGGATGCCTTCATGTAAAAGAATGCAAATAGATCTATATTTGTCACTCTCCACAAAACTCAAGACCTAGTGGTCTCAACATAAAACTAGATACACAAAATTTGATAGAAGAGAAATAGGGGAATGAATAGTCTTGAACACTATTGTTCACAGTATTTGGCAGAGGAGATACATTTCTGAAAATAATACTGATAGTACAGGCACTAAGATTGACAATTAAATGGTATCTCATGAAACAGAAAAGCTTTGACAAGGCAAAGGACATGATCAAAAGGAGAAAACAGCAACCTAAAAAAATTGGAAAAAAATCTTTATTAACCCCACATCTGACAGAGTGTGGATATTCAAAATATAGAAAGAACTCAAGAAATTAGACATAAACAAACCAATTAATCCAATTAAAATTGGGGGATGCAGAATTAAACAGAGGATTCTCAACAGAGGTATATCTAAAGAGAAAAAGCACTTAAGTAAATGTTCAACATCCTTAGCCATCAAGGAAATGAAAGTAAAAACTACTCTTAAATTCCATCTTACAAATGTCAAAATGACTAAAATCAAAGACACAAGTGACAACTCATGCTGGCAAGTATGTGGAGCCAGAGGAACACTTTTCCATTGCTGTTGACTTGTACATCTACTTGCTCCTGTCTAAATGAAATACAGGGACAAAGCATGGAGCAGAGACTGAAGGAAAGTCCATCCAGAGACTACCCCAACAGAGGATCCATTCCATATGCAGACACCAAACCCAGACACTATTGCTGACACCAAGAAGTGCTTGCTGACAGGAGCCTGATATGGCTCTCTCCTGAGAGGCTCTGCCAGAGCTTGACAAATACAGATGCAGATGCTGGCAGCCATCCATCGGACTGAGCACAGGGACCCCAATGGAGGAGTTAGAGGAAGGACTGAAGGAGCTGAAGGGGTTTGCAACCCCGTAAGAAGAACAAAAGTATCAACCAACCAGAATCCCCCCAGATGTCCCAAGGTGTAAACTACCAACCAAAGAGTACACATGGAGAGACTCATGCCTCCATATGCATATGTAGCAGAGGATGGACTATCTGGCATCAGTGGGAGGGGAGGCCCTTGCTCCTGTGAAGGCTTGATGATCCAGTGTAGGAGAATGCTAGAGTGGTGAGGTGGGAATGGGTGCGTGGATAGTGAAGCACACTCATAAAAGCAGGGGAAGGGGGGACAGGATAGGGGGTTTGTGGAGGGAAAACTGGGAAGTAAAGGGGATAACATTTGAAATGTAAATAAATAAAATATCCAATAAATAAGGAAAAAAATCATTACTGCAATTTCTCTGAAAATTGTGACTGGATGTACCTCAATTCTCAGGTATACCACTCCTGAGCATATACACGAAGGATGACAAGGACGTTTGCTCAACTATGGCCATAACAACTTTATTAACTGGAAACCACCTAAATGTCCCTCAAATGAAGAATGGGTAAAGAAAATGTACATTACACAGGGATGGGGCAGTGCTTGTGATGTAAATACATAAATATCATCATGAAATTTGCAGGCAAATTGATGGAACTAGAAGTAACCATCCTGAGTGACATTATACAGGTCCAGAAAGACATACATGGTATGTACTCAATTGTAAGTGTATATTAGGTGTGAAGTAAAAGATTACCATATGTACTGGCTGCTTTTGTGTGTCAACTTGACACAAGCTGGAGCTATCACTGAGAAGGAGCTTCAGGAGGAAATGCCTCCATGGGATTTGGTTGTAAGGCATTTTCTCAATTAGTGATCAAGGGTGGAGGACCCATTGTGAGTGGTGCCATCCCTGGGCTTGTAGTCTTGGGTTTTATAAGAAAGCAGGCTGAGAAAGCCAGGAGAAGCAAGCCAGTAAGAAACATCCCTCCATGGCCTCTGCATCAGCTCCTGCTTCCTGACCTGTGTAAGTTTCAGTCCTGACTTCCTTTAGTGATGGCCAGGAATGTGGAAGAGTAAGCTGAATAAACCCTTTCCTCCCCAGCATTCTTCTTGGTCATGATATTTGTCCAGAAATAGAAACCCTACTAAGACAAATTGGTACCAGCATAGTGGGGTATTACTGTGACAACCTGATCATGTTTTGGGGAGGACTGTGGAAGGACTTTTGAACTTTGGGCTAGAAGATGCATTTGTTGTTAAAAGCTCTGTGGAATGTTGGGTAAGAGCTTGGAAGATAATGTTGAGCACAGTGCAGAAGATGGAGGCCTGGCTTGAAAATATTCAGAGGGAAGATTAAAGATTCTTATCAGGGTTGTTGCTATTTTGATTGTGAAGATTATGAGGTTTGGGTTAGCTGGGGCTGAAGAATCAGCAGTGATTTACAAGATTCAAGAACTACTAAAGCAAAAGCATTGCATTACTGAGATTATTGATGCTGGTTAGCTGTAGCTAGGAAATTAGTGGTGATTAAGGAGAGAACAGCATCACTGAGGTGACATCTTCTGGGAAGTGTTTTCTGAGAGCACAAAGAGGCTATATTCCAGAGATAGCCAAGGTTGTACTTCCAGCTGCAGCAGGTCTTGGTAATGTGTAAGAGTCACCCAGGTAGTACTAGATTTGAAGGCATGAAGAAGTCATGAAGAGCATCTGAAACTTGGCACTGTGAGAGGCTGTGGAATGTCATTGGTGAAAGTGCAGCCTCAGTTGCAATTGATGGCACAGGACTAAAGGGGTCATGCAAAGGAGTTGAGGCTTGGCAGCATGAAGAGAGCCTATGAGAGGCAATTGGTAAAGCCTAGTTGCAGCGGAAGACAGCAGTGTTTTGGAGATGCCAGTACCATGAGATGACCACCAAGAACAGCAGCAGCAGTGGAGTACAGGCATCTGGAGCCTAGAAGACAAGGTGTGTGCTACAAAGGGCAGAGCCAGAATAGTGACCCAAGCCCTTGGAGGAATCCAGGAGATGGTGAGAGGATCCCAGACACTGGATGTTTGGAGTTTGATTTTGCTTTTGATTGTGACTGTGCTCTGATATTTTTTGCCAAATTGAAGTAAGAAGCTATTTTAGTGGAGCCCACAATTAACAGACTTTGAATTTTTAAAAGACCTTGAATTTTAAAAGACATTGGATAATTTAAAAGGATTGAACTTTTAATATATAAGTCTGTGGGACTTCTAAAGTTATTTAGATATTGGGGATGAATAAGAAAGTAAGAGTTGAGGCTTAATGGTAATGTGTTTGTGTGTCAAGTTGACAAGGGGTCAATTGTACGGGCTGGTTTTGTGTGTCAACTTGACACAAGCTGGAGTTATCACCGAGAAGGAGCTTCAGGTGAGTAAATGCCTCCATGGGATTCAGTCATAAGGCATTTTCTCAATTAGTGATCAAGGGGGGAGGGCCCCTTGTTGGGGTGCCATCCCTCGGCTGGTAGTCTTGGGTTCTATAAGAGAGCAAGCTGAGCAAGCTGGGAGAAGCAAGCCAGTAAGAAACATCCCTCCATGGCCTCTGCATCAGCTCCTGCTTCCTGACCTGCTTGAGTTCCAGTCCTGACTTCCTTTAGTGATGACCAGCAACATGGAAGATTAACTCAATAAATCCTTTCCTCCCCAACTTTCTTCTTGTTCATGTTTGTGCAGGAGTAGAAACCCTGACTAATACACCATGCTACAATATAGAGACCCAAAGAAGTTAATAAACAAGGAATGTTCAAGGGGAGACTTGTGAATCTTGCTGAGAGAGGGAAACTGGATAAATATTGCAGGTGGATGGTGCAGGGCAATGGTCGGGGAATTGAGTGGGGATGGTAAGAAGAGGGCTCCAGTAGGATGAAGACAGGTAGAGAATCCTGAGAGAGACAAACTGGGATCAGGAGGCATCTCTCCTGTAAGAGGTAAAAACCTATAGAAATGGAAACTCCCAGATATCTATGAGGGTGACCCTACCTGAAACTTCTAGCAATGAGAGTATATGGAACTTAAAATGGCCATCTCCTGTAACCAAGTAATACTTTCAGAGGGGGGACTGAGATACCATCATAGCTACAAAACCTACAATTTGTCCTGTCTACATGTTGTGCTGGGGTTAAAGTGGAACAGAAATTGTGGGAGTGGCCAATCAGTGACTGCTCCAGTTGTAAGACCTATGTCATGCGGGATTGGGGTGAGTGTAAACTTGGAGGCCAGGAACCAGAGTCTCAAGAGAAGCAAACACAAATGGCAATTATACTACTACTACTACTACTATTTTTATTATTATTATTATTATTATTATTATTATTATTATTATTAAAAATAAAAATCAATGCAATGATTTATAATGCTATTCTTCTATACTCATAGACTGGTGTCTAGCCAGTATTCACCCTAGAGGCTTCACCCAGAATCTGATGAAAAGAGACACAGAGACACATAGCTAAACATTAGACAGAGCTTTGGGAACACTGTAGAATAAGGGGAGGAAGGATTGCAGGCAGCAGAGGGTTCAAAAACACAAGAAAACACATAGATCCATAAGGCTCACAGACAGAACTGCCAACCAGGGAGCCTGCATGAGTGTGACCTAGGCCCTCTGCATATATGTAACCATTTTAGAGTGCGATCTTCTTGTGGGACTTGTAACAGTGGAAAAGCTGTCTCTGACTCTGTTTCTTCCCTTTTTGACCTTTCCTTTTACTGGGATGTCTTGACTAACCTTTTTTTTCCCCTCTGTTACATTTTTTTTAAATTATTATTTTATTTACATTCCAAATGCTGCAACATTTCATGTTTCACCTTGCAGAGTTCTCCCTCCCTCTGCCATTTACATCTGAGAAGGTGCCTCCTGGATATCTACCCCCCCCACACACACACACATCAAGTCTCTACAGGATTAGGTACATCTTCTCCCAATGAGACCAGACAAGGCAGCCCTCTGCTACATATATGCCAGAGGGTGGGGAGGGCTGGGACCAACCAGTTTATGCTCTTTGGTTGGTAGCACAGTCTCTCGGAGCTCACAGGGGTCCAGGTTAGTTTTCCTGTGGGTTTGCCATCCCCTCCAAGTTCTTCAATCATTGCCTTAATTCTTCCATACTGGTCCCTGACCTTCATCCTGTGTTTGGATGTGGGTATGTGCATCTGTGTCAGTCAGCTGCTGGTAGAGCCTCTCAGAGGACATTCATGCTTGGCTCCTGTCTGTGAGCACAACATAGCATCAGTAATAGTTACAGGGATTGGTGCTTTCCCCTGAGATTGATTTCAAGTTGGGCCAGTCATTCATCAGCCATTTCTTCAGTCTTTGCTCCATTTTTATTTTCCTGCATTTGTTTTATATAAGAACAATTTTGGATCAAAAATTTGTAGGTGGGTTGATGTCACCATCCCTCCACTGGGACTCCTGTCTGGCTACTGGATATAGACTCTTTAGGTTCCATATCCCCACTGTTGGTCATTTCAACTAAGGTCAAGTGAATCAAGTCCTGGGACCTACTAGGGGTCCCCCTTGCCCTGAACACCAGCAGCTGCATAATTCCATTCATTTTCCAGTTCCTCTGGACCTCTCACCTATCTACCCTCATATTTGATCCTGTCCACTTATTTACCTCCCCCTCTTCTTTCCCACCAAAATTCTTCTCTCTCTCTGCCTCCTGTGTTTATTTTGTTCCTCCTTCTATGTGGTATTCAAGCATCCTCACTTGGGCCTTCCTTCTTTAACTTCTTTGGGTCCTGAGATGTTTCATGAGTATTCTATACTTTTTGTCTAATATCCACTTATCAATGAGTACATACCACACATGCCCCTTTGTGTCTGAGTCACCTCACTCATGATAATATTTTCTAGTTCTATCAATTTGCCTGAAAAATTAATGATGTCATTATTATTATTAATTATTATTTATTTATTTATTTATTTATTTATTTATTTATTTATTTATTTATTGGTTTTTTCGAGACAGGGTTTCTCTGTGTAGCCCTGGCTGTCCTCGAACTCACTCTGTAGACCAGGCTGGCCTTGAACTCAGAAATCTACCTGCCTCTGCCTCCTAAGTGCTGGGATTAAAGGCATGTGCCACCACTGCCTGGCTATTATTCTTTTTTTACAGTCCAGTATTTACCCCCTCCTGTTCTGCCCTCCAACTGTTCTTCATCCCATTCCCCCTCTTCAGTCTCAAAGAGGATATCACCACCTCCCCATCACCACCACACCAGACCTCCCCACTCCCTGAGGCCTCAAGTCTCTCTAGGGTTAGGTGCATCTTCTCTCACTGAGACCAGACCAGGCAGACCTCTGCTGTATATGTGTCAGGGGCAGAATATCAGCTAGTATATGCTGCCTGGTTGGTGGCTTATTGTCTGAGAGATCTCAGAGGTCCAGCTTAGCTGAGACTGCTGGTATTCCTGTAGTGTTGCCCTTCAACTCAGCTTCTTCCAGCTTTTCCCTAATTCAATAGCAGGCTTTCCCTGCTTCTGTGCATTATCAGTTGGGTGTAAATATCTGCATCTCTTTCAGCTGTTTGTTGGGCCTCTCAGAGGGCAGCCATGTTAGACTCCTCTCTGGGAGCACACCATAGCATCAGTAATAGTGTCAGGCCTTGGAGTCTCCCCTTGAGCTGGATCCCAATTTGGGTTGATGCTGAACCTCACATTGGAAGACCCAGCTATACTACTTGTGATGGTTCATATGTGTTAAGCCCAGGAAGTGGCACTCTCAGAATGTGTGGCCCTGTTGGAGTCAGTGTGCCACTGTGGATGTGGGCTTTAAGACCCTCATCCTAGCTGCCTGGAAGCCAGTATTCTGCCACCAGCTTTCAGATGAAGCTGTAGAACTCTCAGCTCTGCCTGCATCATGCCTGCCTTGATGCTGCCCTGCTCCTACCTTGATGATAATAGACTGAACCTCTGAACCTGTAAGCTAGCCAAATTAAATGTTGTCTTTTATAAGACTTGCCTTGAACATGGTGTCTGTTCACAGCAGTAAAACCCTAACTAAGACAGAAGTTGGTACCAGGGACTTGGGTATTGCTGTGATAGGCTTGACTATACTTTTGTTTGGAAGAATGTGGATTTGGGAACTTTGGATTTGGAAAGTCATGGAATGTTTTACGTGGGACTAAATGAGCTATCCTAGTAGGAATATGGAAGACTTTTATTGCTGTGAGTGATTCAAACTGTTCAGACCTGGCCCAAGAGGTTTTAGTAGAGAAGAATTTCAGTATGTGGCTTAGAGGCATTTTTGTGGTATTTTGGTGAAGAAGGTGACTTTCTTTTGCCCTTGTCTGAAGAATCTGCTTGAGACTAAAGTGAAGAGACTCATTAATTGCATAGAAAAAGGAAGTCCCATTATATATAAATGCCCATTATAAACTTTGTTCTCTGGTTAAGTCTCATGAAGGGCATTTTGAATAAGCATAGCAAGCTTAGGAAAGAAGAGTACAAAATATATGGTTCCAGTATTAATGGAGCACAAGGAAGTGAAATGGAGCTGAATCGTGTGTTAATTTATATTAAATTGAATCAAGGGAGTATTGTGGATAGCCCTGGGGCTTTTTGTATTCTGTTAATTCTGCCTTCCTGGGAGGAGATTCAGACAAGGAGTGAGTTACACATGTGACTTCTTGTGAACCAATCCTCTAATGAATAAAGGAGCCAATCACTGGGTGCGTAGGAGGGACTTCCAGGTCGGAGAGGAGAAAAGTGGAGGAGGAAAGAGAGAGGGTACTTTTGGAACAGGGACAGCAGATAGGTAAGATGTAGCTACTAGAGTCTCTTGGTATCATGGCAGATCTGCAAGGACTTGTCACCAGAGGAATCAGATTTTGTTAAGGCTTACAAGATTAGGTTTTAGTTGTTGCACCCAGAGATTGAGTTACTATTGTTTCTGAGCTAGGTTTGTGTTGCATTTTCATTCACGTGTGGCTTGTCTGGGTTCCAGAGAGAAAGGTACAGCATCAAAGAGTGGGTTTGCCTGATGTGCACCACAGAGGCCATGGGGTTATTGAAGCATGGGGCTGGCGTGGTAGTGACCTGCCAGTGGGAACCTAGTGAGCTGGGTGGAGATCACATGGAGCTCAACAAGGTAAAAGCAGGTTGGACATTGCTTACCAATGCATGGCTGGCCAACCCTCCAGGGATGAGAGAACCAGGGCATAGCATGGGAACATGTTATATATTCCTTCTTTTTCCATATTTCCTGCAACAAGGGAGTAGTGACCGTGTGGCCAGATCCCACTCAGCTATTTAGGTCTAGGCATGATGTTGCACACTTTTAATCCCAGGAGACAAAGCCAAGCAGATCTCTAAGTTCAAGGCCAGCCTGAGAAAGAGCAAGCACTAGGTAAAGAAAAACTTAAGTCTAGGTATAGTGCTATACTCCTTTAATCCCAGGGTAATGAGCCATGCAGATCTCTGAGTTCAAGGTCAATCTACAAAGCAAATTCCAGCACAGCCAAGCTTACACAGTGAGGGAGTTGGAAAACAGAAAGCTGGTAATAGAATAAAGAGGACCATGTTCCAGCCCCAGCGAGCAGCCAAACATGGCAGATTCAGCCATGTGGCTCTGGCTTTAGAGTCAAATGTAGAAAGGACTACTGGGAAAATAGATGCTGGTTAGCTGGAGCTAAAATTTAGTGGTGATTAAGAAGAGAATAGCATCATTGAGAAAAACTCTTCTAGGAAGTATTTTTTGAGAGCACAAAAATCTGTGTTCCAAAGATAACCAAGGTTGTATCTCATGAAGAATCTGTAGTTGGTAATGTATAAGAGTCACCCAGGTGGTGCTGGATTTGAAGGCATGAAGTGGTAATGAAGTGCAGCTGAGGATTGGTGTTGTGAGAGTCTATGGAAGGTCATTGGTGAAGGTGTAGCCTCAGTTGCAGTTGACACCCCAGGATTGAAGGGATCATGCAAAGGAGTTGAGGCTTGGCCCCATGAAAGGAGTCTATTTGCAGCAGAAGATGCCAATTTATCAGAGATGCCAATACCATGGGATGATCACCAAAAACAGCAGCGGTAGTGGAGTGGAGAAGGCAGTGCTGAAGAAGTGATGCCAGTCTTTTGGAGGAGCCCAGAAGATCATGTGTGTATCCCAGACATTGAAACAAGAAACACTAACATTGAAGTTTTGGTGGAGACCCAAAGATGTTTGCAATGACAGAACAATGGGCTATCTGCTGAGGAAATCTGCTAAGAGGGAGGGAGTGGAACCAGCCCAGGAGAAAGAAGTTTGTTGCAGTCAACAAAAATGAAAAAGGAGTTGGAAATTTGGAAACTGCTTTGACATCAGACATGGAGATGCAGAGTTTGGAATTTACCCAACTGCTTTCCTGTCTTGCTCTGTGGATTTGATAAATCTCAGAAGAGACCTTGAACGTTAGACTTTTAACATTGTTGATACTGCTATAGCCAATGAGGACTTTGGAAGTTGGACTAAATGTGTTTCTTATTATGCTATGGGTAGGTATGGCCCCCACAGACTCATGTGTTTGAACGAGCTTATGGGGGCTAGGGAGTTGAATGTGATTGTTTATATATGCTCAGCCCAGGAAGTGGTTCTTTTAGAATGTGTGGCCCTGTTGAGTCAGTGTGTCACTGTGAATATGGGCTTTAAGACCCTCATCCTATGGCCTTGTTGGACATCAGTGGGGGGAGAGACCCTTGGGCCTGAAGATGTTCTATGCCCCAGTATAGGGAAAGGCTAGGGTGGGAAGAGAGTAGAGGGTGGGTGGGTGGGGGAGCACCCTCATAGAGGCAGCAGGAGGGGTGAAGGGATAGGAGGATTCTGAAGGGGAGACTGGGAAACAGAAAAACATTTGAAACATAAATAAGGAAAATATCCAAAAAAAATCAAGGAATAATAATAATAATAATAATAATAATAATAATAATAATAATACCCTCATCCTAGCTGCTGGAAGCCAGTATTCTGCTAGAAAATTACTTCAGTCAGTTATTTTCCTGACTGTGTTAATATGGTTTTTAAAAAGTACAGCTCTTACCTTGAATGGAATAATAAAATAATTTATTCTAGATCTCAATTTGAGTGATCATAGCCCAAAAACAGATTTAAGTTACTTTAATTTCGATGTTCTTACATGCATGAAGTTTTATAGTTTAATTGAGCAAAGACTGTCATAAATCAGGGCAGGTTTAAAATACAGTACTGTGTATATCAGAGAGGCAGTTATAGCAAGACAGTTTCAGCTACTATCTAATTACATTCTTATCCTTTAGAATGGTGAACTGTTACATTAATAGATCTCAGAAGGTATTTTTTGTTTGTTTGTTTGTTTTTAACTCAGAAGATTTTTAGTTCAGACACAGAGATTGACAAGAAATAGCTATTCAGGAGGCTTAAGCTAGCTTGAGAACTGGTAACTAACCTCTGGGTCTACAACATTCCAACCTTTGAACATCCCTGTAATTCTAACCAGACACAGTTTATTTCTCAGAATTTTTTTGACAGTTCCATTCGATGACCACACATCACATTTTGTATGTGCAGGATGCTACATATTATTGATTTAATATTAAAGGTTCCTTGTACTCAGGAAGCTCTTATCTAAGATCAAATAATAATGAGACTGATCAGCAGTCAAGACAGAAATTTTTAACATCCAGTAAGAAATAAGCCCTCAGGATTATATCAAAATTATTAGCAATCAAAAAAATAAACATAAAATAATTACACCTGATTTCTCAACAGAGGTTCTAAAACCAGAAGGGACTGGACAGTTGTTCTTCATGTTCTAAATAATCGCAGATATGGGCCCAGACAACTATACCCAGCAAATCTTTCAATCACTATAGATGGAGATAACAAGAAATTCTTTGACAATGTCAAATTTAAACAGTATCTGTGGTGGTTTGAATAAAATTGTCCCTGAAGATTCATATGGACTGGGATTTTTAGGAGGGAAGGACTTGATTGAGTAGATGTGGCATTTTTGGAGAAAGTACAACTTTGTTGGAAGAAATGTGTCACTAAGTGGTAATCTTTGAAGTCTCAGAATCTTATGTCAGTTCAAGTGTCTCACAGTCTTTTCTGCTGGCTGTATGCTACCATGCTTCCTGCTATGATAAGGGACTAAATGCCTGAACTGTAAGCCAGCACCAATTAAATGTTTTATTTAGCAAGTTGTTATGGCTGTGGTATGTCTTTACAGCAATAAAACTCTAACTAAGGTAGAAGTTGGTACCAGGGACTGAGTTATTGCTGTGATCAGCCTGACCATACTTTTCTTTGGAGGAATATGAACTTTGGAGCTTCATAATTTATGATTAGAAGAGCAATTGAATGCTTTAAGAAGGGCTTAATGGGTGATACTATTAGAAGCATTGGAGATAGTGGTACTGAGGGTGATTTGAACTGTGGAGGCCTACATATGGAGGTTTTAGAGGGTAGAAATCTTTGTAAGTGGCCTAGCAATTGATCTTGTGTGATTTTTGTAAAGAATTTGGCTTCTTTTTGCCCTTGTCTAAAGTATCTGCCTGCATAAAGCTAAATTGGAGAATTTGTCTTGGCAGAGGAAATTTCAAAACAGTCTGGTATTGAGTTGGTCTTGTGACTATTAGTGTTCACTTTTATGAAGATCAATAATACAAAAAGGCAAATTGAAAAAGGAAAGTTACAAAATGTACAATTTGATGAACATTTCAGAACCAGAATGTCTTGTTTTCAAGGAGTGGTGAACTCAGGGCAAGATCCCAAACAGCTAAGCCCATGCCTAATCCAGTGAGGTCAAACTTGGCTGCCAGAGAGGAGTCTCATTTTCTGGGATTGGGAAAAGGTGGGTGGTCTCAAGGTCCTCTGGAGCATGATCCTGTTAGGGTTGACGTCTATGAAGAAGAGTCATTTTTAGATGGAGGGATGAAAGGTTTGAGGTGAGACAGGTGGACCCAATGAGAGAGTCTTTCAAGTTTAGCAGCTGTAGGGGTCACAAGAATTACCTTAAAAGTGCCCTGCCATTTGGTAGAGAGGGATGAGGGCTGATGGTCTGGAGGGGATAGAAGGACTTGGTCTCCCATGTTGACAGGCAATAGACAGGAGATAGTGTATAGCTGCAGTAGATGGTGGTCAGCGAAGTTCCATAGGAGAGAACGGAGGTGGCAAAATAATAGGGTGAGTAGATGGTCTGGGAGGGGAGAGCATTTAGGTGAAAGACCAGAAGTTAGGACTGGATGTTCATACATGAGTTCAAAGGGTGAGATGAGGAGAGGTTGCTCGGGAAGAGATCATAGCCTGAGAAGAGTCAGAGGTAGCAGTTTTACTCAATCAAGGTGAAGTTCCTGTGACAGCTTAACAAGAGTGGTTTTTAAAGAGCGGTTAGTTCTTTCTACCTTTCCTGAAGAGTGAGGGCAGTAGGGAATATGAAAATGTCAGGGGATGTCTAGGGTATTAGATAGAATTTGAGAAATCTGAGAAGTAAATTCAGGACCATTGTCTGACTGAGGGGAGGCTGGGACCTCAAACCGGGGGATGATCTCTAGGAGAAGGAGATCAGAGACTGTTTAATCCCATTTCTTAGTTGTAGGAAATGCCTCTACCCACCACGAGAAGATGTCCACCAAGACCAGGAGGTATTTGATGCATCTGACAGTGGGCATGTGGGTAAAGTCAAATTGCTAGTCAGTTCCAGGAAGGGAACATCTAGCCTGATGGGTAGGAAAAGTGGTGGTACAAACCTTGAGTTGGAGTCTGACATCTGACAGATTTTTGCAAGAAGCAGTGATAGATTTTAAGAAACTTAAGTCCTCAGGAGTAGGCTGTAAGTGGGTCTTGACAAAAGAAGACAATGCTTGGCTGTTGCGGTGAAAGAGTTGGTGAAGATAGGACAGAGTTTGGTGAGTGTCAGGGGGTAAAGGTGGGGATTTGCATTGCAATGTGAGGATGTCCTAAGGAGTGTGAGATGAATCCAGGCCCCTAAGGGCCACAGCTCTAGCTGCCTCATTGGCTTGGTTGTTTCCCTTGGAGACAATAGAGTCATCCATCTGGCGGGATGTGCAGTAGACAATCCCAATAGCTGTGGGGAGATGGGAGACCTTTAGCATGGCCATAATGTGGTTTGCATTAGTTATTGATTCTTCTTTAGAAGTATGTAACCCAAGCTCCTTCCAGATAGCAGCATGGGACAGGAGGATATGGAAAACATATTTGGAATCTGTGTAGATGCTGAGGGATTGTTTCTATGCCAGTTGAAAGGCACTGGTAAGGACTATTTAGTTCAGCCTGTTGATTAGTAGTGTGAGTAGGAAGGACCTGTCTCTCAATCACCTCAGTGTCTGACACTATGGCATAGCCGGCCTTTCTGGTACCTTCATATAGAAAGGAGCTTCCATATGTATACCAAGTATAAGTGGCTTGAGGCAATGTGCCCTCCTGTATGTGTGAAGGATGAGGTAATAGTTTCAGTGCAGAAGTGAGATAGGGAGAGGTTAGTATTAGGTCGAGGAAGAAGATTGGAAATATTAAGAGGTGGGCATGATTGGAAGATGAGTGTGGAGTCTTCTATTAGAGCTACCTGAAGAGAAAGAACCCTGGAGGGAGGTAGAGTCTGTAAGCCTTTGTAAGTTAGGAGTTGTACAGGTTATGAGAAGAGAAGACAGTTATAGGGAACCCCAAGGTTAGTTTTTTTGACTCTTGAATAAGGAGTTCAGTGGCTGGTAAGGTAGGAATACAAGGTGCCCATCCCTGGATGATTAGATCTAGTTTTTTGGATAAGTATGCTACAGGTGCAAAAGAATGTCCCAGTTGGTGATCTAAGACTCCAAGGCCAAATCCCTCCTTTTCAGTTACATAGAGGGAAAAAGGACAAGTCAGGTCAGGAAGATGTAAGGCTGGGGCCTTCAGGAGAGCCTGCCGGAGCCATTGAAAGGGCTTGGTAACAGGTTTGACAAGAGGTTCGTGGGTGGGACCTAACACTGCTTCATATAAAGTGTGAGAAAGGAGGGAAAATAAAGGAACCCAGGAAAGTCAAAAGCTAGCCATTCCTAGGAATGATAAAATCTCGTCCTTTGTAGAAGGAACGGTTAGAGACTGAATCAGATTCTTTCTATCTAACGTAATAGTCTTGTGGGTTGGGGTAATAGTCCCAAATAGGTGGCATGAGGAGTGGACAGTTGTACTTTAGAAGGTGAGACCCTGTAGCCTCAACTGGAGAGGAATTTTAGAAGAGCAGAGGTGTCTGCTTGGCTAATCTCTAGAGGGGGGCTTCAGAGTAGGATATCATCTACGTAAAGTATAATCTTAGATTTAGGGAGAGATAAAGAGAGTAAGTCAGAAGCTAGGACATCCTTGAGATCTAGGACTGAGAAATGGGAAGTTCCCAAGCGGATAGAGGAAAATAAGAGTACAAGAGTTAGCCACAACAGGATGGAGGGGAAACTCTGCAGAATTAATGCATCTGAGATCTTGAACCAGTCAATAGGTACCATTAGGTTTCTTAACTGCTAGTATAGAAGTGTTAAAGGGAGAGGGGGGGGGCGAGGAATTTTTTTCCCTAAGAGGTCAGAAATTATAGGCTTAAGTTTCTGAGGCTCTGGAGAGAGAGTGGGTATTGAGCCTGGGTGATGTACCTGGTAGAGTCCAGTAACTGGATGACAACAATAGAATTGTGTTTAGCAATGAAGGGATTCTAGATGTCCTAAACTCGGGGGTTCACCTGAGAGGCTGTTAAAGGAAACAACATGTTAGTGCTAGTAGGTTGACTGGCTAGGAGAAGGGACAGAGGAACTGCTAGTGAGCTTGGGTTTAGGCGAATTGGTGAGCAAAGGAAATAGAAGCTCCCAACTTAGCTAAAAGATCTCTTCCCAATAAGGGGGAAGGACATGTCAGCACTACCAAAACGGAATGGGTGAGAAGTACACCCATAAAAATAAAACTAAGTGGTGGGGCCTAATGAGGGAGATAAGGTTGTTCTCCTACCCCAACAATAGGAAAAGTCGAAGGTGAAGTGGGTCCCCAAAACTCCGTCAGGACAGAGTAAGTGGCCCCAGTGTGCAAGAGAAAGGAGATGGCCGCCCACATACCATGATAGCTACCGGGAGCTCCCTGCTAGTTATATGCGTGGTCGGGTCAAGAGAGTTCAGGTCCTTTCAATCATCCATAACCAAGTCTAGGAGGTCGGCTGAAGGGTTACCTGGGAGTGACATACCTTTGTTCTTCATCACATATGGGCAGTCAACAGCCCAATGTCCCTCCTGATGGCACCTAGAACATGGTCCCCTTGGCTTGTTGAGGTTGGGGCAGGCCCTCGCCCAATGACCTTGTTGACCACATTTATAGCAGGGGGCTGGTGGACTCTGATCCTTAGAAGACCAAGACTACGGGTTAGCAGCTAAGGCTGTTCAGACAGCCTTTGCCAGCATGTGGTATGTTGTGATTTGGCTTTCTCACCCCTCTCATGGTACACCTTGAAGGCCAGTGCCAAGACTTCTGCCTGTGGAGTCAGGGGCCCCCTCTCCAACCACCTAAGTTTAGCTTTTATGTCATGGTAGGGAAACAATTAGGTCATTAGAAGTTGCTTACCTTCTGGGTTTTCAGGATCTAAATTAGTGTATTGAAGTAGAACCTTTGTGAGGCCTTCTAAAAAATGGGATGGGTTCTCCTGTTTGTCCTGGACAACGTCTTGGAGTTTTTCAAAATTTACTGGCTTTAAAGCTGCCTTTCTTAGGCCAGAAGATGGCATGCAATAAACCTGTCTCTGGCTAAGATACCACCTGCGGAATTGTAATTCCATCGAGGCACTGCCTCAGATCCCACTGGATATGTTCTGTATGATGAATTTCATCTGAATTCATCTTGTCTCCTCCCAAACTTGCCTCCATTCCTCAGGAAATAAAGAATCATATGAACATCATGGAAAGTCAAGCTATAAGATTGAATGATGTACTGGAACTCCTTAATAAAGCTGGAAGAGTTAGAAGTAGACGAACCCAGTCTTTTTTCTATTTGAGAAAGTTCACTCAGTGAGAATGGGACATGTACTCTGACCAGACCATAAACTCCAACACTTCCCTTAGAGGAAGGACTGGTGCTGGGTCAGGTGTCTCTGGAGGAGAAGGAATTGGGGGTTTGGCTGTGGACACGTGATAGGAGGGGTGAAAGTCGGCGCCAATGCAGGGCGATTGAAGTAACCTGCAGCTGGCACAGAAGGAGGGGAGGAGTTTGAGAGGTTGAGTTAGTAGGCCCTGGGGTATCCTTGTAAGAAGGAGAAACTGAGGCAACAGTTTGGGTTTAGGCAGTGTGGAAGGTTGTGCGGAAGCAGGTCTGAGGCAGAAGGGAGGAGGTTCGTTAGCTGGGTCTAGAGTTGTGGAGTCGTCTAGTGGTGGATGAATAGGTTTCATGTCTAAGAGAAGTTGGGATGGAGAACAAGCAGAACATATAGAAGGCTGAGGGTGAAGATATATGAAAGCTTGGATATATGGGATTTCCTTCCATTTACTGGTCTGCTGGCAGTATGTTTGGAGATCTCTAATCTAATCATGCCTAATGTGCCATTAGCTGGCCATTTGAAACCATTTTCTAAAGAGTTCTGAATCCAAACCTTATTTACCAATGTTGTAATAAAAAATGATCTGGGCGGGGATGGTCAGCGACTCCAGAAACCATACCAAGCCAAACAGTTCCACGTGGGGGGTTATTGGAAAAGGGGGGGCAAGGTAGCAGAGAGAAGAGAAGGGGAAAAAGAGAGAGAGAGAGAGATCAGAGGGGTCTTCCGTTTATATATGGAGAGTGACATAGCCACAGGTAAAGGTGGGTTGTGGGCCAAGTGGATTCTGGGAATATGGTGGCTCTTGCCTTGGCAACAGGTGGGCGGGTCGAGCTGTCACCTGAGTGTGACATCACCGGTTTGGCGGTCCTCATGCCAACAGAATCTCCCTCTATAACTGAGGAAAGTTGCTGAGGTGAGACATGTGTCAGGGGTGTCTTTGCATAGCTTAGGCCTAGGTAGAACATTTTGTGAAGCTATAAGGTGAAGCCTGGATCATCTTGGAGATCCCAAAATGTTGGAGATGCCAGAGTCATTGGATACCTCCCTAATAAATCTTCAAAAAGGGAATTGAAACAGGCTAAGGGAAAGAAGTGTGTTACAGTAAAAAAAAAAAAAAAAAAGTCAAAATACTTAGAAATTTGAAGAGTGCTAGGTCATCAAACATGTAGATGCAGAGTTTGGAGTCTGCCCAGCTGTATTTAAATCATGTTTTGGCCCCTATTTCCTCATTATTTAGAGGAAATAGAAGGTATAAAGAAAACACAAGGGATGGAAATTCTGGAAATATAAAATGTAGGTAAGGGAGCAGGAACTACAGAGGCAAACATCACCAAAAGAATACAAGAGGTGGAAGACAATGTGTTTCCTGTGCCACTGTATGTTGGAAATATTTGATCTGATTATTCAATCCAATTTTACAGTGCTTACAAGTTTGGGATAGCATGAGTCTCAGTAGACACTTTGACTTCTAAACAATGCTCACACTGTGACAGACTATGAGAACATTTGAAGTTTTACTAAATACATCATTCATTATAATATTGCTACAAGCCGATAAGGACCAGGGAGTAGAATGTTATATCAATAATAATGGCTCTGAAATGTCCATAGGGAGTGTTATGAGCTATAGCCCTGATGGAGTAGGTGGGACACTGTTGCAGAATGTACTTCACTTTCTGCTCCTGCTGCCTGGGAATCCAGATTTTGAAATCTCAGCTCCTTCTCTAGCACTTTTTTATCTGCATGCCACCATGCTTCCTGCCATGATGATAATGGACTACACCTTTGAACTCTAAGCTGGGCCCAAATAAATGTTTTTTTTTTTTCTTCTTCTTCTTCTTCTTTGTAGGAATTGCTGTGGTCATTATATCTTCACAGTAATAAAACTCAAGCTAATATAAACCTTTGGTATCCTATCAGACCACCATGGAGTAAAGCTGAGTTTCAACAACAGAAACAACACAAAGTCTACAACACTTTTCTGAATGACAACTGGGTTAAAGAAGCAATAAAGACATTAAAAATTTTCTAGAAGTCAATGAAAATGAATGAACAGCATACCAAATTTTACAGGACACAAAGAAAGTGGTACTAAAAAAAAAGACTTTATAACACTATTTGCCTTCATAAAGAAATTGGAGACATCTCAAACCAGCAAGTTAACAATACACCTGAACGTACAAGGAAAAACTGAAGCAAACATAGCAAAGAGGAGGAGACAAGAAAATAATCTGTAGTCATTCAGTGGCCATGGATGAACTGGGTTACCTGAAAGGGGGGCTGGAAATGAAAAGGACAGGGTGCAAGAGAAGGATGAAGCCAAGACAAAGTTTCTTATCAAGGCTCAAAGTTTAATAAGCCCACATGCCCCATCCACTGTTTCAGCTGGATTGAGTTGCAAAGCAATCTCAGCAGGCAGTCTACTCCTGTAGGAAATTGCAGGTGTGGCAATGCAGAAGACTCCACCTGTGTCCAACTGTGGCAAATACTAAGGTCTATTTAGCCTGCTCAAAATCTGGGGGAAGGGCACAATAATCAAACTGAGGGATGAAATAAATAAAATGGGAACGAAGAGAAGAATACAAAGAATCAAGGTAACCAAGAGTTGGTTCTCTCTGAAAATCAACAATATAGATACACCCTTATCCAAACTTACCAAGAGAAACAGAGGTAATAACAAAATCAGAAATGAAAAGGATGGTATAACAATAGATACTAAGAAAATCCAAAAAGTCATTAGGGACATACTTCCAAAATCTATATTCTACATAACTGGAAATTCCAAAAGACATGGATAATTTTCTTAACAGAAACCACTTACCAAAGTTAAATTGAGATCATATGAACAATTTAAATAGGCCTATAACTCTCAAGAAAATAAAAGCGGTCATTAAAAGTCTTCCAATAGCAACAACAACAACAACAAATGCCCAGTGATAGTTGAGTTTTAGACTTCCAAGGAAGATTTAATGATAATATTCTTCAAATTATTCCAAAAATATAAAGTGGTCAGCCATCTTCACAAATGTGACCAGTTACCCTGATACCCAAATCACACAAAGGATCAACAAAGAAAGAGGGTTACATACCAAACTACCTCAGGAACACTGATGCAAAAATAATCACTAAAACACTCATAAAACCAATCTATGAACACGTCAAATATATCATCCACCATGATCAAGTAGTCTTCATCCCAGAGATGCAAGAATGGATAAGTATAAAAAAACAAAACAAAACAAAACAAAAACCTATCAATATAATCCACAATATAAACAAACTCAAAGAAAATAAAAGAAAAACTGTCTCAGTAGATGCTGATAAAGCATTTGAAAAAATTCAAAGACCTTTCCTAAAATTCTTGGAAAGATCAGGGATACAAGTGACATACCTAAACATAATAGAGTTAATTGACAGTATTCCTACACCAAAGTCAAATTAAAAGAAGAGATTCTCAAAGCAATTCAACTAAAATCAGGTACAAGATAAGGATATATTCTCTCTATATATCTACTCAATATACTAATGGAATTTCTAGCTAATCCAGTAGAACAACTAAAAGAAATCAAGGGAATACAAATTGTAAAGGAAGACGTCAAAGCATTGCTATTTGAAGATGATATGATAGTATATGCTAGTGACCCCAAACATTTTACCAGGGAACTCCTACAGATGATAAACAACTTCAGTGAGGATGTTAGATACAAGATTAACTCAAACAAATCAATAGACCTCCTATGTACAATTTTTAAAAATACTGAGAAAAAAATGTGAGAAACAACACATTTCACAATAGTCAGAAATATTATAAAATATCTTGAGGTAATCTCTAACAAAAGAGCAAAACCCCTGAATGATGAACTGACATAGCAGTACAAGCCTTTAATCTCAGCACACAGGAGGATTTCAAGGTCAGCCTGGTCTACAATGCAAGTTTCAGGCCAGACAGTGGTATGCAAATAAATACTGCCTCAAAAGCACATACAAAGAAGACCTATAGGACAATAACTTTAAGTCTTTGAATAAAGAAAGTTAATTGAAGAAGATATTAGATGATGGAAAGATAGTCCATGATTATGGATTGGTAGGATTTACCAAAAGCAATCTAGAGACTCAATAATATCCAATTTATATTTCACCACCATTCTTTAAGGACCTTGAGAGAACAGTACTCAACTTCATATGGAAAACCAAGAAATCTAGGATAGCTAAAATGGTTCTGTGCAATAAAAGAACTTCTAGAGGCATCACCATTTCTGATTTTAGGTTATACTACAGAGCAATAATTTTAAACTCTGCATGGTGTTGGCATAAAAACAGACAAGTTGATAAATGGAATCAAATCAAGAACCCAGATGTAAATCCACACACGTGGTCACTTGATTTTGATATAGAGTGTGGAAATATACACTAGACAAAAAAATCAGCTTCAACAAATTTGGCTGGTTTAACTGGATGTCTGTATGTAGAAGATTGCAAATGGATTCATTTTTATTAACCGGCACTAATCTCAACTCTAAGTGGATCAAACACCTCAACATAAAAGCAGATACACTGAAACTGATAGAAGAGAAAGTGAGGAATAGCCTTGTATGCATTGGCACAGTATACAACTTCCTGAATTTAATAGAACCGCGGTAGTACAAATATTAAAATTGAAAATGAATAAATGGAACCTTATGAAACTGAAAAGATTCTCTCAGGCAACAGACAATATAAATAGGATAAAAAGGAAGTTTACAGAATGGGAAAAGATTTTCACCAACTCGTAACTGAGATAGGGATAATATGCAAAATATAAAAAAACCCAAGAAACTAGACATCAACAAATGAACTAACCTAATTAATCTATGATGTACAGATCTAAATACAGAATTCTCAGCAGAGGAATTTCAGCTGGCCTCCAAAACATTTAATATGTCTACTCCAACAAGACCACACCTCTTAATAATGCCACTCCCTGGGCCAAGCATATACAAACTATCACATTCCACTCCCTGTCACCCATAGGCTTATTAAAATACATGAGTCTAGGGGGGTGCATATCTAGACATAGCATAATAAAAAATTCCAACTTCCAAAGTGCCCATAGTCTATAACAGTCTCAACAATGTTAAAAGTCCTAAGTTGAAAGTCTCTTCTGAGATTCATCCTATCACTTAACTGTAATCCACAAAGCAAGAAAGGAAACCAGCTGGGCAAACTCCAAACTCCAGACCCTCCATGTCTGATGTCAAAACAGTCTTCAGATCTCCAACTCCTTTTTCATCTTTGTTGACTGCAACAAACTTCTTTCTCCTGGACTGGCTCCACTCCGTTAGCAGCAGTCCCTGGCAGGTATCCCACATCTCTGGCATCGTTACCATCTTGGAGTTTTCCAAGTGACCTTCAACTTCCCAGCTTCTTGATCTGATGTCTGATATTCACAAATGATCTTCTGGGCTCCTCCAAAGGGCCTTGATCACTTCTTCAGCTCTACCCTCTGTAGCACCCTAAGCTCTGGTTGACTCTACTCCAGTGCTGCTGCTCCTTTGGTGATCATCCTATGGTACTGATATCTCCAATAAACTGGGGTCTTCTGCTGCAACTATGCTTCACCAATAGCCTCTCATAGACCCTCTTCATACTGCCAAGCCTCAGCATCTTTCATGTCCCTTTAAACAATAGGCCATCAACTGCAACTAAGGCTGCACCTTCACCAATGTCCTTCCATAGCCTCTCACAGAGCCTAGCCTTGGCTGCTATCTATGACCCCTTCAATCCTTCCAAACCAATACCACCTGAGTGACTCTCACACATTACAAAGTTCACCTGCAGCATAAGGTACAACCTTGGCTATCTCTGCTCTAAGGTAAAAACAGCTTCTTTGTGCTCTCAGAAAAATACCTTCCCTGAAGATTTCACCTCAATGGTGTTGGTCTCTTCTTAATCACTGCTAATTTCTTAGCTCTGGCTATCCAGCATCAATTGTCCCAGTAGTCAGAGTCATATGGTCAAAGCGGCCTAGTTCTGCTGCTTGCTGGGGGATGGAGCATGGGCCCCTTTTTCTATTACATTATCACCAGCTTTCTGTTTTCCAATTCCTTCACTGCCTAAGCTTGGTTGTCCTGGAACTTGCTCTGTAGATTGACCTTGAACTAAGAGATCTGCATGGCTCTGACTCCTGTAATGCTGGGATAAAAGGCATGTTCCACCATGTCTGGAAATTTTTTCTTTACCTAGAACCTGCTCTGTCCCTGGCTCACCTTGAACTCAAAGATCTACTTGGATTTGTTTCCTGGGAAAAAAGGTATGTACCTCCATGTCTGGATCTTAACTTAGCTGGATGGGCCCTTGACAAAGGTCACCACTTCCTTAATTCAATTTAATATCCTTGAAGACAGAATTCAGCTCCATATCACTTCCTGGTGCCTCTATTTTTTTTTTCCTCCTTTTTTATTTTTGATACTTTATATACATTTCCAATGTTTCCCCTTTTCTGAGTCTCCTCTTTGTATACCCCCCATCCCCTCCCCAACCTGCCTCTAGGAGGGAATTCCACCTCCCCCCCCCCCCCCCC
>CM052722.1:65001105-65067340 GCA_028551405.1 Uromys caudimaculatus
ATCAGGGCCATTTGACCCTCTAGGGCTTCTTGGGAGCCTTGTTTCCTCTGGTAGTCCCAAGCAGTGGCTGAAGCAGGGTTTATAAGCATAAAACCACAAGTACCTGGGATAAGTCACAGTTATAATTTTCTCCATCAGAACTTGGTGATTAGTGATTTTCCTAGCATTTTACCATTGTCCACTGACATTGAATGTAAGTGTTTATGGCTGAACAATCCAATTTATTTTGTTTTTTCTGTTGTTAGGAACAGTCATTATGTTTTGGGTAACTATTGTTGCTTAGAGAGGGAGTCTCCCAGCTTCTGGAAAGTCCTTATCTCTTCCTGGGCCTTGGAATTTGAATATTGTTTCACTCTATAGATAAAATTAAGTCTGAAGTCAAAATAGCAGTAATAAATAACAAGTTCTGTTTTCTGTTCCCAACAGGGCTTAATGGGCCATTCTTGTAGAAACATGAAAAATCGTTTCTGAGAGTGATTTGAACTGTGGGGGGCATAGTGCAAGACATTTCAGAGAAGAAGAATGTTAGTATGAGGTCTAGAGACCATTCTTGTGAAACTTTGGCAAGGAATGTGTCTTTTGTATAAGTCCAAAAGTTTTGTCTGACGTTAAAATGAAGAATTTTTTTATTAATTCCATTGGCAGAGGAAATTTCTAAACAGCCTTTGTCATGTGGTTATTAGTGTTCACGCTTATAAAGATCAATAATGAAAAGGAGCAAGCTGAGCAAAGAAAACTACAAAATATCAGTTCAAGGAGAAAGGGGGCACGAGAAAGTGGAATTCAGCTAAATTCTCTGCTCAAGGAGATAAGCAGATAACAGAAAGCCTGATGTTAAATAGAATAAAGAGAGTAGTGATCTCAGGCTAAGTTCCCCCCACTTAAGCTTCCATTTTGTTAAAAGTAATTAAAGAAACAGAGGCAAGCATGTCTCTGAGTTAAAGACTAGCCTGTTCTTCTAGGAAAGCTCTGGGATGGCCGAGCTTTGGGAATGAAGGAAACTGTCAAAACAGAAAGATAGTGCAGATATAATTGAAAAGGGTAACCATAATCCAGCCTCTGAAAGCAGCAGAACTTGGCAACTATGTTATGTGCTTCTGGATTTAGAGTCAAGTACAGAAAAATGGGATTATGGAATCTCTGACTCTAAGAAAATCTGCTTAGGCCAGGCATATGTCAGGGATGCCCTGGCACAGAGGCCTAGAGAGGTCATTGTGTGAAGCTCTGAAAATGAAGCCTGTGTTGCCTTGGATATTCCAAAGCAACTAGATATACTAGAGCCATGGGATACTTGCCATGGAAAGCTGCTAGAAAGGAATAGAACCAGTCAAAAGAAAGAAGTATATTACAGTCAAAAAAGCTCAAGGGAGTTGAAAATCTGAAGAAAATTTTAACATCAAACATAATTATATGCATGGTTTGTAGACTACCCAGCTGGTTTTTGGTCTTGCTTTTATTCAGTATTTCCTCACTATGTTTCTTTTACTACCTTTTAGAAAGGTAATGTATATACATTATATGCCATTATATATTGGAAGTCTGTGCTTTGTTTTTTTATTTTGATGTTTACAGGGTATTAAAGTTGAGTTATTGCATAAATCTCAAAAGAGACATTGAACTATGGATTGTTAAACAAGTTTGAGATTTTTAAAGATGAGGGAGTCATTTGAAGTTAAAATGAATGTATTCCTGTGGATTATGGTATGGCTATAAGCTTATGGAGCCCAAGGAGTAGAATGTGGTAGCTTGAAAAGGAATGTCCCCCTAGACAGAAGTATGTGAATGCTTGGCCCATAGAAAATAGCACTATTAGGAGATATGGCTTTGGTGGAATAGGCATGGTTTTGTTGGAGAAAATATGTCACTATGGAGGTGGACATCAAAGTCTCCTGTTGACTGCAGATCAAAACGTAGACCTCACTACGTTGTTTCCAACACCATGTGTGCTTATATGTTATTATGCTTCTCACCATGATACTAATGGGCTAAACCAATGTAACCAAGTGAACCACAACTAAATTTTGATTTATTAAGACCACGGTGTCTCTTCATAGCAATAGAAAACCTAACAAAGACAATCACTTTCTTCATGGAAAGGGCAATGCTTGCTCCTCACTGGAATAGAAACTTCTTCTGGTTATCAATTGACTTTTATGTATGATAACTTATCTGCAAATCACCATCTGCAGACTTACAGATATTTCATACAGTATTGCTTCTGACTAAGAATCTTACTTCAGAGCAAGAGAAACGTGACAGTGTACCCATGACCAAGAATCCACCGGTCATACGACATTCCCCATAACAAAGCACATGTCCTGATAGACTTTTGAAGACACAATTACTGTGAAAATTAGGTGACTGCAGCCTGGGTTTTGGGCAGGTTTTGCACAACACATTATATGTTTTGAACCAATGTCCGATATATGATATGGTTTCACCCATAGCTAGGATTCATGGGTCTAGGAATCAAAATGTGGACAGGAGAATGCTTTCTCACTATTTCCTCTAGTGACCCTCTAGGAAAATTTTTGCTTCATATTCCCATGACTTTAAATTTTGTTTGGCTAGAAATACTGTATTCAGTTGGGTAAGAAATGATTCCAGGAGATACAACAAACATTCCAGTAAACTAGAAGCCCAGATTTCTCCCTGGCCACTTTGAGCATTTGATGCTCAAAGATTTGGGCATCCTTAAGCCAGCAAGATAAGAAAGGAATAACCATATTAAAAGAGGTGATTGATTCAGATTAGCAAAGGGAGATTAAATTGTTTCTCCCCAATGGAGGTAAGAAAGGTTATGTGGGGAGTACAGAAAATCCTTTAAGGCATTGGGTCTCAAACTATTGGGACAAGATCCCTTTGGATGTCAAACACACCTTTCACAGGGGTCACTTAAATCACTAGAAAACACAGAAGTTTGCATAGCAATTAATAATAATAATAACAAAATTACATTTATATAGCAGAAACAAAAACAATTTTATGGTTGGTGTCACTACATGAGGAACTGTATTACAGGGTTGCAGAATCAGGAACTACTTTATGGCTTCTCTTGGTGCTATGATTTACAGTGATTAAAGGAATTGGAAACTACCACAGCTGAACCCATACAGGATGACAAAGAGCCCAGATACTTCATTAATGAACGTGTGGTTCACTTCTCTTGAAAAAAAAAGTATTTGTTGAGATTCTTGCTGAGGGTATAGAAATTACAGAATGTACAGAAGAGGAAGGTAATTATAAATATAAGCTAAGGCACTGAGACCAGTTGTATAAATTATGATATTAATTGATATGTGTGTCCATCATATTTACTAAAATTATACTAAGAATGTAATTGTGCTGATATTTATGTTATCCTCCCTCAATTTCTCTATCATGTAATGTAACAAAAATTTAGATATCAGTGGTTATATTTAAATTTTAATATATTAAAATGTGGCCTTCAATTAACATGCAACCTATTCTAAAATATAAACAGTTTGATATTATATATTGCTGCGGTAGGGGCAGCCCCAACAGAGGGTCTTCTTTCTTGTTGGTTCTTCTTGAAGCAGCACAGGGGGAAGAGCATTGGTGGAGAGTAAGACTTTGTCTTATAAGATTTGAGTGTAAGACTTTGTCTTACTAGATATTTAGGGTTGCTGTATAATAACAAAAAGTTTACTTATCTAAGTCTAAATTACCTTGCTACAGTAGCTGACTTGCCTTCTGTGATCCTCTGAGGCCAGAAACTGCAGTTTCTGGCACTTAGCACCTCTTCCTCCAACAGCAAAGGATTAAGTAAATAGCATTTACTATCTCAGCAGGAACTGCTCATCTCTAACTTTCAGCCTGATGGTCAGAAGTCTTAGGAAGAAAAGGGAACACCTAGAAAAGTGTTTATATCATTTATTATTAAGTTGTAAAATGTTTCCAATGAAAGTTATCTAAGGGGAAAAGTGGAAACATCCTAAGTGGGGAAAGGGAAAAATTCTTCTAAGTGGGGAAAGGGAAAAAATTCTACTCTAAGTGGGGAAAGGCAAAAACATTCTAGTAAGAGAAAAATTCTTTTTTATTTGCTTCTCATCTCTTTGTCCTTAGTATTTATATGTCTTCAGAATACATGATCACATGTTACAAAGTTCTTAAGAAGTTCACACAAAGAAATCAAATCATAAATTGAAATAGGAGTTTACAACAAAGAATGCTTACATGCATATCCATTAGGAGTAATTATCTGGCTAAATATCCATCACCTGTCACAGCTCCACAGATTCATTGTAAGTTGAAAAACATAACTAAGTTATCAGTGAAGTTTTGTATAGATAAACCCAGTCAATATTTTACCTTTTGTCCTAGCACCTATAATAAATCATAAGTTCACTTTTTATGACCTTTGGTTAATTGTTTTACAACTTCTTGGAATGTGCTTTGAGTAGAAGAAAGTTTGATTACTAAGAGAAATTAACTGGTGACACTTGGGAGACTGGCAGAGATCTCATTGCAGTTTTGACTATCAGAAAAGAACCTAATAGCAGCCCCACTATAAAAGAGCTTAGTAACCACCGATATAATTTTAGGAATTCTTATAGGAGTATCATTAAGACTTAAGAAGTCATCTATTTGTCTATATAGCATCACTACAAGACAGTACATCATCATAGATCTGCAGAGATCTGCTCCAAAGGTGTGGGCTAATACTGAGTTATTGTTATATATGTTTAATAATAACAGGAAAAGCATATTAATAAGAGGAATATTTCCTAAAATGAATTTTCTTATGTCCTTGCTAGATGAGAGTGAATCTGTCAAAAATATAATAACCTGAAGCAGACCATCTCAGGAAGATCTCCTGCTAGTATATTAGCTTGTTCCATTATGGCTCCTGACAGTGTGCTCTGATATATTTTTATCCCAATAAAATTTTCCATGAGTTTCTTTCTGAATCCATTTTTAAATTCCTTTATCTACTGCAGTATGATGGGGGGGGGGGGAGATCCTGTTATCCCTGACAATGGTAGGACTAAAATTTTTCTTCAAAGTGATTGATGTGGGCTTTAGAGGCCAATGCTGTACTCTATGTAGCCTAAAAGTGACAGAGCTATTGGAGCTAAGTAAGAAGAAAGTTTAATATAAATTGGTTTTAAAGACTGTCTCAGAAGTGTTCTGTGTGTACCACTCTGGTAAATCACTCATTTAACATGCATAAAACCCAGATTTCAATAAAAATTGTGGCTTCTTTCAGTGTTTTGGAGCCTTTGTCAGCCCTTGATAAGCTTAACTCTGTAATGTAAGGTTCCCAAGTTTCACTGGTCACCAAAGGCACTTAGATCCAGTGGCTTCTGTGTTTGTTGTTCTATGCTCAAAAATAATATGTCAAATCAAATATGGAGAATATAAAGCAAACATGGATTTATTAAGGAAAATAGAGGAAAACTTGTGATGCTTGGAGAAGCTCAGGGTAAGAACTACCAGTGTGCTTTCCTTCCTAGTGTCATTCGATAAAATCTACAGTGGGATTTGGATGAAGACTGAGGCAATCTCTATTTCAATTGGTCATATAGAAAAACAAACACTCAGAATAGGTTAAACAATTCTGAAAAATAAAAGAACCACTGAAGGTATCACCTGAAATGGAAAATTCTGGTATCTTTGGAAAATCAGTTATGTCAAATGAAGTTTCGCTGGGGCACACAGGTAAAACTATGTTTTGCTAAAGCAGACACACGAAAAAAAGTTTTGCTGAAGCAGACACAGGTGAAAGGATGTTTTATAATAGGAAACACGTGAAGGACTCATGAAGTTTAGAAGGAATATAAATATGACCCCACATACAGTGGAATCTGGAGGATTGGTTTACCCTACCCTACTTTGCTATTCTTTGCTGATGACATGCATGTATTGGTTCACCTTACTTTGCATTGTTGAGCTTCACTTTTGGTGACTTGGCAAAGAACTTCTTCTGAGGTTCCTGTGGCTTCTTGCCTCTTCTATGAGCTTGGGCCAGTTGACAAGACTTGTAGTTTCTTCTGGATTGAACTGCCATTGCTGATTCATTTGTGGTGTCTGGCGAGTACACTGGAATGCAATTGCTTGTTCACAAAAGTTGTCTGCAGAGTGGGCTAGTCTGTAGCCAGTGATTCATGTTTGGTGGTTTGCTAGTAGAGCTAGTCGCTGATTCTCTGACAGTGAAGTTTAGAATCACCCCAAAGAACTATTTCTAAACAGTTCCACTTCCACCATATCCTAATACCCTTTCTTTTCTAGTACCTCTGGTAGGTGGTGGGCTAGATGGAAAATTGTACCCTTATTAAAGTAGGCTGTAAAAATTATATGCCTACAATCACTGTCATTGACTTTAAGTTGTACTCCAGAATTATAGCAATGAACAACACATGGTATTCACATAAAATCAGAACAACAGTTAATGGAATCAAATCAATGTCCCACACATAAACCCAAACACATATAGACATGTGATTTTTAATGAGGATAAAAGAGCCTAAAAAAAGCACAGTAGAGAAAAAGATTGGTAGTCAAAATAGATGTCTGCATGTAGAAGAATCCAAAAAGATATTGACTCCATCCTACACCAAACTCAAGTCCAAGTGGATACATGAGGTCAACATCAGGTACACTGAACCTGTCAGAAGAAAAAGTGATTAACAGCCTTGAATAGATTGGCACAGGAGTTGACTTTCTGAACAGAACAAAGATGGATTTCAGAGATCAATCATTAATAAATGGGACATCATGAAACTGAAAAGATTCTATAAAACAAAAGACACCATCAATAGCACAAAGCAGCAGCCCAAAGGATAGGAAAATATTTTTACCAACTCCATACTAGAAAGCTCTCCTCTGAGAAGCGCTGACAGCACCTAAGGCAGATGCAGTGGACTGAACCCGGAGACTGCTTGGCTGGCCAAGAACTAGAGATTATATAACCAAAAGATGTAGGGTAAAACCTAACACCTGGTAAATACACACACACACACACACACACACACACACACACACACACACACACACACATATTTATATATATATAATAGCTAATGATATTCTGTTATACCCATAGATCAGTACATTATCCAGTCATTATCAGAAAGGTTTCCTCTGGCAGCTTATGGGAACAGATGCAGAGATCCATAGCCAGACATTTTACAAAGCAAAGTATAAATTATAATTCAGAGGTTTCTAATAAATTCCTCCCCTCAGAGTTCAGGGAAGCATCAGCAGAGTAAGACCAAAGATTGTAAGAATCACAAGTTATGAAAGACACCAAGAGAATATAGTCCTGTGAATCATTTAACGAGGCCCATATGAACACATAGAGACTGGAGCAGCAAGCACATGGCCTATATAGATCTCACCAGGTTCTCCACATATATAACTATTAGCTTAGTATTTTTGAGGGACAACTGACTTTGAAATTGAGTGTATCTCTGGATTCTTTGCCTTCTCTTGGGTCTCCTTTATTTTTGTTGGGAATTTGCTTAATCTTATTTTTATTTAATCCTATTATATTTTATTTTGTCATGTTTGATCGCTATCTCTTAGAAACCTATTCTTTTCTAATGAGAGACAAAGTATGGGGGTGGAGAAGAACTGGAAGGGGTGATGGTAGAGGAAACTATAAATTAGGATGTAATGTGTGAGAAAATAATTTATTTTCTAAAATAAAAATAAAAATATAGAAGCACACGGAACACCAAATAAATGGTAGCAGGAAAGAAGACCATCTCAGCCCATAATAATCAAATCATTAACTGTGCACAAAAAAGAAAGAATGGCCGGGCAGTGATGGCACACGACTTTAATCCCAGCACTTGGGAGGCAGAGACAGGTGGATTTCTGAGTTCAAGGCCAGGCTGGTCTACAGAGTGAATTCCATGACAGCCAGTGCTACACAGAGAAACCCTGTCTCAAAAAACAAAACAAAACAAAACAAACAAAACAAAACAAAACAAAACAAAACAAAAACCAAAAAAAACCCAAACAAACAAAAAACAAAAGCAATCAAACAAAAAGGAAAGAATATTAAAATCATCAAGAGGAAAAGGACCATGTCATATTTAAAGGCAGTTTATGTGAATAACACCCAACTTCTCAATGATGACTCTAAAAGCCAGAGTGACTTAGAGAGGTGTTTTGTAGACTTTAAGAGACCACAGAAGCCAGGTTAAGAAAACCTTAAACCCAGCAAAACTTTCAATCTGAATAGGGCAAAAATATGACATTCCATGATAAAAAACAAAATTTAAGCAATATATCTACAAATCCAATCCTAGATGGAAAATTTTCAACCTGAAGTTGCCCACCATTTCCAAGAAAACAAAAGGAATGGGAATATCAGACCAGCAAGTTAAAGCAAGGTGGAAAAAAAAAATACCGCACAAAAAAAATAATGAATAAACAAACACTACTCATTGATAACTTTCCACATCAATGGTCTCAGTTTCCCAATAAAAAGTCACAGAGGTAAGAATCTGCTAAAAACAGGATCCATTCTTCTTCATCATCCAAGCAATACAATTTAAGAGCAAGGACAGATACTTCCTCAGAGTAAAAGGCCTGAAAAAGTTATTAAACATAATAGAGCAAGAAACAAACTCATGTAGCCATTTTAGTATGTGAAAAATCAGACTTCAAAACAAAGCTAAACAGAAAAGATAGGGAAGGTCACTGCATAATCAAAGGAAAATATCTTCCAAGAGGATATTGTAATTCTTCATATATGCATCAAACACTAGGGCACCCACCTTACAAAATTAACACTACTACACCTAAAATCATATATTGAACCTAATACAATGCTAGTGGTTGACTTCAGTACCCAGTTCTCACCAATAGACATGTCATCCAGACAAAAGCTAGGTAGAGAATTGGTATAGCTCAGTGAAATACACCAAATGAACAGATATTACAGAGCATTTCACCCCAACATATCTTCTTTTCAGCTGCTCCTGAAATATTCACCAAAATTGAACACATACTTGGACACATAGCAAGTCTAAATAGATGCAAGAAAATTGAAATAAAACCCTGCATACATTCTATCTTACTACCATGGATTAAAGCTAGATATCAACAATAGAAAGCTTTCAAACTCATGGAAATTTAAAAAAATCACTACTAAATGGGAAAAAGGTGGTCAAGACATGATTAAAAAAAGAAATTAAAATTTTCTAGAACTGAATGAAATTGAAAACACAACATAACCAAACTTATGGGAAACAGAGAAGGCAGTTCTAAGAAGCAATTTCACATCGATGGTCTCAATAGCAATAAGTGCCTACATAAACAATTGTAGCAATGTCAGACCCCTGAATGGGGTGAGGTAGAGGTGGCCTGGGTGGGATTGATCCAATATGACAATCAGTCTTTATCCACAGGGCCTGGGCAAGGAGTAAGCCTCAAACAACCACTATCTATGACGGGTAGGAGAGCTGGCCCCAAGGACAGTAGATCAGAAGTCATCCTGCTCTTCTACTGCTACAGCATTCAGGAGATTGGGTGCTACACCTTGCCCGAGACTCATAGTAAAGCTGGCCCTGGATGTGCACCAAGGGCATGAGCAAGGAAAAGCTGGTTCTGCAACTGGCTGTGACATTGGATAGGTTAGCCAGAGCAAGACAGGAGAGGCCAATCCAGTGTTGTGTGTGTGGTAGGGCTGGTAGGATGGTAGGCTGACTAGTACAGATACCTCTCAAGGCCCAGATCGAAGGCTTTGGATAATGATACCCAACATATAGTGGCTATATTTGGTTGTCAACTTGACTATATCTGGAATGAACTACAATCCAGAATTGGAAGGCTCACCTGTGATTCTAATCTTGAGGCTGGGACATAACAATTTCTGACCTGGATTTTGGCATGGTTATCTTGAGCCATAGTGGCTATGAATCCCAGGAGTCTAAAGCAAGGAGATATCTGAGTTCAAGGTCATCTGGGACAAAGCAAGTCCCAGATCGAGGAAGGTGTGGTGGTACACACCTTTAATCTGGGCCACACCATCTGCTGGAGACCTACACAAAGACAATGGAAGAAGGAAGATTCTTTTCTTCCCTGCTTGCCTTGTGGGACTGAACAACTGTTAGATCCTTGTACTTCCATTCACAGCTGCTACTGACCATTGTTGGGGAGTTGGACTACAGACTGTAAGTCATCAACCAACTCCCTTAACTATATAGACAATAACCATAAATTCTGTGACTCTAGAGAACCCTGACTAATACAGAAGTTGGTACTGGGAGTGGGGTATTGCTGTGATAGGCCTGACCATGCTTTTGTTTGGAGAAATGTAGATTTTTGGATTTTGGAGAGCAGTGTAATGCTTTCAGTTGGGCTCAATGGGCTATCCTAGTAGGAATATAGAAAACTTTGTTGCCGAGCATGATTTGATCTGTGCAGCCCTAGCCAAAGAGGTTTCAGTGGAGAAGAATTTCAGAATGTGGCCTAGAGACTTTTTTTGTGGTATTTTGGTGAAGAATGTGGCTATGTTTTGCCCTTCTCTGAAGAACCTGCCTGAGGCTAAGGTGAAGAGACTTAGATTAATTGACTTGACAAAGGAATTTCCAGAAATTCCCAATATAGATTTTGTTTTCTGGTTCAGTCTCACAAAGAACAATTTAATCAAGTATAGCAAACTTAGAAAGGAAAAATATAAAATATATGGTTAAAGTATTAAAGGGGCACCAGAAAGAGAAATGGAACTGAATCCTATGTTCTAGGATATAATAGATTAAGGGATTTGGGGGCAAGATCCTTACAGTGCTACAGAAGGCAGAGCTGGAGAAGTTACAACAACCCTTTGAAGGAGCCCAGAAGATCATCTGTGGATCCCAGACACTGAAACAAGAAACTGTAACATTGAAGTTGCAAGATGTTCAAGATGTCAAAGCCATGGCTATCTGTTGGGAAAACTGCTAACAGGGAGTGGAACCAGCCCAAGAGAAAGAAGTTTGTTGCTATCAACAAAGTTGAAAGAGGAGTTGAGGATCTGAAGTCTGCTTTGACATCAGACATGTCGATGCAGAGTTTGGAGTTTGCCCAGATGGCTTCCTGTCTTGCTTTGGGAATTAAAATTAAGTGATTGGATGAATGTCAGAAGAGACTTTTAACATTGTTGAGACTTCTATGACTAGGGGAACTCTTGAAGTTGGACTAAATGTATGTTGCATTTTGCTATGTTTAGGTATGGCCCCCATAGACTCAAATGTTTGGACAAGCCTATGGGGACCAGAGAGTGGAATGTGACGGTTTGTATATGCTTGGGCCTTGTTGGAGTAGGTATGTCACTGTAAATGGGTGCTTTAATACCCAAGCCCTAGCTGCCTGGAAGTGAGTCTTCCACTAGCAGCCTTCAGATGAAGATGTAGAACTCCCAGCTCCTCCTGTACCATGCGTTCCTGGATGCTGTCATGTTCCCACCTTGATGATACTGGACTGAATCTCTGACCTGTAAGCCAGCCCCAATTAAATGTTGTCCTTTATAAGATATGCCTTAGTCATGGTGTCTGTTCACAGCAGTAAAACTCTAAGACACTGAACCCATCAATGAACTGTTGGAATGTGTGAAGGGGCCTATCGTACAAATACAAAATCTACAGGAACTCTATGACACAGGGGAAAAAAAATAAGGTATCTGAGAGGGGTCCCAGTGGAGTTTCAGTATTATTTGTGTAGCAGAAGACAGAGTACTTGAACCAGTTCAATGACTTATTGTAATGAACATTTTACAAGCAAAGAAATGTGGACAAAGGGATGTACTGTGGGACAAAGTGTGAAACACTATAGCCTACACAATGGGAATTTTTTTCTTTTTTTACTTTCCCCTTTCCCTCTTTTTTTTTGGGGGGGGGGTGTTGTGTTGTTTGTGGTAGAGATTGTAAGGGTATAGGGTGAGTTGATTGGGAAATAAGTGGAATTGAGGTGCATGATATGAAAATCACAAGTAATCAATAAAATGTTTAAAAATTGTAGAGATGTCATATTAATAACAGCACATTTAAAAGCTCTACCAAAAAGTAAAATATAGAAAGGGATAGAGAACAACAACAACAACAACAACAACAACAACAACAAAAACTGATCAAACTCAGGGATAAATCAATACAAAAGAAACAAATGAACAAAAATAATATTGAGACAGTGAAACAAAAAGTTGGTTCTTTGAGAAAATAAATAGCATGATAGTTCCATAGGCAAATAAACTAAAAGGTGGAGGGAGAAGTTTTAAATTAGCAGGATTATAAATCAAAAGGGTTACATAACTACTGAGGAAATTCAGAGAATAATAAGGAAATAATTTTAAAATATATACTCCACCAAATTGGTAACTGTCACAGAAATAGTTAATTTTTTTGATGTATACCACCTACCAAAGTTAAATCAAGATCAGATGGACAATTTAAACAGCCCTTCAAACCCTTTTGAAATTGAACAATAAACTAAAATCTCACACAAATGTGCATGGCCACACACAAGCACACACTTGTGCAAACACAATCAAATAATGGCTTCAGCAGAGAATTCCACAACATATCCAAAAAGAGTTAAGCACAATACATATTAACTCATTCCATGAAACAAAAACAGAAGTAATACTCCCCAATTATTTTTTATGAGGCCATAATTACCTAGATATATAAACTTCATAAAGACTCAACCATGACAGAGCATGTCCTTTATGAATATTTTTCACAACATTTTCCAATAAAATACATGCAAACCAAATTCAGGAAGATATTATTATTATTGTATTATTGAAAAAGATTATTCATTATGATGAAGTTTTATTCCGGAGATACAGGGGTTGTTTAATGTATTAAAAATTAAAAATAAAAATGTAGTCCACTATATTAGCAGACTGAAAGAAAAAAAGGCAAGATTATCTCATTAGTTGTTTCGAAGGCCTTTGACAAGATCTAATACCCTTTTGTGATTAAAGTTCTGGAGAGGCCAGTAATACAAGGGACATATCTCACCATAAGAAAAGACGGTTTACAACAAGCCCACACCCAATTAAACTTAATGGAGAGATACTCAAAACAGACACGTTTGTTTACTCTCCATACATATTCAGTATAATTCTTGGAAGTCTTAGTTACAACACTAAAACAATTAAATCAAATCAAGGAAATAAAAATAGGGAAAGGATAAGTAAAAATATTTTTATTTACAGATGATATCATTGTATACATAAGTGGACCTAAAGTTACACCAGGAAATTCCTGAAGCTTATAAACATTTTCAGCAAAAAATAGGTGAATACAAGATTAACTCACAGATACCAAATGATAGACTGAGGAAAAAAATCAGGAAAATTAACTTTACAAATATCCTCAAAGAAATAACATATCTTCAGGATCACTCTAACCAAACAAGTCAAATATTTGCATCATAAAACTTTAAGCCATTCAAGAATGATATTGAAGAAGACATAAGAGGATGGAAAGCTCTCCAGTGCTCATAGGTCAATAGGATTAGTGTTGTTAAAATGGGTTTGCTACTAAAAGCAACCTACAGATTCAGTGTAATTCTCATCAAAATTCCAACATTATTATTCACAGAACTTGAAAGGACAATTCTCAGTTTCATACTGAAACAAAAACAAGAAGCAAGGATAGCTAAAAAAAAAAATCATGAATAATAAAATATCTACTGGAAGTATCACTGTACCAAATCTAAAACTCTACTACAAATGAAATGAAACCATCATTGTATTAGCAAAACACAGAAACATTTAATGTAATTAAATTGAAGACCCAGATATAAATCTACACAGCTTTGTGCACCTGAGTTTTGATAAAGAAGCCAGAAATATACACTGGAAAAAAAAATAGCATCTTCAACAAATGCTGTTGGTTAAGCTGGGTAGCTGAATTTAGAAAAATTCAACTACAGCCAGATTTCTCACAGTGCACAAAACTGAAATCCTAGTGGATCAAAGACCTGAACATTATGTTTGATATACTGAGTCTAATACAAATTAAAGTTGAAGACACTCTTAAACTCATTGTCACAGGAAAATATTTTCTGAAGAGAACACCATTAGCACAGACACTATGAACAATAATCAATAAATGGGACTTCACCAAACTGGTAAGCTTCTATATGTCAAAGTAGAGCACCATTTTTACAAAGCAGCAAGCTACCAAATGGAAAATATTTTTTCCTACTACACATCTGATAGAAAGCTGATATCTAAAATATAACAACACAATTTTAAAAATTGGGTACAGCTCTAACCAAAATATTCTCAGAAAAGGCAAGACAAATTTACAAGCAACTCAACAATGCTCAGAAACCTTAGTCCTCAAAGAATTGCAAATCAAAAGTACTGTGACAGTTCATCTTACACCAGTAAGAATGGATAAGATCAATAAAGAATGACAACACATTCTGGTGAGAATGTGGAGTAATAGGAACACTCATCTGTTGCTTCTGATATTAAAAACATGTATAGTCACTATGAAAATCAATGTGATGGTTCCTCTGGAATCTGGCAATAGATATAAGTCAAGATCCAGTTATCTAGCTCTTGGGCATAGACCTCCAAAATCTCTCGATTGTACTGTAGAGACACTTGCTCAGCCATATTCACAGATGCAATACTCATAATACCCAGAAATCTGAATCAGCCTAGATTTCTGTCAATGGATAAAGGGATAAAGAAAATGTGGTACATTTATACAATGGAATATGACAGAGTTTAAAATCTTGAAACTCACAGGGAAATGAATAGAACAAGAAACAAATTCTGAGTGAGGTAACCCAGACTCAGAAACACAAATAAGACATGTACTCACTTATATGTTGACATTAGTTGTTAAGTAATTGATAAGTAATCTATAATACTTATAACCATACAAGTTAAGTATAGAAAAAGTGGCTAAGGGCAAGGAATGGAGCACTTTCGGAAGGGAAAATAAAATAGGTAGTTATGGATGGACAGTTAGGAGAAAGGACCAGTGTGGGAGGATTGAAAGGAGAGGAGGTTAGCAGAGAAAGGTGAGGGTGGGAAGGCATGGAGATACAGGTAAAACTCAGGGTAATTTGGAGAGTTCTATGTAGAAGTTTCCTAAAATATATACATATATGATAGTGATGTGAACAAAATTGTCGAATAACAGGAAGATCTAGGTGAACATCTCATATCACCAAATGAAGGCTAAAGTCTGGGAATTGGTTATATCTCATTAAGATGTTGGCCTAATGGGTCTCATAAGAACCCCAAAACTCCCTGGACTATCGCCAAGCTATTGTTGACTCTCTACGAATTGATGGTAAGGCTCTATTGCTGAAGATAACTACGTAGATCTATTGCTTAGATTTAGATAGATCTAAGACTTAGGGGAAAAAGTCAAATAATTTGTGGGGCAGTGATCTGTGACAGGCAATCTGGCACCCAGTTGAGCACAGGCATAAAATCTGGGTGACTCTGTGGAATAATCCACAAGGGACCAGAAAATTTTATGCCAACACTCCCGGGAGGCTTTTGGCTCCAGTCTAGGTGACGAACCACCCCTCCTCAGGTAGAGGCATGGCCACACAGCCCCAAGACACCCCATTGTTAATGAGACACCTAGAGGCTTAGCCACGCCCCTTCCCAGTTACTATATATGCCTCGCCTCTCCCAGAGGGGTTGGGGTACAATTCCATCCAGGCCACTCCACAGGATCAAAATAAACCTCTTAGAATTATGGACTATCTCTTTATCTGGACCCACCTTGGAAAGTGTGGGATTAAGGAGCCTCGATTAAGGAGCAGCATCTAATCTCTCGCTGAGGGCTTCTCAGTGCTCCCAGACGGTACCCATTCACCCAAGCCTAAGCAGCTAGCCTGGTGCCCCAAGCCGCTGAAACTCAGGTTTCAGCAGAAACCCCAACTGCGCTCTGACTAGTTCATCTGTGCCACCCTGAGGTGACTGCAGTGTCCCTGGCTAGAGAACCCACGAAGATGACTACTGTGTGTTCCCTGAAAATGGCCCCCTCCCCCACCCACAGACAGGGCCCGCAAAGGCTTCCCACATCCCCCACCTGCCTGTCGGACTGTGTGGGAAGATGAGTGGCCACTTCCTGAGTGTCTGCTGTCCCACCCAGAGCCGCAGCACCCGAAACAGACACGTGGGGCTTCATCCCACTGTGCCATGCTTGTTCCCAACAATAATACTGTTCTACTAAATTAATGTAACAACAAAATCTCTCCTAACAACTTTCTTTTATACTCATAGATAAGTATCTTGATCAGGAATCATCAGAGAAGCTTCCTCCTTCAGTAGGCAAAATCGATACAAAGACACAAAGCTGGCCCAAGTACAGAGACTGAGAGACCTTGGACCTCCCCTTCCAAAATGGATATATTCATCAATTTTCTCCCCTCATGTCTTAGGTAACCCTGCAGAGGAGGTGGACATATTGTACAAGCCAGATGGGTTGGAGGACACTAAGGAAAGAAGGCCTTCTAAACCCAGCAGTTCTGATACAAATAAGAACTCATACACCATGGCTTCATTCACTGGACCTTCAAGGTTCTGCTTAAATTTGGTTTCAATGCTGAAAGAAATGGGTACATGCCCCTATCCAGAATCCAAAATCGATCTCTAATTGGTAAGCATTTGCAAATAAAACAATTTTCTTCATGGGGAAACAAATCACTCTTAAAACCAGTGTATTTATAGTTGGCTAACAACAAAAAAAAATGAATGTAACTCTATGTGGGAACAAACCTGGTGTGGTGGGAAGAAGCCCCATGTGTCTGGTCCAGGTGCTGCAGCACTGGGTGGGACAGTAGACATGCGGAAGTGGCCACACATCTTCCCACACAGTCCGACAGCTGGTGGGGGCTATGGGAAACCTTTGTGGGCCCTACCCTTGGGTGGGGGAGGGGGCCATTCTCGGGGAACATGTGGCAGCCATCTCCATGGGTTCTCTAACCCGGGGTACCGCAGTCCCCACAGGGTGCCAGACAGACTACCTGTAGCGCAGCTGGAGTTCCTGCCAAGACTGGGTTTCAGCAGTGTGGGGCGCCAGGCTAGCTGCTTAGGCTTGGGTGAATGGGTACCATCTGGGAGCACTGGGAAGCCCTCAGTGAGAGATTAGACACTACTCCTTAATCAAGGGCCAGATCCCTCGCTTCCCATGGCAGGTCCAGATGAAGAGACAGTCCATAATCCTAAGACGTTTATTTTCATCCTGTGGAGTGGCATGGATGGAATTGTACCCCGGCCTTTCTGGGAGAGGCGAGGCAGACATATAACTGGAAAGGGGCGTGGCTAAGCCTCTAGGTGTCTCATTAACATGGGGTTGGCTTGGGGCTATGTGGCCATGCCTCTACCTGAGGAGGGGTGGTATGTGATGTGACTGGAGCCAAAGCCTCCTGGGAGCGTTGGCATAAAGTTTTCTGGTCCCTTGTTGATTGTTTCACTAGGTTGCCCAGATTTCATGCCTGTGCTCAACCGGGTGCCAGATTGCCTGTCACAGATCACTGCCCCACAACTCTAGATAAAAATCTAGATTAAAAACAAAATACTTTTTTTAAAAAAAAGTTTTTAATTTGTGGTGTGTGTATGTGTGTGTGCGTATGTGTACACACGTGTGTGTGTGTACGTGTGTATATAATTCTTTGTGCATTTTTTACATTTAATTTTTTTCTTCCTCCTCCTCCATCCTTTGCAGGTCTTTTGCTTTTACGTTGTAGATTCTGATTTTTGTATTTTCATAATTGCTATGCTTGGTAATATGTATGCCTTTGTGTCTATATGTGTTTCTTGTTATTTTTCTTTGTCTCTTAGGTTTTCTGTTCATTTGTTTTCTCCTATTCATGTTTGTTTATTTTTATTGTTTCTTCTTCTTCTTCTTCTTCTTCTTCTTCTTCTTCTTCTTCTTCTTCTTCTTCTTCTTCTTCTCCTCCTCCTCCTCCTCCTCCTCCTCCTCCTCCTCCTCCTCCTCCTCCTCCTCCTCCTCCTCCTTCTCCTTCTCCTTCTCTTTCTTTAGATGCCTATTTGCTTTCTGATTTGAAAAACTGTGAATTTAGGTGCATGAAAAGGTGGAAAGGATCTGAGAATATTTGGAGAGTGCTAACCACAATCAAAATATATTGCTAGGCAAAAATCTATTTAATAGTAAAAATTGGAAAAAATGAAAAATAAAAGCAATACAAATAAGCACCAGTATTTTTTTGTCTTTACCATTCTTGTACTCGTGGGCATGTGTTAAATCATGATTGTTGCAGTAAGTGCCAAGTTTTGACCATGGATGATCTAAGAAAGGCTAGATTGTCAAACCTGTCAGCATATTAATGAAAATTATAGGCTAAATTGTCAAGTAAACACTATAATATTGTAAATTAATTTACCTTGGGGAAATGAGGTACATATTTTAGCATTTATTCTTCAGAGAAGAATATAATCTTGGAAATGTCTTTATTCTCACTAAGGCCCAAATGCTTGTTCTGTCCTCTAGGATATGGCACATAGGCCTAGGACATTCAGTATCTAGACATCATGTGAATTGGAATATAGGCTTTGACTGGTAACTCTGAAGGTTGGTGTGATCAGTGAATTTTCAAAGGGCTTCTAGGTAGATCTAGAGTTATTGATGGATGTGCTAATGTGAACATTCAGAAAGTGACAAAGTGCTATTAAGGTGTCAGGGAAGGCTACATGTGTCTGTCCCTTTAACTACCATATAAAAGGAGGTAGCAGCCAGGGCATCAAAGATTTTGGGAGGAAACCAAAAGCATCTCTTTTTAGACTCTTTTTCCTTAAATGTTTCTCTGATGAGCATTTGCCTATTCCTTTACTTGTTTGGTGTTTTTAAACTATTTCTTTGCTGAAGGACTTGTATCGTTTGTATACACCTAGGTCCCTTTGTTACCTTAACTGTAGTTATTAGATTGAAACCCCATGTGCAGAAGCTGTGAACATTGTACATCTGAGAATATATAAAACTATATACCAGAAAATATACAAAACTGTACAAGAGAAATGGGAAGGCTTGGATTTATGGATGGAGCAATTTGATCAGGGTGGTATAGGAAAAACACATTTTATCATACTTCTGCTGAGTTGATAAATTTCTTTTTGGGCACATTGCTCCAGTGGCTATTTGCAAGCCTGACTTCTATATAATGTGCATCAAGAAACTTATGTGTCACACATGTCTGCAAGGGAGAAACATAAAACTCTGTGTTAGATCATAGACTATGTATTTGGCTTTATTTCTCCAAGAATTCAGGCTGTGATCAAGTCCCTAGCCAAGCAACTGACAGCCCTGGTCATAAAGATTAGAGCACACAGATCTCAGTAGTAGTAGGAATGGTCAGTGTGGCAAATATTTGATAGGGTGTTTGGAAACCAGCCTGCAAAGTTGAAAAATAAATATATAATCATATTTAAATGTATTTAGTCAATGCTCCTTGTCAACTATGCTAAACAAGAACAAATTATGTTGTGTACTAATTCTTGGCACACTTTGACTATTCAGAGAAATAAAATTTACATGTTTTCTCAGTAATTATATTAGGGCACTGTACTGGCTGGTTTTGTGAGGAGCTTCAGGTGAGGAAATGCCTCCATGGGATCCAGCTGTAAGGCATTTTCTCAATTAGTGATCAAAGGGGGAGGGCCCCTTGTGGGTGGTACCATTGCTGGGCTGGTAGTCTTGGGTTCTATAAGCAATCTGAGCAAGCCAGGGGAAGCAAGCCAGGAAGTAACATCCCTCCATGGCTGCTGCATCAGCTCCTGCTTCCTGACCTGTGTGAGTTCCAGTCCTGACTTCCTTTGGTGATGAACAGCAGTGTGGAATTGTAAGATGAATAAACCCTTTCCTCCCCCACTTGCATCTTGGTCATGATGTTTTGAAGAGGAATAGAATCCCTAAGACAGGTACTCTCTTCAAAAGCCCTCCTCCATAAACTGGGCAATGCCATCTATTTTACTATTCCTTCATTTAAAACTTGTAACAAAGCACCACGTGTCTGTCTCTATGTCTTTGTCTCCCTACTTATTTTATTCCCACTCTCTTTTCCTGCCCCTCTCTTTATTTCCCCCTTTCAATTCCACCATGTTGCATATAATATGATGATCTGTGTTTCCTAGTTATATCACAATTCGAAAGTCTGGTCATGGTACTCCATCATGGTCTCACAGCTGTTTCCTCTACTAAAGGTCATTATGAATGATAATTATTAGCACTAGCTTCCTTGTTCTCTGGGGTAGAGAAATACCTATATGCTTGATTCTCTCTTCTTGCTGAGCTATGGAATTAGGAGCCAAAATTATAAGGCTTTAGACCTGGGCAGCTGAGGGTGGAGACGCCCTTGGGATTCATTTCAGGGCTTTATGGTAAAGTGACTAGAACCTGCTCTGGACTTAGTATGCATTTGATTCTTTTGGTTTCATAATGTGACTGCTTCTTAGTTGTCTAGTAAATTAGTTTAACCATCTAAATGATTTTCACAGGCTTTGTTTTTCCACAATATATGTGTATGAGCAGTGCCTGTGGAGACCAGAAGAGGGCATCAGATGCTCAGGAACTGAACTGTGGGTTAGTGTGCACAACCATGCTGGTATTGAGAACCAAATCCCAGTGTCAGTAGAACAGCAAGTGCTCTTAACCACTGAGCCCTTGTTTTTGTTTTTGTTTTTTGTTTTTTTAATGTATTATAGATTTCAAAATTTTGTCTTTTTCCCTTGGAATATTTCAATTGGTAGAGGTTTATTTTTTCAACTTCTAGTCATTTCTATGATTTTTGAAATTTTAATTGCTATCATGTTGATGAATTACAATATAAATTGATATTCCATCCTGTGCCAGATATTTTCTCTAATAGTTTGGTTGAAAAACCATTGCTGAAAAATAACTTGAAATTACAAATTAATGTGGAGAATGATGTATTTAACACTGAAGTAAGTTCAATTTGAACAATTTATGCAACTTATAGGGCTACAATTTCCAAGCATTTGCTAATTATGAGCACTATATTGAAGTGAACAAAAATATTTCCTACATTCATCATAAGTTTCCCTAAATGATCTCAGAATGACCAAAACAATACTGGCTAAGCATTGTATGTTACAACTAAATACCAAGCTGTATGTCTATAATTCTTAATGCTATAAAGGCAGTAGTAGTACAAAACCAATATTTTTCTAAAGTGCTATCCACTGGGCCAGGCTAATATCAACATATGTAGATGATGTAGGCCGCCAGGTACAGCTGTGGATGTAAAAAAAAAAAAAAGTTAAGTCCCATGAAAATGAAAAATTCACATTACCAGCCAGGCATGGTGACTCATGCTTGTCATTCCAGGACTTTGACAGTCAAAGAAAGAAAATCAGGAGTTTGAAGCACACAGTGTTTCAAAAATGATTATAAAATTAAAAAGAAATGATCTTACCTTATAATACAATTTCTCCCCAAATTGTTATCCATACCTACTTTTGTAAAAATAGCATCTTGCATGCCCCTAGAGATGTTGCAGTTATCTCTTCTGTGCCATATGCCCATCAATAGGCAGAGAGGAAAGAGGTTGTCTGTGCTCAGTGTTCTGACCTATGAATTTCTAAATGATTAGTAGCCTAACATTTCCTTTAAAAAGTGAGCCTGAGATAACTACCATTCCAGTGCTAGGGTGCCTCTTCAGGGAGCTAGCCTGAGTAACCATCAGTGCAGTGCCAAGTAGGCAAAAATGGGCTTTCAGGATGGGAAGTAGGTGAGATAAAAAGAACCCAGCCTTGGAACCTGGGCCCTGGGCAAGAGTGATCCCAAGACAGAAGATCCTTGCAAGTGGCCACTTGGGTGGGCTGGGCAAGGAGTGAGCCAGAGATGACCACCAAACTAGTGTCATGGGGCCCAGATAGGGAGCTATACTGAGATGATATTGGGTCTAATGCTATGTAGGCTCTGGGGGAATAGACTGTGACCAAGATGACCCGTGCCTGGGATGAAAATGTACAATCAGGACATAGCACTCCTGAGATGACTCTAGACACCCAGAGACCCTGGGTACCACTAAGAGGAAGCAGTAAGTGGTAGAGAAATGACACACAGAAAAAATCAATAGGATGTGAATTCAATGAAGAGGGGCAGAACTGGAGACTTGCTGGTAGTGAGGAACAGCCTGATGTGAGTAGCTGGTGATGGCACATGGGACTATGGTAGTACCTGGGATCGGGATTGGCCTGTGCTAGCACCATGGCCAAGTTTCAGTCTATGGCCCTGCAGCAGCACGTGTCTGTTACTTCCAAAGATCAGGCAGGCATCCATTGTCTGGGTTGCTGCCCCAGGATATGTTGATGTCTGAATGCTTTGCAGAATTGACCCACACCTCACCTGGGCATCATGGGAGAGCTGGCACTGGAGGCATGAGATCAGGAAAAGCTGATTAAATTCCTAGCCAGCTGTAGTACTCAGAACATGGAGAGCTGCACATTGTAGGAGTTGGGGATGAGCTGAACACCTGCCCCTAGAAAATGAGTGTGAGAGAGCTGGCCCTACCTCTCATCTCCCATGATATGGCCTTGGGGAAGGTATGATACCTTCCTCCCCTCTCACCCCTCACCACCTGGGGCAGGTAAAATCTCTTCCTCTGGGTCCAAGAGAGCATGAGAGCTGGTCCTTCCCCTCATCTGCTACAGAACTTGGGAGAGCAGGCCCTGTACCTCACCTGGGCAATACAGAACTGACTTGGATGTGAGGGTTGTAAGGAAACTGGTCCCAAGGGCATAAGTCTGGAAGATCTGGCTTTTGTCTTTTGTGTAGTGACATCAGTGGGAAAAAGACCACTCATCTACCATTTAGCCTCACCACTAGCCATAGTTGGGAAATCTGGTCCTAACAAGGTCATGAGAGCAGAAGAGCTGTCCCTGCTTCTCACACACTGTAACAGTCAGATCAGACACTGTACCTCACCTGGGCAGCACAGTAGAGTTGGCCCTAGATGTGGTAGTTACAGGTAAGGAGGCCCAGAGGGCATGAGCATGGAAAGTTGGCCCTATCTCTTTTATGCTGGGTGGTGGGACAGATGGAGAGATTCCCTCTTACCCTCTTTCATCCCTGATTATCTATAGCTGGTCAAGTTAGCACTGACGGATTCATGAGAGTTGGAGAACTGCCCATGTCTCTCACCAACTGCAACATTCAGGAGAGCAGGACCTATCTTATATTCTGCATGGTGCAAGGCATTCACTTACAATGATTTGGAAAGGTCATACATAGGTGTATAGAAGACTGAAATACCCTAAAGTCTATCAACATCTTTGCTAGACAACAACCTCCCTATCTTTTCCTCATAGGTAATGATGATCTTGGGTTAAACACCTGTGGGGGAATGACAAAAACAAAACAAGAACAAAAACAAAACAAATAAAAACAAGAACAAAAACAAAACAAAACAAAACAAAACAAAAAACCTCAGTAAGACAGAGGGTGTATAGATTTGATTCAATATATTGACTAGTCAGTGTATTAAAGCTCCTGAGGTAACAAGATTTGAGCAATTAGCACAATGAAATGGGGAAAATACTGGAGAATGTGGATTTAATTCTCAGACCTCAGCTGTAGCTCTAACAGTAACTCTTTCAGTAGTGATTGAAACTAAAGAAGAAACTAAGGAAAAGAAAAAAGAAAACAACCAAGCAAAATCAACACAATTTAATATAACATTTACAAGGCCTATGAGCTCACTAGAAGAATGATGAAAACAATCTATTCTTGGCTTCAAAATGTATTATCAAAGAAGATTTCTAAAAGGTGTTTTAACTATTAAAATAAATTCATATAATTTGTAAGTCCATCAATATAGCACCATTATTTGTGAAAACTTAATTAATGCAATATTTTGGTCTTTCGCATTTGTGGTCTTCTGGAATATCAACAGTATGTTGTTTTTGATGTGAAAGTTGTACCAGAGCACATCATCGCATAGTGTACTAACCACAATTTGTTTTTCTTTCTATGTTGTAAGTCACTACATGTGTGTAAAAGATAGCTTTCTAATTATGAAAGTGAATAAAGAAGTAATGGAAGAAGCAAGAAGAGAAATTTGTATATTTGTGACACAAAGGGGGCTATCCCTTAGTAAAGATATAGAGGTAGCTTCCTTTTGACTGGTATTAAACTTCTTAGTAAAAATGATAAATGGCATACTACTTGTCATGAAAGTTAGTAAGCCTATGTTATATATAGACTTTCCTAAGAGAGTATGTATAAAAGTGTTAGGATCTAGTTCTGGGTGGAAATTGTAGCTAACTTGATACATATTGAAAGCATTCAAGATCAAGCCTCTCATTTTCACTACAAGATTATGTAGTATATAAGCAGTGATATACTAATATTAAAGATGTCAGAAATTTTCCAGGCATTCAATATCTACTTCAATTTTATAATGAAATTTGACAGCATTCTCAAGTTATCAGGTTTGGACAATTTCCCTTTATTTGTTTTCAACCCTGCTTGTTATGGTCTCCAAGGGTGAAGCTTAGGAGATGTTTGATGTTTCAATTTGGGAAAATCTTCAGAATTGTTCACACGTGGAGGATGTGTGGTAGATTTTACATTACGGAGACTATTTCTTTTATCAAAACTCTTAGGTGTTCTTGCAGTTGTGTTGCAATCACCACCACGCTTATGATGGTCCATTGGAGAATCAGATTTTCCAACAGACAGGAAATGTTTCTCAAGACTTAAGATATAGTCAATTGCTTCTTGGACATTACAAGATGATCCACTTACAATGATGCTAGAAGTATTGTAGGATCCTTTTGATGGTACACGGATGTCTACTTGAAATTGTTCCATGATTTTCTGGATGGATTTTCCACCAAATCCAATAATATTGGCACAAACATGGTGGTTCAGTGGGATTTCCTTGGAAACTGTTTTTTCAATCTTACGCAGCATGTTCATTATTGCATCACGGGCACCGAGAATGTTACTTTTAGAGCCAGAAATGGTAATTTGGTCTTGTATTGAATTGCTTCCTTTCTTTGAAAAATGGACAGTGACATCATAATCTGTGCAAATCTGGGAAATAAGTATGCCTTTATTACCAAAGATCTTGGAATGATATTTGGGATCTAATCTAAATGTTTGTCTGAAATTTCTTAATGTATGATCATCTAGTTCCATTTGTAAGGCTTTTACTTGATTTTGCAATTTTGTCTTGGCTTGTTCCACATTTGCTTCAAGACCCATAATTGATATGATGTGAAAATTTCCTCCAGGTTGTGATACTTGAATATGAACTTCAAAGTCCTTTATTAGCTTGCGTAATCCACTTCCTTTGTGCCCAATGATGTAAGGATGCAGGTGAAAAGGTACTTGGACTTCAGCGGTGACAGGAACAAGAGTCTCCAGAGCTTGTGCGGCCTCCTTGCAATTTTCTGCTTTGCCCGAAATAGACATGGTGTCACTTTTCTTAGGAGAACTAGAAGCAGGGTTTTTGATATTCTTTCTCCCCTTTTCTTTCCCCATTTCCTGAACCTCTGAAGGTGTTCTCCTAGTTGTCCTTTCTGTGTCTGGAAATTTGATTTGAACCTTACATTCTCTTGCAATCTGTTGAATTCGGGAGCATATAGGTCCCATGATAAAAGGATGGAATTTGGGGGGAACAACACACTGTGTTGTGACTTGGGAACCCAGGGGATCAAATATCTCCTGAATATGTTTCTTTGCTGCTTTGACACAAGCTTTTGCTCCTTTTATTGTGATTTTAGTACTCTGTTTTCCTGCATAAGAAAATGTAATAAAAACACCACCATATTCTTTAATTATTTCTCGTAAAAGCTGTCCTCTTTGCATGACAAAGTAACTATGGAACTTCGGACTTATCAATATGCTATCCTCCACCACATCTTCTAAGTCTTTCAGTAAAAGCTCTACCTCTCTTTGCACGTTTTTAACAGCCTCTTCTGTTCCTATGATGGTTACTGATTCTTGATTCTTGTTCTTAAATGTAGGAAAAATGACTCGTGCTCCAGTCTTCTCACAGATTTTCTGAAGATTGCCACCATTTTTACTCATAAGAAATTGGTGAAATTTTGACTTGACAGGAATAGCCACAGAGTAACTTTTGGCTTGCTCTTCTTCTGCCAATTGCAGAAACTTTTTCTTTGTTTTCTCTACAATTTCTGTGGGGCCACTAATAATGACTTTTTGAAGGCTCTGGTTGTTACTTGTAAAATGAATCTGAACTTTTCCACATTCTGCTATGATGGAACCAATCAATGACTTTTTAGAATCTGTCAGGGTTCTGTGTAGACTAGGAGGAATAGGGATTTCTACTTCACAATCTTTGGCTGCATTTTTAGGTATTGAGAGAATCCAGTTATGACATATCTCACGGTTTTCTGGCTTTCTGATACTGATATTATTTTCTGAGTTGCAACTTGATGATGGAAAATTAATCCTTCTTCTTGAATTTAGGTTGGTAACATGGTTTTCCCTTTGCAAAGACCTATTTGGATATACAATGTATTGTCTTTTCGAAGTCATTTTTGGTTTTCAAGTATATGCAATTCAGAAGTGTTGCAGATCATTTAGCAGCAGCCTCAAGAGTAAAACACAGCTTGTAGTTGTTTTTAAGCACATTACTGTATAGGAAGAAAAAATTACTTTAAACATATAATTTGTTTCAAATGTAACCCATAAAATGAAAACAATAAAGTTATGAGATTCATTCATTTTTTTGAAAAATCCATTAGTTTCATCTTTTTGCCATTCCTTATATGAACATAATGTAAGTTCAAATTGTAAAGATTGTATGGAAACTACTGTAGTTTCCAGAGAAAGTGTATGGTTTAAGTTTTTTTATGACATTCATAACAATATTCATTGTTTTTGAACTCTGAGTCACTGTTCTTTCATTCTGTACCAGTTATTGTTTCCAAGGTAAAACTCCAAAATATAGTTTTCTAAGTCTCTAAAAATATTTTGTTTATGCAGTACTTGCTATTTTAAGTAACATTCTTTAAAAATACAAATCTTAAAGTATTACAGAGAGAGAATATAATATTTTTATATTTATGAAAATACTACAATGAAATCCATGATAAATAACTAATACATGCTGAGAAAAGTAGAGAAAAATCATACATTCCAATTGTGTAATTCTTGCCTGATAGAGGAATTACATAAAAGTATTATTATATGGTCTGCCCAATGGACAAACCTCAGTTTCTTGTTTGAGTACTCTTTTGAGATCCAAACATGTTAAGACATAATACTATATTCTTCTTTTAATTTTGAAAATACCCCATTTCTCTTTATAGCTCAAAATTATCTTTATAGCTCAAAATTTTTCTGACTCAAAAATTTTATAACTCAAATTTTTTTCTGCCTCAAAATCCTTCTCCTAACTTGAAATATCACTCTTCAAATGTAAAATGCTATCTACTAATTTCATAATATATATATATATAAAACCATAATTCATCTAAGTATCATCAAATGAATACCTTCAGAGTCCTTTGAAAACTTATTGTATTCTTTCAACTCTAAATATTCAGTTTTTACTGTTGGAACTGTTTTAGAATTCTATAAGTGCCAAATAATTTTCCTAAAGCTTGCCAAATACTTTATGTCATATTTTAATTTTAATCCTTCTCATGCAACACATGCAAAATTAAAGAATTCCTGTTAGTCTGAGCCTAATAGTTCTATATGCTTTATAACTTATTTAATATAATTCCTAAATAAATTTTTATACTTACATTTATTATCTTAAGTATTATAAGTCGCAAATTAATAAAATAGCATAATATTTACCACTTACTATGTCCTGCTACACAAACTATATCACATATTGATATCACGTATGGATATAGGTATAAAGATAGATAATTTCCTATATGGCCACTATATTTACAACTTTTCTTCCCCTTCTCCTTATTCCAGATCATCTCATAATTCCCAATCTTTCTCAAATTCATGACCTCTTCTTTAATTATTATTGTTTATTATTGTTACACACATATGTACATATTCACATTTATAATCTTTATCTATGTACATATATATATATATATATATTTATAAAGAGAGAGAGAGAGCGAGAGAGAGAGAGAGAGAGAGAGAACTGAGACCTTTCAGTATTGCTGTTAGTGTGTATACGCTTTGAGCGTTCCACTACTGAATATGTTTGAAAATCAATATTCGAGCATATTCTCTCATATTTCAATGTATAGTCAAATCTTAACTGTAACATCATGTCTTTACAGATCTTATCACTGGATGAGAAGACTGCATAAACTTTCCATTATATCATTTATTCTTTTCTTTATCATTTCTGTTATTATTTTCAAGTGAAAATTCAACTCTATATCAGTTATACCTAAACTCAATTTCCCCTGCCAGATATCTTTATGTCAAACACGTGATCTGTCCATTGTATTTGCATTGCCTAGTAGGACTTGTGTCATGTTCTAACTACTAAAAAATCCTATGATTTTTTTCTGCAGTCATGGGGGAGGTGGTTAGCTGTAAAATGATAGTAAAAATCAAAGGAAAAACGTAAAAAATAATGTATTGAATGAAAGATGGTACTGAAAATCAGGAATTCATATAGTGAGAAAATAAATGCTAAGTGTGAAAGAGATACATGTGCATATCGAATTAAGGAAAAAACTCAGATTCATTAATTTTGAGAAAAATATAATTAAATACACATCACCTTACTTGTGATATAAACAAGTAGCAAATGTTTGGCTAGTACAATTCTTAATCTCAACTACTGTGGACCTGCGTTGGTAGTAATCGACACTAGTTTACTTGTTAATGAGCCAATCTTTGTTAGGAATGGACTGAGTTAGCAAGGAAGAAAATCAGCTGATGCAAATGTCAAATGGCAGAATCAGGTTTTAAAGCACTTGATAAGTGTATAACAAATTTGCATATCCTTTACCTTAGGGTTTATAAAAATTATCATATGGGTGATCAAAACAAAGCCTTGTGAACACAAGCAACCAAGAGCCCTGAAACTTTGTGCGAAATGTCACTAAGCCACAACCTTTTAACTTATTGCTAAAATTCTAAAATGAGAAACTCATGACTAATTATATTAAAAAAACATTTGTTTTCTAGATGCTTATATCAAAAGTAGTGTTACCATTAAGAAAATCTTCTGAGTGCTACATTCAACTTTTTATAGTAACACAGAAAATGTGATGAAGCAAAATTAATTAACAGTAAAAGAATTTGTAATTTTATAGCATAAAATTCTACATATATTTAAATTTACATTAAAATATTAAACACAATTAGATATTTCTAATATTAGTTACATATATCTTTATACATATATAGAAAAATCCATATATGTCAAAAGAAAATATTAAATGAATATATTTGGAATAAGACAAGTATGTAATTTTTTTCAATATATTAGTTTGTAAAAATATTGTTGGATTTTTCTAATGAAATTTTAAAGAAGCAAATAGAAATTGATAAAAATGACTATTTTTTGTATTTTATAATATGTAACTAAACACATATATACAAACACGCAAAATATATGTGTTAATGTGTGCATATGTGTGCAAGATAGTAATAACAAAGTATTCAGTAAAAATGTTTGTAATTTCATAGCAGAATATCATCTCTACTTATAGTTTAAAATCACATTTAAGTACTAAACAGTGTTATATATTGTTAATATTTCATGTTTGTGTTTATACACAGGAATGTATACATATGTATATATGAATATAAGTATATATAGCAAGTCTTACCTAGTTATAGATGATATTCCTTACAAATGTTCTAAAGTGCATCAGATTTCCTTAATGAACGATTTTTGAGACTCTGTATGCAAGGAGAGAAACTTAGGTAAACTTCATGTCACTCAGACTTACACAACTAACACTTATTCTTATATTTGAAAACTCTTTTTTTCTTTTATTGAAAATAGATCATTTTCATATAGTATATCATGATTACAGTTTCCCCTCCCTTTACTACTCCCAATTCCTTCCCAGCTCCCCTCACATAAGAGCATTATATCACATGGAGTTTGTCTATTGTGATTATCGTAGTTTCATATTAAAATGTTATGTGTACTTGTGTTTCCAATATGTGTGTATGTGTATGATGTGACTGCAATTCCTCTGGTGGTCATAAGAGGGTTTGGGGACCACGATCTGGGATTACAGATGTTTTTAGCCATCATGTGGACACTGGAAATTGAACCCAAGTCTTTCACAAGAGCAACAAGTGTTCTTTACCACAAAAGCTTCTCTCTAGCCCCTAAGCATTGTACTAGCCAAAAGATTCTTCCTGCACAAGTAGAAATGAGCTTCTTTATCCCTCATATAAACTTATGATCTTATTGTTTCCACAGAAGCTCTGTAGAAGATTTTACATGATAAAACTATTTATCCAGATTATGATTTAGAACCTTCATTGTTAAATTACAATGAATTAAAAATGCCTAACACATGTGTGTCTTTTTGGATCTATAAGATCATATTTGTAAAATATACCATTTTGAACATAAAATTATTAGAAATCTCTTCTAGCTGATGTGTAGCTCTATGACACTCCATCTATCCATCAGCTGTTTGATCCCTAGTGCCACTAAAAACTACATTGCAGGTTATCAAAGCACTTATTGAAATACTGTTTTATGAAAAACAAATTAGTAACAACTGTTACATAGTTTTCATTCACCCAAGGAGGGGAAAATAACTTTAAACATATTTTTATCCTATGGGGATAGGATAAAATAGGGAACATTTTGCTTTTGCAAAATGGCAGAAGACACTAAGTGCATTATAGTGCATTATGGTCCATTATGGTTCTGGAAAGGGCTATCCAGTGCAGAAAGATAATTGTAATTGATACTTTAATTGCCATGTTTGATCTACTTAACAGGAATTCATTTTGATTGTACTCGAAATTCCTCATGCAGAGATAAGTTTTGAGCACAATAACAACAAATTATATTTCAAATGATTTTTTAAACTTAACTTTTCTTGTACTTCAGTTTGCAATGGTTCCTTTTATAGTACATTTATGAATTTAAAAAAAAAAAAACCTCACCTTTTAACTTTCTAAAACAATTGGAGATGGTTGCTTCATGGAACTGCTGATTTGCCTCAATCTGAAGTGAAAGCTGAAAATAAAATGGTAGTCTTCCATTATCTGGAACTTAGAGAATTTCCGTATTTAAAGTATTATCCTCTCATTAAACACAGGTCATAAACTTAAACTGAAATTGATATAAAATGTAGCACAGCATATATATATATATATATATATATATATATATATATATATATATATATATATATATATATATAATCAGTATGACTGTGGAATAGGAAAATACCTCTATCCTAAATTGAGAATATAAAACAAATTTAGATTTAAAATGTCTCCATTCAATGCTATTAGCATAAATTATAGAAAATAATTTCTATTGATCTGCTCAAAATGAATGACTCTGTTCTGTCCTACAGGATTCACAAATACTTTCTAAAAGTACAGTGTTACATTGTGTTTAAAAATACAAGAAAGTAATATAGACTACTCTCTAGGTAGTGGTCACTTAAATTATTTAATAAATTATGTATATGCAAATTTATCACCATTTAGTTTTATTTGTATACCTGAAGAAATACAACAGCATTGTCTTATTCAATAATATGCCTTGGCATTGTGAATAAATGATATTCCCATGTAATTTCCCTCAGATAACATAGCAAGGCATATAGAACCCTATAATGAGGAAACTTAATATTAACAGTACCAAAAAGTTAAATATTTATCAAGAGTTTGAACTATTGATTTAGCATAAATACATTTTGTTAAATCAAAAGAAAGTAACCTGTCAATTGAATTTGTAATTTTGCAACAAATATAAATTTCTTCATATGAGCATTATTCTGTGTTCACATTTGTGTATATATGTATGAATTTTTCTTTAGTAAATGGAGAAATGAACTATTAAACAGTTTCAAAATATCTCTGAAGCACTGTATACAGTAGTTCAAAGTTACTTAAATCACTGGTAATTTTGATTAATACTGCAATATTTATTTTATACATTAAATGTTTACATAATTTTTTTACATATATCATTATATGTTAGCATATTGGATGGCAAGGACTTTTTTAGCATCTTCTTTGTATGGCAACAAATTTACCTCTCCTCATAATTTAATATGGTATATTTCAATACTAGAATTTTATAAGCCTCTTTTTTCTTTGAATCTTCCCCATTAAAATTCAAATTATATATGATATAAGTTCTCACAATTTTATAATCATTGCCCTATTCACATTTGTATACATGGTATCAGGAAAATTCACATGAAACTTTAAGAGAATTTGTAATGTGGCACAAAAATCTTAACCAAAATTTGAACATGTTCCCATGATATTAGTTCAGGCTACAATAGTAATGGTTTAATTTAATCAGAATATAGATGAAAATTATATAACTGTATATAAATATTAATGCACTTATATGATATTAATGTACTTTTATGATATACTAAAAATAGTAAAATAAAATCTGATAGTTATGTTAGTGGGAATAATAATTATACATATAATTATATAGTCAGAACAGAGATTAGAATATGAATAGTAAACAAAAGAAGAGAATATTTAGCAGGACAAAAATAGTTAAAATATGAAGGTATATGCATGTACCTAGTACATGTGCAAAACTTATGATTGAAGGTGGAAATATATGGCCTGTTATGATAATCTATTAGATTATTCTGACTTGTGATGATTCACTCATTCTATAGCAGACTTAGCAGGACAATTTTGAGTTTTGAGGAAATCAGTTCTCTCCTTAAGAAAGACTAACCAAACTGGACTCATGCTCTGAATACTAGGATTAAATGATGCTGAGGTATTGATTATATATGTAAGTGCTGTATACCAATCCCAAATCATAAGTTGAAAAAAGTTTACACAAGAAAATCAGTAAAAAAATATTTTGTAATAAAATATATGCAGAATACAGAAATAAATAACCTTCAAGGTCGATTGAAAGAAATTAAAAGATAAGTGAAAATTTATTCTACAATAAAACTCCAGTAATGAAGATTAAAATGAAGAATTGCCATCCTTATGATAGGATAAGGAAAGTGCAAGGAAACAGTATTTGTAAAATCTTTCATAATAGTCAAAAATTGAGTATAATGTAAGAAAGCCACAAGAGTCCATAAATTCTTATAAAGCAGTGACAATTCCTTCTGATGAAATATCTGATGGGTATAAGCTAGATCTGAAGCCCTGAGTCTAACCAGATTGACGAGACAAATGAAGAGTATGAGAAACCTGACTGTGCAGTATAGTGTTAAATATACAGCTATATAGTACTAAGGTTGATTTACATTAATACTGGATGTATTCACAGACTCAAGAATATGAAATTCTGAGATAAATACAACAGGCAAGTCATCCAAAAAAGCCAGTTCACATGAAGAAACTTGGCCAAACTATGAATGTGAAAGATTATGACTTAACAAAAAAGGACACCAAGATGGCCGCCAAGTTCCCATATTCCCCCAGTGAATTTCATTTAAGACACTAATTCTTACTATAAACAGAAAATAACAAATTCTCATTACTGTTAACTCAATATATTGTTAGAAAAGAGATAAGTAAAGATTAATGTAGAAAGAGTAATTAGAGTCAGAAGTAGACATGTGACACTACTTAGAACAGATCAACCAATTACACTAAGATATAAACAAAACTATATTCAAAAGATATGAATTAAGCAGTTATCTCAAACCTGTATAAGCTACTACAACTCTTAAAAGAAAAGTAACTTTTCACCAAAACCCCCCCAATATGTTAGCAAGTATCTTACCTGTAATGGATGAACTACCAGACTGGACTAAGGTTGGCTTTACTGAGTGTACATGAAGGTTTCTATGACAATTGAACTTGAGGGAGGATGACATCACAAAGGATAGGCCAAACCATATGGGAAAAAGCTACCAGTGCCTGAAAGGGACAAATCAGTGCGTAAATCTTTAAATAAGCATATGATAGAAATTTAAAGAGAAAAGAACAAAATATTTACATATTAGTACACAAAACCTCATCTAGAAAGATTCTAAACTATTTTAAGAGAGTAAATAGACAATGTCAAGTGTATGTGAATAAATTCTGAAATGTAAATATTATATTTGCCTTCAATAAAACATTTTAAAACCTGAAAGAACATCTCAGAATATTATATAACTGCATATTGGAATAAGAATAAAGGAAATATGAGAATGTATAACCATAAACACAGTACTTATTTTTTAGAGTAGGTAACAAATTCCCATAAGTACTACATAGTCTTTTAGTGTCTCATAACAAATATGATAATATAAATTCAAAAGAGTTAACTACTGTTACATCAATTGGCATTATATTATACGATTAGGAAATAAAGAAAATAAAATATTGTCTTAATATATTGCACATAGGTAGAAAGTTGTTATTAATAAAATAGGGCAGAAAAATTTGCATTGGTTATAATATTAATCTCTACAACTATTCACATGAACTTTGCTGGTATTTATAACTATCTTTCTCTACAGTCAACTCTGTATTCCTCAGCCTTCAGCAAGCTCTTCAGTGGATCTTGGTTCTTGGTATGGAAGGGAAAACCAACTTCATTACAGAAATGTGAATCTTTGGCAACCTGACAGGAATGGGTTGTTGCATTTTTCCATTCATCTTAATCACAGGACAAGGTAACACCATGGAATACTCTAAAGGATTTGCTGCACTCCAGAAATCATTTTTCCTCCATTTTGAAAAGGCAGTGAAGTTTCTACCTGCTACTATGGATGAATCATACCTCCTACCAATATTATTCCTTTCTTGAGTCAGGGAATCAGAATCTCAAACTGATGAGGATAAAATCTTATATTTTAGTTCAATGTGATATTTGTTATATCTCCTGCTGGGAAAAAAACTCATTCCCCATGGAATATTTTTTTTTTTATTCTAGCAAACATAAGGACACAGGAATAGGAAAAACATTTTGAAGTAGGTCACTAGTAGTGATAATGAGTGAAATTATTTCTATTTCTACTCATTGATTTGTAGAACTGTCAATATTGGTTAAAGAAGGAAAAAGTACCAATAACTGGCACTTATTCAGAGTATATACTGCCTTCTGAAGAAAAATGCTCTAACCTTCCCAGATATGCCACTTGTCAATACAATTGTCTTATTTTTATTTATCATTTCATGCATTTACATTTTAAATGGTATCCTCCTTCCTGGTTACCCCTCCACTAACCTCATCCTCTCTCCTCTCTTACCCCTCCTCTTTACCTCTATGAGGGTGTTCCTCCAACCACTCACCCACTGCCACCATACCCCCTATGCTGGGGCATCAAGCCTCCCTACCCTCCCACTGATGTCAGATAAGTCCATCCTCTCCTACATATATATCTGGAGTCCTGACTCCCTCCACATGTACTCTTTGGTTGATAATTTAATCCCTGAGAGCTCTGGGTGGTCCAGTTAGTTGATATTATTCATCATATATAACATTTGTCTTTAAAAGGCCATGCCATTTTTCAAAAAGCATGCTACCTCTAGATGGTTTAGAATATAATCATGTGCCCACTGCTCCACTTCTTGTTTTTCAGGAAGTGTGTGCTTTGTTCAGAAGTGATGCTTTATGGAATACCACAATGGTAGATAAGGCATTCTATGAACCAAGAGATGGTAGTTTTTAGTAGAAGACAGAAAATGCAAATCCATATACAGAATAATTTTCTATGCCAGTAAGATCAACAGATAGCACTTTCCATGATGTATGCCACTGAATATAGTCAACCTAGCACCTGGTCACAGGGTAGTTATGCCATGAAAATTTACCACGTTGAGGGCCCTGTGTTGTACTCTGGCCCTGATAGATTTGGATTAAAACAGCAATCTTTGATAAGTCAGTTTCGGTGAGTGAACAACCATGTTGCTGAGTCTATGCATATAACCCCATCTTGTTCAATATGGCCACTTTGTTCATGGACCCTGGACAATGACAGGAATAGCTAAGGAAATAGGCTGACTGCACACAGAATGGGCCATGTTACCTACTTAACTATTGAATTCCTCCTCTACTTAAGTCACCTTTTGATGAACATATCTACATGGGTCACAAGCATCTTCATGTAACTTGATCAACTGTAGTTATGAGTATATATATATATATATATATATATATATATATATCTTTCTCACTAATTTTTCAATCACAATCCAAGTCTGATATTACTTAGACAAAACATTTGTTTCATCTGATGTATCATTATACAATAGTAAATTTGGAAATTACTCATTCCAAGGAAAGTGTGTGATCATATGCACTATCCAAAATTCTATACAGTATGAAGATATCATTATCATTATCCTTCAGGTTTGTCCCAAAAGTGGGGATATAGTATCACAGCTGTCCACATCTAAAAGATACATTTAGAACCACCAGGAAACAAAGACTTAGTCTTCTCTTCCTCAGTCAAAAACACTGTAAGTACATGCTTAATTAGAATAGGTGCGTCAGGTATTATAACAGTAGTAGGAAATATAAGGGTTTGAGCAACACCATTATGTAACTTGGCTGTGTCCTTAACGCTAACTCAGGCCTGAAAATGTACATAGATACTTCTTGCAGTTCATGAAGGATTGCTGCTCTGCACATATATATCTTTATGTCTTGACAGATCAGATAACACCTAGCTCATGATTGGCAGCATGAGCCAAAGGGTAGCTTTATAGGTCTTTGTCAATTGTTTACATTCCTCCTAGGTTGAATGTCAAGCCAATAGTCACTTATTAAATGAAGAATAGTTGTCTACTAATAATGGTAGAGACTCACTCCAAATTTGTAAGTGTAGCTAAAGTGATGCACCTAAAAGTTCCCCACAGAGTTTCCAAATAACTTCTAGATTTTCTGACACATCAGTACCACAAAATCGGTTGTATTGTATGGCCAAAGTAGTAGGGCAACTTTAATAGTACCCTGGGCATGCTAATGAGCCTTCTCTTCTTCTAGGCACCACTCAAAGCTAGTAGGTCTCCAAATAATCCATTCTATCTCCCAGAGTAACACCAATGTAAGATGTATTTTGTCTCCAGAATCAAATAAGCACCAAAAGATTGCTCCTTATTGATAGTAAAAGAGCTAAGGTGCAATAAGAAAGAAGAGAAATCTCTGTGTGTCCCACACATCTAGTGTTTTTAGAAAATTCATTGAGTTAGAAGGACCTTTCTATTAGATGGGATGTTTCCCATCCCCTGATATCTGTGTATATTTTACAAGCAAGTCCAAAATGATTGCAATCTTCTTTCCATTTGATTCTCATTTTCCTATGACAGGAGTTAGAGAAAAAAAATGCAGCTGCCATTGAATACAGCATACCAGGTACAAAAAGATATGATAATCTGTTTAAGTCAGGATTTCATATCTAGTACAACCACTCGAATTGGAATGACAGCTTGATTAAGGTTTTGATAGTTAACTGTAATTTTCTAATATTTATCTGTCTTCAACATAAGACATCAAGATAATTAAATGGACATATGCCAATATCCTGCTTCAGCTAGAGAGAGGGTGCTGAGGACAGGGTGAATAGCAGCTGGGAGTTAAGGAACAATGACTTTTATTCAGTGATGGATGCAAACCAACAGGTCTGTGATAACCTCCAGATAGCTCTCTCTCACAGACCAAAGTCAAGTCTTCTATTTGCATAAGCTACTTCTTTAGGAATTGCACACCCATTTAATCATTTACACCAGGTTCCCTTTTGATCATTCCATGAATCATCATTTTATGATCTCAGCTCTTTGACTCCTAGAAAGAGAAACTGAAATACAGAGAACATTTTAGGCAAATGAATTAGATAGCAGTACATTTTTTAAAAAATATAGCAAGTCTAATATAGTTGGCTGGAAAGAGTGCTTGTGCTTGTCAAGTCTAGACATAAAGGCTATTTTTTATGTGATAAAACTAGCTTTTTATTTTTTATTTTTTATTTTTGCAATTTAGCAAGCTCTTGTTTGGACCAAAGCAAACAGCATCGAAGCTCATTTTTATAATTCTTAGCTACCTCAATATATTCTTTTAATCTTTGGATTTTATTCTGTTTTCTATCTTAGCAACTCCAAGGTTTATTATTGGAAAGTATTAAGAAATCCACAAAACTAGAAATGTCATTAAGCCATCACATCATCTTTTTTCTTGATACCAGAGATTTTGTCCATCCCCAACCACTATTTGTATCACATATAAAACTACCTCCATTAGGGAGTACAATATCTGGATCAAATAGGATTTTGATGACTTCCATAGAGAAGAACACCATTTTACCACTGATATTATATAACCACCCAACTGTGCCTTGTTTTCAATTATTACTTATTTTGTGTTCAGAGTCTTTTCCTCAATTGAACAAATCATGTCTACTTCCTTAGAACTTTTGTGACCAAGCTGATTACTTAGTGCAGCTGCTTCTGGTTTTTTACTTATTTTGTGTTCAGAGTCTTTTCCTCAATTGAACAAATCATGTCTATTTCCTTAGAATCTTTGTGACTAAGCTGAATACTTAGTGCAGCTGTTTCTGGTTTTTCAGGTCTGTGAAGCCCCCCATACAATTCATATTACATTCTTCAATTTTGCGTAGTTGAGAAATCCTGTAAAGAATGGTTCTTACACTGATTTATGTATTCTTGAACTTGTGTTTACAAAGTTCTTTACCCCAGACTTAAGGGATATCCTAAAGGTCACAGAGGCACCATTTTGCTGAGCATCACCAGACACATTCTCACTTACCAGAGTTATGCCGTTTCTGATAATCATGGCGTCAATAACTTTGGCAGAGAAAACATTTCCCCAAAATATGAAAATTAAGTAAAACATGTGCATTATTATGCAAACATGACATATGCCTAGAGCAACCATCAGTACTTGAGGAGCCCCATGCCCTGCTGGCTCTGTTCAAGAGTCAGGAACCATCTATATAAGATATGCCTTGGATGTCCAGTGACTGGCAAAACTTGGGATCCTGGGGCCTGATACTGTTACTAATTCTATGATCTGATCACAGACATGAGCATAGCATGGCTGTCCTCTGAGAGGCCTTACCAACAGCTGACTGAGACAGACACAGATACTTACACTAAGTCATTAGAATCAAGTCTGGGACCCCTATGGTTGAATTAGGGGAAGGACTGAAGAAGCTGAAGGGGAGGGTGTCCCATAGGGAGACAAGAAGTTTCGAGTAACCTGAACCTCAAGGAGGTCTTATAGACTGAGTCACCAACCAAAGAATGTATAGGGGATGGTCCATGGACCCTGGCACATATAGAGCAGAGGACTGTCTGGTCTGGCCTCAGTGGGAGAAGATGAACCTAATCCTTGAGAAACTTGAGGTCCCAGGGAAGGGGGAGGTCTGGTAGGGGGAATCTCAGTGGCAAAGGGGAGGAGGAATGGGATGAGGAATGGTGGGAGGGGAAAAGAGGGAGGACAATGGTTGGAATGCAAATAAATAAAATATTTATTTTTAAAAAGTGTTGTCTTGGTCACGATATCTCTTCACATCAGTAAAATACTAAGACATCACATCTGGATTCCAGCACCATGTACAACCTTAGCTCCCACTGGTACACAGCATCTCTGTGCTCTCAGAAAACACATCCCAGAAGAATGTACCTCTGTGATGCTGGTCTATTCTTAATCACTCAAAATTTCTTAGTTCTAGCTAACCAGGAACATCTGACTCATTAATGTAAAGGTTTCACTTCAGTAGTTCTGCTATCTTGATAATAATGCCTGATTTTTCAGCCCCAGCTAACCAAACCACAGAATCTTAAAACTAAGGTGTTAATACTCAATGGTTCTTCAAACCCAAGTTCCAAAGTCCTTCCTCAATTATTCCTAAACCATGGCTTGGTCTCTCACATCAATATCCCACAATACCTGTCTGTACCAACTAGGCTTAGTTATAGTTTCATTACTGTGAAGAGATACCATGGACAAGGCAGCTCTTATAAAGGAAAACTTTTCGTTTGGGATGGCTTATAGTTTCATAGTTTTAGCCTATTATCATCAGGATGGGAAGCATGGCATCATACAGCCATACTTGTTGCTGGAAGACCATAGAGTTCTACATCTGGATCAGCAGAAAGTAAATGTGTCACTGTGGAAGCAGGGCTTTGAGGTCATAAATGCTCAAGCTCTGTCCAGAATAAGACAAAATCTATTCCCCTTCTGCTGCTTAAGGATCAAGATGTAGAACTCTCAGCTCAGTCTTAAGCATCATGTCTGCTTGGACACTGCCATGTTTTCTTCCATGATAATGGAGTAAATCTCTGAAACTGTAAGCCAGCCACAACTGAATGTTTGCCTTTCCGAGAGTTGCCATAGTTGTGGTCTTTCTTCATAACAATTAAACCACTAATGATGAAACACCATGACCAAATAACAAATTAGGGATGAAGGGACCTATTTGGCTTATACTTCAGACCATAGTCTATCATTTCAGGAAGTATAAACAGGAACTCAAGCAGGGCTGGAACTAGAAACAGGAGCTGATGCAGAAGACATGGAGGGATGCTGCTTACTGGATTGTTTCCCATTCATTACTCAGCCTGTTCTCTTATACAACAAAAGACATCAGTTTAGGGATGGCATCACCCATCATGGACTGGGCCCTTCCCCATTGATCACTAATTAAGAAAATAACTGATAGCTGTATTTAATGGAGGATATTTCTCAACTGAGCTTCCTTCCTCTTTGATGATGTTAACTTTTGTCAAGTTGACACACAAAACTTAGCCACTACTGTGGTTATTCAGCCAATTTCTAAGCACATCTGTCTAATACATTCTCTGCCTGAGGAAATAAACTAGTTTTTTTTTTTTTTTTTTTTTTTTTTTTTTGAGGAGGGGAATTCCATGCCTCTTTTTTGTTCTAAAATAGCTGCAGGATGTTATTTGTCAATCTGTTCTTTTACTGGCTCACTCTGGTCCATGTGTGTCCTCATGTTTGCTCCCTCATTGTGACCTCATGGCAAATGCTCCTGGTCTCTCCACATGGACTGTCTACATTCTTCCTCGTGGCCTGCCCCTTCCTTCTATTTACCTGTGATCCTTGGCTCAAATCAAAAGTTCAGCCTTCCTATCTCCTTTGCCCTGTCATAAACTGGATCAGTTCTTTTATTGATCAATCAGAGATGATTGAAAACAATTTTTTATAACATTGAGACTGGAGATGTTTGACTATGCAGTCTTTTGTACTGTAGACAGATGTTTGGGCATATAAATCAGTATCTGAGTTCACAGTACACAAGACCAACCCTCAAGAAAATAAGTTTGGGAAACCCTTGGATCCATTGTGCATTGTACATTAGCCAAAACCCTATGGACCAACTGACTTCCAAAATCCCCCTATTTTAACTGTTGAGCCACATTGCTTTAGTAGGTATTTGGGAATCACTTTTTCCTGCTCTCTTTGGTAATCACTTTTAATTCAGAACCAACATACAGTAAACTCGCCCTAGGGAAACATACTAAGCTATGCTTACAGCAACTTGTTCATTTTCTGCCCCACAAAAATGAAGTTTCCAATTAAAGTATTTGATCCTTTCCTATACTTGTGATAAAATACTATGAATAAGCAAACTTATAGAAGAAAGAATTTAATTCACCTTATAGTTTCAGAGAGTTAGAATCCTTTATAGTTAGCCAAAGGCATAGTAGCAACTGCAGGAAGATGAGGGGTCATATCTTGAACCAGAAGAATGAAAGAAAACAAACATGAAGTGGCCTGAGTCTTTTATCTCTCAAAAGGCCTTCTCCAGTGACAAAATTCATCTAACAAGCTCATACCTCCTTATTTTCCCAAAGAGGTGCCATAACTGGTAATCCAATATTCAAATGCCTGAGATAATGGAGAATATTTATCACTCAAACTAACACACTACATAAGAACAAAAATTGTATTACAGACCTTGCCTCATCCTAGGACAGAATAGACTGCATGAGCTGCCCATTGCTGACAAGCAGAGTTACTCCTCAATATAAGTTAGAAAATGAAGATAGGAAAAGGGTAAACTTTATCTATGCCTTCCCTGTCTTTTCTCATCTATCTCATTCTAGATGTGGCAAACAGGTTCCATGAATCCTCCAAAGCTGTCACTTTTATGCCTTCACAAACACTGGTCATAACTATTCCTTAATTAAATTATAGTAGTCCAATATTTTTCTGCCAGAAGTCTTAGCATTGCTATCCTCTAGATGTTAAGAAATGGTTGCCTAAGGAAATTATTTGTAACACCATACGCCAAGCAGACCTGTATTATAAAAGGGAAGGAAAATGATCACATGTGACTTATGGACAACTGTTCTTTTATCTTTTATAACATCTCTAAGAAGCTAGTAAATCCCAACCAAACTCTATCTCTCTGACAATCACTGATTGAGCCACTCATCTCCTTTTAAGGAAACGAATCTTCCTCATCCACCTCTAGTTTTCCCAGTTGAATCCTCTTCTTCTGAATAAGATCCATAAAAAGTCCTTTATCACTTCTGTATTTCCTCTGCATCCAGAGCTGATCCTGTGCCATGCCCCCAGAGCTGATTCTTTGCCACAGCTCTCTATACCCAAATATCACCAGGAGAGAGATGGCCTCCCAGGAGTGCTGACACACCTGTGAGCACAAGTAAGACCACCATTTCTGATCAAATTCCTGGCCCAAGAGGGATCTGCCCAGAGTCATCAGGATGCAGGAATCAAGGAACAGCCAGGGACAGGGTCCTTCTGAATTCCATCTGTGCCCTGGAACTGACCCTGGGCCATAGCTTTCCAGACCCAAATTTCTCCTGTACAGAACTGGTCTCCCAAAAGTACTGACATACAGGCTTGCAGGAGGGACAAACCACAGTCAGAGACAGTGAGACAAGCTAACACCAGAGAAACCAGATAATGAGAGGCAAGTGCAGGAACATAAGCAAGAAGAACCAAGGCTACTTGGCACCATCAAAACCCAGTTCTTATACCACAGTGAGTCATGCATACCCCAACTCACCAGAAAAACAAGAGTCTGATTTAAAATCACACCTCAAGATGATGATAGAGGACTTTAAGGAGGATGTAAATAACTCCCTTAAAGAAAAACAGGAGAACACAGATAAACAAGTTGAAGCCCTTAAACAGGAAACACAAAAGTCCCTTAAAGAATTACAGGAAAACACAACCAAAGAGGTGAAGTAATTGAACAAAACTTTTCAGGATCTAAAAATAGAAACAATCAAGAAATCACAAAGTGAGCCATCCCTGGAGATAGAAAAGCTAGGAAAGATATCAAGAGATATAAACGCAAGTATCACCTACAGAATACAAGAGACAGAAGAAAGTATCTCTGACACAGAAGATACCATAGAAAACATTGACACAACAGTCAAAGAATACAGCAAAATACAACAAGCTCCTAACCCAAAACATCCAGGAAATCCAGGACAAAATGAGAAGACCAAATCTAAGGATAATAGGTATAGAAGAGAGTGAAGATTCCCAACATAAAGGGCCAGTAAATATCTTCAAAAAATCATAGAAGAAAACTTGCTTACCCTAATGAAAGAGTTGCCCAAAAACATACCAGAAGCCTACAGAATTCCAAATAGATTGGAACAGAAAAGAAATTCTTCCTGTCACATAATAGACAAAACACCAAATGCACAAAACAAAGAAAGAATATTAAAAGCAGTAAGGGAAAAAGGTTTGGTAACATATAATGGCAGACCTATCAGAATTATACCAGACATTTCAACAAAGACTATAAAAGCCAGAAGATACTGGGCAGAGGTCATACAGACCCTACAGGAACACAAATGGCAGTCCAGGCTACTATACCCAGCAAAACTCTCAGTTACCATAGATGGAGAAAACAAGATATTCCATGTAAAAAAAATTTACATAATATCTTTCCACAATTCCAGTTCTACAAGGGATAATTGATGGAAAACTCCAACACAAGGAGGGAAACCTTTAAAAAGCAAGAAGGTAATCTATTTTCAACAAATCCAAAAGATGATAGGCACACAAATATAATTCTACCCATAACAACAAAAATAATGGAAGCAATGATCACTTTTCCTTAATATCTTTTTTTTTTGTTTTTTTTTTTGTTTTTTTGAGACAGGGTTTCTCTGTGTAGCCCTGGCTGTCCTGGAATTCACTGTGTAGACCAGGCTGGCCTTGAACTCAGAAATCCACTTGTCTCTGCCTCCCAAGTGCTGGGAATAAAGGCATGTGCCACCACTGCCCGGTACTTTTCCTTAATATCTTTTAACATCAATAGACTCAATTACGCTATAAAAAGAAATAGACTAACAGACTGGATACATAAACAAGACCCAGCATTTTGCTGTATACAGGAAATTCAACTCATTGTAGAAGACAGACACTACCTCAGAGTAAAAACCTGAAAAACAATTTTCCAAGCAAAGGGCCCCAAGAAACAAGCTGGAGTAGTCATTCTAATTTTAATAAAGTCAACTTGCATCCAAAAGTTATCAAAAAGATAAGGAAAAACATTTTATAAAAGTCAAAGGAAAAATATGACAAGAAGAATTCTAAATTCTGAACATCTATGCTCCAAATATAAGGGCAAAAATATTCATAAATGAAACTTTACTAAAGCTTAAAGCACACATTACACCTCACACAATAATAGTGGGATGCTTCAACAGCCCATTCTCATTAATGAGCAGATCATGGAAACAGAAACTAAATGAAGACACACTGCAACTAACAGAAGTTATGAACCAAATGGATTTAATACATATCTGTGGAAAATATTGTCCTTAAACGAAAGAATATACCTTCTTCTCAGCACCTCATGGTACCTTCTCCAAAACTGACCATAACATCGGTCACAAAACAGGCCACAACATATATAAGAAGATTGAAATAATCCCATGCATCCTATCAGATCACCATGGACTAAGGCTGGTCTTCAAAAATAACAAATACTACAGAAAGTCCACATACACATGGAAGCTGAACAACAACTTACTCAATGATAACTTTGTCTAGGAAGAAATCCATAAATAAATTAAAGACTTTTTAGAATTTAATGTAAATGAAGGCAAAACATACTGAAACTTATGGGACACAAAGAAAACAGGGCTAAGAGGAAAACTCATAGCTCTGAGTGCCTCCAAAAAGAAACTGGAGAGAGCATACACTAGCAGCTCAACAGCACAGCTGAAAGCTCTAAAACAAAAGAAGTAAATATATCCAAGAGGAATAGAATGCAGGAAATTGTCAAAATTGGGCCTTAAGTCAACCAAGTAGGACACCAGGAAATAATCAAACTCTGGGCTGAAATCAGCCAAGTAGAAACAAAAAGAACTATGCAAAGTATCAACAAAACCAGGACCTGGGTCTTTGAGAAAATCAACAAGATAAATAAACCCTTAACCAGACTAATCAGAGGGCACAGAGACAGTATCCAAATTAATAAAATCAAAAATGAAAAGAGATAACAACGGTAACCGTGGAAATTCAAAAAATCATCAGATCCTACTTCAAAAACCTATACTCAAAAAAAAAATGGAAAATCTGGATGAAATTGACAATTTTCTAGATAGATACCAGGTACCAAAGTTAAATCATGATCAGATAAACCATCTAAATAGTCCCATAACCTCTAAAGAAATAGAAGCAGTCATTAATAGTCTCCTAACCAAAAAATATCCCAGAATCAGATGGGTTTAGTAGAGAATTCTATCAAACCTTCAAAGAAGACCTATTACAAGTGCTCCTCAAACTATTCCAAAAAATAGAAACAGAAGGAATACAACACAATCCATTCTACAAAGCCACAATTACACTTATAACTAAACCACAGGAAGTTCAAACAAAGAAAGAGGAGTTGAGACCGATTTCACTTATGAATATCGATGCAAAAATACTCAATAAAATTCCCCCAACCCAAATTATTTTTTAATTAATCATTCCATTCATTTACATCTCAAATGATATCCCACTTTCCAGTTAGGTTACCCTCTCCACCAATCCCCCATCTCTTCTCTGTCCTACCCTGTCCCTTTTGCCTGTATGACAGTACTCTCCCCCACTCTCTCATGCCCCACCACTCGGCATCCCCCTACTCTGGGCATCCATTCTCCCTGGGAACAAAGGCCTCCTCTCCTGTTGCTGTCAGGTAAGGTCATGGGTTAGGAATGTTTTTATGTTTTGAATTTTCTTTGACAATTGTGTCAATATTTTCTAAGGTATCTTCTACACCTGATTTTCTCTCTTCTATCTCTTGTATTCTGCTGGCAATGATTATATCTGTCATTCCTGACCTGTTTTCTAGATTTTACATGTCAAGAGTTGCCTCCATTTGTGTTTTGTTTATTATTTCTACTTACACATTTAAGTGTTGGGCCACTTCGTTCAATTCCTTTACCTGTTTGATTATGCTTTCCTATATTGCTTTAAGGGATTTATTTTATTTCCTCTCTAAGGGCTTCTACCTGTTTACCCATGTTTTCCTGTATTTCTTTTAGTGCATTATTTATATCCTCTTTAAAGGCCTCTATTATCTTCATGAGATACGATTTTAGTTCAGCCTCCTGATTTCCAGGTGTGTTGGTATATCCAGTGTTTGCTGTGTTGGGAGAACCAGATTCTGCTGATGCCTAAGTATATTATTGGCTTCTGTTGCTTATGGCCTTGTGCTTGCCTCTCGCCATCTGACTATCTCTGTTGTTAGTTTGTCTGGATCTCTCTGTCTGGTATATGCATCTTATGTCCCTGGGTTGTTGTAGGTCTCCTTGCAGACCTATTGCCTTGGCTGTAGCAGACATCATTTGGGGCCTTCAGACTGTGCAGTTAGAGTGTCAGACAAGCTTCTTTTTTGTTGTTGTTGTTTTGGGATTTTTTTGGTTGCTGTTGTTTTTTTGATACTTTATTGATTTCAAATGATTCTCCCTTTCCAGACGTCCCCTTTGGAACCCTCCTATCCCCTCTGCCCTCCCCCTGCCTCTATGAGGGAATCCCCTACCCCCATCCACACACTCACTCTCATCTTCCCTCCTTGGCATTCCCCTATACTGAGGCATCTAACACCCTCAGGACCAAGGGCCTCTCCTCCCCCTGATGGCTAACAAGACCCTCCTCTGCCACATATGTGCCCAGCACCATGGGTCCCTCCAAGTATATTCTTTGGTTGGTGATCCTGTCTCCACGAGCATTTGGAAGTCAGGCCAGTTGACACTGTTGCTCCCTCCATGGGGCTGCAAACTCCCTCATCTCCTCCAGTCCCTTCTCCAACTCCTCCATCTGGGACCTCATGTACAGCCCAGTGGTTTCTGTGAATCTTGGGTATTCTGAACTTTTGGGCTAATAACCACTTATCAGTGAGTACAGACTGTGTTCATTCTTTTGTGACTGAGTTACCTCACTCAGGATGATATTTTCAAGTTCCATCCATTTGCCTGCAAATTTCATGAAGTCATTGTTTTTAATAGTTGAGTAGTATTTCATTGTGTAAATGTACCACATTTTCTGTATCCATTCCGCTGTTCAGGGACATCTGAGTTGTTTCCAGCTTCTAGGTGTTATAAATATAGCTGCTGTGAACATAGTGGAGCATGTGTCTTTATTACATGCTGGAGCATCTTCTGGGTATATGCATCCATGGGATGAAGCCTACATGATAATGGTGAATGATCATTTTGATGTGTTCTTGGACTTAGTTTGTGAGAATTTTATTGAGTATTTTTGCAATGATATTCATAAGGGAAATTGGTCAGAAGTTTTCTTTTATTGTTGGATCATTGTGAGATTTTGGTATCAGTGTAACTGTGGCTTTATAGAATGAATTGGGTAGTATTCCTTCTGTTTCTATTTTGTGGAATAGATTGGTATTAGGTCTTCTTTGAAGGTCTGGTAGAATTCTGCACTGAACCCATCTGGTCCTGGGCTTTTTTTGATTGGTAGACTTTTAATGACTGCTTCTATTTCTTTAGGGGTTATGGGACTGTTTAGATGGTTTATCTGATCCTGACTTAAATTTGGTATTTGGTATCTGTCTAGAAACTTGTCCATTTCATCCAGATTTTCCAATTTTGTTGAGTATAGGCATTTGAAGTAGGAGCTGATGATTTTTTGAATTTCCTCAGAATCTGTTGTTATATCTCCCTTTTCATTTATAATTTTGTTAATTTGGATACTGTCTTTGTGTCTTCTGGTTAGTCTGGCTAAGGGTTTATCTATCCTGTTGATTTTCTTAAAGAACCAGCTCCTGGTTTTGTTGATTCTTTGTAAATTTCTTTTAGTTTCTACTTGGCTGATTTCAACCCTTAATTTGATTATTTCCTGCCTTCTACTCCTCTTCGGTGTATTAACTTCTTTTTGGTCTAGAGCTTTCAGGTGTGCTGTTAAGCTGCTAGTATATGCTCTCTCTAGTTTCTTTTTGGAGGCATTCAGAGCTATGTGTTTTTCTCCTAACACTGCTTTCATTGTGTCCCATAGATTTGGGTATGTTGTACTTTCATTTCATTAAATTCTAGGAAGTCTTTAATTTCTTTCTTTCTTTCTTCCTTGACCAAGTTATCATTGAGTAGAGCATTGTTTAGCTTCCAAGTGTATGTGGGCTTTCAGTTGTTGTTGTTATTGCCATTGAAGACCAGCCTTTATCTGTAGTGATCTGATAGGAGGCATGGGATTTTTCAATTTTCTTATATCTGTTGAGGTTTGTTTTGATACCAATTGTATGATCAATTTTGGAGAAGGTACCATGAGGTTCTGAGAAGAAGGCATATTCTTTTGATCTAGGATGAAATGTTCTATATATATCTGTTAAATCCACTTGGTTCATAACATCTGTTAGTTTCACTGTGTCTCTGTTTAGTTTGTGTTTCCAAGATCTGTCCATTGAAGAGAGTGGAGTGTTGAAGTCTCCCACTATTATTGTGTGAGGTCCAATGTGTGCTTTGAGCTTTAGTAAAGATTTTTATGAATGTGGGTGCCCTTGCATTCCGGGCAAAGATGTTCAGAATTGAGAGTTCTTCTTGGTTTATTTTTCCTTTGATAAGTATGAAGTGCCTGTCCTCATCTTTTTTTTGATGACTTTTGGTTGAAAGTTGATTTTATCTGATATTAGAATGGCTACTCCAGTCTGTTTCTTGGGACCATTTGCCTGGAAAATTATTTTCCAGCCCTTTATTCTGATGTACTGTTTGTCTTTAACATGGAGGTGCATTTCCTGTATGTAGCAAAATGCTGGGTCTTCTTTATGGATCTAGTCTGTCAGTCTATGTCTTTTTTATTGGGGAATTTGTCCATTGATGTTAAGAGATATTAAGGAATAGTGATTGTTGGTTCTAGTGGGTTTTTTTTTGTTATTTTTATGTTTGTGTGGCTATCTTCTTTTGAGTTTGTTGAAAGATTACTTTCTTGCTTTTTCCAGGGTGTAGTTTCCCCCTTGAGTTAGTGTTTTCCATGTATTATTCTTTGTAGGGCTGGGTTTTTGGAAACATACTGAGCAAATTTGGTTTTGTCATAGAATATTTTGGTTTCACCATCTATGGTAATTGAGAGTGTTGCTGAGTATAGCATCCTGGGCTGGCATTTGTGTTCTCTTAGGGTCTGTATGATATCTGCCCAGGATATTCTAGCTTTCATAGTCTCTGGTGAGAAGTCAGGTGTACTTCTGATAGGTCTGCCTTTACATGTTACTTGACCTTTTCCCCTTACTGCTTTTAATATTCTTTCCTTATTTTGTGTATTTGGTGTTTTGACTATTATGTAAGGGGAGGAATTTCTTTTATGGTCCAACCTATTTGGAGTTCTGTAGGCTTCTTGTATATTTATGTTCATCTCTTTTGTTAGGTTAGGGAAGTTTTCTTCTATAATTTTGTTGAAGATATTTACTTTTCCTTTAAGTTGGGAATCTTCACTCTCTTCTATACCTATTATCCTCAGGTTCTGTCTTCTCATTATATCCTGGATATCCTGGATGTTTTGGGTTAGGAGCTTTTTGCATTTTGTGTTTTCTTTGACTGTTGTGTTAATGTTTTCTATGGTATCTTCTGCATCTGACATTCTCTCTTCTATCTCTTGTATTCTGTTGGTGATGTTTACATCTATACTCCTGATCTCTTTCCTAGGTTTTCTAGCTCCAGAGTTGGATCCCTTTGTGATTTCTTTATTCTTTCTATTTCTATTTTTAGTTCCTGGATGGTTTTGTTCATTCATTTCCTTCACCTGTTTGGTTGTGTTTCCTGTAATTCCGCCCATTTGACTGTGTTTTCCTGTAATTCTTTTAGGGATTTTTGTGTTTCCTCTTTCAGGGATTCTAGTTGTTTGCCTGTGTTTTTTTGTATTTCTTTAAGGGAGTTATTTATTTCCTTCTTAAAATCTTCAATCATCATCATGAGATGTGATTTTAAATCTGAGTCTTGCTTTTCTGGTGTGTTGGGGTATCCAGGGCTTGCTGTGATGGGAGAGCTGGGTTCTGATGAAGCCAAGTAGCCTTGGTTTCTGTTCTTTATGTTCTTGCCCTTGACTTTTGCCATCTGGGTATCTCTGGTGTTAGCTGGTCGTACTCTGTCTGGCTGTGGCTTGTCCCTCCTGCAGGCCTCTGTATCAAAGTCCTTGAAGACCAGCTCTCTTTGAGAGGTATTTGGGTTTGGAGAGCTGTGGCACAGGGTCAGCTCTGGGGTGTAGACAGAAATCAGAAGGATCTAGTCCCCAGCTGTCCCTTGGTTCCTGTGTCCTAATGTTTCTTCAAGGTTCCCTCTTGATCCAGTGAATTTGAACAGAAGTGGTGGTATTGCCTGTGCTTGAAGGTGTATCAGCACTCTGGGGTACCAGCTCTCTCCTGGCACGATTTGAGTACGGAGCTCTGTGTCATAGGATCTACTCCCCAGCCACTGAAAGAAACCAGAAGCCTACTCTTCAGTCCCTGTGTCCTGGGGATTCCATGTGGGTTCCTCCGAGTAGCCAGGCTTGCCCAAACCATTAGAAGTTAGCTTTCTCCTGGCACTATTTGGCTATAGAGCCCTGGTGACCCAGGCAGAGGTCTCCAGCCACACATAGAAACCAGAAGGCTCCTTTCCCAGGCTGTTCCTCAGTCCCTGTGTCCCAAGGATTCTGTGAGAGTCCCACTGAGCAGTGGTGCTTGTCTTACTCCCTCTCATGGGCTTTTCCACACTCCTGGGAGGCTAGCTTTCTCCTGGTGCTATTTGGCTATGGAGCCCTGGTGGCCTAGCAGTGCCAGAGAAGCTTCTTATATGTTGCCCTGGTTATAACAGACATCCTGGGACTCCTTCAGACTGTTGTGTCATTAGAGTAGCAGTCAATCTGTTGCCCTGCTTGTAGCTGTTCTCCTGGGAGACCTTCAGACTGTGGGGTCTGTTGCCCTGTGTGCAGCAGAACAGTTGTCCTGCCTGCAGTGTGCCTCCTGGCAGCCTTGAGACTGTGGTATCTTCAGAGGAGCAGACAATCTGGTGTCTACCCCAGCAGAAAGCTCCAGCTGGAAGGGGAGTGGAATTTGGGGAGTTGGGTTTTGGGAATTGATGGGTCCTGGGACCACTGAGCTCCCCAGGATTCCCAGTGCATGTGACTGTTAGGGAAGTTCTTTTACCAGTTGCCCTGCATGTAGTGAGTCTCCTGGGGGCCTTGAGAAAATGGTGTCTTCAGAGGAGCATACAAGCTGGTGATATGCCCAGGCAGAAGGTGTGAGCCAGAAAGGTCTAAGTTTTTTCTTATGGTGATGATTCAATCATTAATCTGTGCCAGAAACAATGCCTAAAATATATCAAATACAATTATTGTAGATGCCAGATATGCTGCTCAGTGTGGGGCAGGAAGTCCTCTTAGAGGTTTCATATAATTCTTAGATTAATAGGGATGTGAGGTCAACAAGAAGAACAGAACTCCTTAACAACATACTACTTGGGGTTGTGCCACATCTAGGTTTACCTATCTTGGCAGTGTTAATTGGTGATCCACATTCCATGAATTCTAAATCCATTTGCCATTCCTCTTGTACGGCCCTTAGTGGTAGATAAGTGCCAATATCCTAAGGAACTGCCATACTGATTTCTGTAGTGGCTGTACAAGTTTGTATTTTCATCAGCAATGGGAGTGTTCATTTTGCTACACATTCCCATCAGCATGAGCTGTCACTTGTTTATTTGATAATATCCATTTCTGAGAGGGTTAAGATAGAATCTGAAAGTACTTTTGATTTGCATTTCCCTGATGACTAAGGATATTGAACATTTATTTAAGTGTTTCTTAACCATTTGTGTTTCCTCTGTTGAGATTTGTCTGTACCAATTTATTACTTGGATTATTATTATTTTTTTTTTTGTGATCTACTTTCTTGAGTTCTTTATATATTATGGATATTAGTCCTCTACTGGATGTTGAGTTGGTAAAATCTTTTTCTTATTGTGTTGACTGTACTTTGTCTGAATGAAAGTGTCCTTTATTTTTTAGAAGAGGGACACTATGTGTCCCTCAGAGGGGTAAAATGGGATGGAGTCCGAACTGGGAATCTCTTGTTACTAAGGAAAAGCTTCTTGTGCCAAGACTGAGTTTCATTCAATTGTGTGGTTGGCCAATGGGTTCCCAGGGATATCCCCCAAAAACCTAGGTTGTTGCCAAGACAATGGATTGCTCTCTGAAAACTCAAAGCAAGGCTCTGTTGCTGAGGACAATACATCAATACCTACATAACTCATTGAATACTGAAAAGTATAGTATTTAAATGGAGCTCACTGTTTTGTTTTGGTTAATTTTTTTTTGCTTTGTTTTGGTGTCTCTGTCTCTGTCTCTCTCTGTCTCTCTGTCTCTCTCTGTCTCTCTGTTTCTCTCTCTCTCTCTCTCTCTCTCTCTCTCTCTCTCTCTCTGTGTGTGTGTGTGTGTGTGTGTGTGTGTGTGTGTGTGTGTGTGAGAGAGAGAGAGAGAGAGAGAGAGAGAGAGAGAGAGAGAGAAACTCAGTAGGCTACCAAAAGATCAACCATGCCATAAAATCTCTGACCGACAATCTATGCTCCCTGCAAGATATTCTAGGGCAGTGGGTGGCATGGGACTTGTAGTAGAAGTCAATGTATGGCTTGTCCTAAGGCTCATACCATAAGGCAGAATTCATACCTGACATTGCTTTACTTCTAAGATTAGTTTGTTTCTGGATGACAGGATGCAAGGCCAGGTACTGAGTGTACAAAAATAGTCTGACATAATAGGAAATTGAAATGAATTCTGTGTGAACTCACATTGGGAGGAGAAAAGCTTAAAATCAGAATCATTTTCTATTTTTACCATCAGCTATTCACTAGAATTTAAGGATGTGGAAATGGAGATTATAAGGGATTGCTGCTCAAAGGCAATGATACTTTTTTGAGTTATGAGGTTTTCATAATGACTGTACTTTGATGGAAACCTTCTCAAACAAGTCCACCTTGATTTTTTTTCTTTTCTTTTTCTCTATTTGGTGTGTGTATCTCTCTCTCTCTCTCTCTCTCTCTGTGTGTGTGTATTGTGTGTGTGTGTGTGTGTGTGTGTGTGTGTGTGTGTGTGAGATCCTGAAGAGTTTCAGTAGATCTCTATGAGAAGTAATTTAACTCTCCAATTCTTTTATTATTACATTCATAATTTAACAGAATTCAATGCCATAAAGTAAGATCCGCCATTTTTTCTATAGATGAAAGACTATATATAAATATTTAAGACTAATAATAGTAATGAACTAGATTCAAACTGTTACCACATCCCAGTATTTTCTGAATTCCACCATTACCAGAAAACTCTAAGAGATATTCTTTTCTTGATGGAAGAGTTGAAGAAGTGACTGAAGGAGCTGAGGGAGTCTGCAGCCCCATGGAGGGAGCAACAGTGTCAATTGGCCTGACCCCCCCCACCCCGGTCCTCATGGAGGCTGGACCACCAACCAAAAAATACACATGGAGGGACCCATGGTTTAGACCACATATGTGGCAGAGGAGGGCCTTGTTGGCCATCAGGGGGAGGAGAGTCCCCAGTAAAGGGGAATGTCAAGGTGGGAATATGGAAGTGGGCGGGCGGGTGGGTGGGAAGTGGAATTCCTTCATAGAGATGGGGGAGGGGGAGGGGATAGGTGGTTTCAAAGAGGAGACCTAGAAAGGGGGAAACATTGGAAATGTAAATAAAGTATCAAAAAAATAAATAAATATAAAAAAAAAGAATCTGGGTATATTACTCATAAATAATAAGATCAGTGACCAAACTACTGCATATTTTGGTACCTATCGTGATGCTCCTTCCGGAGATGCTGGCAAGCCAGCCTGGAATCAGAAGTCATGCCTTCCCATGCAATGGTTTTAAGGAGATTTCTGGCTGTGGGGTTGGGAATTATTCTTTCTAGGCTCATTTTAGTTCTAAGAATAAAATTAGGTAGAGGTTCTCCCAGCTTTTGAAGGAGAGAAAGCAGGGAGGAAGCAGGATCTTGGGACCCTGAGGGAGGGGTCAACCTCTCCCATGCTTGAATTGTGCAGAGACAGACTTGTTCATAATATCCTGCAGGCTGAGTTGCCTGCTGTGCCCCAGTAGAAAATTCTTCCTGCCAAAGAGTTCATTAAAACCCATGGGGTGTTGCCTTTTTCCTGGTTTTGCCTGACTTGTTGACAGCATTAATCTCTAAATAAGGCTTCCCACTCCAAAAAAATGGTCCAGGAAGGGAAGAATGGCAAATATCCCTCCAATCTTGGGGGGTGTTTAAGTTGGCAATATGGCTCTGTAGGAGAGATTTTGTCCAGGGTGCATGGATGCCCTCTTCCTTCACTGCTTGCCTGAGTTCTTTTAAGTCTGAGGCTTGGAGTGGGTACCAATTGAGTGGTTTAGTTTGATTGCTTGAGCATTCTGGGTTTCTAGCTTCGTATCAGACTCCTGAGTAGCATGGGAGGTGGGTTTAGTTTTTGCAAGAGAATCTCAGAAATTACAAAACTGTTGGGTGGTTAAAGATTGGGTGTAAGAAACTACAACACTTTTACTTTTCTGGCTTGGAGAAGGGGGAGGAGAGATATCTCTCTCTGGTCAAATGGTGGGAGTTGCAATAGGGAGAGAGGCATGTAGAAGCTCCTTGGTTTTGTTAATGGAGCCTTGCCCTTGAGTGGGAGAGGGAGGAGTAGGAGGAACAGAAGGTTCCTTTAGTGTTTCCTCCAGGGCATAAAGGGGGAGGCGCTGGTAAATGGATTTTCTTTCCCTTATCAGTTGGGTAAGGGCTTTGAGACCTGAAATAGGGTGGATCTTAGGTCCTTGATTTTTGGCTTCATCTGATTGTGGAGGCTCAGGAGCTGTGTTGCTATCAGCCTGTCCTACTTTAGGTGACAGACCTATGCATTGTCGAATTGCAGCTAAGATTGGCAGAAAATCATGGGAGGGTGTTTTTCCTTCTTGGGTATCTCTCCTACACAGGTTGGGATGGTCTAATATACTGTTTGGGAGGGGTCAGGGGTTTGGCAACAAATACTTCCATTGGCTTGGACTGAAGGCTTCGGGGCACCTTCTTTGCATGTGGGAGGGCTTGGCCTTGCTCCTAGGTGACACATCCAACATGACAGGCCTCTCTGCAGGGATTGTCAAGCTGTAGCTGTTTTTACAGGAGTCTTCTGGGAGCATTGGCAAAATTTTTTTTCAGGTCCCTTCTGGATTATTCCACTGGGTCTCCCAGAATTTTCAGCCTGTTCTCAACCAGGTGCCAGATTGCCTGCCACAGACCACTGCCCCACAATTAGTTTATTAAAAGACTAGAAATCTGGGTAATAGCATCTATAAACATTGTTTCACCCAGTTGAGTAGTTTTTCCTTCACATTTATACATTTGGTGGAGGAATTTTCATGTTTGCAATGTAGGGAAGAAGTGGCCATGATAGACCACAATGATCCAGGTTACATCCTTGTCTTTGAGTCTCTTCTACCCATTAAGGAGTTTAATTAGGCCTCTTGGAATTTAAAAAATATTCTTCCCCTAAAAAGGAAAATATTCCCTCTGACCTATGCAGTAAACATTGGTAGCCCCGTCTCCTTGGTGGTTACTCCAGACTATTGTTCCTTCTTCTTTCTGTTGTCCTAGAAAGTGCATGACTTCAGCATTCTGAGGAATTAGTACTACATCCAATAAATCAAAACCTTCTTAAAGTGTTTGATAGCTGTAAATAAATTTGTCAACAGCCCCATTACTTCCACATGGCAGTAGGGTTATGGAGTATTATGTATGTATATTTGGTGTAAATATTTACTTATTTTCCATTACAAAGGGACTATTATCTTGTTTGGGTGATAAGATATGTCAGGTGTTCACTGGTGTTAACCAGGAGAGGGATAGACTTAAGAGTTTGAAATTCACTTATTCTGTGACCCACACATGTTTCCACCCAGAGGTTCCAGAACATCACAGTTCTAAGCCTGGTCCTCATGCTCACTGCTGGGCATGGCAAGAAGTGAGTAAGCAGATAATGGAGTGATAGCAAGCAAATAGGCGGTGAAGAAATGGAAGAAGGGAACACAACCCATTTTTGTTCTATGAAATGAGGGAGAACTGGAGATAGGAATGCAGTTGCTCTTCTTACTCCTTGGGAAATGGTGAATTACACTATCCATCAAGAAAGCCACTAACAAGCATAAGTGTCAATTGGTGTATGCCTTCTTCCTTTGAGAAAACTGACTACCGTGTGAGTTGCTGTTACTCCCACAGCTGCATTCTAGCCCAAGAAAAAGACTATTACCTACAGAATGGAGACCTACAACTAACTGGACATATCCTGCTGTATTTACTTCTTATCATTGGCTTATCTGCTAATTTCTCTAGTTGGTTGTGGTGGTGGTTTAACCATGAAAATGGACAACTCTATGTTGAATTACAGTTTTACTCAGCTGTGTTCAATATTGGCCAGAGGTTTATTTCCTTTGGAATCTTGCAATTGGACAGACATTTAAAGATACCTAGAGAACCCATCTGCCACATGACCTCATGAGCCATTACTCTGTGCGTGTATGCAAGGGAGAGATCAGAGAGAAAGAGTAGTAGAATGATTTGATCACTATGAAGAGAGGCAGACCTGGAGACAGGAAGGTCGAAAGCAGTATCTTAATTTGAGTAGCCTGAAGTGCTACCTGAGGACATGGTAAAGTCCCAATCCATGCTGTCTTTGAGGACCATGTCTGGATCTATGGCTATGGAACAGCAGGAGTCTATGCCAATGTGCATGGCCCATATTAACTACCCAAATCCATGTGGATGTCCCTGATCTGAAGTGGCCACAAGGACCTTATTGATATCCAAGGGCTATACAGTGTTGCCTCCATCTCTCACTAGCTGCAGCACTTGCACTAGCAGGGCCCTCACCTTTCCAGGGTAGCACAATGTAGCTGGCAGGGTCACCAATGAGACACCCCTAGGCAAGAGAACTTAAGAGCTTGCCCTGCATCTTGTCTAGTATGTAGTGGCATGGGTTGTTGTAGGTAGCCCTAGGGCTGTTTGTATTCTGCTAATTCTGTGCTCCTGGGAGGGGCTTCAGACAAGCAGTGAGTTACACCTGTGACTTCTTGTGAACCAATCCCCTAATGAATAGAGGAGCCAATCCCTGGGCACGTATGAAGGACTTCAAGATTGGAGAGTGGAAGAGAGGAAGCAGGAGGGGGGGTCCTATTGGAATGGGGACTGAAGATAGGTAAGATGTAGCTACTACAGTTTCCTGGTGTCATGGCGGATCTGCAAGGATTCGCCACCAGAGGAATCAGATTTTGATAAGGCTTATAAGTTTAGGTTTTATTTGTTGTACCCAGAGATTGAGTTATCATTGTTTCTGAACTAAGTTTGTGTTGCATTTCCCTTCATGTGGCAGCTTGTCTGGGTTCCAGAGAGAAAGGTAGAACAGCAAAGTGTGGGTTTGCCTGATGTACACCACAGAGGCCATAGGGGCATTGAAGCATGGGGCTGGCGTGGTAGCGACTTGACATTGGGAACCTATTGAGCTGGGTGGAGAGATCATGGAGCTATGAGCCAGAGCTCCATGAGATAAAAGTAGGTTGGCCATTGCTTACCAGTATATGACTGGCCAGCCCGCAGGGCTGAGAGAACCAGGAAATAGCATGGGAACTTGCTATATATTCCTTCTTTTTTAATAATTCCTGCAACAATGAGTGAGTGAAAGGTAGACTCTTTCTACAGTCCCTTGTCACATTTATCAGGTAGAACAGCTAGCCCTAAGGTCATGATAGATACTGGGAGAGCTAGACCTGTCCCTCAGTGGCTGCAACATCCAGGAAAGTGGGTCCTGCTCCTTACCTGAGCATCACTGTAGAGCTGTCTATGGTGGCAGGAACACAGGTGATCTTGCCCTGAGAGCATGACAGAGGGAGAGCTAGCCCTTGGCCCCTGCTTGATACAGCATTGGGTGAGCTAGCTGGGGCAGTGCTGGATAGGTTTCATTGGTAGTGATGATGCTGGAGAGCTGTTAGACTGACAAACTCAGATTCCACCCAGGCCCAGATTACTATTACACCTTGTGCCCTGAAAATTCCATCCTGTACAAATGACACATCAGTGAACATTTAATGATCAAGGTTTTCCAAGGGTTAATTTCTAAGTTAATGTCAAGCAGCCCAAGTTTCTAGCAAGACCATTTGATATGTGCTTTTAAAATTTTTCAGGTAAGCAGGGGGACAGAGTGGGACAGACATTCATTACAGATTGTTTTATTAGTAGAATTTGGTATTTTGGCATAGTTCTGTCAATAGCCATAAGCACCCTTTGTAGAAAAGTACTTCCAATGTCATGGGGAAGTACAGGCAGTCAGGGACTTTCTGGCAGTTAATTTATATTCTATGAAAATGAAAACCCAAATGTTGTAGTTTTACTCAGGCATTCTAATCACCATCTATCTATTGAATCTAGTTAGCTATTTTCTGAGGTACCCCACCAGTTGGAAAGATAATTTGAATAAGATTCCTTGGACAACAGACTTCCTCTAGTTACAGAAATAGAAAATTGGGGTAGAGTGGGTATCCACAAAGATGTACCCAAAGTGAGTGCCTCTTTGAGTTGCTGTAAAGATTGACAGACTTACAAGTACCCATGGTAGAAAAATGAAAGAATTTCTAAGCCTTCTGAAGATGTTGGTAGAAGTAACCATCTTGCCAGATCCTACAGTAGCCCATCATCTGGAGGAAAACCCTCAATTACTAAAGAGCAATTACTAAAGATGGATTTGTTCGTAAGTCAGGCTTTGATTTTCTCCTTTTAATATTATTCCCAAATATGTAACTCAAGACTAGCATAGGAAGGCATTTTCCCAATAGTCTTTATTTCTCCTTTTAGAAATTCTTATCTGTACTTTTGTGTACATGGTTTTTTACCCTGGAAATAAGAGCAGGGATTGAGAAGTTCAGACTTCTTTCTTTTTCCTCCCATGGCTTTTGGGGTTTGATTTCTTAGCCGCTAATCCATGGACACCTTGCCCTTTGCTGTACAAATTTTATCATACAGAGAATGATCTAGCTTAATAAAGCTCTTAGTTTCAAATTCATATTTATTGCAAATACAGAGATGTAGCCAAAATGAATTAAGAAAAATCCCTGGTAAAGCTATTATACCGGATTTTCTGGTAGACAAACTGGAAGACAGAATGTCCTGTTTTCACCAAAGATGAGAATCCTATTATTTGCTTTTGCTATAAACATTTTTATATCATTAGATGAAAAATATTAGCTTCTGTTGGTAATACTTTACACTTTAACTGCTGGTAAGTGTATCATATTTAGATTCTCAGGTTGCTTTGTTTTCCTTTCTCTTTAATAAAGTCAAGGTGCTGTCTCTATCTATCTATCTATCTATCTATCTATCTATCTATCTATCTATCTATCATCTCTTATAGGTATATTCTTCTACTGAAAATTGTTGAATGTGAAACATTTTTCTCTCAATATTTTATATACTACTACCTAAATGTCCCTTCCTTATTTTTCAGCTTTGTTTAGAAACATACATCCATGTCATCATCAAATATTTATTATTCATTGGATCAAGAATAAAGGTCACATAATTGACTTGTTTTTCCCAAAATTTGAAGTTAATTGTTACAGCAAACTTTTCGATCAAAAGAAATAAAATTCACCATTTTACCTCATGTGTGTATGTGTGTGTGTGTGTGTGTGTGTGTGTGTGTGTGTGTGTGTGTGTGTGTTGGTGAGTGTGTCTGTGTGAATTAACTTTTTGTTGACATTTAGAATTTTTGAAAATTCCAATAAATTTGGTCTTGCCATTCTGTTGTAATACTTTGATTATATGGTGACGCCATTTTTTAAGTAATGCCTCTTTGTTCTTTTGTTTGTTAGTTAGTTTGTTTTTTGAGTAATTTATCTTTGGATATTTTTTGTCTACTTTTTAAAAAATGTTTATGTATACTTGACACTCTGAAGCAGAAAGGACTGATCTGGAAACAAGAACGTGCCCTTTAAGAAGGGCTACTCTCGGCACTAAGGGCTTTAACTTATGCAGCCTTTCTCTCTTCAAATGACAATTCTTTTTCCTGTTTGTGTGAGTCTTCATTCCATATACAATTCTTTGTACATCCCATAGAATGAACTCAGTGGTATCACTAGACATCCATGCTTCAGCTAAATCTCTGTAGCAAGTACATTGTTTCTTACTACACATTCTTTTCTTATTCCTATTTTTATAATTAATTTTATATGCACATATGATAATGGATTCCTTTTATTGTATGCCAATGTTTAATGTCTCAAACTATGCCCATCTTTGGTTTTCTCTTCTACTATGAAATCAAATTTTTCTTTTTAAACTTTTTGGGGGGTTGGGCAAATAACCTTCATGTGCATCTTTGTTCACTCCTATTTCAGAATAATCTGATAGTTTATCTTTTCTTTATTTTTTCATTTTCAATATTTTAAAATGTTTTTTAATCATCCTTAATTATTACTAAGGTAAAAAAGTTATAAGACATAATGTATTTATGTCTGTATTATGTTTATAACATATATTTACTTAAAATTTAGTTCTTAAAAGTATTTGGAATGTGAACTAAAATTTCAAGAGAAAAGCTAGAGGTATCTTAAGGACTCTACAAGAATAACTGACTGATCATAATTTCTAGATTGTAAAGAGTAAATATTGCAAATCCAGAGCCAATTTATATCACATGACTTTAATCTCCTTAATAAGCTTCCATTGCCCATCCCTATGTATCACCTAGCATTATTGTGACTATCAAGTAAAATCACTTAGAATATCTTCTTAGCACATGGCTACCTTCCATCAACTACAGAGCTAATATTATCACATATGATTTGTGACCTATAGCAGATCCATCCCCACTTTTCCATTACTCTTATATGTGATGTTCTAGCCAAAGTATTTGATAAAAGTTTTATTAACAACACTTTTTGTTCTTTACTATAAAAATTAATGGAAATAATTAATTCATAATCAAACATGTAACTTGGAAAAACCAAATCCGTGCTTCTAGGTCATGATTATATTTAATTAAAGATAAAATGTTATTCATGTTGTATCATGAGCTATACTAGCATCAACAGTAAGTTTAATCAATTTAAAGAATCATTGTAATCATATGTGGTCATGTTCTGTAAGATCATCATCTGATTTGGAGCATGTTCATTAAATCTCTATAATCAAATAATATTTTATATAATATTGTTATATATATGACCCTCTTTGCCCCTGGGGATTGTTTGTCAATATCAGTCCATGAAGGCAAAGGGAACAGAGAAGACAGATGGGAGTCTGGAAGCCCTGTGAGCATGTACTGTAAGTAAGGACACAAGTATCAGCTGTGGGGAGGCAGATCAACTTTACTTGGGATTATTCAAGGCTTACATAATTTGGGGAATGGGGATGCAGTGGGTAAGTTAGAATATCAATATGGGCAAAGGTTATTGGCTGAAAGTTTATACACCAAAATGCCTCATCTGCGTGGGTACCATTTCAGGAATCTCATGTGCTAACTGAATGGATTCTTATTGGGAGAAAGGAAATTGAACCTTGTAATCTAACCAAAGCTATATGACATTCTTTTTGTAGCTATGTGTCAGGGTTTTTGAACCCCCCAGTCAAGGTCAGAGAAGGGGAAGCCCTGCCAATGAAGGCAATTATCCATTATGCATAGAACTCAGAAGGCTACCCTCTCAATCGTAGACTTCAAGTTTAATTAGCAGGGTTTTCCTGCCCACATATTCTTTATAATTAAAAGATCTTTTAGATTTATTTATTTTTTGTGTTCTTTATGAGTGCTTTTTCTGCATGTATGTATGTACATCAAGTACATGCCTAGAGCCCTGATGTCATAAGAGGGCATCAAAATCCCTGGAACTGGATTTGCAAATGATTGTGAATCACCATTTAAGAAACAAAACAAGGCTGTCTACAAGAAAAAAAATATTCATGAGTTGCTTGTGTTTTCCAGAGCTTATATAAACCCTGGTTGAGTAACTTTTTGTGAGTTATCCTTTCATCATTCATATGTTCATTTTTTAGATCCAGCTTAAATCGGGAATTTTTTTTTTTTTTTTTTTTTTGCAGATAACATTTTCACACTTTGTGTACTTTTTGGTTTTCTGGGGGAGGGTTAACTGAACGCTCAATTTTCTGCATATTATTTCTCCATTATTTTATGATACTATATATATTAGCATCTTTATATACACCATCAATGCTGCAATATTTTTTCTTTTCTTTTTAAAAATAGTTTCATTGCTATGCCATATTTTTGAGCAATGCTATAGTTTTATCTCTTAAATTGCATACATTGTCTCATAACATTGTTAAAATTTTGCTCCATCGGCAGCTGGGGACCTCAGCTTGGGCCACAGGGCTCCATAGCCTATTAGCGCCGGGAGAAAGCTACCCTCCCAGGAGCTTGGAAAAGCCAGGAGTGGGGCCAAGACAAGCTCCACAGTTCACCAGGAACCGCCCCAAACCTGCGAGACACACGGACTGAGGTAGGCAGGCATAGAAACCTCCTGGATCCCATTGGCAGCAGGAGACCTCTTTCTGGGCCACCAGGGTTCCATAGCCAAGCAGCGAGTGGAGAAAGTTACTCTCCCAGGAGCAGGGAAAAGCCCTGAGTGGGGACAAAATGAGTCTCAGTGCTCACCGATTCTGCCTGGAAACCGCGGGCCACAGAGACTGAGGGACAGGAAACTTCCAGTCTCCATAAGCAGCTGAAGACCTCAGCTTGGGCCACAGGGCTCCATAGCCAATTAGCGCTGGGAGAAAGCTACCCTCCCAGGAGCTTGGAAAAGCTGGGAGTGGGGCCAAGACAAGCTCCACAGCTCACCAGGAACCACCCCAAACCTGTGAGACACAGGGACTGAGTTAGGCAGGCATAGAAACCCCCTGGATCCTATCGGCAGCAGGAGACCTCTGCCTGGGCCACCAGGGTTCCATAGCCAAGCAGCACCGGGAGAAATTTACTCTCCCAGGAGCGTGGAAAAAATACCTCTCAGAGAGAGCTGGTCTTCAAGGAGTATTGATACAGAGGCCTGCAGGAGGGAAAAGCCATAGCCATCCAGAGTAAGATTAGCTAACATCAGAGTTAAGCAAGATGGCAAAAGGCAAGGGCAAGAACCTAAGGAACCAAGGCTACTTGGCATCATCAGAACCCAGCTCTACCACCACAGCAAGCCATGGATTCCCCAATACACCAGAAAAGCAAGACTCAGATTTAAAATCATTTCTCATGATGATGATAGAAGAATTTAAGAAAGAAATTAATACCCTTAAAGAAACACAAGAGAACAGAGGTAAAGAACTAGAAACCATTAAAGAGGAAACAAAGAAATCCATTAAAGAATTACAGGAAAAAACAATCAAACAGACAAAGGAAATGAACAAAACCATCCAGGAGCTAAAAATAGAAATAGAAACAATAAAGAAATCACAAAAAGAGACAACCCTGGAGTTAGAAAACGTAGGAAAGAGATCATGAGTCATAGATGCAAGCATAAACAACAGAATACCAGAGATAGAAGAGAGAATCTTAGGAGCAGAAGATACCATTGACAACATCGACACAACAGTAAAAGAACATGAAAAATGCAAAAAGCTCCTAACCCAAAACATCCATGAAATCCAGGACACAATGAGAAGACAGAACCTAAGGATAATAGGTATAGAAGAGAGTGAAGATTCGCAACTTAAAGGACCAGTAAATATCTTCAACAAAATCATAGAAGAAAACTTCCCTAACTTAAAGAAAGAGATGAACATAAATATACAAGAAGCTTACAGAACCCCAAATAGATTGGACAAGAAAAGAAATTCACCCCGTCACATTATAGTGAAAACACCAACTACACAAAACAAGGAAAGAATATTAAAAGCAGTAAGGGAAAAAGGTCAAGTAACATATAAAGGCAGACCTATCAGAATTACACCTGACTTCTCACCAGAGACTATGAAAGCTAGAAGATCCTGGGCAGAGCTCATACAGACCCTAAGAGAACACAACTGCCAGCCCAGGCTGCTATACTCAGCAAAACTCTCAATTAGCATAGATGGTGAAACCAAAATATTCTATGACAAAACCAAAATTATACAATATGTTTCCACAAACCCTGCCCTACAAAGGATAATAATTGGTAAAGGTCAACTCAATGAGGGAAACCACATTCTAGAAAACACAAGAAAGTAATCTTTCAACAAACTGAAAAGAAGATAGCCACACAAACCTAAAAGTTACATCGAAAATAACAGGAACCAACAATCACTATTCCTTAATATCTCTTAATATCAATGGACTCAATTCCCCAATAAAAAGACATAGACTGACAAACTGGATCCATAAAGAGGACCCAGCATTTTGCTGCATTCAGGAAATACACCTCCATGAAAAAGACAAACATTACCTCAGAGTAAAGGGCTGGATAAAAAGTTTCCAGGCCAATGGTCCCAAAAAACAGGCCGGAGTAGCCATTCGGATAAAATTGACTTTCACCCAAAAGTCATCAAAAAAGATAAGGAAGGACACTTCATACTCATCAAACGAAAAATCTACAAAGAAGAACTCTCAATTCTAAACATCTATGCTCCAAATGCAAGAGGACCCACATTCATAAAAGAAACCTTACTAAAGCTCAAAGCACACATCGCATCTCACACAATAGTAGTAGGAGACTTCAACACACCACTATCATCAATGGACAGATCTTGGAATCACAAACTAAACAGAGACACAGTGAAACTAACAGAGGTTATGAACCAAATGAATTTAACAGATATCTATAGAACATTTCATCCTAAATCAAAAGTATATACCTTCTTCTCAGCACCTCATGGTACCTTCTCCAAAATTGACCATATAATCGGTCACAAAACAAACCTACGCAGATATAAGAAGATTGAAATAATCCCATGCCTCCTATAAGATCACTACGGTTTAAGGCTGGTCTTCCATGGCAACAATAACAACAGAAAGCCCACATACACATGGAAGCTGAACAATGCTCTACTCAGTGACAACTTGGTCAAGGAAGAAATAAAGAAAGAAATTACAGACTTCCTAGAATTTAATGAAAATGAAAGTACAACACACCCAAACTTATGGAACACATTGAAAGCAGTGTTAATAGGAAAACTCATAGCGTTGAGTGCCTCCAAAAAGAAACTGGAGAGAGCATATACTAGCAGCTTAACAACACACCTAGAAGCCCTAGAACAAAAAGAAGCTAATACACCCAAGAGGAATAGAAGGCAGGATACAATCAAACTCAGGGCTGAAATCAACAAAGTAGAAACAAAAAGAACTATACAAATCAACAAAACCAGGAGTTCGTTCTTTGATAAAATCCACAAGATAGATAAATCCTTAGCCAGACTAACCAGAGGGCACAGAGACAGGATCCAAATTAACAAGATTAGAAATGAAAAGGGAGACATAACAACAGATTCTGAGGAAATTCAAAACATCATCAGATCCTACTACAAAGGCCTATAATTAACAAAACTGCAAAATTTGAATGAAATGGACAATTTTCTAGACAGATATCAAATACCAAAGTTAAGTCAGGATCAGATAAACCATCTAAACAGTCCCATAATGCCTAAAGAAATAGAAGTAGTCATTAAAAGTCTCCCAACCAAAAAAAGCCCAGGACCAGATGGGTTCACTGCAGAATTCTATCAGACCTTCAAAGAAGACCTATTACCAATACTCTTCAATCTATTCCACAA
>CM052722.1:65067840-65136138 GCA_028551405.1 Uromys caudimaculatus
TTCTTCTTCTTCTTCTTCTTCTTCTTCTTCTTCTTCTTCTTCTTCTTCTTCTTCTTCTTCTTCTTCTCCTTCTTCTTCACTCATGTGGTAAATATTTGTGAAGTATACTATATTTTTGAAAAAAAAACCCTATAGACTCCATTAAGGAAATAGACACTATTTCTTAATTTTGTTAGGAATAAGAAGGCTCACAGATCTGAGCTTGTGTCCTGTTGTCACTGATAATTGACTGTGACTTATTTATTTTAGCATTTAGTCTTATAAAACACTTTTCTGGGAAATACCATTTTAGATGATTATTGTATCATCTGAACCACAAACAAAACACATATGTAGTAGTATTTCTTCATAGAGAAATCATTCATAGTATATGTTGACAATATAGTTTTTTTCCCCTCTAGCTGGAATCCATACTGTGCCAGGAACCAATGGATTTGTAGCCTTCTTATTAGCCTGAGTGAAGCCATTTTGTGTTAAAGTTAGACTTATAAATAACAGTAGGTCAAGGGTGCTGTTTTCTGAGCTTCAGGATTTTGTTTAGGTTCTGTCACTCAAGAGATGGATTCTTTTTTTTTTTTTTTAATCTGAAAATTTTTTTTGATACTTTATTTATTTATATCCTTCCCCCTTTCTAGGTCTGCTCTTTGGAAACCACCTACCTCCTACCCCTACCCCACCTCTATGAGGGAATTACACCTCCAACTGGCCCACCCACTCCCGCAATCCCACTTTGACATTCCCCTTTACTGGGGCCTCTCCTCCCCCAGATGGCCAACAAGGCCCTCCTCTGCCACATATGTGGTCTGAACCATGGGTCCCTCCATGTGTATTCTTTGGTTGGTGGTCCAGCCTCCAGGAAGACCAGGGGGGTCAGGCCAGTTGACACTTTTGCTCCCTCCATGGGGCTGCAGACACCCTCAACTCCTTCAGTCCCTTCTTCAACTCCTCCATCTGGGACCTCACTCTCAGTCCAGCTGTTACTGTGAAGTGAAACTTGGGTATTCTGAACTTTTGGGCTAATATCCACTTATGAGTGAGTACGTACCATGTTCATTCTTTTGTGACTGAGTTACCTCATGCAGGATAATATTTTCAAATTCCATCCATTTGCCTGCAAATTTCATTAAGTCATTGTTTTTAATAGCTGAGTAGTACTCCATTGTGTAAATGTACCACATTTTCTGTATCCGTTCCTCTGATGAGGAACATCTGGGTTGTTTCCAGCTTCTGGCTATTATAACTATGGCTGCAATGAACATAGTGGAGCATGTGTCTTTATTACATGTTGGAGCATCTTCTGGGTATATGCCCAGGAGAGGTATAGCTGGGTCCTCAGGTAGTATTATGTCCATTTTTCTGAGGGTCCACCAAACTGATTTCTAGTGTGGTTGTACCAGCTTGCAATCCCACCAACAATGGAGGAATGTTCCTCTTTGTTCACATCCTCACCAGCATCTGCTGTCACCTGAGTTTTTGATCTTAGCCATTCTGACTGCTGTGAGGTAGAATCTCAGACTTGTTTTGATTTGCATTCCCCTGATGACTAAGGTTGTTGAGCATTTCTTTAGTAGTGATAAAAACTGCATAGTATTGGTACAGCAACAGGCAGGTAGATCAATGGAATAGAATTGAAGACCCAGAAATGTACCCACACACCTATGGTCACTTAATCTTTGACAAAGGAGCTAAAACCACCCAGTGGAAAAAAGACAGCATTTTCAAAAAATGGTGCGGTTCAACTGGCGGTCTACATGTAGAAGAATGCAAATTGGTCCATTCCTAGCTCCCTGTACAAAGCTCAAGTTCAAGTGGATCAAGGACCTCCACATAAAACCAGATACACTGAATCTAATAGAAGAGAAAGTGGGGAAAAGCCTCGAACACATGGGTATAGGGGAAGAGTTCCTGAACAGAACACCAGTGGCTTATGCTCTAAGATCAAGAATAGACAAATAGGACCTCATGAAATTGCAAAGCTTCTTTAAGGCAAAGGACACTGTTGATAGGACAAAACAGCAACCAACAGATTGGGAAAAGATCGTTACCAATCCTATGTCCGATAGAGGGCTAATATCCAACATATACAAAGAACTCAAGAAGTTAGACTCCAGAAAACCAAATAACCCTATTAAAAATAGGGAACCAAGCTAAACAGAGATTTCTGAACTGAGAAAATTCACAGGGCCAAGAAGCACCTGAAGAGATGGATTCTTTCCCAGGTCAGGGCGACTCCTTTGAGGTAAGGTGGCTGGCAGAATACGGGTGGTCGCCTTGGTAACATGTCTATTTCCTTGTGGCTAGGAGTCTAATTCCTTGGAATTTTCCCACCTTTGTTGCTTTGTGTGAGTCTTGGTTGTGTTGTTTAACGTTTCTTTATCTTTTTATTATAAATTGATGGTGAGAATTAAACTTTTGGGACTTGATCAGACATCCTGTCTTGCTCCCGGGTATCTCTGTCTTTTGTCTCTTTTATCCATCAGTTCCTTCCTCAGGACCACACTGAATACTCCATGGGCTGGGGCAATACTGCAGAACAATGTGTTTAATATACTCATAGCTCAATTCTATAGAAAGTTCATTTTCCAGATTTTCAAAATGATATAGTAGAGGACCAAGTTTTATCCAAATTCTATCTGGCTTGAGTATTCTCCATATCATATCAAAATAATCAGTTACATTGTTAACTGTGTCTATCAAGAAACAGGTGGCAATACAGTCTTGGGTATTGCATTCTAAGTAAATCTCCTGAAATTCTTCTGTCATTGAAAAGTGAGAAACAGTAGGAAGGCTCTGGGAGTCAACATCAAGGGAAAAAAATTGATCAAATCTGTTGAATTCCAGTCTTTTTTACCTCCATCCCCTTCCACTTGATCCCACCCTATTCTATAGGAAAACTCGATTCTATTTCCTCTTCCAGGGAAATATTCTTTTTGTGAATTGAGGACACAAATAAAAGAAATATGCCACACACAAAGAAGATACCAAAGTATGAATACGTCAACACCTTTCTAGGAAATTTTAGAAGTCAATGTTATAACACAAGTACCCACACCCAATAGAGAAGAGTAATCAGTTAAACTTCTTTCTCTTCAGGCCAAAGGCAATCTGATTTATGGCCCTATAGTCTATCTGCTATAACAGAGAAGGAAAAGAAGTTTTGAGGCAGATACATAATTATACTCACAGTGGCACATCTGATATTATAGGTGGTTTTTCACATATAGAAAAGAAAGAACTTTATGAAACAAGAGTTATAAGGATGTTGGGCCTAAGAAATTTGTGAATATTGACATGTTATGGCTACTTTCTGCTTAATTAGAGTACTGTGTTTGGTAAACTCAAGCCACCCTTCTTCATCTTTGCCAGTTGATGAGTTATTGATCCTTCAGCCAGAGGTTGTTATCTGTATTTGTACATCAAATGTGTGCTATCCATGTATTTTCTGTGGTGTAATGGATGGTAATTTGATATAGTTAACAGACTAGAGAGGGGCTTATAAACATAAACGTCAAAATGGTTATCAAGTAATGATAATAATATGGTTCAGGTGATCGATAAAGAGCTCTGAATCTTTACTATGAATTTTATGCCTATCATCTGATTCTTCATGCACCATTAGTTTCTTGCTACATATTTGACAAGACTTTACGAACAAGTAACATTTGTCTTCCCAAAAGAGGCAAAGTCCCCTTTTCCTCCAACATTCATCCATTCCCCATTCTCAGGATATCTAAGCCTTTTTTTGTTTGGAGAGTGATTGATGATAAGGTCAACCTGATCTTGAATTATTAGGATTTGTGAAATGTCATCAAGACTATCTTGTACATCTTGGGATAAATAATGATAGCAAGTTTGAGATGTGGGTAAATCCACTAAACTTATTCTAATACTTACTGTTATTTCTAGGGCTATAAGATGGAGAATGAGTATTATTTTTCTGCATTATTGGTCAATTAAAAAGACAGGAAAATTGGTTGTTAGGAGTTTTGTCTCTGTTGGGGAATGAGTGAATTAGGATACAGGATACAATCATGTTTGTGAAAAGACATAGGCAATCTGAGCTCTTGTACATCTGATATGCTATTTGGGAAGAAAACAGATGGTAAAGTGAAAAAGGAATACATGGATTTTCTAAGAAAAAAATGAGAGGTTTGAACAATAGCTATTTGAAACTGGCACAGAGAGGAAAGATAGTGCTTAGTGTTAGCCTCATTATGAAGCTCTTTGTTTTAAGTGTGGAGCAGAGAGAATGCAGACATCATGGTTAGATATGCATGGGAAGAAGGATGAAGAAGCAGTTCTAGTATTGCAGTTAAGGAATTGATGCAGAGGGAGCTGGGGCAGAGACTGGCAGAAGCCCAGAGATTAAGGCTGATTGGGAAGATCAAAGTTAGTAAAGGAATATCCTGGAGGAAAAGAAATAGGCTTTGAAGAGGGGAAAAGTGAGTTTCGGTTTAATTTCTGTTACCCCATGTTAGGGGCTTTGATCTATGGATACAGCAGGATATTCATGAAGTAGTAGAATGTCGAATAAGACTGATCTGAGAAGAGGCAGTTCCAAAGGTAGAAGAAAGTAGTTACATAATGGAGTTCAGATCATCTCCCACATTGCTGTATGACATTTTCTACATCCTTGGAGAGTCTACATCAAATATACTACTCAGACAATTGTCTGTAATTATGTATTATAGGCAAGAGGTTGCAAAATTTGTTTGTTTGTTTTTTGTTTTCTTTTGTTCTGTTCTGTTTTGTTTTGTGTTTTCATGTTTGTATCACTCAACTGCCAGATAGAAAAGTGTAAGATTTTAGACAAGGTAGCCAAGCATAAAATCCTTGTATGGATGATATTGAGCAGGAAATGAGTGTTTATTTGGGAATTCAAGTGGGTCAAAAAAGAAAAAAAAAAGAAAAAGAAAGGAAGGAAAGGAAAGGGCATGAGGGAGGGAGAGAGGAGAGAGTGCCTGAATGTTGTTGTGAGCCTCAGTTCATTCTTTTGCAAACAAAGCTACCTACAAAAGAGTTCACAGGTGATATTTTAGTATCCTCAGAAATGGTTGAATCCAGGCAATGGAATCAGCAGGGAACACGGTACTGGAAGTTTTAACACAGTGGACAGTGAACAGAGATATTAGAGCACCAAGACACTCACCAGAGGGAAGGAAAGGACGAAGAAAAGCACTAATAAAGAGCAAGTGCCCAGAACAAAAACCTGAGTGTATAGATATATACTCGGGGGGGTGGGGGGCTGTGTCAGTGTAGATGGGAAGCTCCAAGGTCTAATACCATGTTTTATTTTACATTTGAATTCTTTTAAGGTTCCATAGAGAAATGTTGGATTTGGATTTAAGTAAAATATCAATTTGTAATACTGGCTTCCTACAATTTCAGAAACAGACATAGGAAAGAGAGCAAATAGAACAATGAAATTTTCCTATTTTTATATTTTTTTTAAAGGAGAAGGGTCTCTTAACTACAGACAGTTTCTTAATACATGATGAACATGTCTTAGGTCTACTGCAAGTTAGGTCTTTAGTGAAAGTATTAGATAAGCTATAGGGCCATAGGCAATACAGCCTGGAGCTTAGGCAGCAGGAAGCTAATCATGTTGTTCTTCCCTGTGTTGGGGCAGATGCTTTATTGGTCTATAACTTTTAATTATTTAAACATTATTTTTAATGATACATATTTTAACCTCCCTTTTAACCAAGCACTCACTAGAGGTGATGGAAAAGAAAGTATACATGGAAGTGGACCAATTTAGAAATGTATCTTTGGAGCAACTCCCCTCTGTGTTGTCTGGAAATCAGCAGTTCAGTTCACAGGTCAATAGCAGCAGCTAGATTCATTCAATTCATTCGAAAACACTTCCTGGATATATCAGCAGTACAGTTCAATAGTCAGGATAGCAAGTATGAATCAGCAGTGGTGGCGTGACCTAGCCGAGACAGCCAGACATCAGCCTTGGCACAAATCAGCAGGAGGAACCCAGGGGGACATGGGAAGTTCTCGCATGTACCTCTCTCAGCGAAGTAAAATCAATGAATACACAAGACCAACAAGTGTTGCACAGCTAGCTCTATAAGCAAGCTTAACTCTTCCTCTGTCACTGTCCATCGAGTCCTTTTTATATGCCCTCCAAACACCAAGTGTTCTCCACAGGTCTTGCCTCAGCATGTGTCTTGTCTCAGCACATTAATCTGTCTCAGCCGACATCACTTTGCCAATCAGCCTGAGTCCAAGGAGGAAGAGGCAAAAGAACTGCTGCACATCACCAGAAGATTTTTGGAATATTTCTTTCTATGGAGTCCCAACATATGGAGCTCAACTACTCAATGTATGTCAAACCAATTCATGTGTGCCATTATCAAAGAAGAACCCTTCATTACGTGTCATTTCATGTGCTTACTTTAGCAGGACATCCTTCCACCATGGCTGCTTCAGCACAACATTCCTTTATGAGTCAGTCTTACCCTTTTACCTGTGTCACCTTCAATGAAACATTCCTTCACATGTTTGCCTTAGCAAAACACCATCCAACACAACCGACTTTCCAAACAACCCTTAAGTTTCCATTTCAATTGTACAGAAGAGAACTTGTTTGTTGTACCTATGAGAGGAAAGAGGATTCAAAAATGTATAGCTAATCCCTTCTACACATCAGCATTTCAAATCTAACAGAAAGGCATTTTACATGTGATTCAACTCTGTCTTTTCCCTAGTCTATTTTGCAGTGCCTCATGGTAACTCTCTGATAGTCCCCAATGCAGTTCAAGGCTCCAAGCTCCAAAGTGATTGAGAATTACACGGTTATGGTGTTGTTGATGAGCCTAAATACAAGTGTCAAAGCTGAAAATAAAAATGAAAAACGCTCACTAGAGGGGGTGATTTGTATTTTAATGTGATGTTCTTATCAAATAAATGCACAAATTGAAATGAGCAGGCAGTGAGTTATAGAATTCTGTTTGGTTAGTTTCTGCTTTGTCTTATTTTATTTTGTTTGTTTTTGAGACAGTACATTATGTAGTTTCATGTAGCTCAGCATGGCCTAGCAACTATGAACTTTATGATAATGGTGAAGTCCTGACTCTGGCCTCTACCTCCTGTTTTCAGTTTACAGGTATGTACCTCCACACATGGTTCAAATATAGGTCATGTAAATCGAGTTTAAGGCAAATCCAAGGAGTACCTTCCAAGTGCAAATTAGAATGCAGTACTTAGTGAGATAATAAAACATCTCCACATTTTACTTTGGTGATTAGGTTGTATAGTTGTAAGTTTTAAAGTCTGAAGCTATGAAAGGAGGGTCACACGGGACTAGAAATTAAATAAAATATTAAGAGCAATAAGTATATGTAGCATACTTTATTCCCTCAGAACAAAAGTTCTGAACCTTGGTCTCAAAGATATATTTAATTAGAATCACATAATAGCATTTTGACCAATGGGTTCATATAATTAATTTTATTGCAGTACAATTTGCTACTTAAACATTAATTGCTACCTTTAGCTAAGTCACTCCATATATCCTCACTGGTATCATGTTGTCTAAATCGCTATATAGCCCTTTAGTTCATTTATTCCAATTCTGTTAGGCATCATGCACTCTTTTGGAGTTCTCCTTGGATGCAAATTTGCTGCTACAGCATAGAAAACAACAACATATAACTATAAATAAAGCTTTACCTCCTAAGGTTTAGATGATCCAATTTAGGTTGGTAAACTTAGGGGTTCCATCATTATTCTAGAGATTTTCCAGTCAACCATCATATCATCTCTACCTCATTGCTTACTTCTTATAGAGCAGCTATTAAATTTTCTTGGCAGTCAAGAATAATATATAATACTTTATGAACAACTTAGCACAAATTCCTCACTGTGAATCAGTCATCTAGGTCTATCGTGTTCTGGAACACAACCATTCTAATTTGTGTGGTCTCATCCATAAGAAGGACCAGATCCTGAAGGATCAGGATTACTATACATGCAGAGCATTCTTTTCAGGTATTCACTTCTATACTTTTATCTAAACTATCCTCCCACCACACCCTGGCAAACCAGTCCTAAAAGAGAAGAACTACCATATAGTAGTATGACAGTACCATCAAGTGCATACAGAATATCTGTTATGGGATGGTAGGATCAGTATGGAGAGGATTTCCTTGGTTAGGTAGTAGTGTCCCAAGAGATATGACACATCCAAATACCTTCACATACCTGAAATATAGAAGCAGCCTTACTTCCCACAGACTAACATGAACATTGATAAAACTTAGTAAACCAGGACTATACCAATAAACAGTGATCTATTCTATGACTGTATTGAGGTTGTATTTATAGTTACATTAGGACAAAGTCTGAGTAGTATCCACCCCACCATGAAATCTCACCAATGCTGCTCTATACAGTCAATGCTCTCATGTTATATACAATTAGTGCTAATAGTGTTCACACCATCTATTTGGAAAAGCTTAATATCAGATTATCTCACTGAAGGTTATTCTCAATGTTGTCTATCTAGCTTCCCCTTATGTCTAGTCCTCTGGCTAGTATTTCAGCATATATCTGGCAAAGGATGCAATCAGCTGAATCTAAGGAAATATTATAGATATCCAGTTAGTGTGTGTATTTGTAGCCTGAGCATGTGTCCAGGAGAGAATGTTATTTCCTGTAGTTTACCTGGAAGGAAAGACTACACAGAAATGGAGATGACTGTAGGCAAATTTCTGTCCTTTGGGAGGATCCAGGGTGTAGTGGCTATTCCTGGTTGTCACCGTGACTATATCTGGAATGAACTGCAATCAAGAACTGGAAGGCTCACCTGTGATTCTGATCTTGAGGCTGGGAAATACAAGTTTCTGACATGGATCATGGCGTGGAGATCTTGAGCCATAGTGGCTATCAATCCCAGGAGACTAAGGCAAGGAGATCTCTGAGTTCCAGGTCATCTGGGACAAGTAAGTCCCAGATCCAGGCATGTTCATACACACCTTCAATCTGGGCCACACCTGATGTAGACCTACATTAGGATACTGGAAGAAGGAAAATTCACTCTTCTTTGCCTGATTGCCTTGTGGGACTGAGCAATTGCTAGATCCTTGGACTTCCATTCACAGCTGCTACTGAACATTTTTGGGGAGTTGGACTACAGACTGTAAACCATAATAAATTTCAGTTACTATATAAAGGTTAGGCTGATAGTTGGGCTTTCTGGTAGTTTGGAGTCACTTATGTATACTATAATATCATCTGCAAATAGTGATATCTTGACTTCATCGTTCCCAGTTTATATCCCTTTGATCTCCTTTTGTTGTCTAATTGCTCTGGCTAGACCTTCAAGTACTATATTTAATAGACAGGGAAAGAGTGGGCGGCCTTGTCTGGTCCCTGATTTTAATGGGATTGCTTTGCGTTTCTCTCCATTTAGTTTGATGTTGGCTTTTGGTTTACTGTATATTGCTTTTATTATGTTTAGGTATGCACCTGATCTCTCCAATACTTTTAACATGAAGGGGTGTTGAATTTTGACAAATGCTTTCTCAGTCTCTAATGAGATGATCATGTTATTTCTTTGAGTTTGTTTAGTAGATTACATTTATGCTGCAGCGTTGGGGGATGCTGGAGCGGTGGGGCAGGAGATGCTGGGGGGAAGCACCCTCATAGAAGCAAAGGGAGAGAGGAAAGGGAACATGTGGGATGGGGGCATCATAGAGGGATAGCTGGGAAGTGGAATAACATTTGAGATATAAGTAAAAGGAATGATTAATAATAATAATAAAGAAATGAAGAAGGAACCATGAACTTTCCTCCTCATTACTGTCGCAACATGATTTCTTATAGCAACCAGGACCACTAGCCCTGAGCTGGCTCTTCCCACATTCATTGGTCAATCATCACTCAAGAAAATCTCCCCCACAAACTTGCACACAAGCCAATCTGTTGGAGGTATTTTCCCAGTCATTCAACACTTTGTAAATGATTCTAGCTAGTGTCAACTAGTGAATGCTTAATCACCTTGTTAACACACAAACACCTCATTTGTCACTAAGATGGCATGTGAATATTAGTATGATACTATAAAACATTGCAACCTTTAAAAGGACATAGTATATGAAAACTCAAACACTTTAAAAATTCAACCTCTTTTACAGTTCAAAGTATCTCTAAAGTACCTAGTATATCTAAAGGTTCTATAGGCTCCCTAGAATATATAAAGTCTTTCTAAAACTCCAAATTTTCTCTAAAATTGAATAGTTCCTCTAAAATATCCAAGTTCTTTCATAGCTAGTGATGTCTATAACACAAAGAAAGTTAAAAACTTACATATTCCAAAAAGGAAGAACCAGAAAATAGTCACAATTAATTTAAAGGAAAACTCAAGTTCAAAAATGTAAATTATGCAATGTTTGATGTCATACTCCATTCACAATTTTCTTGGCACCAAAGGATCTAGGACACTTATCTTATTTGGTTCTCTGCAATACACCCAACTTTTCTCCTAGGTTTAGAGTGCCTCTACTTTACAACTGATGTTATCCTTGGTGGGCTTCCCATGGCACTGTCATATTCAAAATCTTGCTTTTTTTTTTTTAAATGCAACTGGGCTGCTGTACCTTGACTATATTCTTTTTTTCAGAGACTCTGCCCACTTACCATTGGGTAATTTTCTAAATTGAGGTTTTCTTTTCTTGAACAACTCTAGCTGCATCAAGTTAATATTATATCACCCATCAAATTCATTATATTTATCATAGTAATAGGGAGGCAAACTAGGCCAAAGCAGTATCCACAAATGTGAGAGAACATGTGGTGTTTGTCTTTTTAGGTTTGGCTTACCTCACTCAGAATGATGGTTTTGTACCATCTACTTACCTGATTTTATTTTTATTTTTATTATCATCTGAATAATATTCTATAATGTTAATATGTCATGGCTTTGTTATCATCATTCATCAGTTGATGAACATTTAGCCTGTGTCTATTTCCTGGATCTTATGAATAATGTAGCAATTAGCAAGGGCAAGTAAGTATCTCTGTAGGAGAATATAAAATCATTTTGATATATATGAAAACATTAAGTTCAGACTCTTCATGCTTAATTTACTTGTAGACTGGCCAAAAGTAAAGCATTAAACAACCAGTTAGAAGAACTGAAACATGAGTCAGAAACTTGAAAACATATACATCTCTAATATAAAGGGACTTTCTGAACTAGTTTTGCAAACAAAGAAAATTAGCTGTTGGAGAATGGAATGTCTGATATGAAGATGTTAATAGCATGGAAAGTCCAAGCTCATCAGGTTCACTTAATAATTAAAGTTGTGCTTATATTACTTTTCTTGTAGCTTTGACAAAATATCTAGTAACTCAAGGAAGGAAAAGTTTACTTTGTCTAACAGTTTGAGAGGATGCAGTCATTCATAGGAGAAAGAACTGTGGATGGGAACTTGAGGCAGCTAGTCACATTGTTTCTGCAGTTAGGAAAGAAAGAGAGAGGAAACTTTGTGTCTGCTATATTCAAAGTTATTTTTTTCTCTTCATTTAAACTTTTCTATATATGTATAGATGTATCCAGAGGACTGTTTCAACTTTAATTCTGGGTCTGGTCAAAGACAACCAAAATTAATCTGAGAGTAATCTTTGTCAAATGGACAAAGCAATGCTGATTGAGAGGATGTTTCATGTGTAAAAGGTGCATGCCTGAAAGAGATAAAAAGATTTATGGAGGACTATAGAAATGAAACAAAAATAACTTAAAGTTACATATTATGATAAGAATCAGGAATATTTTCTTTTAGGAGATTCTAATTTTAACAAATGTCATTTGCATAGATATTGCAGCATCATGGAATCTCAAAATGCATCCTATTGTAATGATAGTATTTTCTGGAACTCTGGAACAAAACCAGAAATTGCAGGCTCTTTTAGATGGCAAATTACTAAAATACTATTTTGAAGGAATATGTACAAACACTTGAAAGGGAAGTGCAATACGATATTAAACATCTCCATGGATGGGAGCATAATATGGGGGGGTGTGCTCCGACAAAGCTCTTCTTTGGTAAAGACATAAGGTCCTCAAAAGGAAAGGTTGTATCAACCAGTGTCATTGAAAACATCCTTCAGAGTATGACAACCAGTTAAAACACTGCTTCCTTCATCTGCAAAATAATATACTCATTTACAAATAGTTGTATTGCTATATTTGCAGTATGAGCTTTGTTGAAATTAGTTTTATATGGTACAGTTCAAGTATTTGTCAATAAAGCTAAATATCTTCACTTGATGCTAGTCAAGAAGTACTAAAAGATTATTACAAAAGCTTTAACCCTTCTAATAGTTCTAGAGTTTGCTTTTCTATTTCTGTGATAAATATCGTGAGCAAAAGAAACATAGAGAAGAAAGAGTTTATTTAATTCTATACTTCCAGATAACAATCCATCATTTGGGGAAGACAGAAGAGGAACTTAAGATAGCAACTTGGATAAAAAAAAAAAACAAACAAAAATATGTAACCTAGCTTGCTCCCTCTGGCTTAGTGAACTGGCTTTCTTACACATCTGTCTTAATTAGGGTTTTACTGCTGTTGACAGATACCATGACCAAGGCAACTATTATAAAGGACAATATTTAATTGGGGCTGGCTTACAGGTTCAGAGTTTCAGTCCATTATCTTCAAGGTGGGAGCATGGTAGCACCTAGGCAGACAGTCAGGCAGAGCTGAAAGTTTTACATCTTCATCTGGTGGCTGCTAGCAGAATACTGAATTCCAGGCAGCTAGGATGAAGATCTTAAAGCCCACTCCCACAGTGACACACCTATTCCAACAAGGCCACATCTCCAATAGTGCCAAATTGCCTAAGGTTGACATTGCCTACAGTGGTCTAGGTCCTTCTACGTTCATTAATTAGTAATTTTTAAAATGTCCCACAGAATAATGTACAGAAGCCATGTTTGTAGTGGTAATTCCTCAATTAAAATTTCCTCTTCAGAAGTGTTTCAATTTGACAATAAAACTAACTATATAACATGTTTTACTGTAAAATATGTCAAAAATGATTCACTTTTTAAAATCCATTTATAAAAATATAGGCCTTTATCATATAATACTTATTTCTTTGATACCCCAAAATAATAAAATAATGCATTTTGTTTGGTTATGGGTTGTTGTACATTTGTAATCTCAGTTAGTTAGAAATTAAAGCAAGAGGATCTCTTTAGTTCATTAGTACAGTTGGTCCAATCCTGAGTACCAGAGCAATATTTCATCTCAATAACATTTTCACATCCTCAAATAACCCTTTGCTGTTATTTATGGATGCATTTGAATACTTAAATCTTTCAGTCTTATAATTAAGTATTATTTTTCATTATTTTTATTTTAATTACCATACGAAGTAAAGGATTTCAGTAAGTTATTTTTATATATACTTCATTTTTGTTGATCCTCATTTCAAATTTCCTCTCTCCCTTCCTCCCTTCTGCTGGCCACTTTTGCCATCTCAATATATACTATTCTGCTCTCGTGTCACATGTATTCAATTACTATCTTTTTATCCTCTGTCTCCAAGGTTCCCTTTTCCTTCTCATGTTCTCCTATATGATTCATGATCTACAATTACTCAGTATACATCTCTATATAAGACAGAACACACAGTAGTTATATTTATGTTTTGACAATTTTACTTAATATAATATTTTCCAGCTCCATTGATTAGCTCACAAGTTTTTTATGATTGCTGAAAAAATTATATTGCACATGTCCGCAATATTTTTATAACCTATCCATATTGATGGATATCGAGATTTGTTTTCATTTACTTGATATTATTAGAAGTAAAGAAACAATAAATACAAATATTCTAAAAACTCAGTTGAAATGCTTAGAATCCTTTTTTATATGCACAAGAATCATATATGGGTCATATGGTAGTTCTACTTTTAGCTTTTTGAGAAATAAACATACTAATTTACAATGAGCCATTGCAAGTTCATATCTTTTTTTTTTAAAGCACAGAACTTGAATTTATTAATATGTTAATAGAGCCCAGGGCTCCAGAGGCTTTAGTCACTCAGCAAAGGTAGGATAGAAAACCTTCACTCATTTGGTCTAAGTATCTATACTAACATTTTCTTTGTCTACAACCCTAGATAGCTTTTTTTTTTTTTAAGTTCTTTTTTTAAATTTTTAAATTTTTTTTTATTTTTTGATACTTTCTTTACATTTCTAATGTTTCCCCCTTTCTAGGTCTCCTCTTTGGAGACCACCTATCCCTTCCCCATCCCCCATCTCTATGAGGGAATTCCACCTCCCACCCAACCACCCACCCACTCCCATATTCCTACCTTGACATTCCCCTTTACTGGGGCCTCTCCTCCCCCTGCAAGTTTATATCTTGCAGCTATAAATAAGAGGTGTTTTTCCCACACCCTCACTAACAACTGTTGCCATGTTTTCTGGTTGAGTGCATGGCACCAAAGAAATGCAATAAATCCTGCCTTTTTTATTTTAATATAAACATAGTAGAAAAGGATCTTTGTAACTACCAATAATAAGGAACCATATGTCTGTCAGGTTTGCTTATCTGCTTTATGTACTTATTTATCATATGTGAATTTTATGAGATATTTAATGTTTTAAATTTTAAAATACTTACATAATTTTCATATGACTTTGAATATCATGCTTGCTGAGGAGTTAAAGATGCAAGTATCACCAACAGAATACAAGAGATAGCAGGTGCAGAAGATACCATAGAAAACGTTGAAACAACAGAGAGTGGAGATTCCCAACTTAAAGGGCCAGTAAATATTTTCAACAAAATTATAGAACAAAACTTCCCTAACCTAAAGTAAGAGATGAACATAAGCATTCAAGAAGCCTACAGAACTCCAAATAGATTGGACCAGAAAAGAAATTCCTCTTGTCACGTAATAGTCAAAACACCAAATGCAAAAAACAAAGAAAGAATATTAAAAGCAGTAAGGGAAAAATGTCAAGTGACAAATAAAGGCAGAACTATCAGAATTACAACAGACTTCTCACCAGAGACTATGAAAGCTAGAAAATCCTATACAGATCACATACAGAACTTAAGAGAACACAACTGCTAGCACAGGCTGCTATACCCAGAGGAACTATCAATTACCATAGATGGAGAAAGCAAGATATTCTATGACAAAACCAAATTTGCACAATATCTTTCCACAAATGCAGCCCTACAAGGGATAATAGAGAGAAACACAAGGAGGGAAAATATATCATAGAAAAAGCAAGAAAGTAATCTTTCAACAAAGTCAAAAGAAGATAGCCACACAAACACAAAAATAACATCAAAAATAACAGGAAGTGCCAATCACTATTCTTTAATATCTCTTAACATCAAAGGACTCAATAACCCAATAAAAAGACATAAACTAACAGATTGGATACATAAACAGGACACAGCATTTTGCTGCATACAGGAAACACACCTCAGTGTTAACAACAAACACTACCTCAGAGTATAGGGCTAGAGAACAATTTCCCAAGCAAATGGTCCCAAGAAACAAGCTGGAATAGCCATTCTAATAACAGATAAAATTGACTTTCAACCAAAAGTCATCAAAGAAGATAAGGAAGGACACTTCATATTCCTCAAAGGAAAAATCTACCAAGGAAAATTCTCAATTCTGAAATTCTATGCTCCAAATACAAGGGAATCCACATTCAAAAAAGTAACTTTATTAAAGCTAAAGGCACACATTGTTCCTCACACAATAATAGTGGGAGACTTCAACAACCCACTCTCATCAATTTTTGAAACACAAAGTAAACAGAAACACAGTGAAACTAACAAAATTTATGGAACAAATGGATTTAACAGATATCTATAGAACATTTCAACCTAAATCAAAAGCATATACCTTTATCTCAGCACATCCTGGTACCTTCTCCAAAATTGACCATATAATTGGTCACAAAACAAACCTCAACAGATATAAGAAGATTGAAATAATCCCATGCCTCCTATCAGATCACTACGGATTAAGGCTGGTCTTCAATACCAACAAAAACAACAGAAAGCTCACATACGCATTGAAACTGAACAATGCTCTACTCAATGATAACTCGATCCAGGAAGAAATAAAGAAATTAAACACTTCCTAGAATTTAATGAAAATAAAAGTACAACATACCCAAATTTATGGGGCACAATATAAGCAGTGTTAAGAAGAAAACTCATAACTCTGAGTTCCTCCAAAAAGAAACTGGAGAGAATATGCCCTAGCATCTTAACAGCACACCTGAAAGTTCTAGAACAAAAAGAAGCTAATACACCAAAAAGGAGTGGATGGCAGGAAATACTCTAACTCAGGTCTGAAATCAACCAAGTAGAAACAAAGAGAACTATACAAAGAATCAACAAAACCAGGACCTTGTTCTTTGAGAAAATCAACAAGACAGATAAACCCTAAGCTAGACTAACCAGAAGGCACAGAGATAGTATCCAAATTAACAAAATTAGAAATGAAAAGAGAGATATAAAAACAAAAACTGAGGAAATACAAAAAAAAAAAAATCATCAGAACCTACAAAAGCCTATACTCAATGAAATGGGAAAATCTGGATGAAATGGACAATCTTCTAGACAGATACCAAATAGCAGAGTTAAGTTAGGATCAGATAAACCATCTAAACACTCCCATAACCCCTAAAGAAATAGAAGCAGTCATTAAAAGTCTACCAACGAAAAAATGTGCGGGACCAGAAGTGTTTAGTTCAGAATTCTATCAGACCTTCAAAAAAGACCTAATACCAATACTCTTCAAACTGTTCCAAAAAATAGAAAGAGAAGGAACACTACCCAATTCATTCTATGAGGCCACAGTTATACTGATACCAAAACGTCACAGAGACCCAACAAAGAAAGACAACTGCAAACCAATTTCCCTTATGAATATCGATGCAAAAATACTCAATAAAATTCTCGCAAACTGAATCCAAAAACACATCAAAATGATCATTCATCACGATCAAGTAGGCTTTATTCAATGGATGCAGCAATGGTTCAATACTGGGAAATCCATCAATATAATCCACTACATAGTGAACTCAAAGAAAAAAAATGCATGGTCATTTCATTAGATGCTGAAAAGGCATTTAACAAAATTCAGCATCCTTTCATGATTAAAGTCTTGGAAATATCAGGAATTGAAGACCCATACCTAAACATAGTAAAAGCAATATACAGCAAACCAGTAGCCAACATCAAACTACATGGAAAGAAACTTGAAGCAATCCCACTGGAATCAGGGACTAGAAAAGGCTGCCCTCTCATTCCCTATCTATTCAATATAGTACTTGAAATTCTAGCTAGAGCAATTTGACAACAAAAGGAGGTCAAAGGGATACAAATTGGAAAGGAAGAAATCAAAATATCACTATTTGCAGATGATATGATCGTATACTTAAGTGACCTGAAAAACTCCACCAGAGAACTCCTGCAGCAGATAAACAACTTCACCAATATGCCAGATATAAAATTAATTCAAGCAAATTAGTAGCTTTGCTATACTTGAATGATAAACAGGCTGAGAAAGAAATTAGGGAAATAACACCCTTCACAATTGTCACAAACAATATAAAATATCTTGGTGTGACTCTAACCAAACAAGTGAAAGATTTGTATGACAAGGACTTAAAATCTCTCAGGAAAGAAAATGAAGAATACCACAGAAGATGGAAAGATCTCCCATGCTCTTGTATTGGCACGATTAATATAGTAAAAATGGCCATCTCACAGAAAGCAATCTACAGATTCAATGCAATCCCCATCGAAATTTCAACTCAATTCTTCATTGACTTAGAAAGAGCAATTCTCAAATTCATTTTGAATATCAAAAAACCCAGGATAGTAAAAACTATTCTCAACTATAAAAGAACTTCTGGAGAAATCAGCATCCCTGACCTCAAGCTGTACTACAGAGCAGTAGTGATAAAAACTGCATGGTATTGTTATAGTGACAGGCAGGTAGATCAATGGAATAGAATTGAACACCCAGAAATTATCCCATACACTTAACGGTCACTTGAACTTTTACAAAAGAACTAAGCCATCCAGTGGAAAAATTTTCAACAAATGGTACATTTTCAACAAATGGTGCTTGTTCAACTAGCTGTCAACATGTAGAAGAATGCAAATTGATCCATTCCTATCTCCCTGTTAAAAGCTCAAGTCCAAGTGGATCAAGGTCCTCCACATAAAACCAGACACTCTGAATCTAATAGAAGAGAAAGTGATGAGAAGTTTCGAACACAAGGGCACAGGGGAAAAGTTCCTGAACAGAACACCAATGGTTTATGCTCTAAGATTGTGAATCGACAAATGGGACCTCAAAAAATTTGCAAAGCTTCTGTAAGGCAAAGGAAACTGTCAATAGGACAAAATGGCAACTAACAGATTGAGAAAAGATTTTTACCAATCCTACGTCCAATAAAGGGCTAATATCTAATATATACAAAGAACTCAAGAAGTTAGACTCCAGAGAACCAAATAACCCATTAAAAAGTGAGGAACAGATCTAAACAGAGACTTCTTAACTGAAGGGAAACTTGAAGGGCTGAGAAGCACCTAAAGAAATGTTCAACATCCTTAGTCATCAGCGAAATGCAAATCAATACAACTCTGAGATTCCACCTCACACCAGTCAGAATGGCTAAGATCAAAAAGTCAGGTGACAGCAGATGCTGGCGAGGATGTGGCGAAAGAGGAATACTCCTCCCTTGTTGGTGGGATTGCAAGCTGGTACAACCACTCTGGAAATCAGTTTGGCAGATCCTCAGAAAATTTGACACAGTACTACCTGAGGACCCAGCTCTACCAATCCTGGGCTATAATATGCCCAGAAAATGCTCCAACATGTAGTAAGGACACACACTCCACTATGTTCATAGCAGCCATATTTATAATAGCCAGAAACTTGAAACAACCCAGATGTCCCTCAACAGAGGAATGGGTACAGAAAATGTACATTTACACAATGGAATACTATAGAGCTATTAAAAACAATGACTTCATGAAATTCACAGGCAAATGGATGGAACTTGAAAATATCATCCTGAGTGAGGTAACTCAGGTACAAAAGTACAAACATGGTATGTACTCACTGATGTGTGGATATTAGCCCAAAAGTTTTAAATACCCAAGATTCAATTCAGACTGTATGGAGCCTAAGAAGAAGGAAGACCAAAATGCAGATGCTTCAGTGTTTCTTAGAAGGGTGAACAAAATACTCACAGGAGGATATATTGAGACAAAGTATGGAGCAGAGACTCAAGAAAAGTCCATCCAGATACTGCCTCACCTTGGGATGCATTCCATATGTAGCCTCCAAACTTGGATGTTTTTGTGGATGCTGGGAACTGCTTGCTGCTGGAAGCATGATAAGCTGTCTCCAGAGAGGCTCAGGCAGAGTCTGACAAATACAGAGGCAGATGCTGCCAGTCACTGAACTGAGCGTCTGGACGGATATGGAGGAATTGGAGAAGGGACTAAAGGAGCTGAGGGGGTTTGCAGCCCCATGGAGCGAGCAACAGTGTCAACTGCCAGACCTCTGTAGCTCCTGAAGACTGAACCACCAACCAAAGAATACACATGGAGGGAACTCATGGTGCTGGCTGACTATGTGGCAGAGGAGGGCATTGTTGGCCATCAGTAGGAGGAGAGACCCTTGGGCCTGAGGGTGTTAGATACCCCATTGTAGGGGAATGCTAGGGGGGAAGACGGGAGTGGGTATGTGGGTGGGGGAGCACCCTCATAGAGGTGGGGGGGGAATGGAATTGTTGGTTTCCAAAGGGGAAAACATTTGAAATGTATATAAAATTAATATAAAGTAAATATCCAAAAAAAATAATTGCTATCACAAACCTACTGTTTACTTTCATACCCAAACACATCATTTTCAAGCACTAATGTTCTACTTCTCAACCTGAAAGGTATATCATGGTCATCTCCTGATCCAAAGTACATGTTGTTTACCTGTGAGAATCCTCAAAGTCTTACTAGTATTATGCTGCTGACAATCCCAAAGTTAGTCTCTCCCAATATCTATCATAATCTCTTAACTACTGGTGCCTATAATATAAAATAGGTGAGAAAGGGCATCCTATCAAAATGTAGGGAAATATTCTCAAAAGACATTTTATATTTTAAAATCTTATTAATTAGCATAGTACTATGTCTAGTAAAAACATAATAACAAATAAATGAAAAGAAACTGGTTTCATACAGCTACATACAAAGTTACATTCAATTAAAAATTCCATTCAAATATGAAGGAAGGTCATAGTAATGAAACATTGGGTCAATACAAGCCGAAAACACATCATAATATACACCAAATTCTGCATCTCAGTGTCCAGAATTTTGGACTTATGATAGAATCTTCTGTGGCCCAACAATCATGGTAGTCATATTCGTCTAGTTCTGCCACATGAAAAACACATAACCTTTATGATCTGCCTTTATTCCTTAAGTGCAGTTCTAGTTGTTGGATGTCCTGAAGGTATGGTACCATCAACATCTTAGAATCTCCACTGCAACTTAGTTTGGGTCTCATTTTCACAACTTCATATAATGGTCTTTGAGTGATTCCTTGGATGTAATTTGATCACATCTGACCTCATCAACGTTGACAAACCTTATTGAAAGAATCAAAAACATTGTTAAGTCTTGTATTTTGCATGTCTACAACAGCAGCACTACGTGGACTTTGCTGAAAAATTTTCTTGACAGCTTAAGATTGACTTTGATCCTTTTCTTGTATAGCTATAATAGCATCCTTATGTCTTGGAGGTTGAACCCCCACAAAACTATTGCTTATGCAATTTATTTTGAGTAGGGAAACCCCCAACTATATTATCAGCTCATTTTTACCATTTAAAATTAACTTTGCATTTTCTATAAACTGGAAACTTAAATGGATTATGTTCACCATCAAGAATCTTTCCTATTTTCTTAGAAAAAAATGGAATCTTTCTTCTGATTGTTTTAATATCTTTAAGGATATTATTTGTTTTCTCTATTGTTTCCTTGTCCAGAACTTTAAAGTTGTTAATACTCTTTTCTTTACTAAACTATATACTTTACAATTCTTTTACAATAAGAATTAGATATGTTGCGATTAATTTTCTCCAACAAGAAAAATTTTCTATTTTTAAGTTGCCAAAAGTAAACTTTCATTATATAAAGATGTCAAGTTCTTTGCCAAATTATAATATAAATGCTTTGTAGTCTAATTACTTATAGATTTTGTTCCCATCCACAATTTTATGAGTTGAGAATTCTATGTTCAAAATTCTGTCAGCATTCTCTTATTTTTCCTCTCAGTAGTAAGCTCTATAATGGCTTCTCTAAAACACAATTCTAAAGGATGCATTGTTGATCCTAGAAACAATCTCACAAACCCTAGGATCCACATAAGTACATTTTTTTCAATGACAATCCTACTTTTCAGTATTAATTTTATCTGCTAGTTTCTTTGCTCTTTTTTCACCTAATAACATAACAAAAAAAAAATTAAGATAGAATGGGTTTGTTCTGGTTAATACTTTGAAAGTACAGTGAGTTCATCATGGTAAAGAGGGCATGGTGTTAGTGCTTAGGGTGTGGCACTAATCAGGAAATGGAGAAAGAAAAAAAAGCAATTGCCATCTTGATTTCTCCCTTTTACCTTTTTATCCAGACTGCAACTCTAGCCCATGGGATGCTATTGATGACATGTAGTATAGGTCATTACACTACAACTAAACCTTTACAGAAATTACATCAAAGGCACATCTCCAAAGTGATTTCAAATCTAGTCATGATGACCATGGAGATTAGCCATCTTTTCACTTTATCATCACCATCATCATCATTAATAATAACAATAATAATGATAACAATGATAATAATATTATTGTTATCATTATTATTTACTGAGATTATCACTTAGACATTCTACATTTCTATATTCATATTAATTATACTGATAATTTTTAGTAGACTTTTATATGTGTTTTTTTATTGGCTTTACTCTTCTGAATTATTCTAAAATGCTTTTTATGGCAATATATTTTCCTGTTAATATATGAATAAAATATTTAAAATTTGTGTGCTTTCGACTCTCAAATTATATGTCTGCTATTTCAGTACTGATATTTTTTTACTATATTCACCCCAAAACTGGAGAAAAATGTTCATCTTTGTTAGCTTTTGTATTGTGAGGTAAGTATCTCCCTCACAATTCAGTTGTCATAGGAACCTTCACACAGATTCAGAAAGCTCCAGCTTTGTCCAGTCTGGTAGTTCATCCTTTCCAGGTATCAAGTTTCTGTTTTAACTTCTTTGGATTTTTATGTAGCTTTTCATTGACATTTGATTATTCTACTAGGTTACATTTGAGTTGGACTTCTGTCCTGTATAGTTATTCAATTATGTGATGGGCCATTGTTTAATTATTGCTTCCTAAAAATATCTTCTATTTTTCATAGGAATTTCCTGGTCTCATTTTCAAGTCTCTTAAGTATATTTCTTCATTGTTCTGTCTGAATTGTTCTTATCTAATTGTAATAATGAATTTTATGCCTACATATGAGAATATACTCTGTGTTAGTTTAATATCTTAACTATTTGTTCATCAGAAACGTGGCTATCTTGGTTTTCCTTTTAGTCATGGAATCAGAACGTTGATCTCCTTCATAAAAATGTTTCATCACCATCAATGATTACTCTGATATTTTATCTATTTGTTGTTTTGTCTCTTTGTTTTGTATTAAATTTCAGGTCTTCAAAAGGATTAAATTTGTCTTTTACAAACGAAACAAAACTCCCAACAAATTATTCTAAGTGTATGTGTTATTCTAAGTATAGGTGCTTCTAATAATATGCTACTTAGAATCCATATTTGTTGAACAATCATATTTAATTTTTTAAAAATACAATAACATTAGGTACAATGAACTATTTTTCAATATATTATTTTATGAATTATAATTTTGACACTATTTAAAATTATATTTTTTTCTAAATTTCACAAATATTTTATATCATTTATTTCCTTTCCTGCTCCTAATTATCAAAAGTTTATATTCATTTGTTGGGCATTTGTTCCCGTCTTAGACTGGGCCAATCCTAGTTCTGTGACTACTTGCCTTGTTGTTTACATGAAGAAATCAAGAGAACTTACAATTATTTCTGAGTTGCCTGTTCAACCTCCATATACTCAGTTTGTTAAAGAGGCATATTAAAGCACGCTGAATATCACAATTTACATGGAATAGTGTAAATTTTTCTGCACACTAGTGGATTTCTGATTTATCTTTGACAGTTGACTATTGCAACAGAGTATTTTACAAAATACTGGTATCTTAACTTTCCATTATCCCAAGATGTTCTATTTAATTTCCATTTTTTGTTGTGTTATTACATTAGATCAGCCTTACATAACCCATGTTAACTGTGAGCTTGTTGCAAAAATGAGAATGATTTGAACTCTTAACCCTCCTTTCTCCATAATCAGTGATGTTACTAAAGTCATGTACCAATAAATCAGTTCATTTAAACTTTCAGTTCTAATTTTTTCATTGCCCAAAATTCTCGAGTATTGCCTACATTAAAAAAAACATTTAATATTATCATATAAGTATCTCTTCTCAAAATTATTATTGTATTTATTTTATACTGTATATCTTTTATTCCACTGTATCATTGTACCCACTATACTTTTTTATTTGTGCATATCATTGAATTTATTTCTAATAATTGTCCATATGTTTAATTTCTCAGTTTTAGTTAATCCTACCATTCAGGATACCTATCTAGTTTGCCTTTTCCTCTAAGGTTTATTTGATCTCTTAAAATTTCTAGTTTGATATCCTACAAGTACATATCTCATTAGAGGGGAAATGTATTTTCCCCATCATAAAGTATCTTCAGGGTACCATGTTTCATTAGCTTTCTGGTTTCAGATAATATTCTTGAGTTTGTAAAAAAGAATTTTCCCCTTATCAGAAGAAGCCTCTGTCCTTGTTTGGGTAAGGGAAGATCTTGTTAAAATTTTCAATGAGTACTATTAAACATGCACCTTATTATTTGTGAAGGAGGTTGTCATTAATTTGCCATGACATTTCAAATTCTACATGAAACAATTTGATCCTTTCCTTTCTTTTATCCAACACTTATTCTTACTTACAAAAACATTGATTCACCAAGCACACATCAGATAGGGCCCAAAGCTGACTGACAAGAAGCTTTTTCCTCAGATTTTAACTAGATACCTATCATTGTAATATAGTCATAGAGCTGGTAATAAATTTCAGTAAGAAAGGCACTTGCCTAACATGAATGATGTTCATGGTTTAATCTTTAATTCGTTGTGGTGGTGCATGACTTTAATTACATCAATTGATAGATATAGGCAGAATAATCAGGAAAAATGAGGGTCATTCTTGAATATAAAGAAAAGTTAAGGCCTACATATGAGATAGACTCTCAAGCATAATGATAATATATAAATGTCTCAAACATACAAAAATCAATATTAAGATTATTTTGTGCAAATATGCATATAGGAGGCATTTTTTTACATGTTTCAGGATCTTATGTCTCAACAGTGAATTGCACAGAGACAGATGGATTATTATGGGTAATGAGACAGTTATTTAAGAGAAAACAAACTAGCTTGGAATTATCCTAAACCTAGATCATGAATTTGCTCACCAAAATGGGAGAGATAGGAATCCCATGACTTTCTTTCTTTCTTTCTTTCTTTCTTTCTTTCTTTCTTTCTTTCTTTCTTTCTTTCTTTCTTTCTTTCTTTCTTTCTTTCTTTCTCTCTCTCTCTCTCTCTCTCTCTCTCTCTCTCTCTCTTTCTTTCTTTCTTTCTTTCTATTTTTTGCCTTGTTGTATTTGCTACATGTAATAGTAACCTTCTTCCAAACTTATGGTGTAATTAATTGTTTTTTACACATTAGTGCTTTGATTTTTCTCTGCTGCCTTATTTCCTTTTCTAACTCAGGTCTACCTCAAATGGTTGTAATACCAAAACTCCTTTCCATCAACAGAAGCAAGCAATCATCTGTGTGAAGGGGCATAGACATTGCCTAATACCTACCATAGAATTTTCTTTCCATTCTACCTACCAATAAACGATTCTCCTCTTCATTTTCAGGATTTCATGGGTCATGAAGTGGGTAGCTCTGGAGGGCCAGGACATTTACTTTAAGAAGTTGTTTTATTCTAAGAGAAGCAAGTTGAGTTCTGAGATTTAAGATACAAAAAGCTGAGTGATATGCTAAAATCAGAAGTATGAATAATAGAGCCACTATAGGTATTATTCGTCACAGCAAACTCCTCATTGATTTAAAGATAAATCCTAGTCATGACTCCTAATAGATATTAGAGTTTAGACGAGTATACCTTAATCATCTCTTCTAATTTTATATGATTTTTTTTCAGTTTTCAGTAAATTAATTTAAAAGAAGTGTATTTATTAAGCATTATGATAATCACTCCTATCTTGGTTCCAAAATATCTAAAGTCCTGCAATTCTGAAGGAACTTTTGCATAAAAGTTTCAAAGCTTCCTAAACAGAAATCCCAATGGTCTCCCTTGTCTTCTGTAGTAGCAGGGAAAGGGTATATGCTGATGCTTCTGATGCTCTAATTACCATAGGGCAGAACAAAACATTCCAGTTTATTCCAATGCAGTCCTGCTAATGCAAACATGGCTTATCAGTATTTAGCATGCCAAATACTGTAACTGGTAACATCTAGTGCTGTGGGATTTTTTTCCTTCTCTAAGAACTATGGAACTAAGAGTTCTTGAGTAATAATACCAAGTTGGTTGGAAAAGTTAGGAAAGTCTTCCTACTATACTATAATTTGAGAAGGTAGATGCTGTAGTACATGGACATTGCTACCTCTGAATTCGAACAGAAAATATCCTTCTTAAACACAAAAACATGTCCAATGGCTGTTGTGGTTTGGACTAATGCTTATATTATGTTAATTTGATGCCCCAAATTGCACAAGGATCTGCATGTTCACATATAAGATGCTGAGGGTCCCTTCCCCCAGTTGGTTTTGTTGGTAAATAAAGTTGTCTGCTGCTAATGACTGTGCAGGGAAACAGGGGTGCTACTTTTAGGATTCCAGGGCACGGGACCAAGGGAGGAGAAAGGGATAGCCGCCATGCCAGGGAAAGAAGAATAACATCAGGCCTGAGAGGTAAAGGAGACAGAGACAGTCCTCATGTAGATACCAGAGAATGCAGCCAAAAGAGATACAGGTCTGTGTCTGGGGCATCTTAGATGAAAGTGTGCCAGTGCCACCTGGTCAATTTAAGCAGGATTAATTGGATACTACTACAAATGGCCTATAGGTTTATAGCAGTAGAGGAACCTTAGGAGCAAATATGTGTATGACAAAAGATATAGAAAAGATTTTCAGTGTTATAAGGGTGTCTTACATATCCAGATCCCTAAAAGATAAGGGTCAGTTTCCAAGAAAATAATAATCTTTGCATATTGAAGGAGAAGGAGTGTGGGCATTGTGTTAGACACTTATTAAGTTATATTCTGAATGACATGCATAAAAAGGTTGAATGGTGGACAATGGTTAAACCTTTTTGGTATTGTTGTATAGTGATAAAAATGTTGTTATTTTGACAGAGGTATTGCAATGGCTTGTACCCAATATCATTGCTTATTGTAACATATTCAGAATAGGTACTGAGAGAATAGTTACATTTCCAGTTGCCCAAGGACATGATGAAAATAGGATCCATAAGATTATAGTCTGAAATATCATTTTCCTCTTGCACCCAGGGTACTTTTTCTTCTTTCCTTGCCAACTATCCAATGGATTTGTACATTTATGTTCCCTATAAATAATAAGCCAGTTCCAAGAATATGAGAAAAATATGCAGACACTAGGTTTTTCAAAGACCTTTATGTAGCTCATTACCTTGAAGAAGTATCCTGAAGGAATGGTCTTCCAATTTTGTTATTTAGGTCTCAGGCTCCTTATCCCATCCCGCACTGATGATTTCACTATATGGAACATACTTCAAACCTGCATATATTGTCTTAATTTGGATCATTTCTTTCATACTAAGTCTGAATCTCCTATAGAATTGCTTGTAGTTGTTACATTTTAGGACAAAGCCATCAAGGAGTTACTGAGATCTGCATTACAATAGGTACAAACAGATTGCTTATTCTTCTAGTAAGAAGAAGAACAAATAAAAGCAAAAGAAAATATTTCCTTTTGTCTGGAGCACCTAAGCTGCTCTGCATTGGTTTAAGATTCTAGAAGACAAACTGGATCAGGGACTGTTTCAGACCACTTAAGACAACACTCAAAAGGGTGACACTTTGAAGAGAAATATGAGGTCTTCCACCAATTCACAGACATACGTGTTCTCTTTTGAGTCTTCAGGTAGGAACACTGTGTTTGAAACTTTTGATTTTAGATTGGATATAGGAAGCCAGCTCTCTAGTTCCTGTGCTTTGATAACTACAGAGATGCTCAGTACAACCTTGAAAAAAATTATTTCATCAAAGGCCCAGTCAATTCTATGTTTGTTAGGATTTCTTTGTGTGCTTCAAAATCTAAGGACATCAAAGCTTTAGATATATTACAGAATTGCTAGAATTCTACTGAGCAGCTCAATAAATCTCATCTCAACTGAGGAAATAGACATTGAGGAACAAACAGGATTAGCTGAATAAAAACCTGGTCTTCAAATTTATACATTACTTGTGGAGTAAAATATTGTCTTTGAGTACCAAGCCTATTACTCCAAGTTTATCTAAAGATTAGAAGGATTTATGTCCAGGAAAAGAGCTAAGGATCAAATAAATTTCTCAGTGTCAATATGTAGATTAATCTCCTTACCTACTACATGTAAGGTAAACCAAAGTTCTTCATTAAAGGTGAAGATTTCACTCTTACCCTCTTATTCTCTCTGTCCCTTCTCTCTTTCTCTCTCTGACAGTCTTCCTTTGCTCCCTTCCTGATCCCTTTCTCTCTCTCTCCTTTTCCCTTTTCCCTTCTCTCCACTTATTCCTTGCTGGACTTTCTTTCTCTGTCTCTCTGTCTCTTTGTCTCTGTCTCTGTCTTTCTCTCCCACTCTTTCTCTCTCTGTGTGTGTCTGTCTGTCTGTCTCTGACTGTCTGTCTCTCTGTCTCTCTCTGTCTCTCTGTCTCTGTCTGTCTCTGTCTGTGTCTCTGTCTCTCTCTCTCTGCTTCTACTCCCTTCTCAACTCCCCTTCCCATGCCCTAAAGAAAAAAATAATCAAGGTATCAGGAAGCAGAGTCAACTTCCTCCCCAGGTATTATTACTCCTACAAGGTAGCTATGATTTTGGAACTGACCCCTCTATTCTGAGAACAGGCACAATCCATAATATTCCAGTGTCATTCCTCATAGAACACTGACTAGGCAGTAAGGCTGTATAGTGTTTGTCCCTGGTGCTTATCTGAGCCCTTCTATTGAAAGGTACATGGACTTTTCCATTTGATCTCTGAATATTACAATGAGGCTCCTTTGGTATTTATCTGGACAAATAACTCACTCAAGAGTGAACATAATCTGAACACAGTCATTTGGGTCTCATTATTTCCTTGCTTTTATTCCTATTGTTCAATCCCAAGTTATTGGTTGTTTAACAAGATGTTGGTGTTCAGTAGCCAAATATGAAGAATCCTAGGATTAATCTATAGTTTCTGAAGCTGTCTTTGTATGTCCAGGACTGATTGACTTTTATCAATATAAAAGAGCTTCTTCTGGCATAAAGGAACCAAGTTGGTGAACTTCAACCAGCATGTTGAGATATAAGGCAAGAATTAATTCCCCTTGAGTCACATTTCTGATTTTCTCAAAGAAAACAATTTTCTTAATAAGGTTTTTTTTTTTCATTTCAGTAATAAGGTTTTCTATTATCAACCTATGATTATCACTCCATTGGGGAGTTATGATCTTGCTGATTCTGTTTACTATGAAGACAGACATAATGGTTTTGACTAAAGATCTCAAGGATATGCTTTTTAGTTTCTTCCCAAATTTTCTGTTACCCTATCCCACTTAGAGATACAATCAAGCTGTATGACAGAAGTGTTTTATGCAAATTCATAAGTTAAAGAAGGTCTCTAAGTTGTTGATGAATCAAGATGTGTCATCATAGACATTTCTATGTATTTTCTTGTGTTACTTAAGGCCATAGATTTAAAACTAGACCTGGGCTTGGATTGTTCCATGGTTCCCAGTACTACTTCTGTTAAATACAGTGTTGTACATATAGAAAAGGATTATATTTATAGGAGTCTTCACTTTCAGTATCACTTGAAAAATGGATTTCCTTGTGTCTGGTAACTTTGAGTGAATGGACTAATACTGAGGTTGTGGATAGCTTTGTAGAGTGAGGAGAGATATTTCATATGAATTCTGTTGTTATGGTTTCCTGTTTGAAAATGGGTTTTGCATAGATATATCAGGTTTTGCATTTTTACTGTTTGTGTTTTATCTTGGTTTGTTGTTGTTGTTGTTGTTGTTGTTTTATTTTTTTCAGCTGCACCTAAGTCAGCTGTTCTTGTCATCCAGGAATATGTCTGGGAAGATGAAAGGAAGAAGCAAAGAAATAGAGAAGTGAAAATTTGTTGTACACAAATGAATTCAGCTAATGTAGGAAAGTCTAGGTTTTAAGAGATCTTGTGAGGACCCAATGGCTTTGGATAACTTGTGTAGTCATATGATTACCACCATTTTGATTAATCCAATGAATACTACTGTCTTGACTAGTAAAAGCAGTTGTGATCTGGACATGTCTTATGGATACCTGTGTAGGCAACAGTACCATGATAACTTAGACTAATTTACTCTCAGAATGTAATTCATCATTTATGCATCATACAGTAAATATCAACTACTACTAGCAGCTGGCTCCCTAGACTTTAAGCCTTAGATTAGCAGCCTCTTTCTTGTATATACAAGACAATTACTATTTTTGTCCTGAAATAAACATAAATCCAGCTAGCATTATTGAAAGAATGAGAGAGAGAGTGGGAGAGAGAGAGAGAGAGAGAGAGAGAGAGAGAGAGAGAGAGAGAGAGAGAGAGAGAGAGAGATATTGAATCTTGGCCCTCAAAAATAATGGTGGTATATGGCATTGCTTTGGAAATAAAAGGAGAGCAAAATGTTGAAGTTTGTTTCCCTATGATGTGAAAAAATCTGCCCATAGTTTCCACGATCAAGGAAAGAAGGAACAGTAGTGCATTGGATCCTCTTCTGAAGGACAAAGAAGACTTCAGCATCATTTCATGTTTATCAGCTGGCTGGCTCTGCAGATTTCATAGGCACAGATGTGAGTCCAAGAGGGTACCTGCTGAAGTGTTTCTGACTTGTGTTTCTTGTGAATTAAATGTATAGAGATATGTGCATAATTTTAGGAAATGAAATAAGTTATTAAAGAAGAGAAAGAAAAGCAATGGATTGTTTAAGAGCTGGAGCAAACTGAAGGGAGAAATAAGTACCCCTGTGAATTTTAATGGTTTATTTTAGTATTTACACTTGTCTGTTTTTGATGCTTTCTTTCAGCATAGAGGAAGGCTTTCTGTCTTCTGTTGACACAAACTTTTTTTAAAAGTATTATTATGTAATGTCATTTTCTACTATTTCCTATTCTTTTACTTCACTACTTCACCACTTCACTACAGAATCAAAGAAAATTATAATAAATGAAGTAGGTTTTAAAGCACAATTCAGAGAATACAAGTGCTGTCTCATAATTTAGTACAAAACAAGCACAGAAAAGGTACTAACACATACATATGTTCATACATACATACAAAACAGTGATCATATATCTAAACAAAAAGATTGTTTATGAATAAAATTCAAAAGAAATGTCACAGTTACACAATACACAATTATAATAAATTAATGTTTAAAATAATATATTTACCATTTGTACATGATCAAGTCAATTTTAATTTTCAAGCAACAAAATTTTAAAGTATTTCTGACCAAATTTGTGTATGTATAAACTTTATTCTAATTACTGAACCATAGCATTAACAAACAATATAATAAGGAATGAGAGAAGGTGCAACAGACAAAAGGACTTGCTACTCTTATAGATAATCAGTGTTCAGTTCCCAGTATACCAGTTCCCAGTAGTTAAGTGGTTCACAAACAGCTATAACCACAGTTTCAGAGGATTGAACAATCACCTTCTGGATCCCACAGGACATCTAAACTCTCTCTCTCTGTCTCTCTCTGTCTCTCTGTCTCTCTGTCTCTCTGTCTCTGTCTCTCTCTCTCTCTCTCTCTCTCTCTCTCTCTCACACACACACACAGACACACACACATGTCTACATATACTATTTTGTTAAAAATTACCTAACTCATCATGTCTAATAGATAAGGATAAATCAGTTTTCATATAGTACAATCTAGAAAGCAGATAATTTAAATTTTGCAAATAAATCTTTCATTAAATTATTTAAACTACTTCTACCCAGAAATTCTACTAAAGGTATATATAATGTTTTCCTTAAATATTTATATGGCACTATAATTTCTTATGATATTATATATACATATACATGTTTAATATTATCAAGATTTAAAAATTTTATGATCAAATTTGAAAATTCATAACAATATATATCACAATATATATAACAGCATACACTATATATATATATAATATATATATATAATATATATATATATATATATATATACACATAAAATCACTTTCAGCTACCAATGATACTAACAATGATCCTTTATATATTTCATTACAGTAACATTGCTTGAAAGTGTATTAGTATTAGTACATAAATTAATATTCTGAGGATTATCTAAATTTTACATATTTTGAGCAATATTTAGAAGGGAAGCCTTGTATTAACTCTAAATTACCATATAGATAAGCTATTTTTCTACATAGTTCTGTTACTAGAATAAGACTCTGACCTTGTTGTCTCAGCTCCTCAGCTCTCCTTATGTGCTCCTTTGAATGAATTTTGGAGAAGACATACAGAACATAGTGTAGAAGAATATGGACAGAATATAGAAGCTACATATGAAGATAAGATTGAGTTGATTTCAAAGTAAACTGTGGGACCCTTAAGGATTTTGATTGATCAGTGATGAAAGGAGCGATTGTGTAAAACATGCCATCATGAAGTGACTAGGGGAGAGTGGACAGAGAGTTCATTGTGTCAACCAATATGCTGCTATAGAAACATTACTTCTTAATTCTGGAAAAGATAATTTTTGACATTTTTTTCTTACCCAGATGATTAACAGGCTTATGCAGATTTACTTTTGAGGAGACAAGAGTATGTCTTTATTCTTCACAGAAAGGCTATGTTAAAGAAAAAAATTATGTTATTTTGGGCACTTTTGGGATGCCAATTCAATTTCTTTGACCAAAACTTGCATAAAAAGTAAATAAAAGGTATTCAAAGAACATTTTAAAATATATGAAATAGTCATGCTTTATCAGGAAAAAAATACTTTCCCCATAATTGTCCTATAAAAAAAAATCCTATTACCCAAACCTTCCCTTGTTTTACCTGATATTTTTATTTTTAAAGACTGGCAATTATCACAGTTAAAATTCTAAAACGAAGTAATTATGATAGTTTTCTCCTTCTTAAAATGTTGTCTTACAAAGAATGTTATAGGTGGATGGGGGGTCTCAGGCTAGATGACATTCAAACCTGCTTGTTTAGAATAAGCTGTCTAAAGTATTTCCAATCTTGATACTGATTTTAGACAGCCACACATTTTCAATACTGTGTCATTCTACATTTCAACTAATTAGAAGATTCCCATTTTCTTTTCAGCTTTGCCATTCACATTGAGGTCAGTCACCAGTTCCATGAAGTTTTCATCTCTAATTATTAAAGAGCCCTGTGAGCTTAGTCTGTGCTCTCAGAGATTTATCATCAAGAAGAAGCCTATAAACTGGACAAGAAGAAAAGGTAGGCTAGAACATAGCAAGCTTTTACAAAATTTAGTATTGTATCAGTTTGTTCAAAGCTAATTTCAACAATAAAAGTGTTTGATATGATGAGATAACTGCCCATAGAGGATCTCTGACACAATATTTGAATATGAGTATTAGTGTACAGTGGGTAGATGTTAAGATATTCAAAATGAAAGTGCAATTAATTAGTTCTTTAAAAATATAGACTTATCACTATCGGGAGACATAATACTTGGTAAGGGAAGTAAAATACTTGGAGTATCCTTTTCACAAAATTTGAAGAAAATTTTATTGACATAGAATTTATAATATTAAACAAGATTGCCTAATCTCAAACTCCACAAATACATATTAGGTCTTAGGCTATAAGGTATACATGCATACAGGTGAACAAATTTAAGTGTAATTATAACATAACATGTAGAAAGGAGAACAAAAATAGGTAGCATTATGTCATAAGGAAACATGAAATGCTGACAAACATAATTGTTTTTACTTTTAGCTTTGTCATATATTTTATCATTGAGATTGGGGGATGAATAAAATCATAAAAATATAATTGATAACAAGGTTGTAAAATGTATAGCAAAGCTCCACAAATTCTGAGTGTCTCTTCTGTCTGTATAAAAATACACTGAGATGTAAAGACTTTAACCTAGCTGTGTGGGATTTTTATTTACCAGTTATTCACAAAAATGTATTTTATGAAAATAAGCGAGGAATATTAGCAAATGTTCATTATTTAAAATTAAGTTATGATTTATAAAATATATAGGTATAGATTTTTACAAATAATTATTGAGAATATTTAGAAAATGTTACTATTTTAAAAATATGATCTATAGTATTCTAGAATGAAACCAATAGATTATCTATCATTATTCACTGAACTTTAATAAATGACAACTCTATATAACAGAAGAAATAGTTTCCAAGTGTCATTTAGCATATAAAATCCCCTTCCCTATAGAAACATAGCAGATGAAATGGCCCCTTAATTTCATATCAAGGAAATGCAGAGAATACCTATGATTTCTGTTGTGATCCATATTCTAGAGAATATGATATGACAGAAAGAAATATTCAGTGCTATAAATTCACTTTATCAAGAAATCACATTTGTAAGAATTGTTCTGGTGTTGTGTCCAACTCCATTGATATTCACTTCAGATTGTTTTCATTTAATAGTTTGAAAACCCTGACCCCAATGGAGGAGTTAGGGGAAGGACTGAAGGAGCTGAAAAGGTTAGCAACCCCACAGGAAAAACAACAATATCAATCAACAAGACCCCCAAAGCTCCCAGGGACTAAACGACAAAGCAAAGAGTACACATGGAGAGACCAATGGCTCCAGCTGCATATGTAGCAAAGGATGGCCTTATCTGGCATCAATGGGAGGCGAGCCCCTTGGTCCTGTGACAGCTCGATGACCCAGCCTAGTGGAATGCTAAGGCAATGAGGTGGAAGGGGTCGGGCAGATGGGGAAGTACCCTCATAGAAGCATGGGGGGCAGCGGAAGGGATGGGGGTTTAACTGGAAATGGGTATAACATTTTAAATGGAAATAAATAAAATAACCAATAAAACAAAACAAAACAAAACAAGAACAAAGAAAATTTGTGGCATTACATTTGGTTTATTTTTTAAAAATGATTTATTCTATTTTTAATTATTTGTATATATGTATGACTGTGTGTGGATATATGTACATGGAAGAGCATGTGCCCCAGGGCTCCAGAAAAGGGTCACAGATTCCCTGGAGTTAGAGTTACAGACAGATATGACCCGCTGAAATTAGTACTGGGAGTCAACCTCAGTTCCTCTGCACAAGTAGTACATGCTTTTAACTATTGAGCCATCTCTCCAGCCTCCTAAAAATTCTTAATAAATAAAAATATAAAACCAGGGTAGTACAAGAATAGAAAGCATGTAGATATGACTAAGTATCTGTTGCATGGATTTTCAAAGGACAATGGGGATACTGATCAGCTTCCCTGGATAAACATTCCAGGTCAAGGGTGAAATTGTTCATTTTGTATCAGTGTTGTTGATATTTAAAGCTGTAAGACTGAATTAAATCACACAGTGGAAGATTGTAGAAAGAAAAATTGTCCTTGAGATTGACACAACAGGCAGTAATACCTTGTTCTGTATAAAATTCTAGTAGGTGAAGTGGTCCTAGGAAAGGAAATTATATCAGAACTGTCTTTAGGAATAATTTTAATAGAAATAGACTAGTTCAGTAATCAGAATCAATGGTTTAACATGGATGAATCTCATCAATCATAGAGAATATGTAGATACATTTAAGAATCTCTTATATAAGAATAAGTGTTATAATCAAGCAATGAATTGAGGTTCAACTGGAACTGCAGGGTACACTTTTTAAATAAAATTTCCATATCAAGCAAGTATGCAGATTAAAAATATTATTTTCTTGTCCTTAGTGTGATGGTAGAAATGGAAGCTGTCTGCAAGTGAGCTTCAGGGATCTCTATAGGGTGAAAGAAATGAAGTGAAACTGAGTTGTACAGAAGTCTAAGTTTACTAAAACAAACAAAATATTTAATTGTGTACAGGAAATGTATGAATTTTTAAGTTATTACTTAATAAAAAAATAAGAAAAATAAAAATTCTGGAAATTGTAATATCATCTTAGAGACTTAAAATTTTTCAAATAATTATAGGTACTCAACAGTGCTCTTTGGGGTACTGGTAAAAAAGTAATGATGCTGAATTAGAAAAATAAATGTTACTTCTAGTAAATATAAATAAATAAGTCTTTCCTTTGGAAAACAGTGCTAATTGTTTCCTTAAAATCCATATAATCCAAGCATTTAATGTACTCTCATGATAATAAGTATAAATTAATAGATGAATTTTGAACTTTTTGTCAAATAAAAATGTTTAACAATTAGAATGTAATTTTTATTATCTTTAGTTTATAAATAAATTTAGAAAGGGATGGCATCATTAAAGAATTTGTTTTTCCTATACAGTGATATGCAAGGAGGAAGCTACAGGAAATATTTGTGGTTTTGCTATTGACATTTTATCTGCAATACATCTGAATTAAATCTGCTCAAAAATCAGCAATGAATTCCAAAAGAAATTCTGTTTCACACCAAAACATGTCTGTTCAAAAAGAAAATCATTATAAAAGCCCAAATGATATGGTTCATATATCTAGATACGACAAAGAAGTCACTAAACACCCAGAGAAAAGAAACTTTTCAGAAAATCCTGAAGAAACTGCAGAATCATCAAGCACTAATATTTTTAAGGCTGGGGACGTTTCAACCCTTACTCAGGTTTTTCATGTATTACTAGAAAAAGAAAATTATTTGACTCAATTTGGTGAAGGTACATTAGCAAAGTTCTATGCACATATCATGGAAAATACTGGTGTCAACTTAGAATCATCTTTTGTCAAAGACCAAGGTCTTTATGTGACAGTGTTTGGCAACCCAGAAGCTGTCACAAATGCTGAGAATGAAATTTTTAAATGGTGTCAAGAACAATATTTACCTATAACTCTCATTTCCAAACAAGAACATTGCTTTTTTCTAGACCAGACTGGAGATAAATCACAAGATTTGGAGCAAGAAGCTGAAATAAATACTCAGATCATAAATCCACATAATCAGAGCAATTGTATAAACAGTGTTGATGTGAATCAGACGAAGAAGAAGTCTTCAGATGGAAGCCTATCCACATCAGCCAGAAGTAGCAAGGGTGACATCCAGATATTAGAAATGGAAAAAACATTTAATGCCCTGACTGCTAAGCCATACCTTCAAGCTAGTGACATGTTCCAAGAAACAGAGGAACAAATCCCTTTTCCAATCTCTAGTGCCAAGGAGACAGATGCAGATATAAATGAAAGAAAACTGAATGTGGATCAGACAGGTTGTAAAAATGATATGATTGAGAAGACCAGTACTCTCACTGAGGGTATGATGATAAAGTTTCAAGGCAATTGTACCAGAAGTATCAAAAGAAATTTTCTGGAAGAGATCCTAGATACAAGTGATGATTCAACAGGACAATCACCATCAGAAAGCATATCAGATTCTATGACACAACACAGTGAGCCTGACAGTTCTGGGGAGGTGTTTAATGAAGTTGATGGCAATGATGATGATTATATTGTTTCTTCAATCTTTGCTCCTTCTTGGCTGCACAGGTTTATTATTGGTAAGAAAGGTGAGAACATAGCTGAGATAACAGATTGCGTGCCAAAGGTTCAAATACATTTTACAGCTAAAGATAAAATAACACTTAAAGGACCAACCGATGATGTAAATTATGCTCAAGAAAAATTTGACGTCATTGTAAAGGACATAATGAATAAAATGGAATATACTGAGATAAACAGTGACAGTAAATTTCACAAGTACTTGACAGGGAATAATGGGGAGATCCTTAATAGAATTACAGAGAAGAACCAAGTCTCTATCACACTGTTTCCTGAAAATGAATCAAACCACTCAATCCGAATTGAGGGAGAATCTCTGGGTGTCCAACAGGCCAAAAAAGAACTCCTTGATCTGGCAAATAACTTGGAAGAAGAGTACAGTCAGGACATAATCATCAAACACCAATTTCACCACATACTTATTGGGCAAAAAGGTGAAAGGGTTCGTGAAATTTGTAAGAAATTCCCTGATGTTATCCTCAATTTTCCACACCCTGCAGAGAAAAGTGATATAGTTCAACTGATAGGGCCAAGATATGAATCAGAAAAGTGTGCACAGTATTTGGAGAATATGTTGACAGATATTAAAGAAAATAACTTTTCTATCAGTATTTCTATAATAAAAAAGCTTCACAAAAGAATAATTGGAAAAGGAGCTTCAAACATTAAAAAAATCTCTGAAACAACCAACACCAAAATTAGTTTTCCACCAGAAAACTGCAATTCAGAAGAGTTTATCATTACTGGATATCCAGAAAATTGTGAAATTGCACGTAACTGGATACTTTCAATTCAGCAAGAGATTTCTGATACTGCAGAGGAGGAAATTGCTGTTCCTGCTAATCTATACAAATATCTAACTAATCCCAAAGAATGTTTGTTAAATTCAATCGTAGAAGAATGTGGGAAGATCCATCTGCATTTTCCAAAAAACAAGTCAAACCTGAATAAAGTCGTTATTATGGGCTCTGTTGAAAGTGTTGAAAAGGCCAAAGCAAAGCTTCTAAAACTTGCAGAAGAAGAGCAATCCAAGAATTACTCTGAGACTCTCCATGTCAAATCACAATATCATCAATTCCTAGTGAACAAAAATGGAGTTAATATTTCCAAAATCTGTGACGAGACTGGGACTTGTGTCCTTTTCCCTAACCCTACAAATAAGGATCAAGAATCTATAACAATTACAGGGACTGAGGATTCTGTTAAAGAGGTACAAAAACGACTAGAGGATTTAGTTAAAGACTTAGAGAATGAGGTGGATGACTCCATACTCATAAACCGTAGATTTCACCATTATTTTGTCATGCGGAGGGGCCAGCTTCTAAAAGAAATGGCAGAAGAGTATGGTGGTGTAGTTATTACATTCTCTTATGCAGGGAGACAGAATACAAAAGTCACAATAAGAGGGGCAAAACCTTGTGTTGAGGCAGCAAAGAAACACATTAAGGAGATTTTTGAGCCTTTGGGCTCCCAGGTTACAACACGTTATGTTATACCCCAGAATTTCCAACCTTTTATCATGGGACCAATAAGTTCACGAATCCAACAAATTGCTAGGGATTATAAAGTTGAAATCAAATTTCCAGATATAGAGAAGCCAGTCATAAATATGGATGTAGGTACTCCGGAGAAAGGAAAAGAAAAGTGGAAAAAGACTGCTAAAGATCTTGTTCCAAATTCCCCAAGGAAAAGTGACACCATATTTATCTCAGGCCAAGTGGAAAATTGCAAGGCAGCCACTGAAGCTCTAGCATCTATAATTCCTGTCACTGCTGAAGTTCATGTGCCCCTTCACCTACATCCTTACATCATTGGGCACAAGGGAAGTGGTTTACGCAAACTAATAAAGGAATTTGAAGTTCATATGCAGATACCACAACCTGGAAAAAATTCTGATGTCATATCTATTATGGGCCTTGCAGCAAATGTGGAACAAGCTAAGATGAAATTACAAAAGCGAGTCAAGTCTTTACAAATGGAAATAGAAGATCGGACACTAAGAAATTTTAAGTTAATGTTCAATCTAGATCCTAAATATAGAGCCAAGATCACTGGTCATAAGGGCTTACTTATTACTCAAATTTGCACAGAACATGATGTTACTGTCCGTTTTCCAAAGAAAGGAATCCATGAGATGCAAGATCAAATCACTATTACTGGTTATAAAGAGAACACCCTAGCTGCTCGAGATGCAATAATGAGAGTGTTGCATAAAATAGAGAAAACAATTTCTAAGGAAATCACATTAAACCAACAGGTTCGTAGCAATGTTATTGGATTCCGTGGAAAAACCATCAATAAAATCATGGATCAATACCAGGTAGATATACGTTTACCTCCAAAAGGGTCCTATAATCCTAATATCACAGTGACTGGTCTCCCTGATAATGTAGAAAAAGCAATTGAGCATCTACTTAATCTTGAAAAGTATTATCTGTCAGCTGTTATAAGCCATGGATCTCAGCAAGAACAAGCTAAAAGTATGTCCCTTTGCAATATAGCCATGACACCATCCAAGCCTGTTGTGAGAAAGTATGTTCCCTGTTATGCTAAAACAACCACAAAGCTCCCAGATGTAGATAATTGTGAACACTTTCCAAGATTAAAACAGCGAATACCTTCTAAGACTCATCCTTCAAAATTGTGACAATGATGATCAAAAAATAAAGTGTTCCAAACTTCTTACTTGTAAATATTTTGTCAATTTTTAAATTTATGTTTTCTTAAAAATCCCATGTATGAATACTTTAAATACATAACTTCTCTGGCCTCTTTTGCTTCTCCTAAGTTCTATCCATGCTTATCTATTCTCTATCAAATTCATATCTCTCTATCTCTCTCTTACACACACACACAGAGAGAGAGAGAGAGAGAGAGAGAGAGAGAGAGAGAGAGACTGACAAGTCAATTTAGTACTGATTTAAAGTATAAAACAGATTTGTAATAACATATATCTTAAAAAGAAAGCCATTTTTTTGTCAGTTAAAAAGTCTATCTAGTATCAGCTACACAGTAGAGTAGAAGGGTCCTGATTGCTTCCATAAATAGGAATATCAAATGAATTATCAGTTTACAGATATATTCCCTCTGTGAGAATGTTAGCTAACTGGTAAGAGTGGCTCACTAAACAACTGAGTAAACATCAATACCATGAGTAAACATCTACCATGAGTAGAAGTGGAGACACACTAACCTTAGGGTGTGCACCAATCATTTCACCATAAAATCCTGAAAGGAATCCATATAGCCTATCCTCTAACTATAGTTACCACCTCAAAATCCCTACTTTGGGTGAAAATTCACCTGCTTATCAAGAAAAGGTAAGGTAACACACAGGTATTTCTCTACCTCCACAGAAAAGTAGGGAGATCTTACATAGCCTCACAAACAGTTCCAGGAACTTCACCTCCTAGAAGCACTACAAAAACAAAGTGCAAATACAGTGTTAGCAAATATCAAAAACACAAAAGACAAAACAAAAATAACCTCTAGGTTCCTTATTGGACAAAGAAGATGAAGTCAATTACTCCTGAAAACGGCCTTCATTAGAAGAGAAAACTTGAATCCATGGGGGTGTGGGTAGGGCCTGGTCAGACTTTCAGTTGAGAGAGCAATAAGGAGTGATAGAACATTCTATCAGTGGGAGAGGAGGAAGGAGGGGTGAGAGAGGAACAGAGCCTTTCAAAAATATGGGGACAATGTCATTTGGAGAGATACTACAAAGTGACAGAGTAGGAAAAATAGAAGCCATGTACAGCATGATGGGTTAGGGTGGAGATAAAGAAGAGAGTACCTTTAGATAATCACACAGAAAATGGGAAGTCTTAACTTTTATACATTTTTTCCAGTGGTACATGGACATTTTATGATATATCATTTAGTCTGATTAGTCTATAGGACAGTAAGCATGACATAGGTATGTCATAGATAGGACTGTGAACTTACCTTGCAGTTGTAAGAGGTAGCTGGGCATGCTATATACTTCATGCCCACATTCCTACAACATTTGGATTATTGTGTTCCAATTTGTGCCAGGACTGTTAAAGGTCAGAATCAGTGGTGGGAAATGGCTTAGTTTCAAACAATGTCCGGTAGTTTATAAGCAAAAATGTGTAGGTTTCTATTTTACCCTGACAGAGATGAATCTCTGAAGAAAATTAGATGAAAGACAGAATTCCAAGTACCCATTGAGCCACTGGGGCAAAAACACCACCAACCTGCCATAGTTTATGAAGCTATTTCCCTCTGCCTTTGTCCCTGACCACATTTCTGTAGCCAAAACTCCTGGTATTCACATTCCTCCCAGGTAGTGAGTACAAATTTAGTCTTCCAAATTTCACAACTTCACTCATGGGACCTCAACATAATAATCCTGGTTCTAGACACTAAGGGAACCAGGTATGTTCAAAGCATAAAAGCCCACAGCAAAGAGAAAGTTTTAAAACACCATGCAAGTAAATGAAGAGGCAAATGCCCATCAGAGAACAATGTGATTGCAAGATTAATAAAAGAGAAGCTTCTATGTGTGATGGAGGATCTGGGACAATAAGAACTAAGCACATTACTCCTAGTGCTGCCAAGAAGGGGGTCTCAATTGCAGTAGAATCTGCCTTTGTTTCAAGAACAAGTAAAGGAAGTATGTCTATATATATATATATATATATATATATATATATGTATATGTATATGTATATGTATATGTATATGTATATGTATATGTATATGTATATGTATATGTATATATATATGTATATACATACATTCAGATATTAATTCAGACTTTTGAAAGTCTACAGCAAATTAGAATCCAGCTTTTACTATTTGCTACTATAACCCTTAGCAAAATCAACTTTGTTCTTTCAAATTTTATTTCCCTATTATGAAAGATGATAATAGTCCCAATAAGATTATTGGGATTTTCAAAATTCACTATTCCAAGTACTCCACTAAATAACCTGTTATTGTAATATATGGGTGAGGTTGGGAGAATAGAAATTCATGCTGATAATTAGGTAAATCTTTTTAAGAAAATAAAAGGAAAGGTAAATTTATATTTTCTATGATTCAGGAGACTAAAAAAGAAAAATAAGATCCAAAATGAAAAGATAGAAAGAAAGTAACAAAGACAATCTTTCCATTTCTACCTAGAAATTTTAATATTTTATTGTAGTGACTGTTTGATGGCCTGATTTCTAACACCCTTGCATATGGGAGTTAAAGGAGCAGACACAAAATAGCCCTCCAGCAGCCTGAACATCAGCTTGCTACTTTCTGAGATTTCAGAGAAGAACATACAGCATTAAATTCTGTTCTACCCAGAATGAAAATTTCTACACATTACATACCCTATTTGTCAGAGTTTCTGACTCATGAAATTGATAACTGAATTTCATTGCCTATTAGTTCTGGACATTGGCAGTGCTGTGCAAATGTGAGTCCTTCTTGAACACAAAACAAAGAGGTGAGTTTTTAAAAGCTTCAAAATGCATTTCTCATTTTTTTTGCTAAAGCATTTTTTCCTTTCATTGTTTATTTTATTTCTTTACATTTCAAATGTTATCCCCTTTCCTGGTTTTCCCTCCACAGCAACCTGTCCCATCCCCCCTTGCCCTGCTTCTATGAGAGTGCTCCATCACTTACCCAGCCCCTCTAGTCACACTGCCCTAGCATTTCCCTACATTGGGGCATGGATCCTTCACAGGAACAAGGCCCTCCCATCCCATTGATGCCAGATAAGGCCACTCTCTGATACATATACAACTGGAGCCATAGGTCCCTCCATGTGTACTCTTTGCTTGGTGGTTTAGTCCCTGGGAACTCTGAGGGGTCTGGCTAGTTGATGTTGTTCTTCTTTCTATGGGGTTGCAAAACACTTTAGCTCCTTCAGTCCTTCCCCTAGCTCTTCCACTGGGGCCCACTTGCTCAGTCCAATGGTTGACTGTGAGCATCCAAACCTGTATCAGTAAAGCTCTGGCTTAGTCCCTCAGGAGACATAAATATCAGCCTCCTATCAGCAAGTACTTCTTGGTATCAGCAATAGTGTCTGAGTTTGGTGTCTTCATATGGAATGGATCCCTAGGTGGGGCAGTCTCTGGATGCTCTTTCCTTCAGTCTCAGCTGTACTCTTTGTCCTTGTATTTCCTTTAGAGAGGAGCAATTCTGGGTTAAAATTGAGGAGATGGGTGGGTGGCACCATCCCTCAACTGGGGGCCATGCCTAACCACTGGATAGGGTCTGTTCATTGTCTCTCTCCCCTTTGTTGAGTAGTTCAGCTAATGTCATCTAAATTGCGTCCTAGGAACCTCTTGCATTCCAGGCATGTGGGAATTTCTGGTGGCTACAATTAGTTCCCTATTCCCCACTGCTACACACCTGTGTTCATTTTTCTGAAACTCTGTACATCTCCCCCGTCTTCTCCCATAACTGACCCTGATCTCTCCCCCCCCCTTCTTCTTCCCAAGTCTCTACAACCCTCTACCTCCCATGATTATTTTGTTCCACATTCTAAGTAGGATTATATCATCCACATTTGGTCTTCCTTCTTCTAGATGTTCATATGGTCTGTGAGTTATATCATGGGTATTCTGAGCTGTTTCCTAATATCCACCTATCAGTGAGTACATACCATGTGTGTGCTTTTGTGAATGGGTTACCTCACTCAGAAAGATATTTTCTGGTTCCATCAATTGGCCTGTGAATTTCATGAAGTCATTGTTTTTAATAGCTAAGTAGTACTCCATTGTATAAAGGTAAAACATTTTCTGTATGAATTCTTCTGTTGAGAGACATCTGAGTTGTTTACAGCTTCTGGCTATTATAAATAAGGCTGCTATAAACATATTGTAACAACTTTTGGGTATATGCCCAGGAGTGGTACAGCTGCATCCTCAGGTAATATTATGTCCAGTTTTCTGGTAAACCACCAGTCTGATTTCCAGAGTGGTTGTCCAAGCTTACAATCCCACCAGCAATGAAGGAAATGTTCGTCTTTCTCCACATCCTTGACAGCACTGTTACCTGAGTTTTTGTTATTACCTATTCTTACAGGTATGAGGTGGAATCTCAGAGTTGTTCTGATTTTCATTTCCCTGATGACTAAGGATGTTGAACATTTCCTTAGGTGCATCTCGGACGTTTGAGATTCCTCAGTTGGGAATTCTTTGTTTAGGTCTGTACCCCATTTTTAATATGGTTATTTGGTTCTCTGGAATCTAACTTCCTGAGATTTTTGTGTATATTTGATATTAGCCCTCTATCATATGTATGATTAGTAAAGATCTTTTCCCAATGTGTTAGTTGCCATTTTGTTCTACTGTCAGTGTTGTTTGCTTTATAGAAGCTATGCAATTTTATGAGGTCCTATTTGTAGATTCTAGATCTTAGAGCACAAGTCACTAATTTCCTGTTCAGGAAAATTTCCCATGTGCCCATGTGTTCAAGGGTCTTCCCCATTTTCTCTTCTACTAGATTCATAACATCTGGTTTTATGTGGAGGTTATTGATACACTTGGACTTGAGATTTATACATGGAGATAAGAATGGATTAATATGCATTCTTCTACATGCTGACCACCAGTTGAACCAGTATCTTTTGTTAAAAATCATGTCTTTTTCCATTGGATGTTTTTTTGCTTTTTTGTCAAAGATTGAGTGAGCATATAGGTGTGTGGGTTTTTTCTAGATCTTCAGTTCTATTCCACTGATCTTCTTGCCTGTCTCTGTACCAATACCATACAGTTTTTAATCACTATTGCTCTGTAATACAGCTTTAGGTCAGGAATGGTGATTCCCCCAGAAGTTCTTTTATTCTTGAGAATAGTTTTTGCTATCCTGGATTTTTTGTTATTCCAAATGAATTTGCAAATTGCTTTATGAAGAATTGAATTGTAATTTTGATGGGGATTTAACTGAATATATAGATTGCTTTCAGCAAGATGACAATTATTAATATATTAATCCTGCAATCAATGAGCACAGGAGATCTTTCCTTCTTCTGAAGTCTTCAATTTCTTTCTTAAGAGACTTGAAGTTCTTGTCATATAGATCTTTAACTTGCTTGCTTTGAGTCACACCAAGATATTTTATATTATTTATGACTATGTGAAGGATGTCATTTCCACAATTTCTTCATCAGCCCATTTAAACTTTGAGTACAGGCAGGCTACTGATTTATTTGAGTTAATTTTATGTCCATCCACATTCCTGAAGTTCTTTTTTCAGCTGTAGGAGTTATGTGGTGTAATTTTTGGAATCACTTAAGTATACTATCCTATCATCTGCAAATAGTGATAATTTGACTTCTTCCTTTGGAATTAGTATCCCTTTGACCTGCTTCTGTTGTCTAACTGCTCTAGCCAGGACTTCCAGGACTATTGTGGATAGATAGGTACAGTGTGCAGCTTTGTTTAGTCCCTGAATTTAGTGGGATTGCTTCACATTTCTCTCCATTTAGTTTGATGTGGGCTACTGGTTTGCTGTATATTGCTTTTACTGTGTTTAGGTATGGGCCTAGAATTCCTGATCTTTCCAAGACTTTTTCCAAAATGATGCATTGAATTTTGTCAAATGCTTTTTCCCCATCTAATGTGATAATCATAATTTTTTTTTCCTTTGAGTTCGTTTATATAGTGGATTACATTAATGGATTTCTGTATATTGAACTATTGCTGCATCCCTTATATGAAGCTTACTTGATCATGGTCAATGATCATTTTGATGTAGTCTTGGATTGAATTTGTAAGAGTTTTATTGAGCATCTTTTGCATTGATATTCATGAGGGAAATTGGTCTGGAGTTCTCTTTCATTGTGGGGTCTTTGTGAGGTTTAAATGTTAATGTAAATGTGGCCTCATAGAATGAATTAGGTAGTGTTCCTTCTGTTTCTATTTTGTGGAACAGTTTGAAGAGTATTGGTATTAGGTCTTCTTTGAAGGTCTAATAGAATTCTGCACTAAGACCATCTGGTGCTGGCCTTTTTTGGTTCAGAGACTTTTAATGACTCTTCTAGTTCTTTAGGATTTTTGGCACTGTTTAGATTATCTGTCTGGTCCTGATATAACATTGATACCTCCTATCTGTCTAGAAAAGTATCCATTTATCCGTATTTCCAGTTTTATCGAGTATAGACTTTTATAGTAGGATCTTATGGTTTTTTTTTTTAATTTCCTTGGTTTCTGTTACTATGTTTTCCTTTGTATTTCTCATTTTGTTAATTTAGATACTGTCTCTGTGTCCTCTAGTTAGTCTGGCTCAGCGTTTATCTAACTTATTGATTTTCTCAAAGATCCAGCACCTGGTTTTGGTGATTCTATTTATAATTCTTTTTTCTACTTTGTTGGTTCCAGCCCCGAGTTTGAATATTTCCTACTATCTACTTCTCTTGGGTGTATTTGTTTCTTTTTGTTCTAGAGCTTTCAGATGTGCTATAAATCTGCTAGTGTATTCTCTCACCAGTTTCTTTATAGAGGCATTCAGAACTATGAATTTTCCTCTTAGCACTGCTTTTATTGGGTCCCATCAGTTTGGCTGTGTTGTGCCTTCATTTTCATTAAATTCTAAAAAGTCTTTAATTTCTTTCTTCATTTCTTCCATCACCAAGTTATCATTGAGTAGGGAGTTATTTGGCTTCCATGTGTATGTGGGCTTTCTGTTGTTTGACTTGTTATTGAAAACCAGCTTTAGTGCCTCGTGATCTGATAGGATCATGAGATTTTTTTCAATCTTCTTGTGTGTGTTGAGGCTTGTTTAGTGACCGACTATATGGTCAGTTTTGGAGAGGGTAGCATGATGTGCTGAGAAGGGATATTCTTTTGTTTTAGGATGAAATGTCTACAGATATCTGTTAAATCCATTAGGTTCATAACTTCCTTTAGTTTCACTGTGTCTCTGTTTAGTTTCTATTTCCATGATCTGCCCATTGCTGAGAGTAGGGTATTGAAGTCTACCACTATCATGTGAGATTCAATGTGTCCTTTGAGCTTTAGTTAAGTTTCTTTTATGAATGTGGTGTCCTTGCATTTGGGGTATAGATGTTCAGAATTGAGATTTCTTCTTGGTAGATTTTTCCTTTCATGTGTATGATGTGTTCTTCCTCATCCTTTTGGATAACTTTCAGATGTTAGTCAATATTTTTCAATATTAATATGTCTACTCCAGCTTGTTTCTTGAGACCATTTGCTTGGAAAATCTTTTTCTTGCCTTTTACTCTGAGGTATTGTCTGTCTTTGTCACTGAGGTGTGTTTCCTGTATGCAGCAAAATGCTTGATCCTGTTTATGGATCCATATTTATAATATTATTTACAATAGACAGAAGCTGGAAAGAACCTAGATGTCCTTCAACAGAGGAATGGATACAGAAAATGTGGTACATTTACACAATAGAGTACTACTCAGCTATTAAAAATGATGAATTCATGAAATTCTTAGGCAAATGGATGGAACTAGAAGATATCATCCTGAGTGAGGTAACCCAATCAGAAAAGAACACACATGGTATGCACTCACTGATGATTGGTTATTAGCCCAAAAGCTCAGAATACCCACGATACAATTCACAGACCACATGAAGCTCAAGAAGAAGGAGGAGCAAAGTGTGGGTGCTTCGGTCCTTCTTAGAAAGGGGAGCAAAATACTCACAGGAGCAAATATGGAGACAGTGCAGAGCAGAAATGGAAGGAAAGGCCATCCAGAGACTTCCCCACGTGAGGATCTATCCTGTATTCAGTCACCAAACCCTGACATTATTGTGGATGCCAAGAAGTGCTTGCTGAGAGGAGCCTGATATAGCAATCTACTGAGAGGTTCTGCCGGAGCATTACAAATATAGAGGTGGACGCTCACAGCCAACCATTGGATTGAGTGTGGAGTTTCCAAAGGAGGAGTTAGAGAAAGGACTAAAGGAGCCAAAGCAGTTTGCAACCCCATAGGAAGAACAACAAAATCAACCAACCATACCCCCCCAGAGCTCTCAGGGACTAAGCCGCCAACCAAGGAGTATACATAGAGGGACCCATGGCTCCAGCCCCATATGTAGCAGAGGATGGCCTTGTAGGGCATCAATGGGAAGAGAGGTCCTTGGACCCATGATGTCTCGGTAGTTGCCTCAGTGTAGGGGAGTTTGAGGGCAGGAAGGCAGGAGTGGGTGGTTGGGTGGAAGAACACCCTCATAGAAGCAGGGGGAGTGGATGGAATAGGGGGTTTCTGGGAGGGGGAACTGGGAAAGGGGATAGAATTTGAAATGTAAATAAAGAAAATATCCATTTGTTTTTTAAAAGGGTCTCTAATACAAGCTCATGAGCACTGTCACATTTGCAACAGGTCAGAAGTTAGAGCACCAAGAATAATAGGGGTATGGAGTATTTATTGTATTTACAGCAAGTTTTGTGAATTTCCATACTGGTCACTAAGTTAATATTTTTAAAACTGCATTTTGGTGTAATCTACAGAAAACAAACAAGGGTGGCAAAATCACCTGACAAACAGGATGATTAGGTTATCTATTCTCTGCAGTGTGTCTTAGGTAATCTCTTTGTACCTTGACCCTGCTATTGCAGCCTGACTTGCTATTGCTGTGGGCAGAGGGGGGCAGTGCTATGGCTTGTTTACTTAAGTGTACATTTTAGTTTTATTTCTGGAATTGGAGTTTAGCTCCTGGTCTCTCAGAAAATGTAGTTTCTTCAAAAACTGAGTTGTTTGGGCTTTACATGGTCAGTCACAAATTTATTAATCTTTTCAGAAAGGACCGGGGTATATCCTTGTTTTTCATAAGAAAGGCTTTGATTTGTAACTAATTTTATAAGGTTTTCATAGTTGTCTATTTACATCCTTCCAAGAATTTTAGAATGTCATGTGCATTCAGTGCCAGAGATACTATATATAGCTTTTCTTTAACCAATAATCAGTACTGTATCTTCAGTTCCTATTTTTCAAGCCCTTGATTATGAATGAGAGTCTGCCTTCAATGGTTTCCACACCTACTAATATCTAACTAGTTATCTAAAATTATTGATGCAACTGATGAATGTTATTAGGTAATATTTCTCTTCTCGAAACCAATTGTAACATTAAATTGACAAATATTTCCATTGGTTGTAAGATTTTAAATTCATAAGTGTTTTCTCTTGATATATTAAAAGTACATATATTTGGCTTTTAACTTCCACAACATCTCCATGGAATCTTTCTGTGTAAATATTACTTTAATTATTTCGATGTTATTAATGTTTTGGGGACAAAGGAATGGCTAACCCTTGGTGCCAATGTAATTAAGAACTTGTCTTCCAAGAAGGTATCTGTAAGTTCTGACAAATTGTCAGACTAGGCTGTAAGAGAGACTGAAGCTAAAAAAAAAAAAAAAAATGATTTATCAATGACAGATAAGACTTCACTTTGAGCAGGACTAATTTGTATTTATTCCCAGATCTGAATCTCATGTTATTACACTGCAGATGAACTTGAAAGCTTCTGAATCTCTTTATTTGTCCATCTTCTCAATATGGCATGACTAAACCTTTGCCTGCTTCTCATTATCATTTGTCTCTTGAATTGGAATGGTAGCAAGATCTAGCAAGTTACAGTAAAATATCTCCCAATAATATTTTGAGATTCTTTTTTAAAGATCACCAAGTGAATATGTGTTCTTTGTTATTGTCATAAAATGAATAATATTCTCATATAGACTGCTATAGCATGTTTGACCCAGCTAATGTGTTGTATGCAGCTCTAGTCTCTTTTGACTTGTCAATAAGCAAGTCAAATCTAAGGATTTATTTATTATTAAATGTATAACTTGGAGGAAACTAACAGAGTTTAATCTGTAGATTATCATATGAAAACATTGTTTTCAAAAGGACAAAAACTAGTGAAACATGGTTTGGACCTCCACTTTTAATTTCACCGCTTATTAGGCTAAAGTAAGATTATTACGTGTTCAGGTCCACCCTTTACATACTATGACTTCTAGATCAACCTGAACTAAATAGTGAAACCTTGAATGAATCAAATAAATAATTGATTAATCAATATATTACTTCATTCCAAACAGTCACCTTTGGGGTTTTTTTGCAGGGTGTGGGTGGGAGTTGATTTTTTGTTTTGTTTGTCTGTTTAATGCTGATGCATGGTGCTTCTTGTCACTGAAATTTGTACATCACCAAGGGTGCCCTAGAATTCACAATCCTACTTCAGTGTTAAAAACGTTAGTATTACAGTCCTGAACCACAGCATTTGGCCATCCAAGAATATTTTTACCTAATATATAGATATGGAAACATAATTAAGGTCAGTGCCTTATTCAGCCATCATGAGAGAAGCTCCCTCCAGTAGCAGATAAGAAGAGAGATCCACAGCCAGGCATTACATTGAGAGAGAAAACACCCAACTCTATTAGAATGGCTCCATTAAATCCCTTCAGAGCTCACGGAACCCCATGGAAGAGGAAGCTGAAGGCATGTAGGAGCCAGAGGTGTTGAATAATAGCAGAAGAACAAGAATCTCCTAATCAATATGATCTAAGTTAATATGAACTCACAGAGACTGAGCCAGCATGCACAGGGCTTGCAAAGGTCAGCATCAGGTCCTGTGCATAAGTATTATTTATAGCTTTCATTTTAATATATTTAAGGGAATATAAACAAGTTTGTCTCTGATGCTTGTGTTTTGCCTAGGACTTCCATTCCTTCTGTTGATTTGCCCGCACTACTTCAATCTGGTTTTTTGTTTGTTTGTTAAATTTTATTTATTTTTATTCTTTAATCCTTTTTTCCAGTCCAGACTTCATCCTCCTCCTGATCTATCCCCAGAACGCTCCCCATCCCAAACCTCCTCTCCCCTCCCCTGTCTCCAAGAGAATGTCACCACATCCCACCTCCACCCTCACCCCACCAAACCTCCCCACTCCCTTGGGCCTCAAGTCTCTCCAAGGTTAGGTGCATCTTCTCACTGAGGCCATATCAGGCAGTCCTGTGCTGTGTTATGTGTCAGCTGCCTCAGACCAGCTAGTGTATGCTACCTGGTTTGTGGCTCAGTGTACGAGAGATCTCAGTGGTCCAAGTTAGATGAGACTGCTGGTCTTCCCATTGGGCCACCCTCCTCCTCAGCTTCTTATAGTTTTTCCCCAATTCAACCACAGGGTTTCCCAGCTTCTGTCCATTGGTTAGGTGCTAGTATCTGCATCTGACTTTTTCAGCTGCTTGTTGGGTCTCTCAGAGGACAGCCATGCTAAGCTCCTGTCTGTAAGCACACCACAGCATCAGTAAATGTGTCAGGGTCCCGGGCCTCCCCTTGCACTAGATTAGGGCTTGTCACTGGACATTCTTTCTCTCATGCTTTTTCTCCATTTTTAACATTGTAGTTCCTTCAGACAGGAACAATTCTGGGTCAGAGCTTCTGACTGTGGAATAGCAACCCCATCCCCATCCCTCTACTTGATGTCCTGTTCCACCACTCGAGGTGGACTGTGCAAGTTCCCCCTCCCCATGGTAGAACACTTCATCCAAGGTCCTTCCCTTTGAGTCGTGAGACTCATATCTCACATCCCATGTCTCTGGTATAGTCTATAGGTTTTGCCCACCTCTTACCTCCCAAGGTTGCCTGTTTTTCTTCTTCCTGCTGGCTCTCGGGACTTCAATCATATCCCCCCCACACTACCTGATCATGTTCTCCCACTTCCACTCCCCGTCTCCTCTCCCACCCAGGTGCCTTGCTCTTTCTGAACCCTCCCATGATTGCTTTCCTCTGCCTCCCACTTGGGATTGAGGCATCCTCATTTAGGTCATTCAGCTTGTTAAACTCCACTTGATGCCCTGTCTTTCTGCTGGAGGTGGACTCTACAGGTTCCCTCTCCCTCCTGTCAGGCATTTCATCTAAGATCCCTCTCTTTGAGTTCTGAGAGTCTCTCACCTCTCAGGTACATTGTGGAGGGTCTCCCCAACCTCCTACCTCCCGAGGTTGCCTGTTTCCATTCTTTCTGCTGGCCCTCGGGGCTTCAGACCTGCCGTCCCCATCCGCCTAATACCTGATCAGGTTCCCGTTTTCCCCTCTCTGTCCCCTTTCCCTCCCAGGTTCCTCACTCCCTCCTCGGCCCCCATGATTGCTTTCTTCTCCCTTCTAAATGGGATTGTAGCATCCTCACTTGGGCCCTTTAGCTTGTTAACCTTCTTTAGTTCTGTGGATTATATCCTAGGTATTCTGTACTATTTTGGCTAATATTCACTTATTTGTGAGTACATACCATGTTTGTCCTTTGGAGTCTGAGTTACCACACTCAGGATGATATTTTCTAGTTCCATCCATTTGCCTGCAAAACTCAGGATGTCCTTGTTCTTAATAGCTGAGTAGTATTCCATTGTGAATACGAAACACATTATCTGTATCCATTCTTAAATTGTGGGTTATCTGGGTTGTTTCCAGCTTCTGGCTATTACAAATAAGGCCAGTATGAACATAGTGGAAGACGTGTCCCTGTAGCATGGTGGGACATATTTTGAGTATATGTTCAAGAATAGTATAGCTGGGTCTTCAGGTAGATTTTGTTCCAATTTTCTGAGGAACCTACAGATTGATTTCCAGAGTGGCTGTGCCAGTTTGCAATCCCACCAGCAATGGAGGAGTGTTCTTCTTTCTCCACACCTTTGCAGGCATGTGCTGTGACCTGAAATTTTGTATTTAGCCATTCTGGTTGGTGTAAGGTGGACTCTCAGGGGTGTTTTGATTTGAATTTCACTGAACACTATGGACTTTGAACATTTTATTAAGAGCTTCTCAGCCCTTCGAGATTACTTTGTTGTGAATACTCTGTTTAGTTCTATACCCCATTTTTTAATTGGCTGGTGTTTTTGTTTTTGTTTTTTGGTTTTTTTTTTTGTATTTATTTTTGTTTTTGTTTTGTTTGGTGGTGGTTAGCTTCTTGAGTTCTTTATATATTTCTGATTTTAACCCTCTATCATATGTGGGTTGGTGATTTTTTTCCTAATTGTATGTTGTGAGTTTGTGCTATTAACTAAGTCTTTTGCCTTACAGAAGGTTTCCAGTTTCATGAGGTCCCATTTTTCAATTCTTGATTTTAGGTCCTGAATCATTGGTGTTCTGTTTAGGAAATTTTCCCCTGTGCCAATAAGTTTGAGGTTCTTTCCCACTTTCTCTTCTATTAGATTCAGTGTATCTGGTTTTATGTTGAGGTCCTTGATCCACTTGGACTTGAGTTTTATACAAGGAGATAAATATTGATCAATTTGCATTTTTCTATATGTTGACTGCCAGTTGAACTAGCACCTTTTGTTGAAAAGGCTTTTTCCACTCGATAGACTTGGCTTCATTGAAAAAGATAAAGTGACCATAGGTGTGTGGGCTCATTTCAGGGTCTTCAGTTCTATTCCTTTGATCAAACTCTCTGTCTCTGTATCAATACCATACAATTTTTGTCACTTTTGCTCGGTAGTATAGCTTGAGGTCATGGATGGTGATTCCTCCAAAGTTCTTTTATTGTTAATGATTGTTATCATTATTCTGGATGCTTTCTTTTTCCAAATGAATTCAAGAATTGCTCTTTCCATATCTTTGGAGAATTGTGTTGTCATTTTGATGGGAATTTCATTGTATCGTTGGATTACGTTTGGTAGGATGGCCATTTTTAGTATGTTAATTCTTCCAATCCACGTCCATGGGAGATCTCTCTATTTTTTGAGGTCTTCTTTGATTTCTTTCTTGAAAAACATGAATATCTTGTCATTCAGATCTTTCACTTATTTGGCTAAAGTTACCCCAAGATATTTTATATAATTTGTGACTATTGTGAAGGGTATCAGTCTAATTTCTTTCTCAGCAAGTTTATCTTTTCTATAAAGAAAGTCTACTCATTTATTTGAGTTATTTTTATATCCAGACACGTTGCTGAAGGTGTTTATCAGCTCTAGAAGTTCTCTGGTAGAATTTTTGATGCCGCTAATTTACACTATAATATCATCTGCAAATAGTGGTGCCTTGACTTCTTCTTTGCCAATTTGTATCCTCTTGATCTCCTCTTGTTGTTTTATTACTCTAGCAAGAACTTAGGATACTCTATTGAATAGATATGGGGTGAATTGTTATCCTTGTCTTGTCCCTGATGTTAGTGGGATTGCATCAAGGATCTCTCCATTTAATTTAATATGGACTGTTGGTTTGCTGTATATTGCTTTTGTTATGTTAACTCTTAAGGTGAAAGGGTGTTATATTTTTTCAAATGCATTTTCTGTAGTTTAAGTTTGTTTGTATAGTGGATTACATTAATGGATTTTTGTATATTGAACCAACCTTGCATCCCTGAGATGAAGCTTACTTAATCATGGCAGATGATGGTGTTATTGGATTCAGTTTGTGAAAATTTTATTTAGTATTTTTGCATCAATATTCATAAGCAAAATTATTCTGATGTTCTCTTTTTTGTTGGATGCTTGTGCAGTTTGGTATCAGAGCAATTGTGGCTTCATAGACTAAATTAGGTAGGGTTCCTTCTGTTTGTTTCTATTTTAGGAAATAGTTTGAAGTGTGTTGGTATTAGCTCTTCTTTGAATATCTAGTAGAATTCTTTACTAAAACTATTTGTCCCTGGGATTTTATTGGTTGGGGGCGGGGCATTTAAAGACTTCTATTTCTTTAGGGGATATGGGCCTGTTTAGATAGTTTACCTGCTCTTGGTTTAACTTTGATATGTAGTATCTGTCTGGAAAATCACCCATTTCATCTAGGTTTTCCAGTTTTGTTGAGTATAGGCTTTAATAGTAGGATCTGATGATTTTTTGAATTTCCTCAACTTCCATTGTTATGTCTTCATTTTTACTTCTGATTTTGTTAATTTGGATACTGTCTCTATGCCTTTTAGTTAGTTTGGCTAGGGGTTTAACTATCTTGGTGATTTTCTCAAAAAAGACCTTTTTGTTTTGTTGATTTTTGGTGTGCTTCTCATTGTTTCTAAGTGACTGAATTCAGCCCTGAATTTGACTATTTCATGCCCCCAGCTACTTTTGTGTGCCTTTGCTTCCTTCTGTTCTAGAATTTCATGTGTGCTGTTAAGTCGGTAGTGTAGGAGCTCTCCTATTGCTTTACCAGGACACTTGGTGCTATGAAATTTCCTGTTAGCACTGCTTTAGTTGTATCCCATAAGTTTGAGTGTGCTGTTTCTTCATTTTCATTCAATTCTAAAAAGGCTTTAATTTCATTCTTTATTTCTTCTCTCACCAAGTTATTATTGAGTAGAGAGTAATTCTGTCTCCATGGGTATACGTGGATTCTGGGTTTTTGTTTGTTTGGTTTTTTTGGTTTGTTTTTTTGCTGTTATTGTTTTTTGTTTGTTTGTTTGTTATGGAAGACCAGTCTTAATCTGGGGTGATCTGAAAAGATGCATGGGATTATTTCAGTCCTCTTATATTGGTTAAGTCTTGTTTTGTGACCAATTGTATAGTCAGTTTTGGAGAAGGTATCATGAGATGCTGAGGAGAAGGTATATTCTTTTGTTTTAGGGTGAAATGTTCTGTAGATGTCTGTTACATCCATTTGGTTCATTGCTTCTATATGTTTCACAGTGTCTCTGTTTATTTCTGTTTCAATGACCTGCCCATTGGTCAGAATGGAGTGTTGAAGTCTCCCACTATTATTGTGTGGAGTTCAATGTATGTTTTAAGCTTTAGTAAAGTTTCTTTTATGAATGTGGGTGCCTTTGCATTTGTGGCATAGATGTTCAGTATTGAGACATTCTCTTGGTGTATTTTTCCTTTGGTGAATATGAAGTGTCCTTCCTCATCTCACTTTATAACTCGAGGTTGAAAGCCTATTTTACTGGATGGCAACTCCAGCTTGTTTCTTGGCACCATTTGCTTGGAAGACTTTTTTTTCCAGCCTTTTATTCTGAGGTGCTGCCTGTCTTTGATATTGAGGTATGTTTCTTGTATGCAGCAAAATCCTGGATCCTGTCTGTGTATCCAGTTAATTGGCTCATATCTTTTTATAAGAGAAATAAGTCCTTTGATATTGAGAGATATAAAAGAAAGATGATTGTTAGTACCTGTTATGTCTTTTTCTTTTGTAGGTGGCATTATATGCATGTGATTTTCTCCTTTTGGGTTTGTTGTGAGATGATGAGAGTTTTGCTGGTTATAGTAGCGTGGTCTGGCATTTGTGTTCTCTTAGGGACAGCATGACCTCTGTCCAGGCTCCTCTGACTTTTAGTTTCTTTGTTGAGAAGTCTGGTGTAATTGTGATAGGTCTGCCTTTATATGTGACTTTACCATTTTTCCCTTGCAGCTTTTAATAGTCATTCAAAACAATATGCAGTTCTCACACTAGATCTGATTATCCAAATTGGATCTGAGCTGAAAGCATCCTCAGTTAGGACTAGTACCAGAAGCCATTTTACAAGTTTCCTAGTGTCTATGTTTGGGTTTCCATTGCTGTGAAGTGACACCATGACCAAGACAAATCTTATTAAGGACAAAATTTACTTGGGGTTGTCATGCACTTTCAGAGGTTCAATCAATTATAATCGTGACTGGAAGCATTACAGCATGCAGGTAGACATGGTGCTGAAGGAGCCAGGAGTTCTATATCTTCATTGAAAGGAAGCCAGGATCAGACTGCCTCCATGTGGTTGGTAGGAGGATCTCAATGCCCACCCACACAGTGACACATTTCCTCCAACAAAGCCACACTTACTCCAACAAGGCCACATGTCTTAATAGTGCCATTCCCTGGGACAAGCATATTCAAACCACCACACAAAGATAAGAAAGCCATCAATACTCCTAAGGAACTCTTGTACCTATCAATCGCAACAAGGACCAACATAGAAAGATATTGCTAAAAGTGTAATAGTGGCACATATATACTTGTGGTAGCCAACAGCTATATAATTGAAGCCATGGCCTGCTCAAAAGAAGGAAAATCATTTATGGTACTGGAAAGTGCTAATAATAACTTCTGAGAGCAGAAGAATAATTAATCTCCCTTGGGGATAACCCACCAATTAATTAGTTATCTAAGACAAATAATTATCATCTCTGAAATAATAGACACACATACAATAAAAGTGGACTCAGCACGTTGTATCTATACATGTGTGCACGTATGTAATTTATATAATGTACATAATATTCAAATAAAAATAGATGACCAACTTGACAATAATATGGGGACATGGAAAAGTTGGAGGAATTGGTCATGGGGAGTAGAGTAAGAAAGGGAAGGGGAAATTATATAATCACATTTAGTTAAAAGTACATTAAAATAAACAAAACAATTAAATAAATAAATAGACTAAAAAAGTATTGTTTTATACTTGTGCTGTACACAGCACAAACTCCAAAATTACTCCAAGCCATAGGAAATTCCTGCATCAAGAGAAAAGCTAGATATACAAAGCTACTTCTAACTGTGGAGTGAATGACAATTGTTAGATGCTGGGAAAGGAAGACAGTTTTCTCAAAAGACCATATTCTCTGATAAGTTGACAATTTTCCACAGGTAGGTCACATGTTCAAGATTATTTGTGAAGCACAAATTGTTCTTGAAGAGCTTTAAAGAATGACACAAGTGTTTACTTGGCAGGGAAGTGGAAACTTGGTAGGCTGTGAGAGAAGAGGTTAATATGATCAAAATGTACTGTATAAAACTCTCAAAGAACTAATTCTTAGAAGTACTTTTTAATTTGTGTTTTGTTCACATAGAGCCCTCCAGAGTTAACACAATGTATCTCCATACTATGTGTTTCAAAAGTCTGTGTTCAATCTATGAATTTCAGTATTTTTGCTCTTTTGGTTTTCTTTTTAAAAGTATTTTTAAATCTCTCTCTCTCTCTCTCTCTCTCTCTCTCTCTCTCTCTCTCTCTCTCTCTCTGTGTGTGTGTGTGTGTGTGTGTGTGTGTGTGTGTGTGCATGAACCTATGAAGGCCAGAAGAGGATTTAAGATCCACCGGAGTTAGCTTCACAAGCAGTTTTAAAACATTCAAAATTGATACTAATCAAATTCATGCTTTCTGGAAGAAAGGCAACTGCTCTTAAATACTGAGCCCTATCTCTTTGTTTTATTATTTCTTCTTCTTCTTCTTCTTCTTCTTCTTCTTCTTCTTCTTCTTCTTCTTCTTCTTCTTCTTCTTCTTCTTCTTCTTCTTCTTCTTCCTCTTCCTCTTCCTCTTCCTCTTCCTCTTCCTCCTCCTCCTCCTCCTCCTCCTCCTCCTCCTCCTCCTCCTCCTCCTCCTCCTCCTCCTCTTCTTCTTCTTCTTCTTCTTCTTCTTCTTCTTCTTCTTGACTTTTTTCATTGAATATTTTCTTTATTTACTTTTCAAATGTCATCCACTTTCCTGGTTTTCCCCCTTCCTGGAAACCCCTATCTGATTCCCCCTTCACATGCTTCTATGAGGGTATTCCTCCACCCATCCATTACTTACTCTCTACCCTAGATTCCCCTACATTGGGACATCTATCAAGCCTTCATAGGACCAAGGACCTCTACTACCATTGATGACTGACAAGGCCATCCTCTGCTTATATATGAAGCTGGAGCCATTCGTACTCCTTGGTTGGTGACTTAGTACCTGGGAGCTCTGGCGTGTCTGGTTGGTTGATAATTTTGTTCTTCCTATGGGGATGTAAACCCCTTCAACTCCTTCAGCCCTGTCTCTAACTTCTCATTTCAAGACTCTGTTCTCAGACCAATGGTTGGCTGTGAGCATCTGTCTCTCTATTTGTAAGGCTCTGGCAAGGGCACTAGGGAGACAGCTATATCAGGCTCCTTTCAGCAAGCATTTCTTGACAACCAACATAGTGTTGGGGTTTGGTGACTCTATATGGCATGAATCCCCAGATGGGACAGTCTCTGGATGGATTTTCCTTCAGTCTCTGTTCTACAATTTGTCTCAATATTTGCTCCCATGAGTATTGTATTCCCTTTTCTATGAAGGACCAAAAAACTCACGCTTTGGTCTTCCTTCTTCTTGTGCCTCATGTGGTCTGTGAATTGTATCTTGGCTATTCAGAGCTTTTGGGCTAATATCCACTTATCAGTGAGTACATACCATGTGTGTTTTTTTGTGACTGAGTTACTTCGCTCAACATGATATTTTCTAGTTCCACCCATTTGCCTAAGAATTTCATTAAGCCATGGTTTTTAATAGCTGAGTAGTACTCCACTGTGTAAATATACCACATTTTCTGTATCCATTCCTCTGTTGAAGGACATCTGGGTTCTTCCCAGCTTCTGGCTATTATAAATAAAACTGCTATGAACAAAGTGGAACATGTATTCTTCTTAAATGTTGGGGAATCTTTTCGGTATAAGCCCAGGAATGGTATAGCTGGGTTCTCTGCTAATATCTTGTCTAATTTTCAGAGGAATCACCAGACTGATTTCCAGAGTGGTTGTACCAGCTTGAAATCCCACCAACAGTGGAGGCGTGTTCCTCTTTCTCCACATCCTTGCCAGCATCTGCTGTCACCTGAGTTTTTTATCTTAGCCATTCTGACTGGTGTGAGGTAGAATCTCAGGATTGTTTTGTTTTGAATTTTCCTGATGACTAAGGATGTTGAACATTTTTTTAGGTGATTCATGGCCACTCAATATTCCTCATTTGATAATTTTTTGCTTAGGTCTATACCCTATTTTTAAATAGTGTTATTTGATTCTCTGAAATCTAACTTCTTGAGTTCTTTGTATATATTAGATATTAGCCCTCTATGGGATGTAGTATTGGTACAGATCTTTTCCCAATCTGTTGGTTGTTGTTTTGTCCTATTGACAGTGTCCTTTGCCTTGCAAAACTTTTGCAATTTTATGAGGTCCCATGTGTTGATTCTTGATCTTAGAACACAAGCCATTGGTGTTCTGTTCAGGAAATTTACCCCTGTGCCAACATGTTCAAGGTTCTTCCCTATTTTCTCCTCTATAAGTTTCCCTGTATCTGGTTTTATGACTATTATGAAGGGTGTCATTGCCCTAATTTATTTCTCAGTTTGCTTATCTTTTGAGTATAGAAAGGCTACTGATTTATTTGAGTTAATTTTATACCCAGCCACTTTGCTGAAGTTGTTTATCAGCTGTAGCAGTTCTCTTGTGAAATTTTTGTGTTACTTAAGGATATGATCATATCATCTGCAAATAGTGATATTTTGAATTCTTTCTTTCCAATTTTTATCACTTTGACCTCCTTCTGTTGCTAATTGTTCTAGCTAGAATTTCAAGTACTATATTGAATAGATAGGGAGAGAGTAGGCAGTATTTATATTCCCTGATTTTAGTAGGATTGCTTCAAGTTTCTCTCCATTTAGTTTATGCTCTCTACTTTATTGCTGTATATTGCTTTTACTATGATTAGGTATGGGCCTTGAATTCCTGATCTTTCCAAGACTTTTAGCATGAAGGGATGTTAAATTTTGTCAAATGATTTCTCAGCATCTCATGAAATGATCATGTGTTTTTTCTTTGAGTTTGTTTATGTAGTAGATTTTGTTGATGTATTTCCACATATTGAACCTTCCCTGCATCCCTGGGTTGAAGCTTACTTGATCATGGTGAATGATCATTTTGATGTGATCTTGGATTCGGTTGGCAAGAATTTTATTGAATAATTTTGCATCAATGATTGTTAGGGAAATTGATCTGAAGTTCTCTTTCTTTGTTTGGTCTTTGTGTGGTTTAGGTATAAGTGTAATTGTGGCTTCATAGAACAAATTGGGTAGTGTTCCTTCTGTTTCTATTTTGTGGAATAGTTTGAAGAGTATTGGTTATAGGTCTTCTTTGAAGGTCTGATAGAATTCTCCACTAAACCCATCTGGTCCTGGGTGTTTTTCGGATGGAAGACTATTAATGACTGCATCTATTTCTTTAGGGGTTATGGTACCATTTAGATGTTTTATCTGATCCTCTTTTATCTTTGGTATTTGGCATCTGTCTAGAAAAATTTCCATTTTATCTACATTTTCCAATTTTGTTGAACATAAGCTTTTTAGAAGGATCTGATGATTTTTTTGAATCTATAGTTTCTGTTGCTATATCTCCCTTTTCATTTCTGATTTTATTAATTTGGATAATGTTTCTGTGCCCTCTGGTTAGTCTGGCTGAGGATTTATTTATCTTGTTGATTTTCTCAAAGAACCAGCTCCTGGTTTTGTTGATTCTTTTTACAGTTCTTTTTGTTCCTATTTGGTTGATTTCTGCCTTGAGTTTGATTATTTTCTGCCATCTATTCCTCTTGGGTGTATTTCCTTCTTTTTGTTCTAGAGCTATCAGGTGTGCTGTTAAGCTGCTAGTGTAGGCTCTCTCCAGTTTCTTTTTGGAGGTACTCAGAGCTATGAGTTTTCCTCTTATCACTGCCTTCGTTGAATCCCATAAATTTTTTATGAAGTATCTTCATTTTCATTATATTCTAAAAAGTATGCAATTTCTTTCTTTATTTCTTCCTTGAGTAGGTTTTCAATGAGTAGATCATTGTTCAACTTCCATGTATATGTGTGCTTTCCATTGTTTTTTTTGGTATTTAAGACCAGCCTTAGTCTGTGGTGATCTGATAGAGTGCATGGGATTATTTAAAATCTTTTTATATCTGTTGAGGTCTGTTTTGTGACCAATTATATAGTCAATTTTGGAAAAGGTACAATGAGGCGTTGAGAAGAAGGTATATTCTTTTGCTTTAGTATGAATTGTTTTATATATACGATCCATTTGATTCATTACTTCTGTTAGTGTCACTGTGTTCTGTTTAGTTTCTATTTCCATGATCTGTCCATTGCTGAGAGTGGGGTATTGAAATCTCCCACAATTATTGTGTGAGGTGAGATGTGTGCTTTGAGCTTTAATAAAGGTTCTTTTATGAATGTGGCTGCCCTTCATTTGGAGCACAGATGTTCAGAATTGAAAGTTCATCTTGGTGCATTTTTTTACCAGTATGAATTGTTCTTCCTTATCTTTTTTTGTTAACTTTTGGTTGAAAGTTGATTTTATTCAATACTAGAATGGCTACTCCAGCTAGTTTCTTAGGAACATTTACATAGAAAATTGTTTTCCAACCTTTTACTCTGAGGTAGTGTCTGTCATTTTCACTGAGTGGCATTTCCTATATGCAGCAAACTACTGGGTCCTGTTTATATATCCAGTCAGCTAGTCTATGTGTCTTTACTAGGGAATCGAGTCCATTGGTGTTAAGAGATATTAAGGGAATGTTATTGTTACTTCCTGTTATTTTTCTTGCTAGAGATGGAATTATGTTTGTGTGGCTATCTTATTTTGGTTTTGACAGATTACTTTCTTGCTTTTTCTAGGGTATAGTTTCCCTCATTTTGTTGGTTTTTTCCATCTATCACCCTTTGTAGGGCTGGATTTGTACAAAGATACTGTGTAAACTTGGTTTTGTCATGGAGTACTTTCTTTTCTCTGTCTAGGGTAATTCAGAATTTTGCTGGTTATAGTAGCCTGGGCTGGCATTTGTGTTCTCTTAGGATCTGCATGACATCTGCTCAGGATCTTCTAGCTTTTATAGTTTCTGGTGAGAAGTCTGGTGTAATACTGATAGGTCTGCCTTTATAAGTGAATTGACATTTTCCCCTTACTGCTTTTAATATTCTTTCTTTGTTTAGTGTATTTGGTGTTTTGATTATTATATGATGGGAGGAATTTCTTTTCAGGTCCAGTCTATTTGGGGCTCTGTAGGCTTCTTGTATGTTCATGGACATCTCTTTCTTTAGGTTAGGGAAGTTTTCTTCTACAATTTTGTTGAAGGTATTTAATGGCCCTGTAAGTTGGGATTCTACACTCTCTTCTATAGCTATTTTCCTTATGTTTGGTCTTATCATTGGTCCTGGATTTCCTGGATGTTGTGGGTTAGGACCTTATACTGGCTAGTTTTTTGTGTCTAGTTGACACAAGCTGGAGTTATCACAGAGAATGGAGTTTCAGTTGAGAAAATGCCTCTATGAGATCTAGCTAGTAAGGCATTTACTCAATTAGTGATCAAGGGCAGAGGGCCCCTTGTGGGTGGTACCATCTGTGGGCTGGAGGTCTTGGGTTCTATAAGAAAGCAGGCTGAGCAAGCCAGGAGAAGCAAGCCAGTAAGTAGCATTCCTCCATGGCCTCTGCATCAACTCCTGCTCCTTGACCTGTTTGAGTTCCAGTCCTGACTTCCTTTCATGATGAACAGCAATTGGAAATGTAAACACTTTCCTCCCCAACTTGCATCTTGGTCATGATGTTTGTGCAGGAATAGAAACCCTGACTAAGACAAATTGGTACCAGCATAGTGGGGTATTCCTGTGACAACCTGACCATGTTTTGGGGACCACTATGGAATGACTTTGGAACTTTGAACTAGAAGAGCCATTGGGATGTTAAAAGCTCTGTGAGTTGTTCTGTAGGAGCTTGGAAGATAATGTTGAGAACAGTGCAGAAGATGGAGGGCTGGCTTGTGAAATTTCAGAGGGAAGATTAAAGACTCTTATCATGGCCATTGCTAGTTTGATTTAAGAGTCTGTTGTTTTGGTTAGCTGGTGCTGAAGAAATCAGCTGTGATTAACAAGATAACAGAACTACTAAAGAAAAACCATTCCATTGCTGGGATTATTGATGCAGGTTAGCTGGAGCTAAGATATTAGCAGTGATTAAGAAGAGACCAGAACTATTGGGGTGAAATCTTCTGAGAAGTGTTTTCTGAGAGCACAGAGGCTGTGTTCCAGAGCTGTGGCTGGACTTGGTAACGTGTAAGAGTCACCCAGGTGGTACTGGGTTTGAAAGCTTGAAGGATTCGTAAAGAGCAGCTGAGGCCTGGGCACTGTGAAAGGCCATGGAAGGCCATTGATGAAGGTGCAGCCTCAGTTGCAATTGATGGCCCAGGACTGAAGGAGTCATGCAAAGGAGTTGAGGTTTGGGTACTGTGAGAGGCAAAGGAAGGCAATTGGTGAAGGTGCAGCCTCAGTTGCATTGACAGCCCAGGACTGAAGGGGTCATGCAAAGAAGGTGAGGCTTGGCACCATGAAGAAAGCCTTTGAGAGGCTGTTGGTAAAGCCCAGTTGCAGCAGAAGATAGAAGTGTTTTGAAGATGCAGTACCATGAGATGACCACCAAGAACAGCAGCAGCAGTGGAGTACAGACATCTGGAGCCTAGAAGACATGGTTTGGGCCACAATGGGCAGAGCTGGAGAAGTGACTCAAACCCTTGGAGGAATCCAGAAGATTGTGAGTGAATCCCAGACATTGGACAGTTGGAATTTGATTTTGCTTTTGATTGTGACAGTGGCCTGACATTTTTCCCTCTTGAAGAAAGAAGGTATTTTAGTGGAGTTCACAGTTAAGAGACTTTGATTTTTAAGACTTTGAATTTTAAGAGATTAGATGTTTAAAGAGGACTGAAATGTTAATATGTAAGAATTTGCAAAGACTGTGAGACTTTTAAAGTTATTTAGATCTTGGGGATGAATAAGAAAGTAAAGGTGAGGTGTTTGTGTGTCAAGTTGACAAGGGGTCAGTTGTACTGGCTAGTTTTGTGTGTCAAGTTGACACAAGCTGGAGTTATCACAGAGAACAGATTTTCAGTTGAGAAAATGCCTCTGTGAGATTCAGCTGTAAGGCATTTTCTCAATTAGTGATCAAGGGGGGAGGGCCTGTTGTGGGTGGTGCCATCTTTGGGCTGGTAGCCTTGAGTTCTATAAGAAAGCAGGCTGAGCTAGCCAGGAGAAGAAGCAACCAGCATTCCTCCATGGCCTCTGCATCAGCTCTTGCTCCTTGACCAGCTTGAATGCCAGTCCTGACTTCCTTTAGTGATGAACAGCAATTGGATGTATAAGCTTAATAAACCCTTTCCTCCCCAACTTGCATCTTGCTCATGCTGTTTGTGCAGGAAGAGAAACCCTAAGACAGACCTTTTTGCTTTTTGTATTTTCTTTGACTGTTGTGACAATGTTCTATGTTATCTTCTGCACCTGAGAGTCTCTCTTCTAACTCTCATATTCTGTTGGTGATGCTAGCGTCTGTGAATCCTGATCTCTTTCCTAGGTTTTCTAAATTCAAGGTTGTCTCCCTTTGTGATTTCTTTTATGTTTCTCTTTCCATTTTTAGATACTGGATGGTTTTGTTCATTTTCTTCCGCTGTTTGACTGTGTTTTCCTGTAATTCTTTAAGGGATTTTTGGGTTTTCTCCTTAAGGGCTTTAAACTGTTTACCTGTTCTTTTTTTTTTTTTTTTTTTTTTCTTCAAGGGAGTTATTTACTTTCTTCTTAAAGTCCTTTAATATCATCAAGAGAAGTGATTTTAGATCAGAATCTTGCTTTTCTAGTGTGATGGTGTATCCAGGACTTGCTGTGATGGGAGAATTCGGTTCTGATGATGACAAGTAACCTTGGTTTCTGTTGCTTGTATTCTTATACTTGCCTCCTGCTATCTGGTTATCTCTAGTGCTACCTGCCCTCACTATATATAACTGGAGCCTTTCCTTCCTCTGATCCTGGTTTTGTCAGAACTCCTCAGTGTCCATTTGTCTCTGGGATCCTCTGATTCTAGGGTCATGTGTTACTGAGATTCTGGGTGTGTCAGAGCTCCTGGGATCCTGTGTTCCTGTGATTCTGTGATCCTGGGCATGTTAGAGAGTCTGAGATTGGAGCTTCCTCTGGATATTGTGGGACTGGCAACTGCTCTGAGTGTAGTGGATCCTCAACAGCTCTGAGTGTAGCAGATCTTTATGATGGGTCAGGATATGGTATCTTCATCGATACAGACCAGCTAGGAGTCTGCCCCAGCAGAAGGGACAAGGTGAAAGAATTAGGAGGGAAGTGGTATTGAAGGGATCATTTGGTGGGTGATGGGTCCAGAGTCCAATAGACTCCAGGCAGCAGCTCTGGGTCTTGGGGTGGGTGGGAAGGGGTGTTCTTACCAACTGCTCTGAGTGCAGTGGATCCTCTAGGATGGGTCTCGGTATGGTGTCTTCATTAGAGCAGACCAGGTAGGAGTCTGCCCCAATAGAAGAGACCAGGCAGAAGGATTGTTTTATTTCTTAAGTCGATTTGATACGCATGGTAACTTAAATTAACAGAAAAATTGAGAGAAAGTACATTCTCTTTCATGTCCCCTTACATTTAATATGTTATATTAGTATGATATATTTGACATATTTAATTTAATACTGAAACATTATTAATAATAATAACAGTTTAAACAAACATCCATTACTAATGATCTTAACTAATACCTGATTTACTCTACACCTATTAGTTTATAAACTTATCTTTCATAAATATATTAGGATAATATCTGAAGAGCATCAAAACAAAAATCAGGTTAATTTCCTCTCCCTAAGGTCCTTAATTAAATCACACATAAAAATCTCTACCATATAAGGTAACAGTCACTGGTTGTGATTATTAAGGTATATCTTTGAATGGACATTACTCATCATATCACAAAGTATTCTGTAATATTGCTGCTATCTTTTACATTTTTTCTTTTCTTTTTATTTATACATATCATGCTTTGCCTATATGCATATCTGTGCACAGCTTTCATTAAGTACCAATAAAGAACAGATGTGGGCATTAGACACGCTGAGACTAGTGTTATAAATAGTTGTGAGCTGCCATATGTGTAATAAAAACTGATATTTCCCGTCTTCTGGGTATATGCCCAGGAGTGGTATAGTTGGGTCCTCAGGTAGTATTATGTCCATTTTTCTGAGGATCCGCCAAACTGATTTCCAGAGTGGTTGTACCAGCTTGCAATCCCACCAACAATGGAGGAGTGTTCCCCTTTCTCTACATCCTCGCCAGCATCTGCTGTCACCTGAGTTTTCGATCTTAGCCATTCTGACTGGTGTGAGGTGGAATCTCAGACTTGTTTTGATTTGCATTTCCCTGATGAATAAGGATGTTGAGCATTTCTTTAGGTGCTTCTCAGCCCTGCGAATTTCCTCAGTTGAGAATTCTCTGTTTAGCTCTGTTACCCATTTTTTGATGGGATTATTTGGTTTTCTGGAGTCTAACTTCTTGAGTTCTTTGTATATATTAAATATTAGCCCTCTATCGGATGTAGGATTGGTAAAGATCTTTTCCCAATCTGTTGGTTGCCATTTTGTCCTATTGACAGTGTCCTTTGACTTACAGAAGCTTTGCAATTTCTTGAGGTCCCATTTGTCAATTCTTAATCTTAGAGCATAAGCCATTGGTGTTCTGTTCAGGAACTTTTCCCTGTACCCTTGTGTTCGAGGCTTTTCCCCACTTTCTCTTCTTTTAGATTCAGTGTATCTGGTTTTATGTGGAGGTCCAGCTATACCACTCCTGGGCATATACTCAGAAGATGCTCCAACGTGTAATAAAGACACATGCTCCACTATGTTCATAGCAGCCATATTTCTAATAGCCAGAAGCTGGAAACAACCCAAATGTCCCTCATCAGAGGAATGGATACAGAAAATGTGGTACATTTGCACAATGGAGTACTACTCAACAATTAAAAACAATGATTTAATGAAATCTTTAGGCAAATGGATGGAACTTGAAAATATCATCCTGAGCGAGGTAACTCAGTCACAAAAGAACGAACATGGTATGTACTCACTGATAAGTGGATATTAGCCGAAACGTTTGGAATACCCAAGTTTCACTTTACAGTAACTGCTGGACTGAGAGTGAGGTCCCAGATGGAGGAATTGGAGAAGGGACTGAAGGAGCTGAAGAAGTCTAAAGCCCCATGGAGAGAGCAACAGTGTCAACTGGCCTGATCCCCCCCCTCTCCCGGTCCTCATAGAGGCTGGAACACCAACCAAAAATACACACGGAGGGACCCATGGTTCGGACCACATATGTGGCAGAGGAGGGCCTTGTTGGCCATCAGGGGGAGGAGAGGCCCCAGTAAAGGGGAATATCAAGGTGGGAATATGGGAGTGGGTGGGCGGATGGGTGGGAGGTGGAGTTCCCTCATAGAAGTGGGGTAGGGGGAGGGGATAGGTGGTTTCCAAAGAGGAGACCTAGAAAGGGGGAAACATTGGAAATGTAAATAACGTATAAAAAACAAACAAAAAGATATTTCAGTGGAATATCAGATAGGACTTAGTTCTTTTTTTTTTCTTTTTTTATTTTATTTTATT
>CM052722.1:65136638-65167075 GCA_028551405.1 Uromys caudimaculatus
AAATAAACCCTTTATTCCTCAAGTTGCTTTTGTTCATAATGTTTAATCACAGAAAGTGAAAGTAACTGGGTCAAAACCCAGATATAACACTAAGCCCAATAGTCTTAATGTTTCATAATGCTTTCTCTTCATAGGTTCTGACACTCTTTCATGTTTCATTTTGTGTACTTCTAACTATATTCTCAGCACCTAGAAGTATTTTGGAGCATATTTTTATGTTCTTTGACTAATATGGTACCTGTTAAACATCTGGAAGTCTGAGATAAATTGGTCATCCATAGACTTAGTGTCAGTATTCACTTTGTAGTTTTCCACCTGAACACTTTAGTCTCATACATATATCTAACATCAACATTCATATCACTTTTAACATTTTTTTAATTACACATTTGAGTAGGTAATACCTCAAGGGCTAAAATTTAACACCACCATCTAGGGTAAAATGATCTCCATTTTCACTGAAAAACATGAAATGAATAGGACACATTTTGATCTTTCTGGAATTATCTGCTATTACCCACCAATGGAACATTAAGTGGTTAGAAACGTCTAAAATCATTAAAAGCAGTGATTGTTATAGTGGTAAAGGTATAGATTACATGGAAGAAGTATAAGTGATTTAACCTCTATGCTAGAGAAATTGTGCCAAATCATAAATCTGGTTACATGACAGCTAATCATTAGCATATATAATATATAAAATAAGATCAAAGTTGCAAGTCTCATTGAATCTACATACATCAATTCTTTGAGTTGTTTAATTTTTTTTAATTTAAGAGGCAAATTTTTATTGAATAATTGTGTGCACACACACCACTATATTAGATGCAGTGGGGCATTAGAATAACTAAGAAAGGCAAATATATTTGAGAAAAATTCATTTTGACAGCAAGATAAAAATTAATAATTATAACCTATAACATTTATAATATATACAATGAGCTTCAATATAAATATAATATGTAGTGTCATATATATAAGTATAATATATATGTATCTGTACAAGGGCTTCAATATAATAAAGAGGGCAATACAATCAAAGGCACAGACAAGCAAAGGAAGAAACAAAGGAATTAAGATAAACCCCTTTACAAGGAACATCACCGTTACATACCAATCTGACAAAAGACTGAAATGTAAAGTATATGAGGAAATTTAAACTCAATGATAAAGATATAATTTAATTAAAATTGTATAAAGGATGGATAACTATTTCTCAAAAGAATTTCAGTTAGCCAACAATTTTATGGAAAAAATGTCCAATTTCATAAAGAGGACAGAAATTTAAGTAAAACTATGATGGGACATGATATCACCCCAGTTAGAAAGCTATGATGGAAAATAAAATAAAAGTCAACTGGGGGAAAGGGGGGAAGTCACATACAATGTTTGTATCTCTGTGAGTTACAGCAGGCACCACAGGAACAACAATGAGTTCCTCAAGAAACTAAGCTACATCTACCATATAAACCATATCCAGCAAGGAGCTGAAAGATTCAGATGCAGATATTTGCACCCAACCAATGGACAGAAGCTGCTGATCCCTGTGGTTGAATTAGGGAAGAAGCTGAGGAGGAAGGTGACCCTGTAGGAGGACCAGCAGGCTCAATTAACCTGGACCCCTGAGATCTCTTAGACACTGAACCACCAACCAGACAACATACACCAGCTGGTATGAGGCCCCCAACACATATACAGCAGAGGGCTGCTGGGTCTGGGTTCAGTCAGAGAAGATGCACCTAACCCTCAAGAGACTGGAGGCCCCAGGGACTTTAGAGGTCTGGTGGTGTGGGTGGTAGTGGAGGGTGGAGACATCCTCGTGGAGACAGGGGAGCAGGGAGGAGGTATGGGATGGGGAAAAGTCAGAGTTTAAGATTTATTTTTTTATGTGTATGGTTGTTTTGCCTGAATGTACGTCTATGCACAAGTGGGCATTGTCAGGAAGAGAACCTCGAATTGCCTTGGAGATGAAGTTACAGATGGATGTTAACCACTATATGGCTACTGGATATCTCTGGAAGGGCGGTCAGTGCTCTTAACTGCTGATCCATCTCTCTAGCCCTGAGTTACTTATCTTTAATAGGACTCACCTTGAAGCACATATATGATGATATGCTCAGTTGTGCTCCAGTCTAGGTAGAAAATGACCTCACCATCAATTGTACAGCTTAAGTTCAATGGGAACTTTACTCATCTTAGGCTTTCCCATCTTTAATCTTTCATCCACTGAACTTCAATGTTTTGTTCTAAACCCTCTGTGTCTCTCAATGAAATGAGAATTTTAGGCAAAGGGATTGAGCAATGAATTCAGTGACCCAGCAGAATCACTCTTCCTAACAGGCGCTGAGCAGGTATTGGTGTGGGAACTCAGAGTAACTAAAGGCATCTTTTTTTTTTTCCATTTTGGTAACCACTAACTACCAAATTACTACCAAATTCTTTGATTGTTGAAAAAGTGCATAGGAGTAACAGACATCAGGATTACACATTAACACTGAGAATCTCTGCATATCAAATATGATGTATTAGCAATGTATTCCACAATTGCAGGAAGAATACAAGTGTGACTACAAGGGGTCAACCATTTTTATTCTGTTTTATACAGAGAAATCAAGGCTCAGTTGGGATCAGTGTCGACTTGTTCTTGCCTTTCATATAACAGTATAGTAGTCTCCCAAGTCCCCTGTGATGATTTATATATGCTTGGCCCAGGAAGTGGCACTATTAGAAGGTGTGGCCTTGGAGTAGCTGTGTCACTGTAGAAGTGGGCTTTAAGACCCGCTTCCTAGTTGTCTGGAAGTCAGTCTTCTCTTAGAGGCTAGCAGATGCAGATGTAGACCTTTCAGCTCTTTCTGCACTATGCCTGCATGGATGCTGCCAAGATCCTGCCTTGACAATACTGGACTGAATCTCTGAACCTGTAAGCCAGCCCCAACTAAACGTTGTCCTTGTAAGGATCACCTTGGTCATAGTGTCTGTTCACAGCAGTAAAAACCTAACTAAGACATCCCTCAAAGCATGTTGGGGAATGGGAACATGCACTAGAAGGCCTGAGATATCGAGTCAATATCAAGGAAGCTTTTATTTGTCCAGAGATAAAATCTCTAGCTACCTAGCTATGCTTGTGGTATTAAATGATTTTTGTTTGTCTATTTATTTTGATTTGTTTAGTTTTTATTGGTTTTGGATACACTTCAACATAAGGTAACAACGTTTAACATTTTGTCTTGATGGGAAACTTTAACTCCATAATAGAGCAGGGATCAAGGGTAAAGATAGAGTGAAGTGCATCTTACCAAAATGGGGAAATACTCATTTGACATCAGTATTTGTCTAAGAACTCCCCAAAGATATCTTTGAAAGCAAAATAGACAGAACAATATAAAGAAACATGGTGTAAAGTGACACACTGATACCTTTTTGACGCTCCTTGCTTACCTGGAACATGAAGAAACAGTTGCAACTTGGTTTCTGTCAGTTAGAATGATCTTGTGTGCTTAAATAATCCTTAGACTACGGTTAGATTCATGTTCGCACAGTATTATGTTTAGTTTTGATGTCAACTATTGAGTATCCTAAGCAGGGAGCCTCAACTAAAGAACTATACTGATTGCCTGAGTTGATATGGAGAGACCCACCCCAACTCTGGGCAGCAGCAGTGCGAAGAACTAACTGTCCCGTTCTTCCCTGGGGGACCCTCCTGGGAAGCTATTGACCAAGGGTCCGCACATGAAGAGAGAAACTGCCAGCGGTGGAAAGAGGCAGGAGACAAAGAATGCGTTGAGGGCAAGATGGTGTTCCGATCAAGCCCCCCAAAATGGCTTTATTGCTACATATATATAAACACTTCAAGGAGGGAAGTGGCAGAGGAAGGGGGAGTCCTTAAGGTAACCAGATGTCACACATAGCTGTAAATCAGGATGACAGTCATTGTTGTCTTGAAGTTGCAGGCTACTTCAAATAGGATGTCTTATCGCTTGCTGGAGGTAGTGAGAATGGGAAGGAATCAAAGGAATGCCTGCTGTAGAGCCTGGGACACTTTGACTTGCTAAATAAGTCAGGCCTGGGACAATTCGACTTGCTAAATAAGTCAAGGACTTAGGCCCAATTAAGCCAAGGCCTTTTGGTCTCCAACACAGCAGGTAATAGGAAACAGCAGAAGATATTTTGCTTTTGCTCATTTTGCCTCCCATATGATCTCTGAGCAGCTATCATGTCTTCAGTGCACTATACCTTCAACTAGAGTGTACTGAATATGGTTTTGTGGCTGCTTTCTGAATATGAGATGTTTTCTTTCTTCCCTTTTTCTGACACTAGTTGTAACTGGTCTACACCAGGATACCACCCAACATGGTTTTTCACTTCTTTCTTTGACTCAAGGACTGTTGAGTTCTCCACTTTACATTCAGAAATCTTATGAGGGTAAGTTCTGTCAAGCTCCAGTAGGCTGAATAACTAATTTACTAGGAAATTTTGGTAAGTCCCTATTATCTTATTCTCTCTTTATCCCCTCTATATGTGGCTGAAACTAACATGTTGAAAGTTTATACTCTTTTAAAAACAGAAGAGACTAAGGAACATATATCCATTGTAGTATATACTTTGTCCCCTCTCAGGTTAAATAGAAATTCTTGAAACAGCTCCTGTCTTTGAATTTGAATTTTCTGCCCCTGAGTGACTCTAACCACATACAGAAGAGACAGCTCATCCCATGTTGTCTTTAAGGAACCTATATTTGAATATCTGGATGTTTCAAGTCTATACAACCATTTTCCTTTCTGCATGCATGTGCCTATAAACCAGACAGAAGGAGAAAACCTTTTTCTATGGGAATGCCCAAGGTTTCAGAAACTTATTGGACAGTTATACTGAGTTTCCAGGTATACAACAGTGATGAATTGGATATTCCTGGTTCTGCTTCCAGATGGAGAATCAAATTCATTTATAAGTTCTACAGGATATCTCAAGCATTGAAAAAAAATATGTTCCTTAAAATAGCAAGAGAGAACTCTATAAATAAATTACACAACTTAATGGTTCAAAATGTCTTTATTATATAATGTGACAATGTAATAGTATAATTTAACAGTTTTTATATAGATAATTTTTGTCAAAAGATTTAGGCCAAAAAATTTTGCCTAAATTTTGGTGAACTGACCATGTGGGGACCCTCACAGATCGACTTTTCCTTTAAGCAAATACTTATGATTCTCCTTTAGAATTTGAGAAATCTGAGAAGTAAATTCAGGACCATTTTCTGACTGCAGGGAGGCTGAGTCACCAAATTGGGGAATAATCTCTCAGAGGAGGAGATCAGAGACTGAGCCCTTGTGTTCATTGTGGGAAATGCCTCCACCCACCCCAAGAAGGTGTCCACCAAGACCAGGAGGTAGTTAGCATGTTTGATAGTGGGCTTGTGAGTAAAATCAAGTTGCCAGTCAGTTCCAGGAAGGGAACCTCTAGACTGATGGGAAGGAAAAGGGGTGCTACTATACTTTGAGTTGGAATTTGACATCTGACAGATTTTGCAAGAAGAAGTGATAGATTTTAAGCAGGCTGAAAAAGAAATTAGGGAAATGACACCCTTCAAAATAGTCACTCCTCTAGTGTTCGTGGGATTGCAAGCTGATACAGCCACTCTGGAAATCAGTGTCGTGGTTCCTCAGAAAACTGGACATAGTATTACCTGAGGACCTAACGATACCACTCTTGGGCTTATACCCAAATGATTTCCCAACATATAACAAGGACACATGCTCCACTATGTTCATAGCAGCTTTATTTATAATAGCCTGAAGTTGGAAAGAACCCGGATGTCCTTCACCGGAGGAGTGAATACAGAAAATGTGGTACATTTACACAATGGAGTACTATTCAGCATAGTTAAAATGATGAATTCACGAATTTTTTAGCCAAATGGATGGAAATAGAAAATATCCTGAGTGAGATAACCCAATCACAAAAGAACACACATGGTATGCACTCACTGATAAGTTCATATTAGCCCAAAAACTCTGAATACCCAAGATACAATTCACATACTACATGAAGCTCAAGAAGAAGGAAGACCAGTGTGGGTGTTTTGGTCCTTCTTAGAAAAGGGAAGAAAATACTCATGGGAGCAAATATAGAGGCAAAATGTAGTGCTGAGTCAGAAGGAAAAGCCATCCAGAGACTGTCCCACATGGAGATTCATCACATATACAGTCACCAACTCAACACTATTGTGGATGCCAAGAAATGCTTGTTGTTAGGAGCCTGATATAGCTTTCTCCTGAGAGGACCTGCCAGAGCCTTACACATACAGAGGCAGGTACTTGAATTCAACCATTGGACTGAGTGCAGGGTCCCCAAAGAAGGAATTAGAGAAAGGTCTGAAGGAGATGAAGGGAGTTTCAACCCCATAGGAAGAACAACAATATCAAGCAAACAGATCTCCCAGAGCTCCCAGGGCCTAAGTCACCAACCAAAGAGTATACATGGAGGGACTCATGGCTCCAGCCCCATATGTAGCAGAGGATGGCCTTGTCTAGAATCAATAGGAGGTGAGGTCCTTGGCCCTATGAAGGCTCAATAGATGCCTGAGTGTAGGGGAATTCGAGGGATCAGGAGGCAGGAGTGAGTGGGTGGACAGATTGAACACAACCCCTTTCACAGGGGTTATCTAAGGCCATTCAGAAGTGGCAGAATGTAAATCTCTTTGAGTGACTAAGATTTCTTTAAAGTCTCCGTCTAGTCACTTCTTCTTTTTTTTTTTTTTTTTTAAGGGAAAAGGCAGATTCTTTATTAAATGACGAATCCCAGATTCCCATCTCATGAAACACGTACTCATGTCACATGCCAAATTCCCATTAACTTCAAGAAGGAATTATGTGAGTCACTTCTACTGAATGTGAGACTAGTTACCATTAAGCTTTAAGGCCCATAATTTAAATAGTAATTACAGAACCAAAAAATACTACAGGTGAATCAAAGGTCTAGGGCTCAGTATATAGTGGTCCTGAGCTTAACAAGGCCAAATTTGTTGATGAATTTCAGAGCCATGCCTCACTCAGTTCTACAACTCTTCACCTAAACAAGTCATGCACTAATCTTTAATACACTGCTCAGATTTCAATGTACACATTGTGCTTGAAGTTTAATATCTAAGCAATTCTTACAGAGTTTATATATATCGGTAGCAATTTAATAGGCTCATGATACTGCATGACTTTTAAGTTATGGGAATTCAGTTTATGTTTACATTTAATGGCAAGTTATTTTAGCTTGCCAAAACACGTAAGCAGCTGAAAGTTGAAAATCTTGCCACAGGGATTCAGAGAGCTCATAAGAAGCACCTGAGAAGCCTAATACACTTAATTAGGGGTCATTCACTCCACTTTAAGTACTTTGAGTAATTAGTAACTCTTATTCCATGCAATGAACTTCTCTAGTTACAGCCAGACTCCTGACTCATGGATATTAGAACAAGGGCTTAATAAAACTAAACTAGCAGTAGAATATGATCACTGCCCCTCTCCTAACACTGTCCCTAGGTAAGCCCTTTCCAATGGTGCCAAACATGTTTCAGCTTGACACAAGATATCCCAGTTTACATAATCTTGCCATGACAGCCAATGCAGTTAAGCCACCCAGTACTCATTCCCCTCCCAATCTTGTAAGGATTGTTAAATCTAGGTGGAATCGCAAACAACTCAGTTCAGAAACAGTACAAGAGACCTTAGAATACTTAATAACTCACCTATAATTGTGTAGACTCAGGAAAATGGAATAGTCCACATAGCTCATGCCTGTCAAAGATTTTACTATAGTTAACCTTTAGAGTTTTAACCATTGCCTCTGTACAATCCCAGACAGCCATTTGAACAGATAATAAGCTTTGTCAACGGAACTAAAAAGTACATTTACATTTTAGCAATAAGACACAGAAGAATTGTTAAGGTTCTCAGAAAATGCCATTTAAACCTTGTTCAAGCAAGTGAATCTGATCATTTAATCCCCTCTTTCACAAGAGAAAATTCATTTACATTTAACCACACAGATGTGCTTCACTACTTTATCTGGCATCACTCATGTTACTATTCACTAGGTTTTCCTCTTTCAAGCAACTTTGAAGAAGTTAAGGAAACCTTGCCAATTGGAGCATGGATTGGATAGTAGGAACTACTAAAGTTTCTTTGTATACTAGTTAAGACTTTCACCTAAACCAGGATCAGTTTACTTGAAGTGCTGGGGTGTGTGCCCAAGGGCCTCTCACATAGTAAGCATGATCTGACAGTGAGCCACACTACTGACCTTGTCATTTCCTACCACCTGACTAAACTTAAGAAGAAAAAAATCTTTGTAAAAACTGCATTGCAAAGTATTGTACACAAAAAGAGAAAGGGAGCAAGGGACTCCATTGAGGAGCCTCAGCTACTAAGGCAGCAGAAACTGAGAGGAGTTTTAAAGGTTAGAAAACCTTACATTCTACAACATAGCTAAATCCATGGAAACCTTCTTTTAGTGGTCAATGTCTTCAAACTATAGTATCTCAAATACCAAAGAAAGGTTTGAAATACTGACTTCCCCACCAATCTTCAAAGTCAGGCAACTCAGGAGAGCTTTAAAAAGCAAAGACATTGCTACTTACTTCTTGAGTGCTCTAAGAAGACACAACCCTAGGCTTTAACTATCTGAATAGTCTTCTGGAGAAAAATGTCAAGCCCCTTGAATATTTGCACATTATTTCTGCCCCCTTTCCATTAAATTATAAGGATTACTAGAGCCCTGTAAAATTATTTTAGAGAAGAAACATTTGCCCTATAGTCCATTTCCTCCAGAATTAATATTCACTGCCTATAAAACTAACTAGAATATCAATCTATGGTCCCTGAATTTAAAACTGATGAGGACTTTTGGATTATACATATGATTTAGGATTAGGAAACATGAAATCCTCCCAAATGATTTGCCACACAGTGCTGCTTTTGAGGAAAGGAAAAAGGAGAAGGAGTAAGAGGAGGAGGACTGGCTGACTGGGTTTCTTTCCAGTACCTTTCACCTGAGTCTACAAATTGACCCATGAAGCCGGGCAGTGGTGGCACACACCTTTAATCCCAGCACTTGGGAGGCAGAAGCAGGTGAATTTCTGAGATCGAGGCCAGCCTGGTCTACAGAGTGAGTTCCAGGACAGCCAGGACTATCTTTCTTTTTTGTTTGAGACATTATACTTTGAAGACGTTGACAACTTAAAAAAAAAAAAAAAAGATTTGACCCATGAAATATTTAATTCCATGTGCTATATATTAGTAATATGTGCACAATGCTCCAGTTTATGTTCCTAGTTCCAGTATAATCATTAACAAAAGTATTTTACATTCTCAAATGAATATCATGTGACAAGTAATTCTACTTGTAGTGAAAGACATATTCTTCTGTATCACAGCTGAGACTTCTACAAAGTTTCTCCTGTAAAAAGATTAGATTATATCTAGATTAATAAAGCCTTCAAATAAATAAAGCCTTCAAATAAATGAAGCCCAGTGGTTAGAGCATACTAGCAAGAACGAGGCCCGACATATATGATATGGTTTTAGGATTCAGGATCTGAAGGGAATTTAGAAAGCCCAATCTCTAGCAATGACTTGTATATAAGAGCAGGAGAATCTCAACAATTAACTCATATGCATTTCTCCCACATGTATATATTTTTAAGTCTAAATGCAGACGTTGTACAAGACTCACCTTCCTTTGTAAATATGATTGCTTGTTGTGAAAAGGCACTAATTTGAAATTTGATAAGTGCCATCATTGATATAATTATACTGGAGCTGGGAACATAAACAGAAGATTTAGTTAGGGTCAGATCACTAATAGGTAGCATCTGGGATTAAGTATTCCACAAGTCACCACTTGGGCCAAGGTAAAATTAATGGTGCTGAGGTCTGGGTGGGAAACTGGCCATGGGAAGCAAGAATGGTTCCAAGGAGCTTAGAATGACACTCTTTGGGGTCTGTTCAATTTTTGGTTTCAGGTCTATTTCAAAATTTCTTTTTTCCCTCTCTTTTACGCTAATATTTCTGGGGAAGAAAACTTAAGAGATTTTTTGTTTCTGGGGCTGTTTTAACATTTATGAAAGTCTCAAAGTGATTTAAATAATTTAAGATCTAGAAGAGAAAAAAGAAATTATTCTGGTTTTAGTTGTAGATTGGAAATCTAATTCCAGGACACTAAACATTATGAGGAAAACTTGATTTTTGAAAATGTTATTGGGATTTATCACCCCTTTAAATCCACATGTTTAGGAGGCAGAAAATTAGATAGATAGATAGATAGATAGATAGATAGATAGATAGATAGATAGATAGATAGATAGAGATAGGGATAGATGACGAGGAGAGGGAGAGGGAGAGGAGAGGGAGAGGGAAAAGGAAATATCCCTCTCTGTCCTGGAACTCACTATCTCAAACAGGCTGGCCTTGAACTAACAGAAGATCTTCCTCTATAGGCCTCCCAAGTGTTAGCATTAAGGGAAGGTGCCCCCATGCCCAGGCCTGGCCTCTGTCTTTTAACCAGAACCAGAGACGGACTACTCTCTAGAGGCATGGAAGGAATTCATTTTAGCACTCTATATTCTATGATACAAATTAAAATCTTGCTGCAGGCAGAAAGTTATGTTACTGATAAAGCAAAGCATCAGGAAGATACACAAAATGATAAAAACGCCATTATAAAAATTACAATCTATCAACTACTGAATACAGAAAAATGAAGTAGACACTATTGGAAACTTGAACATACTTGTTTTATAGCAGGGTGTGCTGGAAGAATATGCTTAGCCCATGGGAAGTGGCAATATTAGGAAGTGTGGCCTTGTTTGAGTAGGTGTGACCTTGTTGTAGGAAGTGTGTCATTGTGTAGGTGCACTTTGAGGTCTCCTAGTGCTCAAGCTCTGCACAGTTTGGAAGTGATTCCCCTCTTATCTTTCTTCAGAAGTTACTCTTCTCCTGGCTGCTTTTGCATCAACAAGTAAAATACTTGGCTCTTTCAGTACCATATCTGCCTGGACCCTACCATTTTTCTCACCATGATAATAATTAACTGAACCACTAAGCCAGCCTCAAATTAAATGTTTTCCTTTGTAAGAATTTCCTTGGTCATGGTGTCTCCTCATAGGAGTAAAACTCTAACTATGACCTAGGGTTTACAAAGTATTTATTTCATATTCTTCCGTCCTTCCTGGTGGGAACTGGCTCTGTGAGCTTATGTGAAGACTCAATTAGTGCACATATGAAAAACACTTCACAAACTTTGTGTAAATAAAAATCAAATATCAAACTATAGGGCTGCAGGTGGTCACAAGTGGAGCACGGCATAATATGTGGTATTGAAAGCCACTGCTCCTGATCCAGAAAGCAGTACACAGAAGAAATTAATTGGACCTTCGAATGCCCTCTTGGGGCAAATAATTAGTGTTTATTATTAAAGGTTTACATCTCTAAGACTTTGAACATTAACAGTTTCAAACTTATCAGAAGCCAAATGAGCTTTTCTTTTCTTATTATCTGAAAATATTTAGAAGCATAGGTCATGACATTTCAAAGCAAAACTGTGCTACAATTCGTGGGAAACAATTGTCCTGTACAGGCCAGGGACTGATACTCTAATACAGAGTAATATTCTAGCTCTAATATAACTCAGAGAAATATTTATGTACCTTAGAAAAATAAGGAGTATAAAATATTGTAAAATTGTACTGAAATATTAATGTTCATTCCCAACATAGAATATTATGCATGCTGTCTCTAAATATTAAAAAAAAATGCATATATAGAAGACATAGGAGATGAGAGTTTAGAACAAAATGTAGGTTTGAGAAAGGAAAAGACACAAACTTCTCCTACAGAGTTTTTTTTCTTTTTGCTATTTTATTTATATTTCAAATGTTTTCCCCTATCCATGTCTCCCCTTTGGAACCCCCCTATACCCTCCCCCCTCTACCTGCATCTATGAGGATACCCCCCCACCCACTCACTCCCATCTTCCCTGCCTGGCATTCGCCTATACTGGGGCATCTAACACCCTCAGGCCCAAGGGCCTCTCCTCCCCCTGATGGCCAACAAGGCCACCCTCTGCCACATACATTGCCAGTGCCATGGATCCCTCCATGTGTATTCTTTGGTTGGTGGTACAGCCTCCAGGAGCACTGGGGGGTCTGCCCAGTTGACACTATTGTTCCCTCCATGGGGCTGCAAACTCCCTCAGCTCCTTCAGTCCCTTCTCCAACTCCTCAATCTGGGACCCCACGCTCAGTCCAACGGTTGCTGTGGATTGAATCTTGGTTATTCTGAACTTTTGGGCTAATATCCACTTATCAGTGAATACATGCCGTGTTTTTTTTTTTTTTTTTTTTTTTTTTTTTTTTTTTTTTTTTTTTTTTTTTGTGACTAAGTTACCTCACTCAAGGTGATATTTTCAAGTTCCATCCATTTGCCTGTGAATTTTATGAAGTCATTCTTTTTAATAGCTGAGTAGTCTTCCATTTTGTAAATGTACCACATTTTCTGTATTCATTCCTTTGTTGAGGGATTCTACAGAGTTTTACTAGATACTTTCACAACCATCAGTGATGCATGCTCAGGTCTTGATATGGGAGAACATTTAGAGATAGATTATTATACTACATACAGGATGACAGGGATACAGCTTTCTCTTCATAGTCTAAGAGAAGCAGAACAGAGATAGCTTCCATGTGTAACATAGTAGGGGAGTGTCATGGTTTGAATATACTTGGGCCAATGAATGGCACTATTTGGAGGTGTGGCCTTGTTGGTTTAGGTGTGTTACGGTGGCTGTGGGTTTAAGAACCTTGCCCTAGCTGCCTAGAAGTCAATATTCTTTTAGCAGTCCTTAGATGAAGATGCAGAACTCACAGCTCCTCCTTCACCACGCCTGCCTGGATGCCGCCATGCTCCCGCCTTGGTGATAATGAAGTGAACCTTTGAACCTGTAAGCCTGTCCCAATTAAAGGTTATCCTTTTAGGAGTTTCCTTGGTCATGGTGTCTGTTCACAGTAGTAAAACCCTAACTAAGACAGGGAGTCTAACAAACAACCTCAAAATCCTCAAGTAAAAGAGGTTTCTGATTTCCATAAGTTTCCATAGAGTGCTAGAAAGTACTACACCTTGTTACTCAGCCTAATCTAGCACATATGCATATAGAAGGAAGAGCACAGATTTATTTTGTAGTTGATTGGGAGAGAGGCTGGGCTGATTTTTACCACTAAAATTTGAGTGCTCTTATTTGCATCAAGTGTCTGTCAATTCTTTGTTCTAGGGATAGACTGAAGGGGAACATGGTCTGAAATTTTCCTCCAGAATGCCAGATTGGGTTTCTTACAGTAACCCTGTCTTAATCTAGGATCCAAACTTTTAAAGAGATTCCTAGCTAGTTTGGAAGATAAGGCTAATGAAAAAAAAATTCATCAGAAAGATAAAAGATAACTCATATTATGTGAAAATTCATACTCAGAAGATTGTAGTTCAACAAAGGTGAAACATGTCCAAACAATACCTGAAAACATAAACATAGACCAAGAAGCTTCTTTTTGGCTGATTGTTTTGTAGATGTCAGTCTGTTGAGTTACCTTTATTGTTTTAGAGCCTGTGGGGGAGACTGCAGGTCATAGAGGCAGTACATGGTAGAACAAAATCACTCATTTACTGTGGCTGGGAAGGAAATGAGTGCAAGACAGGAAAATCACTAGGTCTTAGTATCCCCCTAAAGTGCACATATGTAATGACCTTATGTCTCTCAGAGCCCAATCTCTTAAAAGTTTGTACCAGTTCTCAAAATTGTCACACTGGAAATCAGGACTTCACATCAGTGTTGGAAAGCATTTGCTGCCAAAACTCCAGTACTATATAACCAGTCTGTATAACAAATGAAAGTATGTTTTACAGAGGAACTTGGGTTCTCCTTCCTCTTCAGCTGTCAGGAATGGACTGCAAAAAATTAGAATTCCCCTAGGAATCTCTTGCTGGGAGAAGAAAAGCCTTATGTCCTGGGATAGACAATTTCATCCAGAAGAGAAACATGTCTCATGGACAGAGATTTCCAGACAGTCTACTGACAATGACAGATGGGATCATAATGTGGACAGATTAAAGACTTACTATATCTTTTCCCCTTGCATTTAGACATTACCTTCATTTCAGGAGCCTGAAGATGTACTTGATGTGTGACTGTGAGTTGGTAGAGAGTTTTCTGTCTCTAACCACTCTGTTATCTTCCCATAAAAATGAAGTGGGAAGATAATGAAGTACATAAATGGGAGGTGCTTTATTAATAATAATTTGGGGATAACAACTCTAAAATAGAATACATCAACTTCAAATTTTTTTCATATAAAAATTAAATAAGATATGATTTAACTGCTGTTAGCAGCAAGATGCTTGCCAAGGACCTTTACAGCTCTGAGAAGTGTTTACAATTCAAAAACATTTGAAGGCTTTAGATTACAACCCAAGATCAGTTCCATGCATATCAAGTCTGGGTTAAGGGTGTGATACCATGTATACTTCCACCTCTGAGTGCTGGGCCCCCAACTAGCTTGAACTTGTGCAGGCATGAATGTGTGCTGCCACACTCTCTGTGATTTCCTATGTGCCTTATTCCTGCTGTATCTGGCTTAGTCTTTCTGTCTTCTTTTCCACACAGATCCCTGAATCCCAAGCAGAAGGACATGGTGAAGATTTCCTCTTGAGGACTAAGTGTATCAAAGATTCTTACATTGACCAGCTGTGGGTCCCTGTGTTGATTACCATCTACTTCAAGAAGATGCTTCTCTGATGTAGGTTGGGTGAACCATTGAGAGCTAGAATTATAGCAATATACCATTAGGAGTCATTTTATTGCTACATTCTGTTAGCATATTCTGGGACACAGCTTCTGGTAACATCCTACAGTGGACAAGGAAAAATAAAATTGTTTTTGCCTGATTATCCTCACTCTTGCTGGTAAGTTAATATTTTCTGTTCTTGCAGCATTCCTTCACTGGGTATTAGAATTTGCTAAGATTCCCATATGGACTGAAGATTATTAGATCTTCAGGAATCCTCCAAGATTTCAGCACGAGACTGTAGAGTCTGAAACTTCCAGCATCACTAAATGGAGTCTAAGAGTTTTTTGCTTTTTTGTTTTTTTTTTTAAAGTGCTGGGTCTGCATATCTGTAAAAAATTGACCCTGTCCCTCTTTTTCAGCATCTATAAAATACCAACTCAACTAAGATGAAATTTCCTAACTAGCTACATCTCTATGCTGTAACATCAGTATTACTAGAGTTTCATTTGAAAGTTTATAGTATTAAATGTTAACATTAATTAATATAACAAATTAATAAAATGATGACTCTATCACACCTAGGAAGCACACATTAACAGAGATCTAAATTAACTCTTTACATGTTGTTATTTGATATTTTCCTTCATGCTTATATATTTTGTTCAAGTCTAACCCTGAATTTCTTTCCTTTAATCCCCCCATAACTCCACTATCATGATTCCTTTAATATTGCAAGAAATATGGTGAAGATGTGAATGAAGTGGGCACATGTTGTTGGAGATGGGAATGAAGTGAAACACTCCTTAATTGCTAGTGGGAGTGCAAACTTGTACAACTACTTTGTAAATCAATTTGGCAGTTTCTTAGAAAACAAGGAATAGTTATACCTCAAAACCCAGCTATAGCACTCCTAGTCATATACCCCAAAAGACACTCTAGCATCTCGCAAAGTCATATGCTCCACTATGTTCACAGCAGATTTATTTATAATAACCAGAAACTAGAAACAATCTAGATGACCCTCAATTGAAGGATGGATAAAGAATGTCTCAGGTAGCTACATTGTTGTTATATTGGTCCTTGATACTACCCAAGTTAATTTGCAGTCAGATTTGTGATGTTTTATTTTAAATAAAACTATACCAGTTCCTTCTCAGATTCTGGTAGATATAAACATTTAACAATTTACAAAACATTACTTATCTTCTATGTGTAAATATTTGTTGTCCTTATTTTATTACATTCCAGCCATTGCTCCCCCTCCCAATCAACTCTCCCACAGTTCCTCATTCCATTCCTACTCCCCCTTGCCTCCAAGAGGATGCTAGTCCCCACCATGTCCCTCTTCCCTGGGGCCTCAGGTCTCTCAAGGATTAGCTGCATCTTCTCCCACTGAGGCCAGACTAGGTCGTACTCTACTATATATGGGCTGGGAGCCTCAGACTAGTCAATGTATGCTGCCTGGATGGTGGCTCAATCTCTAAGAGCTCTCTGGGATTCTGGTTAGTTGAGACTGCTGTTCTTCCTATGGGATTACCCTCCCCTTTGGCTTTTCAGTCCTTCCCCTAATTCAAACACTGGGGTCCAATTGTTGGGTGTAAGTGTCTGCCTCTGTCTCAGTCAGCTGCTGGCAGGGCCTCTCAAAAGACAGCTATGCTAGGCTCCTGACTGTAAGCACATCATAGCATCAATAATAGTGTTAGGCCTTCGTGTCTCTGCCCCCATGAGAAGAATCCCTAGTTGGGTCTGTCACTGGACCACTTTTCCTTCAGTCTCCTCAATTTTGGTCCTTGCTGTTCTTTTAGGCAAGAACATTTCTGGGTCAAAAATTTTTATTGTGAGTCAGTAACTCAGTATCTCTCCAATTGAAGCCCTATCTATCTATTGGAGGTGGATTCTTCAAGTTTCCTCTGTCCAATGATGGGCATTTTGACTAAGATCACCCCCATTGAGTCCTGAGAGTCTCTCAACTCCAAGGTGGATGGTACTTTATAGACGGTCCCTCCACCTCTCACCCACTGAGGCTACATATTTCCATTCATTCTTCTGACTCTTTGGGCTTGTCTCCTGTCCCCATGCCCCCATACCTGATCCTGTTCCCCTTTTCTACTCCCGCTGGCCCCTCTTACCCAGCCTCCTCCCTCACTCTGCCTACAGTGATTATTTCCTTACCCCTTAATCTAAATGTGATTCAAACATACTCACTTGGGCTTTTCTGCTTGTTAAAATTCTTATGGTCTGTGGGTTACATCTTTGGTATTCTGTACTCTTTGGGTAATATCCACTTATCAGTGAGTATGTACCATGCATGTCATTTTGAGTCTGGGTTAACTCACTCAGGATGATATTTTCTAGTTACATCCATTTGCCTGCAAAAATCCATGAACTCATCATTTTTAATGGCTGAATAGTATTCCATTGTGTAAATGAACCATATTTTCTGTATCCATTCTTTGGATGAGGGACATCTGGGTTGTTTCCAGCTTCTGGCTATTAAAAATAAGGCTGCTATGAACACTGTATAGCATGTACCCTTGCTCTTAGGTGGGGTGTCTTTTGGGTATATGCCCAAGAGTGGTATAGCTGGGTCTTCAGGTGGAATTATTTCCAATTTTCTAGGAACCACACAATTGATTTCCAGAGTGGTTGTACCATTTTCCAATCCCACCAGTAATGGAGCAATGGTCCTCTTTCTCACATACTCACCAGCACATGCTGTCACTTGGGTTTTTGACCTTAGCCATTCTGATTGGTGTAAGGTAGAAGTTCAAGATCATTTTGATTTGCATATCCCTGATGATTAAGGACTTTGAACATTTCTTTAAGTACTTCCCAGCTATTTGATATTCTTCTGTTGTGAATTCACTGTTTAGACCTGTACTCCAGTTTTCAATTGAGTTATTTGATTTTTTGGAGCTTAACTTATTAAGGTCTGTATATATTTTAGATATTAGCTCTCTATCAGATGTAGGATTACTGAAGTTTTTTCCCAACATGGAGGGTGCCAATTTGTCCAACTGATGGTGTCTTTGCCGTACAGAAGTTTTTCAGTTTCATGAGGTCCCATTTATCAATTGTTTATCTTAGAGCCTGAGCCATTGGTGTTCTGTTCAAGAAACTTCCCCCTGTACCAATGAGTTTGCGGCTCTTTCCAAGTTTCTCTTCTGTTAGATTCAGTGTATCTGATTTTATGCTCTTTGATTCTATTCTGTTGATTGACCTGTCTTTCTATTCCATTGATTGAACTGTCTGTCTCTGTACTGATGCCATGCAACTTTTTAAATCACTATTGTTTTGTAGTACAGCTTGAGGTCAGAGATGGTGATTCTACTAGAAGTTCTTGTGTTACTGAGAATTGTTTAGGCTATCCTATATTTTTTGTTGTTTCATGTGAAGTTGAGAATTGCTTTGTCTCCGTCTGTGAAAAATTGTTTTGGTATTTTGATGGGAATTGCATTAAATTTATAGATTGCTTTTGATAAGATGGCCATTTTTACTATGATAATTATAACATTCCATTAGCATGGGGTGTCTTTCCATATTCTCAGGTCTTTTTTGATTTCTTTCTTGAAAGATCTGAAGGTCTTGTCATACAGATCTTTCACTTCCTCTGTAAGAGTTACACCAAGATATTTTATACTGTTTTCACTATTGTGAAGGGTGTCGTTTCCTTAATTTCTTTCTCAGCCTGTTTCTCATTTGTATAAAGGAATGTTCCAGATGTGTTTGAGTTAATTTTATATCCTGCCACTTTTATGAAGTTGTTTCTTTGCTGTTGGAATTCTCTGTTTAAATTTTGGGGGTTGCTCATGTATACTATCATATCATGTGCAAATAGTGATGCTTTGACTTCTTTTTAATTTGTATCAATGTGATCTCTTTTTTTCGTATAATTGCTACAGCTAGAACTTTAAGTACTATATTGAATAGTGAAGGAGAGAGTGGGAAACATTGTCTTATAATTGATTTTAGTAGGTTTGTTTCTAGTTTTTCTCCATTTAATTGATGTTGGCTGTTGGTTTGTGTCAGAGACAAAGGCTTTGGCTTAATCGAGCCTTGACATATTCTGCTAGATGAAGAGTCCCAGGCTTGACTTATTTTGTTAGTCATAGTGTCTCAGGCTCCACAGCGGGCATTCCTTTGATTCCTTCCTGCCCCATACCAGATTACCTTGTCTTGTATCTAGGGCCTTGACTCTTAATCAGATAATCAGAGTGTCCTAGGCTTGGCTTGATTAGCAAGTCAAAGTGTTCCGGCTCGACAGCAGGCATTCCTTTTATTCCTCCCCAGCCTCACTGCCTCCAGCTAGGGATTAGACATCCTGTTTTGAACCGGCCTACAGCTCCAGGACAACAATGACATATAATTATATGTGTGACGTCCAGCTACCATATGGAATTCCCCTTCCTCTGCCATTTCCCGCCCTAAAGTGTTTAAATATATGTAACAATAAAGATTGTTTGGGGCTTGATCGGGATACCATCTTGCCCCCACACATGTTTTGTCTCCTGCTTCTTTCCATCGCCGACAGTTTCTCTCCACAGCATCGGAGTATCCTGCAGGCAGGAAGCTCCGAACCCAGTCACTAGACTGTCCTGGAAGAGCTCTCCGGGACATGGCGGGATAGCGAGCTCTTTGCAGTTTGTTGTATATTACTTTTATTATATTTAGGTGTGTGCCATGAATTCCTGATGTCTCCAAGTCTTTTAACATGAAGGGGTATTAGATTTTGCCAAAGACTTTTTCAGCATCCAATTTTTTCCTTGAGTGAATTTATATAGTATATTACATTGATGGCTTTTCATATATTGAACCATCCCTGCATCCCACGGATTAAACGTACTTGATTGCAGTGAATTATGGTTTTGATGTGTTCTTGGATTTTGTCTGTGAGAATTTTATTGAGTATTTTTCATCAATATTCATAAGTGACATAGGCCTGAAGTTCTCTTTCTTTCTTGGATCTGAGTGATTTATATATCAGAGTAAACGTGGCTTCATAGAATTAATTAGGTAGTGTTTCTTCTGTTTCTATTTTGTGGAATCATTTGAGGAGTAATGGTATTAGGTCTTTGAATGTCCAGTAGAATTATACACTAAAACCATCTGGCCCTGGGTAATTTTTTCTTTTGGAGAATTTTAATGAATTCTTCTATTTCCTTAGGGGTTAGGGTCCCGTTTAGATAGTTTACCTGCTCTTGATTTGATTTTGGTACATGGTATCTATTTAGAAAATAATCCATTTCATCTAGATTTTTTAGTTTTGTTGAGTGTAAGCTTTTGTAGTAGTTCTGATAACGTTATGAATCTCCTTATTTCTGTTTTTGTGTTTCCCTTTTCATTTCTGATTTTGTTAATTTGGATACTGTCTCTGCGTCCTTTAGTTAGTTTGTCTAAGGGTTTATCTATCTTGTTTATTTTCTCAAAAAAAGCAGCTCTTGGTTTTGTTTATTCTCTATATACTTCACCTTGTTTGTAACTGTTTGATTTCAGCCATGAATTTGACTTTTTCCTATCCTTTACCCCTTTTTGGGTGTGTTTGCTTCTTTCTGTTCTAGAGCTTGCAGATGAGTTGCTATATTACTAGTATGGGATCACTCCAATTTTTTAAGGAAGGCACTTAGTTCTACATATTTTCCTCTTAACACTACTTTCATGTGTCCCATAAGTTTGGGTATGTTGCGCCTTCATTTTCATCCAATTCTTTCTTCGTGTCTTCCCTGACCAAATTATCACTGAGTTGTTCAGTTTGCATGAGTATCTGGGCTTTCTGTTGTTATTGTTGTTATTGAAGTCCAACCTTAGTCCCTGGTGACAATGCATGGGATCATTTCAATCTTCTTGTATCTGCTGAGGCTTGTTTTGTGTCTGATTATATGGTCTGTTTTGGAGAACATTCCATGAGGTCCTGAGAAGAAGGTATATTCTCTTGTTTGTGGGTGAAATGTTCTGTAGACTCTGTTAAAGCCATTTGGTTCATAACTCCAGTTAGTTTCAGTGTGTCTCTGTTTGGTTTTTGTTTCTATGATTTGTCCATTGGTGAGAGTAGGTTGTTGAAATCTCACACTATTAAAGTTCCTTTTATGAATGTGGGTGCCCTTGCTTTGGGGGCATAGATATTCAAAATTGTGACTTCTTGAACTTTTCCTTTGATGAATATGAAGTGTCTTCCCCCATCTTGGTTGATAAATTCTGGTTGATACTCTATTTTACTGGATATTATAATGGCAATCCCAGCTTGTTTCTTGGGATCATTTGCTTGGAAAACGTTTTTCCAGCCCTTTACTTTGAGGCAGTATCTTTCTTTGTCACTGAGGAGTATTTCTTCTATGGAGCAAAATGCTGGATCCTGTTTATGTATTCACTCTGTTAGCCTGTGCCTTTGTAGTGGGGAATTGAGTCCATTGATATTGATAGATATTAAAGACAGATAATTGTTAGCTTCTGTTATTTTTTTGCTGAAGGAGGTATTAGGTATGATTATCACCTTTTGAATTTATGATGGGATGGTTAATTTCTCATGTTTTCTTGGTTGTCATTACCCTCTTTGTGTTGAAGTTTTCCTTCTACTATACTCTGTAGCATTTGATTAGTAGAAAAATATTGGTTTTTTTTTTTGTTGTTGTTGTTTTGGTTTTTTTTTTTTTCATGGAACATCTTGTTTTCTCTCTCTCTATGATGATTGAGAGTTTTGCTGGGTATAGTAGCCTGGGCTGGCATTTGTGTTCTCTTGGGGTCTTGATCACATCTGCCCCATATCTTCTAGCCTTTAGGGTCTCTGTTGAGAAATCTGGCATAATTCTGATACATCTGCCTTTATATGTTACTTGATCTTTTCCCCCTTATAGCTTTTAATATTCTTTCTTTGTTCTGTGCATTTAGTACTTTGATTATGTGTAATGAGAAGATTTTTCTTTTTTGGTTCAATGTATTTGGTGTTCTGTAGGCTTCTTGTACATTTATGGCCATCTCTTTCTTTAGGTTAGAGAAGTTGTTTTCTATGATTTCGTTGAAGGATGGTTTTTGGCTCTTTGAGTTGGGAATCTTCACGTTCTTCTATTCCTATTATTCTTAGGTTTTGCTTTTCACTGTGTCTTGAATTTCCTGGATATTTTGGACCAGGAGCTTTTTACACTTTCTGTTCTCTTTCACTGATTTGTCAATATCTTCTATGCTATATTCTATGCCTCAGATTCTCTCTTCTATCTCTTGTATTCTGTTGGTTGTACTTGCATCTGTAGCTCCTGATCTCTTTCCTAAGTTGTCCATTTCCAGGTTGTCTCATTTGTGTTTTTGCTATTGTTTCTATTTCCGTTTTTAGGTCTTGGACTGTTTTCTTCAATTCCTTCACCTGCTTGATTTTATTTACCTGTATTTCTTTAAGGGATTTATTTGTATCCTTCTAAAGGCTTCAACTTATTTGCCTGTGTTTTCCTGTATTTCTTTAAGGGAGTTATTTTTATCTCCTGTAAATACCTCTATCTTCATCATGAGATGGGATTTTAGGTACAAATCTTACTTTTCATGTGTGTTAGGATATCCAGAGCTGGCTGCGGTGGGATGAATGGGTTCTGATGGTGCAGAATTGCATTGGCTTTTGTTGGTTATGTTCGTGAGCTTGACTCTTGCCTTCTATTTATCTCTGGTGTTAACTGACCTGGGTGTCTCTGAAAGTAGCTGGCCTCCTTGGAGGCAGGTAGAGATCTGTGACCTAGGTTAGAGGCAGGCAGTGCTGTCTCTGGTTATAGGGGCCTCCTTTGTCTCTGGTTAGAGCAGGCCTCCTTTGTCCTTGGTTAAGCCAGACCTCCTGTGTTCCTGTCCAAGGCAAACCTCCTTGGAGACAGGCAGGCTTTGGGTCCAAGGGTAGGAACTGCCCGAGTTGCAAATGGAGATGCAAACCAGAAGTACTGTGCTCCTGGTTAAGGCACACCTCCTATATCCCTGGTTATTGCAGACCTCCTGGGAGACAGGCAGGCTGGGTCCCTGGTAACTGCAGACCTCCTAGAAGAGAGGCAGACTCTGGGGTGTGGGAGAATGTTGGCTTGCTAATCTGGCCTGTGTGGGGGAAGCAGACTGGAAGGAAGATACAGCTAGGCAGAGGTGATCCTGCATCAGCCCGGCTCTGTGGTTTTCCCAGGTAATGTGGGCAGGAGTCTCAACTTAGACCCTGATTACTTAGGACCTCCTGGGAGGCAGGCAGGATGGAAGGTGTGGGGTCTGTAGCCCAGGTGTTGAAGCAGAACAGAGCAGTGCACAGCAGGATATGTAAATATTTTAACAAATGATAAAACAATGATATTATCTCAGTTGATTCTGGAACCTGGGGTAAGATCAACCTTTTTATGTTTTCTGCCACCCCCTACCACTTAGCAGATCATTTCTATAGCTGCCAGAATCATTTTGTTTTCCTCTTCCCTGCATCCTAGGCCATTTATATTATTACTGTTCTTTATGTCACTACTTACTTTGGCTTAGCCTCTGAAAAATGTGTTAGCTTTGCCTATGATGCTCCCTACTACTTTATATGTTTCTGTACCTTCTTTTTTCTTTTAGATCACTGATTTATTTTCCCTAAAAACTCCTCAATGAGAGTTTCTGTTAGGCCTTCAGAATCTATAAAGCTCTTAGGTTGAAATCCCATATTTTATTTTCCTAGAATGTGAAACAATCCATCAGAAAATGAATTAAAACAAAATACATCAAAGTCCAGTCCATCACCCACCTTGATCTCTCATGCTTCTCTTCATTCATGTGATATCTGCTTTATTAATTGTCTTTTAAAGCAGACAGCAAAACAAAACAAAACAAAATAGTCTGCTTTAATGTTATGATGTATATGACCTTGGTCATGATGAACAACTCCCAGTTCCTCTACAACTCTTGTGTTATGATACGTAATGGAGACACATAAAAGGTTTCTCTAGGACAGCAATATAAAGATGAAGTTCGATAGCTCAGAAAGATTCTTGCCACTGTCAGAGCAATACAGGAACTTTCGATCCAAATGCTTGCAGATGTCCAGGTGTTTCCTGAATGGGTAGGGCAATGTTCCTGCAGCTCTGCTCATACATCATGTAGGAGAAGCAGCTATTTGGCAGCTTGCACACTGAGACAGAGCAGTGTGGTTTCGGACAGAATCTCTGCCGCCAATCTCAGAGTATTCCTCCATCTATGAACCTGTAGCTATTGAGAGACTACACCTTTTGGGATCAGACTCCAACTTAGAGAACCTGACCAAGGGTTGAATTCAAGTTAACTAACAAGCCAGCACCTGTTACCAGTTTCCAGGTTAGTCCCCCAAAAATCTGCACCTCCAGGTCCCAAGATGCCCCTTGAACTTCACTTCTTAACAACCACCAATCAGGAAGAAAACAGAAGTTAAGTTTATGGTTTGGCTCCTAGCACCAGCCAATTATGTTAAAGGCCAATAAAATTCAATAATTAGCCCCACAATCAAATGTGGCCAGGCTAGAAACTATCCTTTCTTGTTTGCTTGCCTCTATAAATGCTTGCCTGAATCTGGGCTTGGGGCTCCACCTTCCTGTCCTGCTGTGTCAGTGATGATGGTGTGGCCTGGGCTCAAGCTTGTAAATAAAAGACCCTAGTGTGATTACATCAGAATCAGCTCCTTGGTGGTATTTTGGGATTTGCAAACGATGAATGGGCACAAAAGTATAATGCCCACCCTTCTCAGTTTTGATTCAATTGTGCTTTGTTCAATAATCTAAGACATTTTATTAGAATATTACCTTTCCTTCATTAATTTTCTTGTAGATGGTAGGGCTATCATCTATATCTTCTTAAATATTTTTCATTTAAATTATTAAAAAAACTAACTTTTAGTGTTTTTCATATATCAAGCAATAATTTCGTCACTAAATGATGTCTTTGTAATCCCATTTTATCATAATGGTTTGCACATTAAGAATTTAATTTATCATGACTTTGTTGCTCTATCTATCTATCTATCTATCTATCTATCTATCTATCTCTCTATCTATCTATCTGGTTTTAATATCTATGCCCTATACTTCCTATACTAGGTATATAAAAAAGAGGTGGCCATTTTTATTGGCTGTACTGTGACCTCAGGATTCTGTTGTCATGGTAACCTTTATGTTGTCTCAGTAAGGCCTAGCTCATGCTACTCTGATACTTTAGCCTTTCCAGATTACAAGAAACATTTCTGTGACTTAAAAGTTGCAGAGTATAAAAGTTTTGAGGTAAATTTTTAATTCTTCTGAAAATATTTCCTTCTTCATTTTACTGTAACTAAAATGATCTTTTTATTGGCTGTACTTTGTATACTTTTCATTCTATTATTGCTCTTTTAAACTATTTTTCCTTATGCTGTTAATATCAATGTAATCTACATATAAGTAGGGAAAATTCTCTTCAGTTATTCTTAAACATCAATATTGTAGTCACGGCCCATTGTAAAATTGGATTATAACTAACTTAATTTTCTTCTTCTTTGTTGTGAGAACGTACATCAAAATTTACATTTGAGTTGCTTACCTTTCTGGGAACAGGGCATCAGTGCTCTCTGAGACATCTCTGGTAAGTCCCTTTCCATATTGTTCCAATATGGCAATTTTTAGAGGCCTTACACTGTGAATAGTGATCAAATATTGATTTATTTTTTTAATATTATATCCATGGTATATTTATTTGACACTTGACTTCTGGCATAAAAATGTGTAAACCAAGTTCAGTCAAGCTGCAATGAATTTGTTTAAAAATACTACTTTATGAATCTCATTTGACTGTCACTATTTTGAAAATGTAGTTTCTTTTCTACAATTAAATTATCTTTTGTATTCTATTGCTTGTCTTCTGTCTGTTCTATTAGGGTTCTTAAAATGCATATTCATCAGTTGTGTGTTTTTCCTCCATTTTGAAGTCTAATCTAGCCCACTGCTAGTACTGTTAAGTATATTGAGTGGTCAATAGCCATTAATACTACAAATTAAATTTATCCTTGTCAAACTGGAAGACTGCTCATCCTTTGTCTTAAAACATAAGTCTGATCATGACATTTCCCTAGGTTAACATTTTCCATTTTCCTTTGTTTCTGTGTAAAATGTAAACCTGGAAATTATACTTGACTTTTATTTTCACTTGATTTTTTTTTCTTGCTGAAGTAAACACCATTATCAAAAGTTACTTGGAGAAGGAAAATGTTTATGTCAGATTACACTATCAGGTAATAGTCCATCACTGAGGGGATTGGGCAAAGGAACTCAAGACGTGCACCTGGAGCAGAATCAATTGAGGAAGATTGCATACTAGATTGCTCTCAGGCTCACATTCGGCCCACTTGCTTTGTTTACCTCTATCTATCTATCTATCTATCTATCTATCTATCTATCTATCCATCCATCCATCCATCTCTATCATCTATCTAACTTTAATTTGAATATTTTGCCTAATGTATTGATTTACCAATATGCCACAAACCATGCCATATTTACCCAAATTCAAAAAGTCCATTTAACTCTAACTTCTCTTGCTTAAATATTCTTGGATGTGTATTGGTGGTATAGTCACTGCTCTAGAGGCAGTAGGACCTGGGAGAATGGAGCTAATAAATAAAATTTTCTATAGTTTCATACAAAAACCAACTTTATTAAGCATCTCAGACGATGTATAACATGAGGCTTAAGAAAGGTCACATGAGCAAAGTAATCATGAGCACAAGGCATATACAATCATAAGGAAAAGCTGCATCTGGCAAAAGTATGGATTCCCCCATAGAGGAATAGTAGAGTGACCGCAGCAAGTAATAATGAGCAATCTCAAGAAAATTCAACCTTATCCACTACACCTGGCGGGAGCATAAAATACATTCCAAAAAATATTAATGTAGTTAAAAAAAAAACCTTGAGATTACAAGACTGTTGTTTTCGTGGAATGTTTTCACAAGCACTCAGAATATTCTTCACAAAACTCTATTACTGGAATGTGCTTTGATAGATGTGTGGTATTCTACTGGATGTTAGTAAACTTATTGGTGATACATTTGTAAGATGACTATCTCCCTATCCTAGCAGCCAACAGTTGCAAATAGCTCAGAATCTAAGGGTAGAATTGTGTGCCCAAACTGTTCTCCAGGCTGGAATTTGGACTAGCTTGAACTGGTACCTATTTTGTACATGCTGTCAAAACAACTGTGAGTTAATGTGTGTAGCTTTCCAGTCTCCAGAAGATAATTGTCTTAGTTAGGATTTTACTGCTGTGAACAGACACCAAAGCAATTCTTATAAGAACAACATTTAATTGGGGCTGTATCACAGGTTCAGAGGTTCAGTCCATTATCATCAAGGTGGGAGCATGGCAGCATCCAGGCAGGCATGGTTCAGAAAGAGCTGAGAGTTTTACATCTTCATCTGAAGACTGCTAGTGGAAGAGTGACTTACAGGAAGCTAGGAGGAGGGTCTTAAAGACCATGCCCACAGTGACACACCTACTCCAAGGCCACACCTCCTAATAGTGCCACTTCTTGGGCTAAGCATCTGCAAACCATAACATTCTACTTCCTAGACTCCATACTCTTTTTTAAACACATAAGTCTATGGGGGTTGTACCTAGATATAGCATAATATGAAAGTACATTTAGTACGACTTCCAAAGTCCCCATAGGCTATAACAGGCTCAACAATGTTAAAGTCTAAAGTTCAAAGTCTCTTCTAAGATTCATCAGATCACTTAACTGTAGTCCCCAAAGCAAGACAGAAAATCAGTTGGGTAAACTCCAAACTCAGCATCTCCATGTCTGATGTCAATGCCGTCTTCAGATCTCCACTACTTTTTCATCTTTGTTGACTGCAACAAACATTTTTCTCCTGGGCTATTTCCACTCCCTGTTAGCAACTGTCCCTGGCAGATATCCCACATAACTGGCATCTTTAATATATTGGGGTCTCCAAGTCACCTTCAACTTCACAGCTTCTTGATCTAATGTTTGGGATCCACAAATGATCTTCTGGGCCCTTCCAAATAGCTTCTGTCCCTTCTCCAGCTCTACCCACTGTAGCACTCTAGCCTCTGGTTGACTCTACTCAATTACTGCTGCTTCTAGTGGTGATCATCCTATGGTACCGGCCTCTCCAATACCGTGGGGTCTTCATTTGCAACTAGTCTTCACCAATAGCCTTTTACAGACTTTCTTCATACTGCCAAGCCTCAACTTCTTTGCATGACCCATTCAATCCAGGGCCATAAACTGTACCTGAGTCTGCACCTTCATCAATGGCCTTCTCTGACCTCTCACAGTGAAAAGCTTCAGCAGCTATCTATGACCCTTCAAAACCAGTAATACCTGGGTGATTCTTACACATTACCAAGTTCAGCTGCAGCATGAGATACAACCCTGGCTACCTCTTGAATACAGCTTCTTTGTGCTCTTAGAAAACACCTTCCAAACTCCCAAGTTTCACTTTACAGTAACCGCTGGACTGAGAGTGAGGTTCCAGATGGAGGAGTGGGAGAAGGGACTGAAGGAGCTGAGGGAGTTTGTAGTCCCATGGAGCAACAGTGTCAACTGGCCCGACCTCCCCCGTCCTCCTGGAGGCTGGACTACCAACCAAAGAATACACATTGAGGGACCCATGGCTTGTACCACATATGTGGCAGAGGAGGGCCTTATTGGCCATCAGGGGGAGGAGAGGCCCTTGGGCCTGAGGGTGTTAGAGGCCTCAGTAAAGGGGAATGTCAAGGTGGGAATATGGGGATGGGTGGGCGGGTGGGTGGGAGATGGAATACCCTCATAGAGGTGGGGAGGGGGAGGGGTTAGGGGGTTTCCAAAGAAGAGACCTAGAAGGGGGAAACATTGGAAATGTAAATAAAGTATCCAAAAACAAAAATTAAAAAAATGAGAGAGTAAGAAGACACAGAATGGGAAAAAAAAAAAAAGAAAAAAGAAAACACCACAGAAGATTTGACCTTAATTATCACAAACTTCTTGCTTCCATCTAACCATCATCAATTGTCCCAGCAATCCCTTCTATTCTTTACCCTAAAGCCAGAGCCACAAGGCCAAAGCTGGTTAGATCTCCTGCATTCTGGGGGCTGGATCATGTGCACCGTGTTCTATTACATTATCACCAGTTTTCTGTTTTCCATCTTCTTCACTACCTAAATTTGTTTGCTCTGGAACTTGCTCTGAAGACTAACCTTGAACTCATAGTTCTGCATGGTTCTATCTCTTGTAATGCTAGAATTAAAGGCATAGTCCTCCATGCCTGGTTTTAAGCTTTTTTTTTTTTTTTTTTCACTTAGAACCTGCTTTGTCTCAGGATGGCCTTGAACTCAGAGATCTGCTTGGCTTTGTCTCCTAGGATTAAAGGTATATACCACCAGGCATGGATCTAAATTTAGCTGGGTAGTATCTTGGTTCAAGATCACCACTTCCATAACTCAATTTAATATTCTTGAACACAGGATTCAGCCCCATTACACTTCCTGGTGCCTCTTTAATACTCGAAGGATATGGTTTATATTTCCCTTTCTAAGCTTGCTATGCTTGTTCAAAACACACTTTATGAGATTTAACAAGAGAACAAAGACTTTGCTAGGCCTTTTTGAGACTTCCTTTGTCAGTGCTATTCATAAAAATCTCTTTACCTTAGCCTCAGGTAGACTTTTTAGACAAAGGCAAAAATCAGCCATATTCTTTATCCAAATACCACAAAAACAGTCTCCAGGCCAAATTCTGACGTGTTTCACTGAAACCTCTTGTGCCAAGTCTCCACAGTTCAAATCACTCTCAGCAACAAATTCTTCCATATTCCTACTAGGATGATCCATTAGTCCCTTGTTTAAGTATTCCACTGCTTTCCAAATCCAAAGTCCCTAAATCCACATTCTTCTAAACAAAAGCATGCTTAGGCCTCTCACAGCAATACCTCAGTCCCTAGTGCCAACTTCAGTCTTTTTTTTTTTTTTTTTAAACCAATAATTTTTTTTGATACTTTATTTACATTTCCAATGTTTCCCCCTTTCTAGGTCTCCTCTTTGGAGACCACCTATCCCTTCTCACTCCCCCATCTCTATGAGGAAATTCCACCTCCCACCCACCCGCCCGCCACTCCCATATTCCCCCCTTGACATTCCCCTTTACTGGGGCCTCTCCTCCCCCTGATGGCCAACAAAGCCCTCCTCTGCCACATATGTGGTCCGAACCATGGGTCTCTCCATGTGTATTCTTTGGTTGGTGGTCCAGCCTCCAGGAAGACTGGGGGAGGGGGGGAGTGAGGCCAGTTGACACTGTTGCTCCCTCCATAGGGCTGCAGACTACCTCAGCTCCTTCAGTCCCTTCTCCAACTCCTCCATCTGGGACCTCACTCTCAGTACAGCAGTTACTGTAAAGTGAAACTTGGGTATTCCAAATGTTTCGGGTACTATCCACTTATGAGTGAGTACATACCATATTCATTCTTTTGTGACTGAGTTACCTCGCTCAGGATGATATTTTCAAGTTCCATCCATTTGCCTGCAAATTTCATTAAGTCATTGTTTTTAATAGCTGAGTAGTACTCCATTGTGTAAATGTACCACATTTTCTGTATCAATTCCTCTGATGAGGGACATCTGGGTTTCCAGCTTCTGGTTA
>CM052722.1:65167575-65185686 GCA_028551405.1 Uromys caudimaculatus
CCCGCCTACCTCGGTCCCTGTGTCTCGCGTGTTCGGGGCAGTACCTGGTGAGCTGTGGGGCGTGTCTTTGGCCCTCTGCTGGGTCTTGCGATCTCCTGCGAGCGATCTTTGTCCCGGCGCTGATTAGCTGTGGGGCCCTGTGGCGCAAGCTAAGGTTTCCGGCCTTCGCCGGAAGCTGCTGGCCGTCAGTCTCTGTGGCCCGCGGAAAGCGGGCAGAGTCAGTGAGCTCTGGGGACGCGTTGCCCCTGCTATGAGCTTTTCTGCGTTCCTGGGAGAGAGAGGATTGTCTCCCGGAGCTGCCTGTCTATGGAATCCTAGTGTCCCAGGCAGAAGTTTCCTGCCACAGCCGCCCGCTTTTGGGATCCAGGGGGGTTTCTAGGCCCGCCTACCTCGGTCCCTGTGTCTCGCGTGTTCGGGGCAGTACCTGGTGAGCTGTGGGGCGTGTCTTTGGCCCTCTGCTGGGTCTTGCAATCTCCTGCGAGGGATCTTTGTCCCGGCGCTGATTAGCTGTGGGGCCCTGTCCCAACTTCAGTCTTAATTAGTATTTTACTGCTGTAAACAGACACCATGACCAAGGCAACACTTTTAAGGACAATATTTAGTTGGGGCTGACTTACAGGTTCCGAGGTTCAGTCCAGTATCATCAAGGTAGGAACATGGCAGCATGGTGTGGATGAGCTGAGAATTCAAATTTAAGTCCAGGCATATTCAGAATGATAATTTCTGGGTGGAACCCCACCTAGCTATCTTATTGTCTATGTTTGTGCTTGTTGTCTTTTTCTAAGAATCAAGGAACTGGGGTCATAAGATGCTGATTCATGGGACAATCAAAAGGGAACCTGGTATAATGACTGAAATAATATGTAAAATTAAAAAAAAAAGATTCCTGGGCTTTTGATCTTCAAGAGATGAGCTAACCAGAAAATTTATAGAGTAGCAGGAGAAAGCTGTCCTGAGAGACAAAAGCACAGAGATCAATCTGTAAAGGTGTCTCTAGAACAAATGTTGTCACATCCACAATTTGACTTTTTAGTTATTTGTCTTGCAAATTCCCAGACACCTCTTCTCTTAGAACCTCTCTTTAAGCAAGGCTGGTCCTTGGCATGACTGTTGAAGGTAACTCCATTTCTCCATTTAAATTTTTACAATCCACATATATGTTTACTCTTCAGTAAGTTTCTAAAATAGTAGGCTTCCATTGCACCTTTTCCAACAATCCTTTGTTAGTTATCTTTCCCTGTGCTTCCTCTTTTATTTATGCTCAGGAGGGGATTCCACCCATTAATTTTTTCCTATCACTTCTATATATTTTCTTTGAATACTTTATACCATACATTTTCTCTCTCCTCAATTGAAAGTCATTTCATATGGCATTACTAATTTTTGTCAGAATTACACATATGTGAAGATTGAAACAGAGGTTCAGTCTGTTATTATCATGGCAGGAAGAATAGCAACATCTAGGCAGGCATGGCACTGGAGGAGCAGAGAGTTCTACCTATTGTCCAGAAGGTAGCCAGGAAAAGACTGTCACCCACATTAGGAGGAGGGTGTCATTTGCCAACCCCTCAGTGACACACTTCCTTCAACAAGGCCATACCTCCTAATCATGGAACTGGCTGGGCCAAGCATATTCAAACCACTATACTACGTTCATTCATTGACCTGTAGGAATGTCATGGTTTTACTCTTCTTAAAATGGAATAAAATTCTATTGTATAAATATGCCACAATTTACTTATCAATTAATCTGCTTAGTGGAAATCTAAGCTATTTCTATTTCCTGGCTATTGTGAATAAAAGAGCAACGAACATGGATACGTATCTCTAAAGTAGGATATGGAGTCCTTTTGGTATATACTTAATAGTAGTACAGCTGTATCATACGGTAGATCTACTTTTACCTTTTTGAGTATTCTCTACACTGGTTTCCATAGGAGCTGCACCAGTTTGCAATCCCATTAGCAATGAATTACGGTTCATTTTCACTAAATTCTTGCTGTCATTTGATACTAATTGTTTTCTCAATTAAATGAACAAGTATTATTTTTTTATATGTACTTATCCAGTTTGACCAACACAGTCTGTTGATAATGCTGTGTTTAACTGATATATGCAGTTAGCTTCTTTGTCAAATATCAGATAGCTAAAGGAGTGTGGTCCCTAAATTCTGCTCTATTGATCAACAAGTCTGTTTTTATGATAGTACTCTGCTGGTTTTATTATTATATCTCTATAGTGTAACTTGAAGTATGGGATAGATGGTGATAATTTCATCCATACATCAATTTGCTCAGGATTATTTTTTTACATTGGGTCTTTTGTATTTTCAAAGGAAATTTAATGTTCTAATTCATTTGCTTTGTATTTTTATGGAGATTTTGAATGTTGAATTTGATGGCCAGTTTTCCACGTTATTAATTCTTCCAGTACATGAGTAGAAGGAATCTTTCTGTCTTTTGTTATCTTCTTCAATTTTCTTTGTCTGTCTTAAATTTTTACTGTAGAAGTCTTTCAGTTCATTAGATTTATTTCAGGAATATTTTGAGGTGACTGCAAATGGTATTGTCTGGATTTCTCTGTAAAGTATATTTTTCAGTTGTATATATGAAGAGTACTGATTTTTCTGTTAAGTTTTATCCTGATTCTTTGATGAATGTGTCTATAGCAATAGGAATTTTGTGATGGAGTTTTTAATGTATTTATTATATATCGTATTATTTGTACATAAAGGCAATTTGACTTCCCTTTCCTATTTGTATCACCTTTTTGGTCTTGTTTCTCTAGCAAAGACTTTAAACACCATGTTGAACAGAAGTGGTGTATAAAGACAAGCTTTTATTGTTCCTAACTTTAGAGGAAATGCTTTGAGTTCCTCTTTTAGGATGGCTTCAGCTGTGGGTTTGATGAAAATTGCTTTCATTTTGTTGATGTATTTACATTATCTCTAACCTCTCAAATAATTTTATAATAAAAGGATGTTGGATTTTTTTTCAAAAGAATTTTGTTCTTCTAAAGAGATGATGATCACATAGTTAGTATTCTTTATTCAATTTGTGGTGATTACAACATTGATATACATATGTTAAACCATTCTCATGTATCTGGGGAAAAAAAAACCAACTAGAGCATGGTGGACAGTCTTTTGATGTGTTCTTTAATTTAGGTTTCAAATGTTTTTTTTTGTTGTTGTTGTTGGTGGTGGTGGTGGTTTTTGTTTTTGAGAAACTTTTATTTTATGGCCATCAGCGTTATTGGACTATAATTTTCATTTTCTGATCATCGTCTAATATTGATACCAATATAATACTGGCTCCCTAAAAGGAATTTTAAAATGTTCTTCTTCTATTTGGGGGAAGAGTGTGAGGAATATTAATGCTAGTTCTTGGAATATCTATAAGAATTATGCACTGAACTTATTTGTGCCTCTGCCCCTTTTGATGAGTAATTATTTTTGTCATTATTTTTAAGTATCTGGATATTTTAAGTCTATTTAAATTATTTACTTCATCGTGATTTACCGTGGTAGGCCATTCATTCACTTCTTTTAAAGTTTTCAGTTTTGTGGGATACAGATTTTTAAAATATGTTCTTATGTTTCTCTGGATTTCCCCAACATCTGTTGTAATTCGTCCCTTTTCATTTAATTTTATTAATTTGATTATTGTCTTTTGGTTAGTTTGACTAAGTGTTTCACCAATATTGTTAATGTTGCCAAAGAAAAAACTTTTTGTTTCATTAGTTACTTAGGTTTTTGTTTGTTTGTTCATTTTTAGTTCATTAATTTCAGCTTTGATTTTGATTATTTCTTTTCACCTACATTCTTTGGGCATTGTGTTCCATTATTCTCTAAGACCTTCCTGACAGTCATTAACTTATTTTTTTGAGACCTCACAAATTTTCTGATATAATGATATAATCCTATAAAATTTCCTAATATGAATCATTTCTTTGTCCCATATATTTTGGTATATTGTATTTATTTTTTATTTAATTTTTAATTAATTAATTAATTATTCATTTTACCTATTGCTCACTTCCCTGTCATACCCCTTCCCTGTCACTCCCTCCAACAATCGTTCCTCCCATACCCCTCTCCTCTTTTCTTCTAGGGTGGTGGGGGCCCCTGGATATACCCCCAAGACATCAAGTATCTGTGAGGTTAGGTGCTTTCTCTCCCACTGAGGCCAGGCAAGGCAGCCCAGGTATAAGAATATATCCCACATACAGGCAACAACGTTTAGGATAGCCTCCTATGCCAGTTCCACATGAAGATCAAGCTAAGCATCTGCTACATATGTGAGGGGAGGCCGAGGTCCAGTCTGTGTATTTTCTTTGGTTGGTGGTTCACTCTCTGAGAGCCCCTAGGTCCAGGTAGGTTGACTCTCTTTGTCTTCCTATGAAGTTCCAATCTCCTTCATGGCCCAAAATCCTTCCTCCTATTCCCCCATAAGAGTTTCCAAGCTCAGTCCACTGTTTGGCTGTGGGTGTCTGGATCCATCTGGATTAGTTGATGGGTGGAGCCTTTTAGAAGACAGCCATATTAGGCTACCATCTGCAAACTTAACAGAGTCCCATTAAGTGTGTCAGGAATTGCTACTTGTATAGGGGATAGTCCTCAAGATAGGCAGGTTATTCATTGATCATTCCCTCCTTAGTCTCTGCTCTATCTCCCATCCCTGCATTTCTTGTATACAGGATAAGTTTTGGGTTAAAAGTTTTGAGGATAAGTTATTGTTCCTATTGCTCCATGGGGGCTCCTGTCTGACTACAGGGGATGGCCCCTTCAGGTTCCATATGCCAATGCTTTGAGTCACAGCTAAGTATACCCCCATTGATTCATGGGTGTCTCCCTTATCCCAGCTGATCCTAAACTGCCAACTCTAATTGCCTTAGGGTTAGTGTTCCATTTTATATAGACAGAATAAATAAGTTTTAAAAACTCAAAAGTTAGCACATGCTGAAAATGTGGAAGAAGGGAAATACTTCTTCATTGCTGGTAGGAGTTCAAACTTTTACAACAATTTTTGAAATCAACTTTTTCCCAGAAAACTGGAAATAGTCCCACCTCAAGACTCAACTGTACCACTCCTTGGCATATACCCAAATGATGCTCCACCATCCCACAAAGACACTTGTACAACTATTTCCATAGCAGCTTTATTCTTAATAGCCAGAAACTGGAAGCAACCTATATGTCCTTCAACTGAAGAATGAATAAAGAAAATGTGGTATATCTATACAATGGAATAATATTTAGCTATTAAAAACAAAGACATCTATCTAAAAATAAAAATTCAAAAAAAAAGAAAAAAAAAACCAAAGACATCATGAATTTTGCAGGCAAATAGATGAATCTTGGGAATATCATTTTGAGTGAGGAAATGCAGTCTCAAAAGGTATGTATTCACTTTAAAGTAGATATTAGCTATACAATACAAGATACTCATGATATAGCCCACAGACCCGAAGAAGCTAAACAAGAAGGAAGGCATAATAAGCAAGGATACTTTAATGTCACTTAGAAGGGTTAGGTTATATAGTCATAAGAGGCAGATAGAGGGAAGGAACTGGGAGGAAGAGTAGATGGGGAGGGCAAGGTGAAGTTAGAGGATGAGGTGTTGTGATGTTTTGTATATGCTTGGCCCACTATTAGGAGGTGTGGCCTTGTTGAAGTAGGTGGGTATGGGCTTTAAGAACCTTTTCCAAACTTCCTGGAAGTCAGTATTCTACTAGCAGCCTTCAGATGAAGATGTAGAACTCTCAGCTCCTCCTGCACCATGTCTGCCTTGATGCTCCATGTTCCCACCTTGATGATAATAGACTGAAACTCTGAACATGCAATCCAGCCCCAATAAAATGTTGTCCTTATTAGAGTTGCCTTGAGTGTGCTGACTGTTCACAGCAGTAAAACACTAAGACAGATGTGGTGAGGGACAAGAGTAATGACGAAATGGCAATGTCAATGAATGAACCACTGCAACTGTCAGGGGTGGGGAGGTAGGGGCATCTCTAGGACAAGACAAAGAGAGCTGGCATAAAGGAGGTACCTAAGAATCAATGGGGGTTTCCTTTTCTGTGACTCAAACATTGGGGATATGGAACCTGAAGAAGCCACCTCCTGTAGCCAGGAAAGAATCCTAATAGAGCAAGAGGGACAACAACTCACTCACAAAACTTTCAACCCCAAATTTATCCTGTCAACAAGAAATGCAGGGATAGGGTTTTGAGCAGTGACAGAGGGAATGGCCAACCGATAGCTAGTCCAACTTTTGATCCATCTCATGGACAGTCACTAGTACTTGACTGTATTAATGATACTATATTGTGCTTTCAGACAGAACTCTATCACAGCTGTCCTCTGAGAGGCTCCATGCAGCAGCTGACTCAGATAGATGCAGACACCCACAGCCAAACAATAGATGGAGCTTGGGAACTCTTATGGAAGAATGAGAGGAAATACTGTTGTTGCCAATGGGGATAGGAACTTCTTAGGAGTATTTAATCTTATCTTCAGGCCAAATTATTCCTTACAATGTCTTATATATGGTTATCTCAATCATTATACATTTTAAAAATATTTATTTAAGGTCTAGATTTTCTAATTAAGGTTTTTTTGTTGTTGTTGTGAAGATACATCATGACCAAAGCAACTCTTATAAAGGGCAACATTTAATTGGGGCTAGCATATACCTTCAGGGGATCGGTCCATTATCATCATGGCTGGAAATCATGACCCTGTCCAGGAAAGCATGGATCTGTAGGAGCTGATAACTCTACATGTTATTCTGAAGGCAAACAAGAGAAGCCTTGTTTCTGGGCAGATAGGAGAAGGGTCTAAAAGACTACCCTCAACATTACACACTTCCTCCAACAAGGGCACATTTACTCCAAGGCCACCCCTCCTAATACTGTCACTCCTTGGTTCAAGTACATTTAAACCACCACAGTCTACTCCCTGCCCCCCATAGACATTTTCATACAAATGAGCCTAGCCATAGCATATTTCAAAATAAATTTAGTCCAACTTTAAAAGATTATAACAGTCCCAACATTGTGAAAAGTCCAAAGTCTCTTCTGAAATTCATTCAATCTAATCCCCTATAAAAGCAAAAGCAAAAAACAGATCACATACCTCCAACATCAGAGAATATATAAACATTACCATTCCAAAACATCATTGTGAGGGAATATTGGATCAAAATAAGACCAAACTCCAGCTAAGCAAATTCCAAACTCTGCATTTAAATGTCTGATGTCAAAGCACTCTTCATATCTTGAACTCCTTTCATCACTGATGACTGCAACAAACTTATTTCTCTTGAGCCAGTTCCACTCCCTCTTATAACCTTTCTTCAGCAGGTATCTCATGGCCCTGGTCTCTCTAACATCTTGGGATCTCCAAGGCAACTTCAACTTTAAACCTTCTTGTTCCTATATCTGGAATCAGCATATTATCTTCTGGGCTTCTCCAAAGACCTTGGGTCACATCTCCATCTCTGTCTTCTGCAGCACTCTCTAGGCTCTGGTGGACTCCACTACACTGTTGCTGCTGTTCCTCATGGTCATACCATTGTACTGGGATTTCCCATATGCTAGGGGCTTCTGCTGCAACAAGGCTATACCAACAGCCTGTCATATGCTCCCTACATGGTTCCAAGCTTCAAAATCTTTGCATGACCCATTCAGGCTAGGGCCAAGTCCTGAAACTAAGGCTGTACCTTCACCAGTGTCCTCCCCGTGGCCTATCATAAGGCAAAGTCTCAGCTGCTCTCCATGACCCCTTCAATGCTTTCAAACCCGGTACCAACTTCATGATTCTTACACATTAAGAACTCCAGCATCAGCATGTTGTACAATCTTGCTTATCTCTAGAACATAGCCTCTTTGTGCTCTCAGAAAACACTTCCCAGAAGTTCTCATGTCAATGATGCTGGTCTCTTCTTAATCACTGCTAAATTTTTTTAGCTCCAGCTATCCAGTATCAATTGTCCCAGTAGGCCCTCCTATTCTTGACTCTAAAGCCAGAGCCACATTGTTGAAGTTGCAGAGTTCTGCTGCTTGCTGTGCCTGGAACATGGGCCCCTTCTTCCATTGAATCTTCACTAGCTTTCTATTTTCAATGATTTCATTAACTCCCTTAGCCTGGTTTTCTTGGAACTTGCTCTGCAGACTGACCTTTAACTCACAGATCTCCATGCCTCTGCCTCCAGAGTTCTAGGATTAAAAGCATGGACTACTATGCCTGGACCTAAGCTTTTCTTTACTTGGAACTTGTTCTATACCTGGCTGTCCTTGAACTCAGACATTTCTTTACCTCTCTCTCCTGAGATTAAGGTGTATACCATCTTGCCTGGGCTCTTTGAGGCCTCTATATCTCATGATCTCTTTCGAAAGCCTGTATATTCCAGCATTGAGATCTGGATCTTAGGAGTATGCTCTCCATTTTCTGGTTTGTTGTTCATATCAGATTAAAAGTCAAAATGAAAATAATAACCAGGCAATATGATTAACACAATATAACTATCCTCTTATTCAATTGTGAATATATAAACAACAAGTTTACTGGAGGGGATCTTGCCACGAGGTCACCAATCCCTTAATCTGTTTAAGGACTGCACCACTCCTTGAACATATGATTCAGCTCCGTTTTACTTCTTAGTTCCCTGTTATTGCTTGAATGATATATTTTGTATTTTTCCTTTCTCAGTTTGTTATGCCTGATAAAAATGCTCTTCATAAGTGTAAACCACAGGGTAAAATCTATGCTAGGATTTTTGAGACTTCCTTCCTCAGTGCAACCAGTCTGAATCTCTTCAACTTAGTCTCAGGCAGACTCCCAAGAATATGCCAAAAAGGAGCCAAATTCTCCACCAAAACATTATAAGAGCAATCTCCAGGCAACATGCTAAAATTTCTCTCCTTTGAAAACTTGAGAGCAAGGGCTGCACAGTTCAAATCACCCTCATTATCACTATCTTTCATACTCCTACTAGGATGGTCTATTTAGCCCCAATTAAAGCAGTAAATTGCTTCCCAAATCAAAAGTCCCCATATCCGTATTTCTCCAAACAATTACCTGGTCAGATGTATCACAGCAATAATGCAGTCCCTGGTACCAAACTTCTGTTTTAGTTAGTTTCCATTGTATGAAGAGATGCCATGAACAAGGAAACTCTTATAAAGGACATTTAATTAAAGCTATCTTATAGTTTCAGAGGTTCTGTCAATTATTATTATGGCCAGAAATCATGGCATTGTCAGGCAGGCATAGCACTGGGGAAGCTGAGAGTTCTACACCATGTTCTGAAGGTAGACAGGAAAAAGTGTCTCCTAGGCAGCTAGGAGAATGGTCTCAATGTCCACACCCAAAGTGACATACTTCCTCCAACAAGGCCACATCTATTCCAACAAGGACACCCTTATTAATATTGTCACTCCCTGGTCTAAGCATATTCAACCTACCACAAAATGTTTTCTATTTTCCTTCAATTATGACTACTGTTTAACTGGTATAATAATAGTCTGGCCTAGCAGCATCTGTGAGCTTTTAAAACGTGTAGAATCATAATCCAATACCTTCAGTTTTTCATATTTTCCATAGGAAAATCTGTTATTATTTTGATGGGCCTCCTTTTATATGTGACTCAATCATTCCCTTTGCTACTTTCATTATTTCTTTGTTTTATATACTTAGTGTTTTGAATATTATCCAATATCGAGAGTTTCTTTTCTGTTTTATTTTTGTTCTGTAGGTCTCTTGGGAATTGGTTGACATTTTGTTCCTTACAGTGGGGATGTTTTCTTCTACTATTTTGTTGAACTATATACTCTCTGCTTTTGACCTGGATCCCTTCTCATTCTAAACCTATTATTTGTAGGCTTGGTATTTTTATAGTTCCTCACAGATCCTCCAGGGCTTTTTGTCTATTTTTAATTGTTTTTCTTTTGATTGAATTATCCAATCTCTTTACCTTTTGTTCAAGGCCTTATATTCTGTATTCCACTTGGTGAAATCTAATAAATGAGGCTTTCCTTTGAATAATTTGAATTGTCAGTTGTTTCTTGTATTGAAGTCTTATTTAGTTCCTGCTTTTTACAGATATTTTATCTCTTTGACAAATTATGTTTTAGTATGTTAAATTGTCTACATTATTTCATTCAGCTGGGTTCTCTTGTCATTATTATGGCATTTGTTCATATCCTCCTTACTTCTTTGTTAATATTTATTACAGTTATTTTAAAATCATTGTCATATAAATCATCCAGGCCACTTTTCTCAGGGCTATTACTATGAGAAGATGTTTTATTGGTATATATTTAGTGTTTTGGTTATTTGTTATTGTGTATTTACAGTGAAATACCAGCATCTGGAGTTATGTCATTGGTGGTATTTCTTGGTATGGAAATCTTATCTTTTTTTTAGTTAAGTAGGCATTTTAAGGTTTGTGGCCTGTTACTCCATCTACTCACATAGTTGAAAAGTTATATGAGTCCTAGATTTCAGTTTCTGGGCAATTCTATGTTGACATTCAAATGGGGTTTCAGTAGTAGTAATGGATTACCTCATTCTAAGTGAGGTTTCAAAGCTCAGGAGAAGACCTATAGAGTTATAGGATTCTTAGTCAGTGTCCAAAAGTCTGGGGTTGGGTGCTTAGGAATTTTCCTCAGGGAATGGGTACTGCTTGTATTGCCAATGATGAGTTTGGGATCTACCTGAACAAGAAGTCCAGGTAGTATTGTTCAGAAGACCAGTACACAGTCTTCATGCCAATTATGGAGGTGCATAGACTTGCTAATGTGAGGGTAGTATCCTTTCCGGGTAAGAAAAATGCTCTAATTTCAGGGATGGGTGGAGCTGGACAAGATAGTTTAGGGTCAGCCTAGAAATAGGGCCCAGTGTATGCATTTGTATGAGTTACATTAGTGTAAGAAATCTCAGCTTTCTAATGTAAATATGAGACCTATTGGAGGGTTGCATGGGGTTAGCAGCAAGTGTATGGGTTTCAATCAAAGGAGTGTAGTAAGGACCACAATAGTGTGGACGAGGAAACATGGTCTTCTGGCAAGTCACATGATTGAGTGGATTTGTTGGTATGGGTTTAGTGATCATCCCTGGAGAAGGACCATCTTCAGGTACTTAAGATGCTTGTTGTAGTTGGTAAGAATATGTCTGCCTAAAAAAAGGATCATGTGTGTGAATCATGGTTGAGTGTAGTTTTCTGAATAGACATACTTGAGCTTGGTGGAAGATTTAGGGCTTTTGGAACAGGGATGGAGATATGATTGTTCTTTGGGGGTGGATGAAATTGGTGGAATAAACTGAGGTCCCCAACCTGATGTGAGTATCTAAAAGGAGGTTCAGGTAGGTCACAGGGGTCATACATAGCTTTTTCCGTATCCCAGGAGCACATGTATAGGGATGACACTGCCCACAGTTAACTGGGTCTTCCCCCATCAGTCATCAGCCAAGATAATTTCTCAAAGACATGGCAACAGGAGACTCTGATCTGAGTAATCACTTAATTTAGACACCTTCTTCCCAGGCAATTCTTGAGATTTCTCAAGTTGACAATAAAAATTAAATTGCACAATGTCAGATCAAAAGTTGCTTCACAATGTACTAGTGTCTTTCCTTTTCAATACTCTGATAGATTTGATAAAGTTAATTCATGTATACATTTAGTGTTAGGTTTTTCATTTATGAATAATTATTATAATATTCTTTCATTAGTTTCTTCCATACAGTGCAATTATTTTATTACTTATTATATTTTCATCCTATATATTTAATCTTATAACATCTTAGTAACTATGATACCATATTTATAATAAATATATTCAATCTCATAACAACTTTGTAATTATTACAGTGTTTAATATCATATTTAAATTTATATTTAAGAACTGCATTTGTATTATCTCAAACTAAGCCAATTCTAGTATTTCAAAGAAATGTTTGTCTTGGTTAACTATTTTTTCAAAGTGAGGTCAAATAAATTTGGAATTATAAATTTCCTGGGAATCCTTTCCTTTAAAAATGACAGTCATCTCAGGCATGTTTTTCATATTACCCATAGGTCACCTATCTCTATCTTCACTCTAAACATGTTTCAGGTTTATCTATAGAATACCATACTCTGATTATCTGTTCACTATGTAATCAATCCTCTCAAGGCACTAATATAGTAATCCCTTGTGGTACTATACTATAACATGCATAAATTAATAAATAATCCAATGTTATTGTCACTGTGACTATCTTACTATTTTTATAATGTAAATGAAATTAGTATAGAAATTTATTTTATACAAAAACACATTGAGGTTTTATATTATATACTACAATTAAATTCCCATCTACTCTTTGAGTAGACTATATCCTTTATATGTTATAAATGTCTAACATCTCCACTGTGAAGATGTTCTAAATTTGACTGGGTTTTAGTGTCAAAATGAAATGTCCATAATTTACTTGTGCTACAGATCTTATAAAATTTGAACGATAATTTGCATAAGTATATAACAAAAATTCTCAAATTCATTAATATACTACAAAAGTAGGATTTCTTTCATTTAATTCATAAGTGGAAACTTAAAATAAAAATATAAAAATGTGTTATAAAGCTGGGCAGTGGTGGCACACGTCTTTAATCCCAGCACTTGGGAGGCAGAGGCAGGCATATTTCTGAGTTCGAGGACAGCCTGGTCTACAGAGTGAGTTCCAGGACAGCCAGGGCTACACAGAGAAACCCTGTCTCAAAAAAACAAAAATTAAAAAAAAATGTGTTATAAAATGTTAGTGGACAAATAGATAATATATCAAATACATTAAAAAGACTGAAATAAAAAGATGGAACATATAAACATTGGCATAAAAATATCTTCCTATGTGACAGAAAAAAAAATGAAAATACCACATAAAAGTTTGAAATGTTCAGATATAAATACTGATAATGTAAGACAAAGTATTGCACTCATCCACATTAGTTTTTAACATATGTGAACAGATAATCAGAGAAAACATGAAATTGAATGATAATTTAGGTTACTATTTTAGAAAAGACATTTATACATGCATACTCATATAAGAGCATGATTAACAAGATAAATTGCTAATGAAATTTAAGACTCAGTATGAAGGCCACTTTCTTTTTTATTATAAAGGAGTATTTGTCATATTAAATCAATATCAGATACATGCAATATACGTATACCTTTTTGTAGCAATGTTATTTGTCAGAATACAAGATTTTAGGGTATTACTCTCACTTTCTGAGGGTTCTTTTGGTTTGTGTATATCCTTTATTGTGCAATCATGTGAAACAAAAAAGAAACTGCTGTTGTATCCTTACACGTGAGCAAGTTAAATTACAATAATTTTGAATATTCTGATGAACTTGAGTACTGTAACAGTTTATTATGTGAGGGTCCTTGGTTTCTGAAAGTCAGACTTACCTTCCTACAGGAGGTCACCAGTGAAATTTTTACATTTTTATGGAAGTAAAATGAAAAAGTCTCTTAATCCCTAAATTTTTCAATATTCTGAAATCCAGTGGACAGAGATAGCAGAGTTCATTTCAGTTTTGGTATATGTTTGATAAAAGAAATGCAATGGAAATATAAAATCTTTCTAAGCATCAATTAATGGATAATTAATTTTTTTTTATTTTTCAGCATTGAAAGGCATATTGAGATAATCAGCAGTTCTCTGAAGTTTCTGTGCTTAATTATTGCAGAGACACTTAAACTAGTCCTCTGTGTCATCAGACATTGTGAACTAGACCAAAAGAAAAGACAAGGCCAACATCACTAACAGCAGCAATTTTTATAGGTTCATCACACTCACAGCTCTAGATCAATGAGTGCTTGCCAATGTCAAACAGGAAAGTGCTACAGATAGCACCATTTTTATGTTATCCAGGGAAAGAGACTTGATTCTATAGGAAGTAGTCTAGTGGATATAGCCTGTGACTAGATTTGAAGATGAGTACATTTGAAAAAGTTTCTGAGGAAGTAGCACTTCAAGTTATGAGCTCTGTCTTACTTACTGAGGAAACAGGCAGGAACCTCATTGTTTGCCTTCAAAATAATGGTGATGAAATAGAAAATCCTACTGAACCTCTGCTTAAGAGGCATTGTTTGGCTTCAGAAGTTGATTCAACTACTTGCATGCCAGCTGTTCCATTCCCACTACAGGAAATACAGCAGAGCTTTGATTTGGTCACAACCACAGCCACAGAAATGGCAGATGAAGAGCTTACTACAGGAACTATGATACCATTCCAGATTTTACAGAATGAAACCCCAGATGAAGTGTTTTCATTGGCTAATGAGGAACAGCCAAGAGTCAGACAAGCATGGTTCTCAGGTAAAGAACTTAAGGATGCTCTAACCGATCAAGGACATAAGTGGAAACAGGGGATGTGGACCAAGGAAGAAACAAATATTTTGAGGAGCAACATTGAACTGTATATGAAGGAACATGGTGTAGAGAATCCTGCAGAAATCATTTTCAAGACGTCAAAAGGTAAAAGAAAAGATTTCTACAGGTCTATATCATCGGGTCTGAATCGACCTTTGTTTTCAATCTATAGAAGAGTGGTCCGAATGTATGATGACAGAAACCATGTGGGTAAGTACAGCCCTGAAGAAATAAACAAGCTCAAGGAGCTCTGGCAGAAGCACGGCAATAACTGGATAACAATAGGAGCTGCCATGGGAAGAAGTCCATCTTCTGTCAAAGACCGGTGCCGCCTGATGAAGGATAATTGCAACACTGGGAAATGGACTGAAGAAGAAGAACAGATTCTTGGAGATGTAGTTCATGAATTGACATGCACTGAGGTGGATGAGAAAGTCACCCAGGGTGTGTGTTGGGCAACAGTGGCTAAACGAGTGGGTACTCGCTCAGCAAAGCAGTGTCGTGCTAAATGGCTCAATTATTTGAACTGGAAACAGACTGGAGGTATTGAGTGGACAAAAAAAGATGAAGTCACTCTCATCCACAGGCTAGCAGAGCTTGATGTACCTGATGAAAGTGAAATTCACTGGGATGAATTAGCTAAAGGATGGGAAAGTGTTCGATCACCACAATGGCTGCGAACTAAATGGTGGACCATCAAAAGGCAAATTATAAATCACAAGGATTTTGCATTCCCAGTCCTAATAAGATGTCTTCAACAGGTACATGAAAGCCAGAATGCCAGCCTCAGGTTTTGGGAGAAAAAAACTGAATCAGAAGTATCAGACAGCAACCCTGCTATCAGTGCTCAACAAGTCCCCTTTGAAGTCACAGGCGTGGAAGATAGTAACACATCCATCTGTCCAGTCCCCATGACAGGATTGCAAATTGCACTCCAGCTTGTCCCAAGGCCCTTACCTGCTGCTGTTGATGAATCTGAAACCATAACCCTGTCCACTGGAACACAGTAGATATTTAAAATTCTCCCTTCTTTCCACTTTTGTTCCATTCCCTCACCTTGCACCTATTTCCTTCAAACAAGTTCAACTAATGGTCTTAACTCTGACCACAACAGGCCTGACAGCTGCTGCACCTGCTTCTCCTAACACATCACATTTCATCCTTTAACCCCCACACATCCTGTTGAGCACTCCAGTCATTTACACATGAAATGTCATATACAAAGAATCAACTGTTGCTGAAAATGACATTACTTTTTCCACATCCCAAGCAGAATTGGCAGTCAATAGTGACATCTACTTTTTTTCTGATTTTCATGGACTACCACTTATTCAAAGCCAACAGTTTCCTTGAAAGAATTCTTTAGCTAATCTTAGCCATCTGGCTCTGCTGCCATAAATTAATGATGCTTTTATTTATAAATTCAGAGACCCAAACAGCAAAGAATTAATGAACCATGCTATAAGTACAGCCAAAGAAGAATTTTCCAACACTAACCATAAGAAGAAGAAATTCACTTAGATTTAATCAGTGCTTATTTTTCTGAGGAGTTAGTTACTCATCATAGTGAGCAAGTGCATTAAACAAGGCATGACAAAGCCATGCTTTTTGCACCTTCACTACCTGGCTTAATCAAGGCAGGGGATTTTATAGGTACTAAATCAGTGTTGCCTGTCAGAACACGAAGTCTCATAATCCATAACCACTAAGTATCAAATACCATTGGATTCTCCTTGGACATCCCTATTTGTATAGATTTAAAGGATATAGACTTGTTAAATATTACTAGCATATACTTAGGAACATGCAAAGATGCCAAAGAGGTGTTATGGTATTTGCAGAGGAACAGAAGAAATGCCCAAGAGACTTTACTTTCTAGTGTCCTAACAATTCACATAGCTACTACAGGACAGCAATACACGTTATGACTATGCTTTTTTAAAAACTATTATCAATATATTTCAGATCTAGTTTTATGATCATTCATGGTGTGAATGGACAGAAAGAAGTTTAATTGCACATACCCCTATGTTAATGTTGCCAGGAAGAGAATTACTTTCTATATCAGCTATTGGAAAGTTTTCAAGTCACCGAAGTTTGACTAAAGTAGTATTTATTCCTATATCTCCAACATGGTACTAATTTGAGCCTACGTGAGGTTGGATTAAATTTCATGTAAGTCCTAACAACAAAGGCTAGTGGTTACTGGTTATAAATACATGGGCTTGTGGAGAAAATTTGTGGTAGTTACTCTTAGTTAGCCCATTGTTTGCAGCTTGAACTGATTTAGGGAGAAAAAAGTAGAAAGTTAGTAAAGTCATTACAATTTTGTTGTCCTTTAAAAGAACACGAGTTACTAACCAAACCTACTAGTAGCTAAGAAGTTTTTAACCTCTCATCTGAAAACACTAGTTCACAGCACACTGACGTAAAACTAAATGGAAAAAGAGGTATCCTGTCTGTACCTGACAACCAGGGCATTTTATTATATATTGTCCTATATCAATTACACAGAAGTTAAAGAAAGAATTTGAGTTGTACCTTGACCGGGCAATTTGATTCATGGATGGCACCTTTAAATACAAAATTTGCATCTGTAACAAATGAAACAGATCAATAGTCATTTCTACTGGCTATATCTAAACTGGCTTCTACATTCTACTTGACGTGATTGCTATAAAATTTTGCAAAACTACAATTATATAATTTGATTATGAATAATTACAAGCATAATTAAATATTTCACATTAACAGGCTACAAAAAGTAAAAATATGTTGGTTGGAGACTGAACAATTTGCATGTGTCCAGTTCTATTTCTCTTCTCATTTTTTTCTAATCACAATAAACCAAATTTATGATCACATGGAGAAATGCTTTGGGTGAGTTTCTAGTAGTTTCTCTCCATAATAGTTCCTCAAGGCAGAGTCTCTCATTGACTCTGGAGCTCATCTATTGTCTAGACATGGCTGTCCAATGGGTTCTAGGGATGTTCTTTCTCTATGACCTGTCTACAGGGATGGTGATACAGATGTGCACACCCTACCTTTTAAACAGGTGTTGGGGATCTGAAGGCAAGGTCTCATGTTTACACAGAAAGCACTTCAATGACTGAGTCCATAATAGTTCCTCAAGGCAGAGTCTCTCATTGACTCTGGAGCTCATCTATTGTCTAGACATGGCTGTCCAATGGGTTCTAGGGATGTTCCTTTCTCTATGACCTGTCTACAGGGATGGTGATACAGATGTGCACACCCTACCTTTTAAACAGGTGTTGGGGATCTGAAGGCAAGGTCTCATGTTTACACAGAAAGCACTTCAATGACTGAGTCATCTCCCCAGATTCTCTACCCCCATTTTTATTTATTTCTTTTTCTTTTTTATTTTTGACACTTTATATACATTTCCAATGTTTCCCCTTTTCTGAGTCTCCTCTTTGTATACCCCCCATCCCCTCCCCAACCCGCCTCTAGGAGGGAATTCCACCTTCCACCCCACCCCACCCCCGTCCACCCATCCCCATTTTCCCGCCTTGATATTCCCCTTTACTGAGGCCTCTAACATCCTCAGGCCCAAGGGCCTTTCGTCTCTCCCTGATGGCCATCGAGGTCATCCTCTGCCACATATGTGGTCCAAACCATAAGTCCATCAATGTGTATTCTTTGGTTGGTGGTCCGAACTCCAGGAG
>CM052722.1:65186186-65218686 GCA_028551405.1 Uromys caudimaculatus
TACAGCTTGAGATCAGGGATGCTGATTCCCCCAGAAGTTCTTTTGTTGTTAAGGATAGCTTTTGCTATCCTGGGTTTTTTGTTGTTCCAAATGAATTTGAGAATTGCTCTTTCTAAGTCTATGAAGAATTGAGTTGGAATTTTGATGGGGATTGCGTTGAATTTGTAGATTGCTTTTGGCAGGATGGCCATTTTTACTACATTAATCTTTCCGATCCATGAGCATGGCAGATCTTTCCACCTTCTGAGGTCTACCCCCATTTTTAAAATAAAATCACCAACTGCATAAAGTCCAGAGAAAATGTCTTTGGCTGTAGACACTTTTTGAAAAGTCTTGTGGAGGAAATTACACTTGTAGAATACTCTTGGTTGTATAAAAGCACACTCAACATACAATATCTCATAGTGTCTAACAGCAATACTGTTTCTTTTATACACTCACACACACACACACGTGCACATGCACACACACACACACACACACACACACACACACAATCTACACTCACTCTTCTTATAGTGTCTTACAGCAATGGTCATATATTAACCCTTCCCTTTATATTCCTGACCTTATTCTTGGTTTCTGGAGACACTTTTCTATCATTTCTTAAAGAAAAGAATGAGCTGAAGCTCGAGATAAGTCAAAAAAACAGAATAAAACTATCTTCTTACAATATAAAAATTTTAGATGCTTTTTGTTTTTGTGTGTTTGCTAAAATTTTCATTCTACATGAAGGGGTGTTTAGAACTATCATTTAGACTTCCATCATGATGAAATGTTGAAGATACAGGATCTGTTAAGAAAAGTGAAGGACATGGAGCAGCCTCCTCCTCTATACTGCCCCAACAATACATTGCTCAAAAAAAAAAAAAAATCACTGTTATATATCAAAGAGTAACCTAGAGTAGGGCATATTCTTATTTCAACAAATTTACTGTCCATTTATGAGTACTAAAGTACTTTTAGTCCTGTATATTCCCACGACTCTCCTCTTTACCTTGATATCTTGCCTGAGGCAAATGCCCATAATTTTTACCCATGTTAATGGATATTGTGACATATATCAAACGATGCAGTGAATATATTTTATCTTTCCTCTCTCTCTCTCTCTCTCTCTCTCTCTCTCTCTCTCTCTCTCTCTCTCTCTCCCTGCCTACCTACTTATCTATCTATCTATCTATCTATCTATCTATCTATCTATCTATCTATCTATCTATCTATCTAGTATGTGTGTGTTACAGAATGAATGTAGGTTAAAGTGGCTGCAATACATTAAAGACACTTCAGAATCAATCTAATCTAACTTATTATAGATATTCAGTGAACAAGACAATTGAAGGAGGAGCAGCCTGTGGAAACTCTTGCTGTCAGCTTTAACTTTGAGGCTGTAGAAATCAAGGTAAAAGAACTGAGTATGATTCAAAGTAAGAAATGGGTCACATGTTGGTGTATACATGCAAACTTCGTAAAGGTGAGCAGTCGAGTACACTGCATTAACACAGAGGATTAGAAGGGATTATGGAATCCCCTGTCAGTGATCTTCCAACTAGATATTAAATGCTGGATAGATGTGCAACCATGACAATACAGGAGTTACATGTCCATCATTTCATGGAATCTGGATGAGAGAGTTTGACCCTTTTCTCAATCTGGTGCGTCCTGTGCTTTCTAAGGCTGATTTTCCCTGATACAATTTCAGGATGCCCATGTACCTCCACAGTTCTAAGTTACTTCAAATGTTATGTAAGGTGGCTGTCTTTCCACTCACATAAATAAGTAATTAATCAGTCTGTACTGAATGGGTTAGGCCTAAGAGATGCTTCAGTTTCTGGGTCTACAAATGGGGTTCAATCATATTTCCCCCTCAAAGCCGAGTCAAATCTGCTTGAAACATGGGCTGAAATGGCACTTTTTTGTTGTTGTTTTGTTTTGTTTTGGGGCAGAATTTTTTTAATTGGATATTTCTTTATTTATATTTCAAATGTTATTCCCTCTCTAGTAAAACCCCTATCCCATCTCCACTTCTTCTGACTCCATGAGGGTGTTTCCCCACCCAACCACATATTCTCACCTCCTCGCCATCGTTTTCCCTACATTGGAGCACCTATCAATCATTCATAGTACCAAGTACCTCTCCTCCCATTGATGCCTGGAAAGGCCATCCTCTGCTATATATGCAGCTGGAGACATGTTTACTCCCTGGTTGGCGGATAAGTCCCCTGGAGCTCTGGGGGTCTGGTTGGTTGGTATTGTTCTTCCTATGGGGTTGCAAACCCCTTCAGCTCCTTCAGTACCTCCTCCAACTCTTCTACTGAGTACCTTATGCTCAGACCAATGATTGGCATCCACCTTTGTTTCCATAGGGCTCTGGCAGGGCCTCTCAGGAGACAGCCATGCCAGGCTCCCTTCAGCAAGCATTTCTTGGCATCCACAATAGTGCCCAGGCTTGGCAACTGTACATGGGATGAATCCCCAGGTGGGACAGTCTCTGGATGGCCTTTCCTTCAGTCTCTGCTCTATATTTTGTATCCATATTTGCTCTCATAAGTGTTTTCTACCCTTTTCTAAAAAGGACCAAAGCACCCACACTTTGTTCTTCCTTCTTCTGGTGCTTCATGTGGTCTATGAATTGTATCTTGGTATTTGGAGATTTGGGGCTAATATCCAATTATCAGTGAGTACATACCATGTGTGTTTTTTGCTATTGGGTTACTTCACTCAGGGTAATATTTTCTAGTTCCATCCACTTGCGTAAGAAATTCGTGAATTCGTCATTTTTAAGAGCTGATTGGTACTCCATTGTGTAAATGTACCACATTTTCTGTATCCATTCCTCTGTTGAAAGAAATCTTCATTGTTTCCAGCATCTGGCTATTATAAATAAGACTAATATGAACATGGTGGAGCATGTGTCCTTGTTATATGTTGGAGCATCTTTTTGATATATGCCCAGGAGTGGTATAGCTGGGTTCTCACATAATACTATGTCCAATTTTCTGAGGAACCACCAGACTGATTTCCAGAGTGGTTGTACCCCCTTGCAATGCTACCACCAATGGAGGGGTGTTCATTTCTCTCCACATCCTTGCCAGCCTCTGCTGTCACCTGAGTTTTTGATTTTAGCCATTCTGACTGGTGTGAGGTAGAATCTCACGGTGGTTTTGATTTGCCTTTCCCTGATAACTAAGGATATTGAACATTTATTTTGGTACTTCTCAGCCCTTGAAGTTTCCTCTGTTGAGAATTCTCTGTTTAGCTCTGTTCCCCATTTTTTGATAGGGTTATTTGGTTCTCTGGAGTCTAACTTCTTGAGTTCTTTGTACATATTGGATATTAGCCCTCAATTGGATGTAGGATTGGTAAAGATCTTTTCCCAATATGTTGGTTGCTGTTTTGTCCTATTGATAGTGTCTTTTGCCTTACAGAAGCTTTGCAATTTTATGAGGTTACATTTGTCAATTCTTGATCTTAGAGCATAAGTAATTGTTTTTTTTTGTTTGTTTGTTTAGGAAGTTTCCCCTGAGCCTATGTGTTCAAAGATCTTTCCCACTTTTTCTCTATAAGTTTCAGGGTATCTCATTTTATGTGGAAGTCCTTGATCCACTAGTACTTGAGCTTTGTACAAGGAGATAAGAATGGGTCAATTTTCATCTTTCTACATTCTGACAACCAGTTGAACCAGCACCATTTGTTGAAAATACTGTCTTATTTTCACTGGATAGTTTTAGCTCCTTTGTCAAATATTAAATGACCCTAGGTGTGTGGGTTCATTTCTGAGTATTCAATTCTATAGTGATTCTCCCAGTACTTCTTTATTGCTGAGAATAATTTTCTCTATTCTGTGTCTTTTGTTATTCCAAATGAATTTGAGAATTGCTCTTTCTAACTCTATGAAGAATTGAATTGGACTTTTGATGGGCATTAAATTGAATTTGTAGATTGCTTTCAGCAAGATGGCCATTTTTAATATATTAATCCTGCCAATCCATGAGCATGGGAGATCTTTCCATCTTCTGATATCTTCTTGGATTTCTTTCTTCAGGGTCTTAAAGTTCTTGTCATACATATCTTTTGCTTGGTTAGAGTCACATCAAGGTATGTAATATTATTTGTGACTATTGTGAAGGGTGTCATTTCCCTAATTTTTTTTCAGCCTGAATAACCTTTGAGTAGACAAAGGCTACTTATTTGTTTGAGTTAATTTTTTATCCACCCACTTTGCTGAAGTTGTTTATCATCTTTACGATTTCTCTGGTAGAATTTTGGAGGTCACTTAAGTATACCATCATATCATCTACAAATAGTGAAATTTTGACTTCTTCCTTTCCCATTTGTATTATTTTGACTTGCTTTTGTTGTCTAATTGTGCTAGCTAGAAATTCAAGTACTATAATGAATAGAAAGGGAGAGAGTGGGCAGCTTTGTCTAGTCCCTGATTTCAGTGGGATTGCTTCAAGTTTTTCTCCATTTATTTTGATTTTGGCTACTGGTTTGCTGTGTATGGCATTTACTATGTTTAGGTATGGTCTGTGAATTCCTGATCTTTCCAAGTCTTTTAACATGAAGGGATGTTGACTTTTGTCTGACTCTTTTTCAGCACCTAATGAAATGATCATGTGGCTTGTTTTCTTTGAGTTTGTTTATGTAGTGGATTACATTTATGAATTTCTGTGTATTGAACCATTACTACATCGCTGGGATGAAGCCTACTTGATCATGAAGAATGATCATGTTGATGTGTTCTTGGATTAGGTTGGCAAGAATTTTGTTCAGTATTTTTGGATCAATGATCATAAGGGGAATTGGTCCGAAGTTCTATTACTTTGTTTGGTCTTTGTGTGGTTTAATTGAAATTGTGGCTTCATAGAAGGAATTGGGTAGTGTTCCTTCTGCTTCTATTTTGTGGAAGAGTTTGAAGAGTATTGGTAGCAGGTCTTCTTTGAAGGTCTGATAGAATTCTGCACTAAAGCAATCTGGTCTTGGACATTTTTGGGAGACTAATAATGACTGCTTTTTTTTTTTTTTTTTTTTTAGGCATTATGGGACTGTTTAGATGGTTTATCTGAACCTGTCTTAACTTTGGTATTTGATACCTGTCTAGAAGATTGTCAATTTCACCCAGATTTTCCAATTTTGTTGGTTATAAACTTTGATGATTTTTTGAATTTCTGCAGTTTCTGTTGTTATATCTCCCTTTTTATTTCTGGTTTTATTAATTTGTATACTGTCTCTGTGCCCTCTGGTTAGTGTGGCTAAAGATTTATCTCATTTTGTCAATTTTCTCAAACAACAAGCTTCTGGTTTTGTTGATTCTTTGTATAGTTGTTTTTATTTGTATTTGGTTAATTTTAGCCCTGAGTTTGATTATTTCCTGCCTTCTACTCCTCTTGGGTGTATTTGCTTCCTTTGTTCTAGAGGTTTCAGGTGTGCTGTCAAGCTGTTAGTGTAGGCTCTCTCCAGTTCTTTTTTGGAGGCACCTAGAGCTATGTGTTTCCCTCTTACCACTGCTTTCACTGTGTCTCATCAGTTTTGGTATGATGTGTCTTCATTTTCATGATATTCTAAAAAAGTCTTTAATTTCTTTCTTGATTTCTTCCTTGACCAAGTTTTCATTGAGTAGTGCATTGTTCAGCTTTAATGTGTATGTGTGCTTTCTATTGTTTTTGTGGGTATTTAAGGACAGCTTTAGTCCGTGGTGATGTGATAGGGTGCACTGGATTATTACAATCTTCTTATGTCTTTTGAGGCCTGTTTTGTCATCAAACATATGGTAAATTTTGGAGAAGGTACCATGAGGTGCTGAGAAGAAAGTATATTCTTTTGCTTTAGGATGAAATATTATATATATACGTGTGTGTGTGTGTGTGTGTGTGTGTGTGTGTGTGTGTGTGTATCTGTTAGATCCATTTGATTCTTAACTTTTATGAGTTTCACTGTGTCTCTGTTTAGTTTCAGTTTCCCATGATATGTCCATTGCTGAGAGTGGGATGATGAAGTCTCACATTATTATTGTGTGAGGTGAGATGTGTGCTTTGAGCTTTAGTAAAGTTTCTTTAATGAATGTCAGTGTGTTTGCATTTGGAGCATAGATGTTCAGAATTGAGAGTTCTTCTTGGTAGATTTTTCCTTTGACCAGTATGAAGTGTCCTTCCTTATCTTTTTTGTTATCTTTCTTTCAAAGTTTATTTTATTCAATATTAGAATGGCTACTGCAGCTTGTTTCTTGGGACCATTTGTTTGGAAAATTGGTTTCCAACCTTTTATTCTGATTTGGTGTTTGTCTTTGTCACTGTGGTTTGTTTCCTGTATGTATCCAATCGCTGGGTCCTGTTTACATGTCCAGTCTGTTAGTCTATGTCTTTTTAATGGGGAAATGAGTCTGTTCATGTTAAGGAAAAGTGATTGTTACTTCCTGTTATTTTTGTTGTTAGAGGTTGAATTATGTTTGTGTGGATGTCTTCTTTTGGTTTTGTTGACAGATTACTTTCTTGCTTTTTCTAGGGTATAGTTTCCCTCCTTGTGTTGTTGTTGTTGTTGTTTTTTCCATCTATCATCTTTTGTAGTGCTGGATTTGTGGTAAGATTTTGTGCAAATTATGTTTTGTCATGGAATATCTTGTTTTCTCCATTTATGGTAATAGAGAGATTTGCTGGGTATAGTAGTAGTCTGGGCTGGCTTTTGTGTTCTCTTAGAGTCTGTATGACATCTGCCCAGGATCTTCTAGCTTTCATTCTCTGGTGAGAAGCCTAGTATAATTCTTATAGGTCTACCTTTATATGTTACTTGACCTTTTTCTCTTACTGTTTTTAATATTTTTTCTGTTTTTATTGCATTTGTTGTTTTGATTATTATGTTAAGGTAGGAATTTTCTGTAGGTTTCTTATGTGTTCATGGTAATCTATTTCTTTAGGTTAGGGAATTTTTTTCCTATAATTTTGTTGAAGATATTTACTGGCCCTTTAATTTGGGAATTTTCACTCTCTTCTATACCTATTATCTTTAGATTTTGTCTTCTCATTGTGTCCTGGATTTCCTGGATGTTTGGGGTTAGGAGCTTTTTGCATTTTCTTTGACTGTTGTGTCAATGTTTTCCATGGTATCTTTTTGCACCTGAGATTCTCTCTTCTATCTTTTGTATTTTTTGATGATGCTTGCATCTATGACTCCTGATGTCTTTCCTAGGTATTCTAACTCCAAGGTTGTCTCCATTTGTGACTTCTTTATTGTTTCTATTTTCATTGTTTGGTTCTGGATGATTTTGTTCATTTCCTTTGCCTGTTTGATTGTGTTTACCTGTAATTCTTTTAGGGAATTTTGTGTTCCCTCTTTAAGGGCTTCAACCTATTTACCTTGTTCTCCTGTATTTCTTATGTGAGTTATTGTCCTTCTTATGTCCTTCTTAAAGTCCTCTATGATTATCACTATAAGTGATTTTACATCTGAGTCTTGATTTTCTGGTTTGATGGTTTATCCAGAACTTGCAACTGCTCTGATTGTAGTGGCTCTTCTAAGATAAGTCAGGATATGGTGTCTTCAAGGGAGCAGACCAGCTAGAAGTCTGTCCTAGCAGAAGAGACAAGTTGGAAGGGGATATGGCACTATTTTATACAATGAGGATTAACTTAGAGTATGGCAGAGCATGATCTCAATAAAAGTACTATTTCATGTATTAAAGGATATGTAATGTATTCTGATATCTGTTGTGATTAAAAACAAAATGTTTATTTTGAAATTGATGACACCTAGGCATTCAGGAATAGGAATTTGTTCTCTGTTAATTAAGTAATTAAATGGTAGAAAGAAGTGTTATTGTAAATTCTTCTTGGGATCCTTGCCAGAGATATCATATGATACTAGACAAATTTCGGTCTTCATAAGGTCCTTATTCTTACTAATTTTGAAATTTTAGAAAGAACTCTCAGGGACAGAGAACAGACTCAAAGTTTGAGGAGAATTTATTATTGTTTTAAAGAAAAAAATTCCAGAATACATAAGCTATAAATCTTATAGGAATTTGGGATTTACAGGAGAATGAATGTGATGAATGAGCATGGAATTCAGTCTTGTTGTGGCAAGCAGCCCAAAGGTAGCAGGCATGGGAACATGAATAAAAGACCAAGGAAACTTAACCATAGAAGTACTTAGATTTTGGATACCATCTAAAGAAAGAAACAAAGAGAAGAAAATTACTGATTATGACTTTCCCAGTAAGAATTCAGAAAAGTAGGCAGAACCAGAAAAACCCTGTGGTGAACACAGGTATTTCATAAGGGCCCAGGAAGTTGGAGAGGAAAAGTATTTTATGTTAGTTAAGGTGAATCCATCTTTCCAGGAATGGCTCTTTAGTCCATTCCCTCCGTAATAATAACCCTTACGAAACATGTCTCTATCTAGTGCTAATTTCCATTTTTTACACACTTTAACAAGTATCATTCTTGTTGTGTAATGTGCTGAGTTTCACAAAATGTGCTAAAACATCAAATCTTTATAGGGTTGCAAACCCCTTAAGCAACTTGCTTTAAATCCAAACAACTTGCTAAAGATGCATGTCCTTCAAATGCAGTTTATAACGGTTACCTTTCTACTGGGCTTAATGAGACTACAGAAAGCAAGATATTTTCTTCAATTGCCCCTCTTCATATGGAGAGCTATAATGGGTAAGAATAACATATACAAACCAGATTGTAAACCATGTGAACACAGAAAATCAGGGAAACTATGTGTGAAAATTAGAAATTCCTGTATGAAATGTCTCATAGCGTCTTAGTTCTCATTTGGAAATTGAATATAATTTGTTGCTTCCTTTCTAACCTCATTTTTGACTGTCAAGTTAGAGGCATCTGAGTGTGTACCATCAGAAGAGGCAGGATCATGAGAGCAAAATAATATATTTCTAAATACAGGTAAGTTGTTAGCCATTAGAAGTCATTTAAAGTTCATATCAGGCATACTTTTATATAAGATTGAGAACATTACTTATACGAATAGAAATGAATAGCTAATATCAAGGAGGTAATCTTTAAATAGATTAATATAATATGATGAATACCATTTGTGATGGTTTGAATGAAAAGGCCCTTATAGGCCCTTATGTATTTGAATGTTTGGTCTCAGTTGGTGGAAATTTTTGTGAAGGATTAGGATGTATGGCTCTGTTGAAGGGTTAGGTGTTGAGGTTTCAAAGGCTCATGCCATTCCCAGTTAGCTCCCTCTCTTCAGCTACTGCTTCAATGAAAATCTTGCCTGCTGTCATGCTCCAAACCATGATGATCAAGGACTCACTCTCTGAAACTGTAAGTCCTTGATGAACATTTTCTTCTGTAAATTGCCTTGGTCTTGGTGTTGTGTCCCATTAATTTAAAAGTAACTAAGATACTTCCTTAAATGTTATCAGCATATCTGATCCACAGAGAGACTTAGGCTAAATATAACTGTAGCAACATTCAGAGGTTATTATTTGTCTTTTTAAGCCTCAAATTATGCTATTTGATAATTCAGACATGCTTGTTCATATATGTTATGATCTATAGATATATGTATTCTGTGCTTCATCAATAGGTAAATTCTCCATCAACAACCCAAATATTCATATAGCCATAAGACCCTATTTAGGGCCAATTTAATATTATTTATTTTATTTTCTCTTATATACTGTTATTGTATTCCTTATTTTTCTGTTGCTGTGATAAAAAAAACATGGCTGATGCAGTGGATAGAAGTGATTAATTTGGTGCTTATGGTTCAAGTGAATTAGAGTCCATGATAATTGATGTACCAGGTGGCTAGATCCACACCTGAGAAGTCACATCTTGAACCAAAAACAAGAGGCAGAGAGAGCTACTTCAAAACATCATGAAGTCTCCAAGTGAATCACCAGTGACATACTTCCTCTGGCAAGGCCATAAGTACTAATTTTCCTCCAAACAGCCACAAACTATGGATCAAATATTCAAATACCCAAGACTTACAGGAGTATATCTTTAAGACTGCTGCAGTCTACTCCCTAATCTCCATAGTCATGTGACCACATCATAATGCAAAATCCATTTAATCCAACTTCAAAAGTCTCCATAATCTTTTACAAGTATCAAAACTGTTTAAAAGTTCATAGTCAAACTCTGTTCTGAGACTCAAGTCAATAACTTAACTGTGACTCCCCTGTAAAATAAAATAAATTGTATATTTCCAACATACAATAACACAGACTATATTAAAATAAAAGGAATAGAGGAGTAGTGAGGGAGGACTGAACAAAAGCAAACTGAAACACACTTCAAATTCTGTGTCTCCATCTCCAATATCAAAGGGTTGAGATGGCTTAGCCCTTCTAGCTTTACTGCATGCAACATATCCCTCTTGGACTGGTTCCATTGCCTGCATGCAGCTTTCCTTGGCAATTGTCTCATAGCTCTGGCATCACCAACATTTTAGGGTCTCCAATGCAACTAAGGCTTCATATCCACAGTTTCACACCAGTGGCCTTTCAAAGCCTCTTGCCCTCTCGGGGCCTTCACTCACAGACAGTACTGCCACATATCTAGCAATAGCATATCTCTTAAATTATGGAAAATTTGACTCATGTGGTTTTATATCTTTAATGGTGCTAAACTATCACCATGTGGATAACACTGCTGAATTTGGCCACCAATTTGGTATAAAGTATCTTCTCCTTGAAGCAGATTTTGTTTTTTGCTTTTTGCTTTTTGTATTTTGCTTTTTGTTTTTGTTTTTGTTTTTGTTTTGTTTGTTCCTTTCTTAAAGCAGAAATTTCCTTTGAGTTTATCCTTTCTCAAATTGAAAAGATAGGTGGGTAAGTTCTTGTACTGAGGACATTGTCCCTTTATTCCAATGCAGATTTTGTCCATCCTTAATTGTACAAGTCTCCAGAATAGGTACAGACTTTCTTCCAGAAAAACCTTTAGCTGTTGCATTAACCTTGCCAGTGTCTGATTCCTATGCAAAATGTACACTTGAATTTCTTTCACTTCTATCAGCTCTTTTTTTGTTTTACTGTAAAACTACATAAGAGTTATTATTAAAAACTATGCTGCAGAGTCAATATTAGGCATTCTTAAAATTTCTGCCACAATGCTAACTTTGGTAATAGTTACTTTTCTATTTTTGTGATTAAAACACCATGACAAAGGTAATTTGTAGAAGAAATGGATTCTTTTGGGGCTTATGGTTCCAGTGTATTAGTCTGTTATTGTAGAGTTCAGTGAGCAGGCAATAGGCAGTTAGAGTAGCAGCCGAGAGCTCACATCTCAAACGATAAACAAGAAGCAGAGAGAGCTAACTCAAAAGCACATAAATCTTTTGAGAACTCAACTCACTCCCCAGAGACGCATTCCAGAAATGCCATATCTCCTATTCATCCCCAAACCCCTACCAGTTTGGGAACCAAGTATTGAAGTGCCTAAGACTCATGGAACCATCTCTTTCAAACAACCACAAAGATATCCTGGTATTACTTGTTTTGCTATAACACTTTTGCAGTTTTATCTTATAATTTAAGCCTTCTCTTTGGAGTTATAAAGGAAAATGATTCCCATAGCTACATGTATTTGGAGACATAGTACCCATGTGGTGACTCTGTTTGAAGAGGTTATGAAAACATTAGGAGGCCAAGAATTGATGGAAGAAATGTATCAGTGGGGTGGGATTTAAAGTTTTATAAGCTATTACTACATCCTGTTCCTTTTTTTTGCATCCTGTGTGTGCATGAAATGTTAGCAGTCTGCTTCAATACTTGTAGGCCAGCCTAATGCTCTAGTTGCTATGCCTTCTCTACCATTATGGAATGCATTCCTTCTGGAAATGTAAGCCAACATTTCTTTCTTAAATTATCTTTTGTTTACATGTTTTATCAAAACAGAAAAGTAACTAATAAAACTTGTCCTTTCCAAGGCATATTTCCTATTGTCTGGAAATATATTTCTTTTCAAAGACAAATTCTGAGTGTTTGTGTCTTTCTTTTCCACACTGAATCATTTTATTCATAAGCCACCAGTGGTTTCTAATAATGAATGAATTGTTTTCAGCAAACAGTATTATTCCCCTTCTTAACTTATTTCTGGCTCTTATAGATGGAATCTATAAGCGGTAATTTGTCTGAATTCTGTAACTTAACTTTTCTATTTTTATTTTAATGAGTATCACTGTCTAAGAAGAGGTTCACTTTCATTGTCTCTTTACCAGAACCCTTCTACTTTATTTTAGCATTCAGATTTGCTTATAAGTTAAAAAGTAGACAAAATATGGGCAATCTCCCCATTCTCCCTGTTTTTGTTATTCCTTGTCCATGTGCTTCTCCCATTTACTCCCTTTGAAAAAATTAGTAATCATGTGTCTAGTAGCTTCACACAATATTTAACAGGAAGTTGGTTTTAACACTATTTTATGATCTTGCTTTAGAAACTTCTTTATATCATAGATTTTATTACTTTCTCAGGTTAAAATATTTTTCATTGCCTTGACAGCTTATTTTCCAGTATGTTGCTATTGTGAGATTCAAGCAACCAACTTGGATTCACAGTAACAATACTAGAATGTAGGATACAAAAATAATCCAATTCAGTTATAATCCTTGGAGCTTCGATATAAAAAGCTCCATTATTAAACTATTTCTGCTCTGATACTTATCAGCCAATAAAATCAGGTTTTTTTTTTAAAATATACACTTCAATTCTGTTCCATTGATCTACCTGCTTGTCACTGTACCAATAACATGCAGTTTTTATCACTACTGCTCTGGTTACAGCTTAAGGCTAGGGATGCTGATCCCCCCCAGAAGTCCTTTCATTGTTGAGAAGAGTTGTTGCTATTCTGATTATTGTTTTGTTTTGTTTTGTTTTTTGTTTTTTGTTTTTTGTTATTCCAAGTGATTTTGAGAATTGCTCTTTCTAACTCTAATGAAGAATTGAGTTGGAATTTTGAAGGGGATTGCATTGAATCTGTAGATTGCTTTTGGCAAGATGGCCATTTTTACTATATTAATCCTGCCAAGCCATGAGCATAGGAGAACTTTCCATCTTCTGAGGTCTTATTCTATTTCTTTCTTATAGACTTGAAGTTCTTCTCATACAGATATTTCACTTGTTTGGTTAGAGTCACACCAAGATATTTTATATTGTTTGTAACTATTGTGAAGGGTGTCATTTCCCTAATTTCTTTCTCAGCCCATTATTCCTTTGAGTATAGGATGGCTACTGATTTGTTTGAGATAATTTTATATCCAGCCACTTGGCTGAAGTGGTTTATCAGGTTTAGGAGTTCTCTGGTGGAATTTTGGTGTCACTTAAATGAACCTATACACCTAAAGTCACTTGATCTTTGACAAAGTAACTAAAACCATCCAGTTGAAAAAAGACAGCATTTTTAGCAAATGGTGCTGGTTCAACTAGAGATCAGCATATAGAACTCAAATAAATCCACTCTTATCTCCATGTACAAAGCTCAAGTCCAAGTGGATCAAGGACCTCTTCATAAATCCAGATACACTGAAACTAATACAAGAGAAAGTGGGGAAAAGCCTCAAACACATGGAAATAGGGGAAAATTTCCTGAACAGAACACCAATGGCTTATGCTCTAAGATCAAGAATTGAAAAATGGGACCTCATAAAATTGCAAAGTTTCTATAAGGCAAAGAATACTGTCAATAGGACAAAATGGCAACCAAAATACTGGGAGAATATCTTTACCAATCCTACCTCTGATAGAGGGCTAATATCCTATATATACAAAGAACACAAGAAGATAGACTCCAGAGAACGAAATGACCTATTTAAAAAATGGGGAACAGAGCAAAACAGAGAATTCTCAACTGAGGAATCTTGAATGGCCTAGAAGCCATTCATGGTTCAGCATCCTTAGTCATCAGAGAAATACAAATCAAAACAACCCTGAGATTCTACCTCATACCAGTCAGAATGGTTAAGATCAAAAACTCAGGTGACAGCAGATGTTGTCAAGGGTTTGGAGAAAGAGGAACACTTTTCCATTGTTGGTGGGAATACAAGCTGGTAAAACCACTCTGGAAATCAGTCTGGCAGTTCCTCAGAAAATTGGACATAATACTACCTGAGGACCCAGCTATTCCACTCCTGGACGTATACCCAGAAGATGTTCCAACATGTAATAAGGACACATATCCCACTATGTTCATAGCAAACATATTTATAACAGCAAGAAAATGGAAACAACACAGATGTCCCTCAACAGATGAATGGATACAGAAAATGTGGTTCATTTACACAATGGAATAATACTCAGCTATTAAAAACAATGAATTCGTGAAATTCTTAGGCAAATGGATGGGACTTAAAAATATCATCCTGAGTGGGGCAACCCAATCCCAAAAGAGCACACATGGTATGTACTTACTGATAAGTGGATATTAGCTCGAAAACTCAGAATACCCAAGATACAATTCAAGATGAAGGAAGACCAAAGTGTGGGTGCTTCAGTCCTTCTTAGAAAGGGGAGCAAAATACTCAAGGGAGCAAATACATAATGCAGAGGAGAGACTAAAGAAATGGACATTCAGAGACTGTCTCACCTGGGGATATAACCCATGTACAGTCGCCAAGCCCAGACACTATTGTGGATGCCGGGAAGTGCTTGATGAGAGGATCCTCATATGGCTGTTTTATGAGAGGTAGTACCAGAGTATGACATATATGGAAGGGGATGCTTACAGCCAACCATTGGAATGAGCGCAGGGTCCCCGATGGAGGAGATGGATAAGTATCTGAAGGAACTGAGGGTGTTTGCAGCCCCATGGGGGTAGCAACATTGTCATCTGGCCAGACCCTTAGCTCCCTGGGACTGGAACACTAACCAAAGAATACACATGGTTCTAGTCGTGTAAGTGGGAGAGGATGGCCTTGTTGGACATCAATGGGAGAAGTCCACTTGGTCCTGTGGGGGTTTGATGCTCCAATATATGGGAATGCCATGGCAGTACAGCAAGTAAGGAGTGGGTTGATTTGTGGGAGAGCACCTTCACAGAGACAGGGGAAGGGTAGATGGAATATGGATTTCTGGAGGGGAGACCTGGAAAAGGGAAAACTTTTGATATAAATATAGAAAATATCCAATAAAAGAAAAAGGATACACTTACTTATTCTACATTTAAAATTAAATGCAATTATAGCACTTCTCTCCTGTCCTTTTCTTCTCCATTCTCTCAGTCCAATCCCTCTTATTTCCTCCCTCAAAATAGATAGTCACTTTTTAATCATTACTGTTAGATGTACATTCTTGAACACACACATACACATTGGAAGAAATATATAAATATAACTTGATAAATTTTTTGTTTGTATATTTATGTTTTCAGATATGACCCTTTTGCTTTGGATAGCCAAACAGGGGACTCATCCTCAGGAAAGGCTTGTGCTCTCTTTCTCAGAATTCATTAGTTTACTGTAGTTCTTTGTCTAGGTGTGAAACCCTCTGTGATTTCTCTTTCCATGTTAACATGTCTCTTAATTCTGTTATTATTCAGTTCTTGTTTATTCATCCATGTCTTATATTTTTTAGATGTGAGCCTAGTCCTCAATGCCTGAGCCATCTCTTCAGCCTGCAGCCATTTCAAAGAGTGGCAGTCACACAGCACACTTCTGACATGCTGGCTCTTCCAGGCTTTATGCCCTTCTTTGGAAATGTTCCCTAAGCTATGGATGCAGCTGAGACACATATGTATCTATCCATTGATGCTAGTCTCCCCGGAATTCATTAATTAATCTTTGTGTTATTTTCAGTTGTGTTTTTCTATAATAATCTTCATTTTCTGTACAGAGAAGCTTCTTTCATGAGTGGTGATAGCTACACATAGCTGTGGTTATACGGATAAGATTTAGACTGTGATTAAATAATTACGATGATATGATGTTCTAGCAAAGTCAAAATTATGGTAGTAGATTATCTTCTAAGATACATGTCCCCACTTGCTTAATGTAGTTGGATAGGTTTCTAGTCCTGGGTATGAGTTTGCTTCTTTAAGTATGTCCTAAGTCGACTTAGATAGGTGTCTGTTACTACCAACTAGCGCAAGAAGCTAAGTGAAGCTTTACAAATATCTTGATATGCTGGTCATTGGTGTGGTCCATCGGTATCAGAGCTGAGTGGTGCAGTTAACTGCTTCCTCCATTGGCAGTTTAAATAGTACTTTCTGATATATGAAGGATAGACTGTAGGAAGGAGGCTTTCAGATCGGATCAACTCAAATAATGTGAGACCTATGTCCTATGTGAACTATGTCTTCAGTAACAGAAGCTTACCTTCAGCCTCTGAGAGGGATCTAAGGGGAACAACAGTATATGTTGTCTGAGGAACCATTTGACTACCCAAACAAACCACTCAAAACATATTGTTTTGTTCTTTTTTTTTACACTGGTGATGAGATTTTTAATACCCTATGGTCCTTGTGGAACATTTTCAGCCAAAGTACCATAATGTCATGTCTCTGTCTCTTTCTCTGTCTCTGTCTCTGTCCCTCTATCTCTGTCTGTCTCTCTCTCACACACACAGAGACACACACAGATGCACACACTCATGTACACACAGAAACACAGAGACACACACATACAGAGACTGAGAGAGAAAGAGAGAGAAATGGAAATATATATATATATATATATATATATATATATATATAGAGAGAGAGAGAGAGAGAGAGAGAGAGAGAGAGAGGTGAACTGTAATCTTAGGTAAATATAAAATAATTTCTTCAGTCATTATTGAAATTTTTTATGATGTTTGTCTCTCCTCCTTCCATCTCATTCTGTATGGAACTCCCTGCTTCCTTGCCAATTGGAATTACCCTACCAAAAAGGCTTCTACCTTACAGAGAGAAGTACAGATAACTAAGGAATACAGGAATTTGGAGAAATAGTGTTATTCAGGAAAGAGCACACCAGCTAGTTAGTCAATATTGAATGATCAGACCTGAAAACACATACATGTACCAGTATATACACTGAACTTATATGGGTTTTTTTTTTGTGTGTGTGTGTGTGTGTATATGTAGGAACATAAATGATATGTTTAGGGATATACACACACAGACACAGACACAAAACACACACACACACGTGTGTGTGTGTGTGTGTGTATGTGTTGTTTGTTTGTAACAAAAATTTTGGAATAAAGGGTCCATGAATTTGTAGAAAAGCAAGGAAGGACGTGGAAACATTTGGAGAGAGCAAAGGGAAGAGGTAATTGATGTGATTGTAGTATATTATAATTGAAAATTAAAATAAATAATTTAAAACATATTTTATATTTAAGGGCTTTAAATTAGAGGGGTCACATATGAAAGATTAGTAAATAAAGTATTAATAGACTTAATTCACGAATAGAAAATGGGAGCAAGATTTCATATACTTTAATATTGATTTAAAAATTAATGTAAATACTATGTAGAAAAAATTATCCTGCAAATACTAATAGGAGTACATTAAGTTATATAAAGCAAAACAGATGACACTAATTCTAAAGACACATGTGCAAATCATGTTAGAGTGCATGAATTTCAAAAGTAAGGAAATTGATTCCAGAAGGATATTTGAACTAAAAAAAAAAAGCAAAATCAAAAACACAACAAAACACTGAAAAGTGAATAATACCACATAACACAGAAAACATAGTTGAAATACTAAAACAAGTGATTCTAAATTACTTGCATGGATCATCATGTGTTTTACTGAGCACATTTATAAAACTTAACTATGGTGGCCTTTGTCTTTCAAGTTCCTTTTACCCATTCTTCTTCATTCAAAAATCTTTGGAATACTTATACTGAAGTCATTTGAATTGGTCTTGACTATACAGTTCATTGTGTCATGAAGAACAAATTGGTTCCTTCTTCACAAATTTTCTGAGGAGCGAGTGACTTCAGCTGGTCCAGTAGGTATAGGAGAACCAGAGAAATGTAACGAGTATGTCTACTACACTGATAATCCTTTCACTGATGGTATTAATGAGATTTCACATAGTCCATGAGAGAGCTTTTATCAGAAATCTTAGGATATCCTTTAAGAAACCTGTCAACTTTTGTGGTTAAAGTTCTTACCTTAATTCATAGCCTGTGTGTGATTCCACACTGTTCTTTTTAAACTAGTTTTCAAGGTTTTTAATTTTTTTTATCTAGATAACATATCACGATCAGTGCATATCCTTATAAACATTTCATCATTTATGTTGGAGATCAAGAGCTTGCTATATATGTCCTCAGTAAAATAGTGAGGTCCAGGACGATGAATAATTAAGTATGTACTTTTGTAATCTTGAAAGATGAGCTGGTGGGATGAAGAAGAATAATGGCTCAGACATGTAAACATAACTCTAGAGAGATTAAACAATAAAGCTTTTACAAGTTCTGGGCCTTTCTGGAGTATAGAGTGAATGAGTTCCAGTTCTACCAGTGATACAGGCACATAGAAGCACACAGACACAGATGCAGATGCAGACACACACACACACACACACACACACACACACACACACACACATGATATTTTATAAACATATCAAAAAAGGTGATTTCTTTGCCATTGGTTTGGTTCATAAACTTAGGTTCACTTAATTTGAAGTAGCTTTAAGGTAGCATTTACAGGGGTAAAATACCTCATAAATTAAGCTGAAAATAACTGTATCAATATTTGTAATATACAAGGTACCATATTTAGTCACTGATAAAATCATATATGAATAAGATATAAGAATTTTAGGCAAGGAGTGAAACATTCCATGGTTTTCTAAACATGCATTATTTACTAAGATAATTTTAGAAAGAAATTAATATATGATGCCATTTTGTTTATTCTAGTTTCCTAATGTAATCTCATGCTTCTGGCTTTAAATATGTGTACACTGTTTTCCATCAATACAGAAAAAAAGATTTTTATCAAGATATTGAATCTGGTTAAAATACAAAGGTAACAATAAAGGGATTGGAGAGCTTAACCTCTGTTTTAAAGATCCACCATAAATTCCGAATCATGGGGACAAGAGTCATTTGAAAAGGTTTCCATCAAACTGTGGTCTTTAGGAAAACCTCATTGCTTTCATAGCTGTCATAGACTTTCAACAGTAGTCACTTAGGAGCTTCATTTCCACATCATTAAATTTTCAAGAACTACAGAGAGATCACTAAACAGAAAATGATTCTGATTTTGAGCTTCTTCTATCCAGATGTTGTCATTTTATTCAGAATGTAGTTTTCTTTCATACTATGGCAGGCCATTTAGTAGATTCAGTGCCTGACCTTGCAGCCTATGACCCAACATAGCTATGAAGTTAACAAAGCGTGTAGGGTTTCTAGCACCAGGCATCCAAGCATGCATATACTGCCCTATTTGATGCAGTGAGCTTAATGGCGGTATACTGAAAATCTAAAGCATTTTATAGGCTGGTTGGTATATATTAGAAATTATAGTTCAGAATGAGCTTTGCATTTTGGTTATTTTAATGTTTAGTATCTGTCAAAAATCATGAGAGATGGATAGTTATACTCTAGGTGTAGCAAAATAATCTCATTGTCAATTATCTGTCCATATAGTTGGCCTTCGCCAAATATTTTCATTTTATACTAAGAACACTACAAATGTGCCAGAATTTGATAGAGAGAAAAGGGAAAGCCTATTATTTGAGTTAGAATTTCATAAATAAGTTTCTGATATTTATCAGGTGATACTTGTACTTTGAATGTAAATTGTTTCTGATAAACTTTTGCTTAAATATTTGGCTCCAAACTGATGGCACTATTTAATAAACTAAATCTGGAGCATTGATGGAAAGAGCATTTCACTGGGGATGTGCCTTCAGGATTTATGATAAAGCTCAATCTTCTTTTCTTTTCTCTTCTCCTGACTGATGATGAAATATTAGGGTCTGGTCCCTTGCTCCTGACAGAACCTTCCCTGGCATGGTGAACCTTATCCTCTGGAACTGAAGGCTGAAATCAACATTTTCTTCATTAAATTGCTTTTGTCAGGGTCATACCAACAAAACTGAAATTATGACCGTTCCCCAGACCTAGCAATTGTTTTCTAAACTATGTTAACAAATTCTAGTCATTACAAATTGCTCATTTCAAAAAGAATATTCAGTTGAATCCCACAGTCAGAGGCATACTACCTCTTTTTCCTTGAATAAATGAAAATCCCATGAATACAAATAAATTTCCTTTCATGACAAAAATGTGTGTATAGTGAAGTAGGAAACGAAATAAATTTATTACCCTTGATTTCTATTGCAGGTCTTGAAAAGATAAGATATTGACACAATGACCAGAAAATAGGAAGCTATTATTAGAAGAAATTTTAAAATGTGCACTGAAGTTTACCTAGTAATTATGCTTCTTATAAGCAAAATATAACAAATGAAATGAAGCCATACTATAGCATCTTGACCTAAACACAAAACAAATACTTAAATGTATTTATTCACCAAAAATGTATAAAATGCTTCTATCAAAAATGAGCCTAGGAAGTCAATAAACATGTACCACTAAATAAAAATAATTATTACCTCAGAGATGATAGCTAATCTGTTAGACCTTCCAAGGAGAGTAAATTGATATCACAATTTCATTATTTTCTTTTACATTAAATAGAAATGTATAATCACATAAGAAATTTTGTACCCAAATAAAATTTCTTATAAAAATTTCCACAAGAAAAAATCATATTATTTTGTAGAGGTATATCTTTACTTTGTATTTAAATGCTGATAACATATAGTCTACAAAATGATACAAGATGAATCTACACTATAGATTTACTTTTGTGTATGTGGGAGGGAATTGGGGTATGTATGGAAATATATGTATGCATATAGAAGTTGTCTTAGTCATTCTGCTATTTCTGTGAAATGACTACAGCAACTCTTATAAAAGAAAACATTTAATTGGGACTTACAGTTTTAGAGGTTTGTTCCATTATCATCATGATGGGGAACATGGAGGCATGTACATAGATATAGTACTAGAGAAATAGCTGACAGTTATATATCTGAAACTGTAGGCATCAAGAGAGAGAAAGCCACTGGGCATATCTTGGACTTTTGAATGCTCAAAGCCTATCCTCAGTGACATACTTCTTCCAACAAGGCCACACATACTCCAAAAAGGCTGTACCTCCTAATCCTTCTCAATACTTAATAACCTTAATAACCTGGATTCAAATCCATGAGCCTATGGGACCATTCTTATTCAAACCACCAGAGAACACCCTCTGGTTTCTTCTCTCATGTACTGTCCACTCTTTTTGAAACAGGTTCTCTGCCTGTCCTGGACATTGTCAAATAGGTTAGGTTCACTGGATAGGGAGCCACCAGTCCTTATACTATAGATTTGAAAAAGAACATTATGTATACTGTTTTGTGACTGAGAATCAAAAAGAAACAAAGGCAACACAAATAATGTGCTTGAAAATAAAATGATTATTTGAAATAAAAATCTATTTCTTTTTTTTTCTAGATAGTTTTATGTCAACTTGACACAAGCTAGAATTATCTGAAAGGAAGTCAACCTCAATTGAGAAAATTCCTCCATAAGATCCATCACTAAGGCAATTTTTTATTTAGTAATTAATGGGAAATGGCCCAGCCATGGTATCATCCCTGGGCTGATAGTTCTGGGTTCTAAAGAAAGCAGGCTGAGCAAAGCCATGGTAAGAAATCCAGTACCCTTCCATGACCTCTGCATCATTGACTGCTGATAAAAAGTGCAGTGGAAATATAAGCCAAGTTTCTTTCATCATGGTGCTTTGTTGCAGCCATAGAAACCCTAAAAAATGTGTAGCTCAGGCAGGCCTCGAACTCGTGATTCTTCTGCCTCTGCCTCCTTCAGCAAATCTAACCGGCATGCGCCAAATGTCAAGGTGGGAATATAGGAGTGGGTGGGCAGGTGGGTGGGATGTGGAATTCCCTCATAGACATGGGGGAGGGGGAGGGGATAGGTGGTTTCCAAAGAGGAGACCTAGAAAGGGGGAAACATTGGAAATGTAAATAAAGCATCAAAAAATAATAATAATAAAAAGAAACCCTAAAAAAGAGACCTTTTTGTAGATTTTCACTGCTACATATAACTTTACATGATATATTTTCTCTCAAAAATTAACATACTTGGAATAACTTCATGGACCAAAGCTAGAGACATACATCAAAAAACTGTACAATAGTGGAAACTAAATTATTAGTTTGCAGGTAATTGCACAAGGCTCCTCCCAGGAACAAGCAATAGCCATTACCTGCTGCTGCCAGATACAGCAGGTAATGTACCTGCTACCCTCATGGCTTTGCTCCAATTTGTTTGCCTCTATTTTTTCTCTGGGCACTTACTTCCCACCTGTTCCCCAAATACACTCCCTTTATGCAAGATCTGTTGCATTGTATAATTTCTCAGGGGGACACCTTGGCATGAACCCACCAGTATCCCTTTATCACATTATATTTCAGAACCTTAGTATCTCTAGACTCAGTGGGCTCCCCTGGTGCATGTGCTTCTCATGGGTTTAAGCCACACACTGAGAGACCCTATTTCCAACCCACCACTACCTACAACAAATCTGCTTTCCAGCTCACTGTTCTCTCATCACATTATCCATTAGCAAAAATTAGGTAAGTTTCCCTTTTTGTCTTTTTAACTTCTCCCTTTACCATACTCCCCTGGACTGGAAGTGGAGATACTCCCTGCCACAGCCTTCAAGGCCTAGGTGAGCCCTCTTTACCTAGCTGCATACCACCATCCTCAGACTTGCAACCCTACAGTTTGCTTAGGCCCTACTGGGGAATTGCACTCCTTCTTGCTCTCTTTTACCACCTGCATTTGGAGACTCTTTTCCTCAAACCTTTCCTATCAATAAGACCCTACTACTAGAACTCAGTTTTCTTTCTCACCTTCTAACCTCTATGAATGCCTTGGTACATGGCTCTAAATCTCTCCTCTGGCTTAATCAGGCTAAACTACTAACCCTGGCTGGAAGTAGTGAAGACCCACTGAATTGTTTGTTCCTTTTGTCTTGTCCTCTTTGAGTCCTGAATAGGACTGCAGGCTGCAGTGACATTTCCTTCTCACCCAAGGAAACAGTGTCATTCATCTGCTCATTCTTCCTTTGGATCCCTCTTTGAAAACCTCAGCCTCTACACCTGAAACAACACCTAAAAGGACTTAAATTTATTTACCTTTCCAGTAAAATTTCTAATATTATTTGGATCACTTGTAAATAGTATGAGATATCAGAGAAATGCAAAGAGTTTCCTTATTTCCTATTTCTTTTTTCTCCTGGTTGGTTTCCCTCCCCAAACTGCTTAAAGAACTTGTCTGCAAATTGCAACAGATCAGGGTGGGATAGGACCAAGGACTGTAACATACACACTGCATCTAAACAATCCTGAGATTTGTGGATCATTTGTCTGTGAATTTGATTCCAAATTCTAGCTAGAATGCGTTTCCTCCATGTGGCTTGGGCTCTTGGTAGGTCCATGCGGACCGGCATACCTCTTCCTATCCCTACTCCTGGTACCCTGCAGCTGCCCAGAAGTCACTAAGCTAAGCATGCTCTCCTTTCACAGACTCGGATTTTATTACAAATTGGCATACCTGGTTTCTCACCATCACAGGAAAATGATTTTCAAGTATTTTATATGTAAACTTGCTCTGCTCTACACTTAAAGTTCCACTTTCCAGCTCTTCAAAGATCTCTCATTTCTGATTTCTTTGCATTCTGCTCTCAAAAGAAAAAAAATTATATATATACTATGCTGAAAACTTATTTAAAAATTTATAAGTTGCTCATTAGGTATGGTTACAATCTATATAATTTGCAACAATATTTGGCTTTCTACAGCTTTTGTTAAGGACATATATATGTGTGTATGTACCTAATTCAACTCCACATTTATACATGTGCATGTAACTTAGATACAACTTGCATTTTAAAATATATCTATAGAGACACAAAATGTTATTTTTAATTTATTTATGAATCACTTTACCACTCAATATGAGCCCCTTGTTTTCTCTCAGTATACCCTTCATGAAAGTCCTCACCCCCATTCCACTTTCTCCTCCTATTTTGAGAAGGGAAAGCCTACCTCTGAGTATCACCTCTCCCTACCTCCCATTAACCCGGGCACATAAAGTAGATGCAGGACTAGGCACATCCTCCCCACTGAGGCCAGAAAAGGTGGTGCATTTAGGGAACTTAGGGGTGCAGTATTCATAGGCAGACAGGCAACATGCTCAGGGAAAAACCCTGTTACATTTGCTGGGGGATCTGAATGAAGACCAAGCTACCCACCTGCTACCTATGTATAGGTGAACAAGGTCCAGTCCGTGATTGTTCTTTGTTTGGTGGTTCAGTCTCTGGGAGATCTTAAGGGTCCAGGTTAGTTGACCCTGTTGGGCCTCCTGGAGTCCCTGTTCTCTTTGGGACCCTCAATGCTTCTCCTAACTCTTATAAAGACTCCTCGATTTCTCTATAATGTTTGGGTATGAGTCTCTGCATTTCTTTCTATGGGTTGGTGTGTGGAGCCTCTCAGAGGTCAGTGATGCTAGGTTCCTTTCTGCAAGCAGAGCAGAGTATCATTAATAGTGTCAGAGATTGGTTCTTGCCTGTGGGATGGGTCTCAATTTGGGGCAGTCATTAGTTGACCATTCCCTCAGTCCCTGATCAATCTCTGGCCCTGTACATCTTGTTGGTAAGACACATTTTGGGTGGAAGCTTTTATGGGAGGGCTGCAGTCTTTATTCTTTCACTGAGAGTCCTGCCTGACTACAGGAAGTAGCCACTTCAGGATCCATATCTCTACTGCTAGGAGTCTCATCTCGAGTCATCTACATAGACCCTCTGGTATGCCCTCCACATTCCAGGTCTCCAGCACATCTCCCTTCTCTCTCCCCTGCTCTCCCTACATATGATCTCCCCATCAACCCTGATCCCCTCCCATTCTGACTTCCATCCAGTTCTTTCCTTCCATAGACCTCTAGTACCTATTTTAATTATGCTTCTGAGAAAGATTCAACCATCCTACCTTGGGTCCTCTTTGTTATTTGGCTTGTTTGGATCTGTTGATTATAGTACGGTTAGTCGTACTTTATGGCTAATATCCCCTTATATGTGAGTACATACCATGCATGTCCTTTTGGGTCTGGGTTACCTAACTCATGATGATATTTTTTTTCTAGTTTTATCCATTTGCCTATGAAATTCATGAATGTCCTTTTTCTTAATGTCTGAGTAGTATTCCACTGTGTAAATGAACCACATTTTCTTTATCCATTCTTCAGTTGAGGATGTATAGGTTTTTTTCCAGTTTCTGGCTATTACAAATAAAGCTGCTATGAACATAGTGGAACATCTGTCTTTGTGGAATGGTGTAGCATCTTTTGGGTATATGCCCAAAAGTGGTACAGCTGTGTCTTGAGATAGAACTATTCTCAATATTTTGAAAAACTGCCAAATTGATTTCCAGATGGGTTGTACAAGTTTACATTCCCACTAGCAGTGGAGGAATGTTCCCTGTACTCTGCAAGCTCGTCCTTTGTGTTTTTGATCTTAGCCATTCTGACAAGTGTAAGGTTGAATCTCAAAGTCATTTTGATGTGCATTTCGTGATGACTAAGGATGTTGAATATTTCTTTAGGTGCTTCTTGGCCATTTGAGATTCCTCATTTGAGAATTTTTTGTTTAGCTCTGTACCTCATTTTTAATTGGGTTATTTGGATTGTTTGTGTCTAATTTCTTGCATTCTTTATATATTTTGGATATTACTCCTCTGTCAGACGTAGGACTAGTGAAGATCTTTGTCTAATTTGTAGGATGTTGTTTCATTCCAATGTCAATGTTCTTTGAATTATAGAAGATATTAAGTGTCATCGGGTCCCCTTTATTAATTCTCTGATAAGTTATTAGTCTAAATCTAGTAAAGCTCTGCATTCAAAAATTTGCTATGATAGTTACAAGTTCAAGATTTTAAATTTCCTCTGGTTGTTTTTAAATATAGACTTAAAGGTGTTTCTCATTATGCTAAATTTATATACATCCAGTCTTTTGGACAGAGAGTAGTACTGGGTCTGACATGGCTTTGGTACAGACAGAATGACATGGTTCCTGGCCCCTAGGACATGGTCTGTGGAAATGAGCTTCCAGGGATGTTGATGGCTGCTGTGGGCTTAAGGCTCATTTGTATAATAATATATGTGTTTTATGTTCCTTCTTCAAGGAAAGTTCTTCCTGTTAATATTAATAACTCCAAGATAATCAAAGACAGCTTGAGTCTGGGAGGCAGAGGTGTAGGTAATGTCTCAGCAAAACGGTAAACACCTAGGACTTTCATGACAGCCCATAAGGCTGTGACTCTAAAATCATGGGTTCAAAAATTATAATTTCTCTACTATGCAAAATATATGGATGCAGTATGAATTATGAGGGGCTTCAGGAATCTAAAGGAACAAAAGCAGCTGTGCTGTGAGCCAACTTGTCAGAAAGATACTAAGGAAGGAGATAAAGAGATTTAGGGAGTGGTGATCACAGGAGATCACACCTAGCTAAGTGATTTTGTTTATGCCCAGATGTGGTAGAAATGGTAATTTCATGGATGTTTTGGGTTAGGAGATTTTTGCATTTTGTGTGTTCTTTTACTGTTATGTCAATGTTATCTATGGTATCTTCTGCTCCTGAGATTCTCTCTTCTATCTCTTGTATTCTGTTGGTGATGCTTGCATCTATGACTCCTGATCTCTTTCCTAGGTTTTCTAACTCCAGGGTTGTCTCCTTTTGTGATTTCTTTATTGTTTCTATTTCTATTTTTAGCTCCTTGATAGTTTTGTTCATTTCCTTTGTCTGTTTGATTGTGCTTTCCTGTAATTCTTTAATGGGTTTCTGTGTTTCCTCTTTGAGGGCTTCTAGTTGTTTACCTCTGCTCTCTTGTATTTCTTTAAGGGTGTTAATTTCTTTCTTAAAGTCTTCTATCATCATCATGAAAACTGATTTTAAATCTGAGTCATGTTTTTCTGGTGTGTTGGGGTATCCAGGGCTTGCTGTGGTGGGAAAACTGGGTTCTGACGGTGCCAAGTAGCCTTGGTTTCTGTTCCTTATGTTTTTACCCTTGCCTTTTGCCATCTTGCTAACTCTGATGTTAGCAGGAAGCTGGACCACCAACCAATGAATACACATGGAGGGATCTATGGTTCGTACCACATATGTGGCAGAGGAGGGCCTTGTTGGCCATCACGGGGAGGAGAGACCCTTGGGCCCGAGGGTGTTAGAGGCCCTAGTAAAGGGGAATGTCAAGGTCGGAATATGGGAGTGGGTGGGTGGGTGGGTGGGAGGTGGAATACCTTCATAGAGGCAGGGAAGGAGGAGGGGATAGGGGGTTTCCAAACAGGAGACCTAGAAAGGGGGAAACATTGGAAATGTAAACAAAGTATCAAAAAAAAAATAATAAAAAAGAAATGGTAATTTCAGGATGGGGTCCTATCAGCTAGCTCATCCTCTATGCTTATCAAGCACAGACAGATCTCTGAATTCTTTTGCAATGTTAAAAGAAAATATGTGCTTGTACTCTCCTAAGAATTATGGGGCTGGGGTCACTCAAGGGATGCTGATTCATGGGATAATCAAAAGGAAACCTGAAATAATTGACTGGCTTGATACATAAAATAAAGGACTGGGCTTAAAATCTGCAAGAGGTGACCTATCCAGAGAATTTTTTAAAACAGCAAGATAGAACTGCTTGGAGAACTGGCACAAGCAGAACATAGAGAGCTGTCTGGGGATCTACAGACAAAGCAGAACAGAGAAAAAGCTACCTGGAAAACTGTCTCAAGCAGAATATAATCCACCAGCTTGGGCCCACTATTTGACTTTGAGCAGATTATTTTCACCGCTCTCAGAAACCCCTTCTCTCAGAACCAACCACTCTCCAGTTGAGCCTGGTCCTTGACAGGGAAGAAGAACCTTTTTCAATGTTGGTATTCATATTGAAAATCAAGATTCATATAAGCATTAGAAAATCCACTTGGATCCACCTCTCTTGAATCAATGGTATCCAGATAAGTATCCTTGTCCATCTACAGCCTGTTTCCTACATATAGCCCATTCCAGAGGTTGGGATTCTTCTCCTGTCTCCTGGTTTTGGGACTTTCTGACCCTGAAATACCAATGCCAAGTGCCTGAATGTTTCAAACCTATACCTAAGAAAAAAATTTTATCCCTAGCCATCTTATCTTCTGCGATATATATATATATATATATATAATATATTTTCTTATAGCCAGCATCCCAATTTTCTTAGGGTCCCCAAAGACAACCTCGAACCCAGTTAGCAGGAAGTAGTCTAAATAATGCAATGCACTCATTCCTGCCCCACTATCAACTCATTTTTAATTAAACAAAATGAGAGGATGCAAGCTTACAGACAATTCTGCTAGGCTCCTCCCAGGATCCTAGCAATAATTTAGAACATCACTTGCTTCCATTACTTGCCACCAGCAGGTGCTGGAGGTATACTAAAGGACTGCTCACCAACCCAGTTCTTTCTTTCTGTTCATACCCATTCCCAGCTGTTTTCCTCTTTCCTCCTTTCTGTCCGCTGTCTCCCCTTCTTTACTCTCATGGCTCTGCTTCTGTTTGTCTGCCTCTATGCCTTCTCCTGGCCCTCACTCCCCTCTCTTCCCCCAAATGAACCCTCTATATATCAGATCTCTTTCCTGATGTAATTTCTCAGGGGGAAACACTGGCATGGGGCCACCAAGCACCTTCTTGATTATATTTTATAACACTAAAGAACACCCTACAAGTGATATGTGTGTCACTGAGGAATTCAAGAAAGAAAATTTAAATTTTCAGAATGAGAATTAAAGCATAGAATATCTATGGGACATAATTAAGGCAATCTTAAGAGAAAGGTTATAGCATTAAGAATCTAAATTATAAAAAGTGAGGATTCTCAGATAAGTAAGATGATGCACCTGAAGTGAGCTAACAGGCCCAATTTAAACACATTAGGGAAGTTCCAGGGAGGGGTAGGGGACCTTTATCTCAGTTGGTTGGCTCTATATCTAGAGACATTCCAAAATGATTGCTGGGGGATTGGAAGGTAGGGGTAGGGCTGAAAACTGTTGCTGGGGAGGCCTAGAAACTGTTGATAACCTATTGCTCTAGCCTCAGGCCAGATGGCAGAGCAATTTCTGATTGGCTGCCTGAGATTTGTTTTGTTTTTGTTTTTGTTTTTTTTTTCCCCCCAGTAACTGACTTGCCAAGACTTGCTGAGTTCTGTGAAACAGAGATCTCGGCCTAGTATCCTGAACTGCCAACTTGATGCCTGTCATGGAGTCAGCCTGTTTCAGACCTCTCACTATATTCCACTCGGAGAATCTAAAAGAAATGGATGAATTTCTAGGTGTTTATGACTTATCAAAATTAAAACAAAGTGAAATAAATAACTTAAATATACTTATACCCAGCAATAACATTGAACTAATAAAAAAAAGGCACACAACCATCCTAAAGGTTCCAAATAAGATGAATTTAAGGCACAATTACTGGATTTTTCCCACAAAATAAGAGAGAAATAATCCCAGTTTTTTTTACCAACCCACTGTTAAACTGATACCAAAACTACACAAAGACAAAACAGTAAATAAAACTGCAGACTCATTTCCCTGATGAACATAAATGCAAACAGAATCAAGATTACAAATTGGATTTATCCAAATATATAGGGGTGGTTCAACAAACAAAGATCAATACACATAATTTATTACATGAATGAACTTCAAGAGAGAAATCACAGGATCATCTTAAGAGACAGGAAAATACTTCCAAAAATCTCCTAAACAGCATAACCAATTGGAGACCAGTTCAAACATTTGATCCTATGAGAGATATTTCATACTCAAAGTGCTACATCATATTCCTTGTGCCTATATGATCATGGCCATCTCATGATGTAAAGTGCATTTAGTCTACTTCCTCATGGTTCTTATTAATATCTAATGTTCAACAATTTAAAGTTGTTTCTGAGCCTCACAGCAGTGTCTTAACTGTGACCTGGGGAAAAAAGTTAATAGCTTGCTTCCAATGTACAATGGCATAGTATATATGTGCCCATTTTAAACTGAAGAAATATTGGAATAGTGAGGAAAATTAAATCAAAAGAAGATTAAAACTCATCAGGACAAACACCACTCCCTCTAATCCTGAGTCAGGAATCTGGGGCTGCAGTTTTAAAGGACTTAGGTGACTCTTTCCTCCAGTTTTGCTTCCTACAACATGTATTCCTTTCTTGGTCTGGGTCAACTTCTCATCGGGTCAATTTGCTATATTTGCCCTTTTTGGCAGATGGCCTATGGCTGAGATATTTCCAGTATTTTGTTGTATCCATCATACTCCAGGATTCATCTCCTCAGCATCACACAATGGCAATGAAGGATCTTGTCATAGGGAATCAGATCCTGCCACATATTACCTAACCTTACTTGGTTTCTTTCTGAAACTATGGAAGAAAAATATGTTATTTACCCAAATCTCCCTCTTTCCTCCCAAACCAATACCACATGGTCAACACATAGATGTTTCCCTGGCAGCCTGGTATGGAATCTGGCCCCTTATATAGAAGTTCCATCATGTTATATATACTGAAACTGGTGACAAACTTCTCTAGGTAATTTCTTTTCAGGAGCAGAAAATGCTTTTAGTTGTCTCATTTTACTAGCTAGAGATTTCCATGTGTGGCGACTTGTCCTCAGAGTACCCATTCCTATTTTGCTAGTATAAAGGAGAGTACTTCTCATTAATGACAGTCTAGTTAACAAATGCAGTTTTCTGTCCATACTTTGGATGCAATCTAAAGCTTCACAGTATTCTGTTCCTCTCCAAAATTCACTTTTTGAAAATTTCTTCATTTTCTTTTTGTTATTTTTTTCTCTGTAGACCTGAATAAAGGTAATCAGTAGTAACTACTCTTTAGATACAATGCTATGCTCCCTTGATGTTTTTTCCACCAAAGATATTATTCCATTTATTTTTATAAATAACATTTTAATAATAGCCTCACATTATTAGGTCTCTAATTCTATAGGGGACAGTGAAGAAGATTGTATCTTGATATTACAATGTTTATTTAACAACTGAAATACCACATTACTATGCACCCATTATTTTTAATCCCAAGCATATGTGAAGCAGAGGCAGGGAGATCTCTATATGATGTGTTTATAGAAAGACAAAGAGATATAATATATTCTGTGGATGTGTGAGGGAGGTGTGGAGGAAGGGTGTGCCTCAGAAGGCCCATGCCAAGGCATACCTTTTTCCTGAGGAACCAGCCACACTACTGTATAAAATAGAATAGAGTTTATTCAGGGCATGGGGAGGGGAGCTAAGAGGGTAGTAGAGGCAGAGAAAGGCAGAGAGAGGGAGAGAGCAGAGAAGTAGAGGTCAGCCATGACCACGTGGAGAGAGGGAGGAAGGGAATGGAGAGAGGGGGAGCAAGGGGGCAAGAGAGCAAGAGATACAAGAAAAGCAAGAGAGAAAGGAGGGGCTAAGCAGCCCCTTTTATAGTGGGCCAGGCCCACCTGAGTGTTGCCAGGCAACTGTAGGGAGGAGCATACCTGGGTGTTGCCAGATAACTGTGGGGTGGAGTTTAGACAGAATGATAACACTATGAATTCCATATCAGTTTGGCACAGTCCCATACTGTGCCTAAGACAGAGCCAGCAGAGAATCCTTAGCGTGGCCAGAGGGGGAAAAAAAAAAAAAGGTTTCATGGGGCTTGGGTATGGCCAGGAAAAGGTAGGCTTGTTGGTTGCAAGAGGTAAGACACATCAGGCAGCTAGGAGTCAGAGTCAGAGACACCTAGCAGGAAGTGGCTATGGTTAAATTCATTTTCACCTGACCTGTTGGGCAGAGTCAAGGACCAGTGATAAATGCTCCCAGAAAGAAAACTCTTCTCAGGAGTGTTACAGCTCAATAAGAGAGGCACTATGAGACAATCTTTGGTAAATAGTTGGGGACCCCTATAGAAGAGTTAGGGGAAGGACTAAAGGAGCTGAAGGGGATGGCAACCCCATAGGAAGATCAACAGTGACAACTAACCTGCACTCCTGGGTACTCCCAGAGACCGAGGCAGCAACCAAAGAGCATAGACATGCTGTCCCGAGGCCTCTGGCACATATGTAGCAGAGGACTGCCATGTCTGGCCTCAGTGGGAGAGGATGTGCCTAATCTTGTAGAGACCTCATGCCCCAGAGTCTAGGAATGCATGGGTGGGTACCTTCTCAGAGATGAAGGGGAAGGTGAGGGTGGAACATTTGGGATGTAAATGAATAAAATAATTAATAAACAAAAAGGAAATCTAGATTGTTTAGAACCATTTGTTAAAGATGCTATACTTTTCCAGTATATCTTTCCTGCTTCTTTATCAAAAATCAGGTGTCCATAGACTTGTGAATTGATGTCTTAATTTAAATTTGATTCCACTGATGA
>CM052722.1:65223686-65242741 GCA_028551405.1 Uromys caudimaculatus
AAAAATATATGATTTCTTAATTCTTAATGATGGTTCTATAAGAATTTCTAAAACTATACAAGTAATTATTAAGCCCTTTATAATAGGATTGCTGTTAAAGCTCTCTCTGATATAAAAACTGCAGTTAGAACTCTGTTAATCTTTACTTCTGAAGTAGAAAGCAGACATTTACAACCTAGAACACATTCTAAGAGGTTGTAAAATAATTAACCAAAGGTTATAAAGGGGAACTAATGGTTTATTGTAGGTACAAGGACAGAAGAAAAATTATTGATTGTGTTTATCTGTACAAAACTTCAGTGATAACTTAGTCACAAAATTATGGTTTTTAACTTTCAGTGAATCTGTGGACCTAGTGACAGAAAATAAATATCTAGTTACATAACAATTCTTAATAAAAGCACATGTAAACACCTCTGTTGTAAACATATTCAATTTATGATTTGAATTTATGTTTGAACTTTTAATGAACATTTGGGAAAAAAAGAGCATGTGTTTTATTCTCCTAGAAAAGGTACAAAAAACTAGGAAAAATGACATTATTGCAGAAGGAGTTAGACAAATAGTTAGAAGGAGAGAGCAAGATTAGGAGGAGAATGAGAAAACAAGATTAGGATTAGAAAAGGAGAAGGGCAGCAGCATAAAGCAAATTAGAAGTTAAGACAGCAAATTAGAAATTAAGAGAGATGAGAAAAAAGTTAGGGAAATGACACTCTTCATAATAGTCACAAATAGCATAAAATATCTTGGTGTGACAATAACTAAGCAAGTAAAAGATCTGTGTGACAAGGTATTCAAGTCCCTGAAGAAAGAAATCGAAGATCTCAGAAGATGGAATGATCTCCCATGCTCATGAACTGACAGGATTAATATAGTAAAAATGCCATCTTCCTGAAAGCAATCGACAGATTCAATGTAATCCCCATCAAAATTGCAGCTCAATGCTTCATAGAGTTAGAAAGAGCAATTTGCAAATTCATTTGGAATAACAAAAAAATGCAAGCTATTGCAGTTTCCACAAAGTGAATGTTGACATGAGCATGATCTCTCTGTCTCCTGAGAGGCTCTGCCAGAGCCTGACAAATACAGAGGACTGTATTTGACCATTGGACTGAGCACAGGTTCCCCAATGGAGGAGTTAGAGAAAGAACTGAAGGAGCTGACGGGGTTTGCAACCACATAGGAAGAGCAACAATATCAACCAACCAGACCCAGGGATTAAACCACCAATCAAAGAGTACATGTGGAGAGACCCATGGCCACATATGTAGCAGAGGATGGCCTTGCTGGGCATCAATGGGAGGAGAGGGCCTTGGTCCTATGAAGGCTTGATGCCCCAGTGTAGGGGAATGCCAGGGTTGGGAGGAGAGTGTGGTTGGATAGGTGGGGGAGCACCCTCATAGAAGCAGGGGAGGAGGTGGGATAGTGGATAACATTCCAGAGGGGAAACAAGGAAAGGGGTAACACTTGAAATGTAAATAAATAAAATATCCAATAAAAAAGAGAGAGCTTATAGTCTGATAGTTTTTCCCCTTTTACTTTTCCTTAGAAATCAAGATTAGAATTTTGTTTTAAAGTATTCTTTTTTTTTCTCTTCCTGTGACCAAACTTCCCTAGCTGACAAAGAGGTAAATAAACTCTGGGCCTTAAGGCCTGCCAGCCCCAAGCTGAGGACCTGTGCAGAAAAGAACAAAGAATCTATTTACTGAATCTCCCATTAGGTCAAGATAGGTAAATGCTATTTTTTTAAAGTGACCTTAATCTCTCACAAGACCAAGTCTTGCCCCCCACCCCTTCCCTGAATCTCTTTCCCCTTGGCCACCTCCAGGAAAGAACCAGAGTTCAAGTCAGGGCTGTTCCTGCAGGGAGACCTAAAGAGGCCATTGTGTGAAGTTGTAAAGGTGATGCCTGGATTGCTTTTGAGATCCCCAAATGTTAATGATACCTACCTGGGAGAGCTGCTAACAGGGAGTGGAACCAGCTCAAGAGAAAGTAGCGTGTTGCAGCTAACAAAGCAGAAAGGAGTTGGACATGTGAAGAGCACTTTGACATCAGACATGGAGATGTAGAGTTTGGAGTTTACCATGCTGGTTTTCAGTCTTGCTTTGGACCAATATTCCCTCACAATGGTTTGTTCCTATGTTTTGAAACAGTAATATACATCCTGTGGCATTGCATGGTGGAAGTATGTGATCTGTGTCCTCAATTTTATTTTTCAAGGGTTACAGTTAATAGATTTCTGTGAGTCTCAGGAAAGACATTAAACCAGTGTTGAGACTGTTACAGATTATAGGGATTTTGAAGTTTAACTTAATGCATTTCTGCATTATGACATGGCTACAAGCCTTTGGGTGCCAAGAAGTGAAATGTGAAGATTTGAATGAAAACCACTCCTATATGCTCATGCTGAGAGGTACTGTAGGAGTAGGTGTTAGCATTCCTTCTAGGCTCTACCCCACAGTCACCTGGCATCAGTCATTTTTGCCTACCTTACTCTTACTCTCTCTGCCCCTTTCCTCTCTGACCCCTTTCACCCTCTTTCCCTTCCCTCCCTCTCTCCAAGTGCTCTTGACTGGCCTCTTCCCCCCCCCCCCCCCACCTAGTCTCAACTCCCTTCCCAACTCCCTTTTTCATGTCTGAAATAAATAAACTATTCCATACTACATCCTTCCTAAGGCTGGTACCTCAGGGGGAAGGAAGCCTCAGCAAGAGCCCATCGAGGCACCTCTCTCACCTCACCATACCTGGCTCTAACAAAACATATCCTGGTTCTCTTTTTTTGATGAAACACAAGAGTAGGTATGTGGGGATGTAAAACCATGCCAGGAAGTTTGGTAAGATTCCTGGCCTGGAACACGTGCCACACTCCTCATATTAAAATAAAATTAAAAAATGTTTCCTGTAGTCACATAGGTACAAAACAGAGTTCTCCATGCTAATGGAATACTGGAAGACTTAGTCAATAAGCTTCCTTTCCCAGACATTCCTCTCTGCCAAAGGTATTTAATCTGAGTTCTATCCTGAGGAGTGAGTATATACATTATGCATCCATTTTCCACCATGAACAACCAGTAAACTGTTTAGAATCATGGACTGTCTTTTTCATCAAGATCCATCATGGGGCACCATTGCTAAGGCACTCAACGATGGAGCCACAACTTCATTTTCCTATTGAAGGCCTCTCTGTGCTTCTAGCCACAGCAGCCGCCAAGCCTGCCTCCACCAAGATAAGGACAATCACCACTAGGACAAGCCAGAGCTGCCCTTTCCTTTGGACTCAGGCTAGATGCTGTCTCCAGCCCAAGGGCCTCTGACTCCATTCTCCACTCTTCCAGGACTCCCAGTGGCAACTACATGTCCAGGAGTCTGAGAATCCCATGGCCCTGGTCTCCATCTACCAGCTTCAACTTTCCCACATTTCAGACTGGATTTTCCCACCCCAAGTGGTATCTTGGTGTTTCCCTATAGCCTGGCACCCGACACATGGCAGTGTCAGATAAAGCGTAGTCAAATGCCTGATTTCTTCCTCTCCAAGAGGCCATGCCCACCTGAGCAGATGCTAACCAACAGGTCTGCGTTATTGGAAGAAGTGTGTTACTATGGGTATGCTGTAAGGTTTCAGAAGCTCAAGCTAGACCCAGTGGCTCACAGTCTCTCCTACTGGTGTCTGCAGATCCAGATATACAACACTCAGTTACCTCTCTAGCACCGTGTCTGCCTTCATGTAATGATCCAAATCTCAAGCTATAAATCAGGCCCAATTTAATGTTTTCCTTTTTAAGAGTTGCTGTGGTCTTGGTATTTCTTCACAGCAATAGAAACCCAAGACGGTATCAGGTTCTTTTATGGTATCTTCAATGCCTGACATGCTGTCTTCCATATCTTGTATTCTGTTGATACTCCTTATTTCTATTATCTCCTGTTTTCATTCCTAAGGTTTCCTTTAATTGTGTTTTGTTGGCTTGCTTTAAGGGATTTATTCATTTTCTTCAATTGTTTGTTTATATTTTCCTGGCTTTCTTTGAAGGGTTTATTTATTTCCACCAATTGTGTTTCTGTTTTCCTGAAGATTTTTAAGGGATTCATTCATTTCTTAAGACCTCTGTGTTATTCATACATGGTATTTTAAGGTATATTTCTTATGATTCATGTATCATAGAATATTTAGGTTCTGCTATGATAGGATGGTGCTATGATAGGATAGCTGGGCAATGGTAGTGAAATAGTGTCCTTATACTGCTGTAGGCATCTGGGTTAGGATTAATTATACGTCTAGCTACTGATTTCTGGTTTTGTTCTGGTTGGGTAGGGATTTTGTTTCTTGGTTTCATTTTCCTCTCCAGATTTCTAGAGAAAGTTGACTGAACGTTTCCTGTTCTACTAGCCTTCTCAAGTAATGTGTTGCAGGCTGAGGGAACAGGGGTTTCTGGGAAATGGCTTGAGAGATCCAAAAGAGGCAGGGACAGGGGGCAGACATTGCCCATTATTCAGCAAGAGGTGCTTGCCCTGGTTGGGGGCTGGAATTAAGTGATGAAGCAGAAAGGGGCATGATCTGTGGAATCCACAGGACATATGCACAGTAGGGAGTAGAAGCTGTAACTGGTGTTCTGATGCAGTACAAGAGGCTATCCTGAAAGCTGGGTCTGTTGTAAGAACTAGTGGGGAGGGTCTATAGGCAGCTTACCTTGCCTTCTAGCAAGTACTGACTTTCTAATCCTGTATTTTCTTTTTTTAAAAAAATATGTATTTATTTTTTGATACTTTATTTACATTTCAAATGTTTCCTCCTTTCCAGATCTCCTCATTGGAAACCCCCTATTTCCTCCCCCTCCCCCACCTCTATGAGGGTATTCCCCCTCCCAAACACCTGCGTGCCCACTCCCATATTTCCACCTTGACATTCCCCTTTACTGGGGCCTCTAACACCCTCAGGCCCAAGGGTCTCTCCTCCCTCTGATGGCCAAAAAGGCCCTCCTCTGCCACAAATGTGGTAAAGCCATGGGTCCCTCAATGTGTATTCTTTGGTTGGTGGTCCAGTCTCCATGAGGACCTGGAGGGGGGGATCAGGCCAGTTGACACTGTTGCACCTTCCATGGGACTGCAAACTCACTCAGCTCCTTCAGTCCCTTTTCCAATTCCTCCATCTGGGACCTCACTCTCAGTTCAGCAGTTACTGTAAAGTGAAACTTGGGTATTCCAAACTTTTGGGCTAATATCCACTTATCAGTGAGTACATACCATGTTCCTTCTTTTGTGACTGAGTTACCTCACTCAGGATGATATTTTCAAGTTCCATCCATTTGCCTGCAAATTTCATTAAATCATTGTTTTTAATAGCTGAGTAGTACTCCATTGTGTAAATGTACCACATTTTCTGTATCCATCCCTCTGATGAGGGACATCTGGGTTGTTTCCAGCTTCTGGCTATTATAAATATGGCTTCTATGAACATAGTGAGCATGTGTCTTTATTACATGCTGGAGCATCTTCTGGGTATATGCCCAGGAGTGGTATAGCGGGGTCCTCAGGTAGTATTATGTCCATTTTTCTGAGAGACTGCCAAACTGATTTCCAGAGTGGGTGTACTAGCTTGCAATCCCACCAAAGGTGGAGGAGTCTTTCTCTTTCTCCACATCCTCGCCAGCATCTGCTGTCACCTGACTTTTGGATCTTAGCCATTCTGACTGGTGTGAGGTAGAAACTCAGACTTGTTTTGATTTGCATTTTCCTAATGATTAAGGATGTTGAACATTTCTTTAGGTGCTTCTCAGCCCTATGAATTTCCTCAGTTGAGAATTCTCTGTTTACCTCTGTTTCCCATTTTTTGATAGGGTTATTTGGTGTTCTGGAGTCTAACTTCTTGAGTTCTTTGTGTACGTTGGATATTAGCCCTCTATTGGACTTAGGATTGGTAAAGTTCTTTTCCCAATCTGTTGGTTGCCGTTTTGTCCTATTGACAATGTCCTTTGCCTTACAGAAGCTTTCCAATTTCATGAGGTCCCATTTGTCGATTCTTGATCTTAGAGCATAAGCCATTGGTGTTCTGTTCAGGAACTTTTCCCCTGTACCCAGGTGTTCAAGAGTTTTCCCCACTTTCTCTTCTATTAGATTCAGTGTATCTGGTTTTATGTGGAGGTCCTTGATCAACTTGGACTTGAGCTTTGTACAGGGAGATAGGAATGGATCAATTCTCATTCTTCTACATGTTCACCACCAGATGATCCAGCACCATTTGTTGAAACTGCTGTCTTTTTTCCACTGGGTGGTTTTAGCTCCTTTGTTGAAAATCAATTGATCATAAGTGTGTAGGTTCATTTCTGGGTCTTCAATTCTATTCCATTGATCTACCTGCCTGTCACTGTACCAATACCATGCAGTTTTTATCACTACTGCTCTGTAGTACAGCTTGAGATCAGGAATGCTGATTCCCCCAGAAGTTCTTTTGCTGTTGAGAATAGCTTTTGCTATCCTGGGTTTTTTGTTGTTCCAAATAAATTTGAGAATTGCTCTTTCTAGGTCTATGAAGAATTGAGTTGGAATTTTGATGGGGATTGCATTGAATCTGTAGATTGCTTTTGGCAGGATGGCCATTTTTACTATATGAATCCTCCCAATCCATGAGCATGGGAGCTCTTTCCACCTTCTGAGGTCTTCTTTGATTTCTTTCTTCAGAGATTTGAAATTCTTGTCATACAGATCTTTCACTTGTTTAGTTAGAGTCACACCAAGATACTTTATATTGTTTTTGACTATTGTGAAGGGTGTCATTTCCCTAATTTCTTTCTCAGCCTGTTTATACTTGTAGTATAGGAAGGCTACTGATTTAATTGAGTTAATTTTATATCTGGCCACTTTGCTGAAGTTATTTATCAGCTGCAGCAGTTCTCTGCTGGAGTTTTTTGGGTCACTTAAGTATACGATCATATCATCTGCAAAGAGTGATATTTTGATTTTTTTCCTTTCCAATTTGTATCCCTTTGACCTCCTTTTGTCTAATTGCTATAGCTAGTACTTCCATTACTATATTGAATAGATAAGGAGAGAGAGAGCAGCCTTGTCTAGTCCCTGATTTTAGTGGGATTGCTTCAAGTTTCCCTCCATTTAGTTTGTTGTTAGCTACTGGTTTGTTGTATGTTGCTTTTATTATGTTTAGGTATGGGCCTTGAATTCCTGATCTTTCCAAGACTTTTATCATGAAGGGATGCTGAATTTTGTGAAATGCTTTTTCAGTATCTAATGAAATAACCATATGGTTTTTTTCTTTGAGTGTGTTTATGTAGTGAATTACATTGATGCTAATCTTGTATTTTCAGTAGTGGCACTTGGATGATTGTCAATGTAGTATTGCTCCTTCCACGCTGTTATTTTTGTCTCCTCATCAGAATGAATTTTAAATGCTTATAGAAATGAATTATTTTCTCCTTGCACTTTTATATAATATAACAATCAATGTCTATCCTGCCATAAAACCTGTAGCTATTGTGCTTTACCTTTTCATTATGAATTCATAATTCCTCAAAATATTAAATAGTGGCACTCATGCTTAGATAAACAAAAGTTCAGCACTGTGTTAGATTTACCTGATTTTTTCTATTGGTTATTTTATTTATTTACATTTCAAATACTGTCTCCCTTCTTAGCTTCCCCTTTGAAAACCCCCTATCACACACACTGACTCTAAGAGGATGCTTCCCCACCCACCCACTCCCACTCCACTGCTCTAGCATCCCCCTACAATAGGGCATTGTGCCTCCCCTCCACAGAACCGAGGGTCTCTCCATGCTAGACAAGGCCATCCTCTGCTACATATGCAGCTGGAGCCATGGGTCCCTCCATGTGTACTCTTTTGTTGGTGGTTTAGTCCCTGGGAGCTCTGGGGATCCAGTTAGATGATATTGTTGTTCTTCCTATGGGGCTGCCATATCCTTCAGCTCTTTCAGTCCTTTCCCTAACTCTTCTATTGGGATCTTCATGCTCAGTCTGATGGTTGGCTGTGAGAATCATCATCTGTATTGGTCAGGAGTTGGGAGATCCTCTCAGGAGACAGCTATGCCAGTCTTCTGTCAGCAGGTGCTTCTTGGGATCAGCAATAGGGGCTGGAGTTTGGTGTCTGCAGATGGAATGGATCCCTAGGTGGGGCAGTCTGTGGATGGTCTTTCCTTCAGTCTCTCCTGAATTCTTTATCTCTGCATTTCCTTTAGACAGGAACAATTCTGGGTTAAAAATTTTGTGATAGGTAGGTGGCCCCATCCCTCAGTGGGGGCTGTGCCTAACATCTGGATATGGTCTCTACAGGTTCTCTCTCCCCTTTGTTGGGTATTTCAGGTAATGTCATCCCCTTTGGATCCTGGGAACGTCTTGCTTTTCTGGCATCTGGGACTTTCTAGTGTTTAACTCAGTTCCCCATCCCCCACTGATACACACCTCCATTCAATTTTGTGAACCCTTGGTACTTCTCCCATCTCCTCTCTCCTCCTGTACCTGATCCTGCACCCCCTTTTTTCATCTACCTCCTCTCTCCCTCCCAGCTCTCTCCCTTACTCTACCTCCTTTCATTATTTTGTCCCCCCTTCTAAGTAGGACTGAAGCATCCACACTTTGGTCTTCCTTTTTCTTGACCTTCTTGTGATCTGTTAGTTGTATTGTGGATATTCTGTATCTTACTCTGTTTTTCCCATTTTCTATGGTCTTTGGGCTATTTTTTCTTCTTTTAAATATTTCAAAAGATGCCCTATATTAATTTATTTCTACCAATCTCTCTAATTTCATAAGCTTAATATGGTGGTTTATTTCTTTTCAGATTCAAAGAAAAGGATCTAGTAGACAGCTTTCCTCCATGTAGAACCAAAGTTCTATAGTCTAATTACTGAGTTTTAAAATATACTTAATAAGATGTTTATTGAGGGAAGTTTTCATTTCGATGAGGCACCCTGTTATGGAAGGTATGGGAGTTTGTTCTTTTTGAAGTTAATAAATGTGCACAGACATATCTTTTGTAAGTGGATGATATGGTCCATGTTCTTAAAAAATATGGTTATTTATTGCTTCATTGTGTGAATTTAATATCTTACTCAAGTTTCTTCTGGGAATATATGATAATCTTGCTTGGAATTTTCATTGAGTCCAGAATCTTCCTGGAAATTCTGTTTTTCTGTTATCCTTCATACACCCTGATTAAAAGCTAGTTAAAACTAATTACACAACTTTACAAGTAACATATTCTTTCCCCTTTTGCATTTTCACAAGGTTTTACAACTATCCTTGATTTTGTAAAGTGCCTATTATTGCTGTCACTCATTTTTTATCACTGATTGTGAATTTTTCTCTTCTCTCTTTCATTATAAATATAATGATCTTACTTTCAGCAGTGTCCTATACTGTTGCTTAATTTTTGGAAGTTCTTTGTAAATTATTTATCCTTAAGTCTTTTTAATGAAAGCACATATCTAGTACTGCGACTGGAGAATAAGTATTTCACTAAAGCTACAATATTAACATTGTAAAGAAATCAATTTTCATGGGAAGCATGGAAGCTGTTCCTTCCCTAGGGTTTATGTATTGACCAAAGTATAGAAAGAGGAAGAAGCTCAAGGTCCTATAAAGGGGTTAAAATCACCTTATGGCAAGGGTATTTTGTAAGGTTTTGCCTCAGCACTAGCTCACTTTCACATTTAAATTGTTTTTCTTAACAATATGTTCCTATATATAATCACATGTCCCTTTGTTTTGTATCACCTGCCCTCTTAAGACATCCATAGTAAAAGACATAATTTTTTCTTCATAGCCTTTCTCCAGCAGGTGCCAAAAGTTTTTCTTTGCCTGTAATGTTCTCTTTTCTCAAACTTGTTGATTAATGACAACAAGAACTCAAAATAGGGGTCCTCAGTGTCTTTTGTGTTGCAGTCACAAAAAAAAAAAAAAAAAAAAAAAAAAAAAAAAAAAAAAAAAAAAAAAAAAAAAAAAAAAAAAAAAAAAAAAAAAAAAAAAAAAAAAAAAAAACCTTGAGAAGGTCCTTTGAAGAAAAAACAATAATGAACACATTTGCTGGCAGCCACTGCTGAGATAAGTCTCAAAACTAAGAACAAGGTCATCTGTAAACCCCACAAGCCTACATTTAGACCTGGGCTCATGAATCCTCTTTGTGCTCCAGCCAACTGGATTTGTTGCTTCCTCATTTTTTCCCCTTTCCATATATCTCTGCCATCTGTAAAGTTACCATCCTAGTTCCAAAGAATATCAGACAAGACTTCTCTGTGTGCAAACCACATTTCTTTTCTTTCTTATTTTTTTTTTCATTTGCTTAAGACTCTAAAATCTGCAGAGAAACCCACAAGCATAATTTCTAGCCATGGTTGTGAACTTTCATTTGTGTATCTCCTATTCTAGCTCTATATGCATAGTTTCAAAACCACCTTTCTCTCGTCCAATTATACAGATCAACTACTAGATTTGTGGTACCTAGTACAGGCCAAGTGTTGTACTAGCCCAGTCTAAGGAAGGTTAGTCTATCAAACTGGATAAACAACCTAACATATCCTCATTGCCAGGTCAAATCACAAAATGAAAGCAACAAGAATGGATAACCTTCATGTCTCTGATCAAATCCACTAGTCCTATAGAAGTCTTAGCTAATAAGAGCTACCTTATTAACCCCCAGGACACTGAGTTTAAAGGAACTATCATAAATTTTATCAAAGAATTAAAGAATTTAATGAAGACAGAGACACTTCATTGAATTCCAGGAGAATAAAAATAAACAATTGAATATTGTCCAGAAAAAACACACACCTGAATCAAATAGTTAAGATAATTCAGGATTTTAAAAAAAGTTCAGTAAAGACATAGAAACATTGACCTGAACACAAGCTGAAATAAAAATGAAATTGAAAATCTCAATAGTTCAACTCAGTGAAAAGCCTTACAATTAGAATTAGTCAAACAGCAGATAGAATATCAGGACTTGACAATAAACCTCAAGAAAATAAGCAAATAAGCAAGTAAAATGAAAGCATTTTTAATTCACAAGATAGGAGCATATAAGAAATGTGTGACACCATCAAAATATCAAATCTTATTGGAAAAAACAGTGGAAAAGAATACCAGGTCACTGTTGTAGACCAGGAATTTAACAAGAACATATAAGAAAATTTCCCCAAACTAAGGAAAGATGTACAGAGATAGATGAACAAATATAAAAGAATATAGAACCCTAACTCAAAACCACCAAAAAAGGAGCAACTGACAGCAGGAAAATTAGTCTCCCCTAGGGAAGAGCAGGCCAACTAGTTGTTCAATAACAAACAGTCAACCCTGAAAATTTATCTATAATATCATTATATTATATAACAACAATGACAAAATAAATAATTAATTTGAAAAAATTAAAAAGTGTTATATAGAACAGTTTGGAAGATTAAAGGAGAAGAGGGAAATGATGCAATTAGAATTTTTAAAAATTAAATATTTAAAAAGTAGATACCCCACTGCACATGGGGGATTTAGTAACTAGCTTGACTTTTTGACCAGGGTTGAGTGAGGGACTGTATGGGAGAAAGTTCTGCTCAAAAACATTGAATTTTTGGTGTCTTGCTTTATAAATAAATTATATCTCACATAAAATGAAAATTTAAAAAACCTAATTATACAGAACAAAGAAAAATATTGAAAGTTATAAAAGAAAGATCAAAGTCACTTATAAAGAAAACCCCATCAAAATAACATGTAAGTTTTCTGTGAAAATAATGAAAGCCAGAGATCCTGTAGTATTAGTCTCCAAGTTTTAAAGATCACGACTTCAATCCTAGACTACTATATGCAACAAAACTACCATTGTTGATGGAGAAAGAAAAAATTTCCATGATACAAACAAGCTGACAGAATTCTTGTCCACTAACACAGTCCTGCAGAAAATACTGAACAAAATACTTTGGGGTAAATAGAGGAATAATAATAAAAAAGAGAATATAAGAAAAAAAAAGTATAATTACTGAAACACAAAGTACATCTAAGAGCACAAAACATTGCTGCAACCCACACCAAAACATGCCTGATCTTTAAATATTAATGGTCTCAACTGTTCAATCAAACAGAATCAAGAAGAGAGCAGGTATTGACACACTAATAATATCTAGCAAAAAAGACTTTAAACCAGAACTGATCTAAAGAGTCAAAAAGGAACACTTCCTTCTAATCAAGAGATCAATTAGGAAATTATCACAATACTTAATATATATGCAGCAAACTCTGGGGCATCCAATTTCATTTACAAAGCATACTAATAATATTAAAGACATAGATTAACACAAATCCAATGAGAATAGGTGACTTAATGTTTTTGTTAGGGTTATTATTGAAACACCATGACCTAAAGCAAGTTGTGGAGGAAAACGTTAATACAGCTTATAGCTTACCCTTCCATATCATAGTTCATCATTAAGAGTCAGGACAGTAACTCAAGCAGGCCAGGAACCCAGAAGCTTGAACTGTTGCAGAGAACATGGAGGAGTGCTACTTAATGGCTTGCTCTTCATGGTTTGTTAAACCTGCTTTATTATAGAACTCACAACCACAAGCTCCAGGATAGCAGACCCCCACTGGGCCAGGGCCTCCCACATCAATCACTAATTAAGCAAATTCCATATAGGTTTGCCTACAGCTCAGTCTTATGAAGTTTTATTTTTTTTTTAAATTAAGGTACATTCATCTCAGATGAGTTTAGCTAATGTTAACTTGACATAAGACTATTCATTCAGCACTCTTCATCAACTCATTTTCTTCAATAGATAGCTCATCTAGTCTAAGAAATAAATAACAGAATTAAATGAAATCTTGTATCACATAGACACAACCGATCTACAGAATATTCCATCTAGGTGCCAAAGAATATACATTATACTCAGCAGCACATGGAAACTTCTTAGAAAAAAAAAATCACATGAGGGAACACAAACCAAACTTTAAAAAATACAGAAAGAATCAAATAATTCCTTATATCCTATCTGATCATTGTAAAACAAAATCTAACATTGACAGGAAGCAAATTTCTAGTAAAAACTCATGGAGAATAAACACCTCATTGAATGATAAATTTGTCAAAGAAGAAATAAAGAAAATATTTCCTGTAACTAAATGAAAATGAAATCATAACACAACAAGGTATCTTGGACAAATTTAAAGCAGTCTTACAAGCTATAGTTATATCTCTAAGTAGCTGTACTTAATAAAAAATCAGAAATAGCACAAATAAATTATTTAGTATTAGAATTCAAGATTTTGAAAAATCAAGAACTAATTAAATCAAAACCCAGTCAATAGCAAGAAATAAAAAATAGCAAAGCAAAAGTGGATGGAATAGAAAATAGTGATATAAAAAATCAACAAAAATCAGAGCTGGTCCTTTGAGAATATAGCCAAGGTTAACAGACTCTTAGCCTAACTAACCAAAGGAGAGAATTAGAAAATGATCAAAACAACAATAAAACAGATACTAAAGAAATACAAAAATGGATACTTTAATATCTGGCATTAAAATATATATATATGTATATGCATACATATACATATATATAGCCATTGTGACACAGAGCGACCCTGTCTCAAAAAAAAGTAAAAAGCAAAAACAAAAACATTACAAAAATGAATACGCCAACAGTAAGAAAGCAAAAATGCTGAGTAATCATAACCACCCTTCCATTTCTAATAGCATCAAAGATCATGAAATTTTGGAATAAATCTATCCAAGAAGGTAAATGACTGCTACAGTGGAAACTTAAATGCTCTGAAAATAGAGATTAAAAAAATAAAAGCACTAGAAAATGGAAAGGACTCCCATGATACCTTGTACAAAAATTACATCTAAGTAAATCAAAGACCTCATTTTGAACTGAGAAACACTACAGCTATTAGAAGAAAAATATAGGCAGTAATCTATAATATGTCCGAATAAGAAGGAACTTTTTGACTAGGACCCATAGATATTTGCTATGGAGGATTCATATTAACCCTAATCACAATAGCCAGGAAATACAAACAAACAAAATGTCCTTCAACTGATGAATGGTTAATAAAAATGTGGCACATATACACAATATAAAGGAAATTTATCTTTAAAGGACCCATGGCAGTAAATGTGCAGACCTAGGGAAGATTATACTGAATGAGATAATTCAGACCCAGAAATAAAAACACCACATGTTTTCTCTCACCTCTGGTCCCTACCTCTAAATCCTCACATACAACATGGAATAACCACAGAAACTAGGAAATTATAAAGGGAACACAGATAGTGCATGGCTAAGTTAAGTAATAGCAGGACACAGGTGATAAATGGGAAACAAAATAATGGTGAGTGTACTCCAATTAGGTTGAAGGAGGGAAGTCAGTACAAAAGAAAGAACAGTGGACAAATAACAGCAAGATCGTTATATAAATCCTCAAGGAATCACATTATTTTATATTTACCTAAAATTATATATTATATGTATAAACATATACAGAGAAATCTACATATATTTATAGCATAGAAGAGGTCAAGTTACTTGGGTTGACAATGTTTTCCACAAGAACAAGAGTAACAAAAACTAAAGTACCACACATGAGAAACCTTTATTTTATGATTGAAGAGCTAAGTGGTTCCCCAAACAATATATAGCCCTTTCCTGCCTCTCCATCATTAAGGGTGAGTTCATATTTCTGGAACAAATTATATGCTCAGAACACAGGACTGATGATTTGAGCTAGATATGACCTAGAAGCCTCTTTTCTGTCTTTCAGGGTTCAAGACAATACTATGCAATCTGTCAAGTGAGCGAAGTGATTAAATAGTCCTACCTAGTAGTAATACCTAGGAAGCACAATAAATATCAGTGTGGCAAGAAAAGTATAAAGGTAGAAATAGTAGCAATAATTCATCAGTGGAAGACAACACCTGCCAAATTGAACTTAAGGCCCATTCAACAAAAGGAAAGTTAAAACCAGTATAGAAAACTTAGCCAGAGTCTTGGGTTTGTAACCTCTTGGCATAGGAAAAGAAACTATTACCACCATTTTCTTAAAAGAAACTGTTTCACAGCAGACTTCCTGGTATGTTGAGTCTTACAATCTCTCCATCCATTCTTCCCTGATATTCTGTAAACTCTGAAGTAAATGTATTGGCTTGGGCTAGGCTTTCCATAATCTCTTGATCTGTACATTGTGTCCAGTTGTCTTTTTTCTGTGATGCTTTTGATTTGCTGCCAAGAGAGGCTTCCTTGTTGAAGGGTGGTAGATACACTTTAAGGAAAGGTAGCTAACTAGTTCTAGTATAAATCTAAAGCCTTGTTGCTAAACAATAAGTAAAATAGGAAAATTATTGTGGTCCCTTTTAGGCAGGAACTATGCTGATTATGAGCATAAAAATTTACAAAAGACTGGGTGATCATCATTCTTATCCCCAAGAAATATTTGAGACCACAGCTCTAACAGGAATGGGACAAGAGAACAGAAGCTATAAATTAAACATCCTGAGGAATATATAGAAGAAGCCAGTATGTAGACAAAGCCTTCCCTTATTGTGCTTACTACTATAGGATCTAAGGAACAGAGCATGCATAGAAACAAAACAACACTCCCTCAAAAAACAACACCCATAACAAACATACAAACAAACAATAACTACTGCCTGCAAAATATAAATGGGAGATGGATAGACTACAAAGATACTATAAATAGCTATACACAGCGGGGCAAGATGCTTTTCCGGCCCCTTCCCCAGGTAAATAGCCCATTTCTATTCTTGGGAGTGCTTTTCCTATTTTAATAAGCTATTTCTATTTATCTTATGTCCCCATTGCAATCTTTGGGATAAGTTAACATTTTACTGAGCTCTGCTAGCTTGCAATAACACCTTAACACATCCCTGCTCTGGAATACAAAAGCATGACATTGTGTACTCTCTGAATTTGAATTCGTAGCTCAGCACTAATCACGTTTTTCCTGACACTTTGGACTTTTTCAGCGTTTCTCTGCCCTCCATGGGTAGCTTGAAAGGCTTGATTTTTTTTCTCTATCTCCCTCTCTGGCAGCTGCCAAGATTTTCAGCTTGCCTGAACATTTTCTTTCAAACTCTAATACATGTGTCCTTGAGAGTCCTTCTGGGTATATTTTAAATTTTCTTTATTAATGAGACTAGGAATCCAAAAGACATTTTCCCTAGTAACACTACTAAGATGTCTTTGCTTAAAATTTAAGCAATTTTATTTCTAAATATGGTTCCAGAAATCTAAAGTAGTCTACATGTATGCAATCTATTTATTCTCTTTCAGCATCAACGGACTAATCAGAAATATGGTCAAATATACCATGTCCACCCTTCACATTATGCAGTTAACAATTATAACAAATTCTATGTGAAACTACCCATGCAAATGGGAAATAGTAGCATAATTAAATGACATATACATACTTAGTGTTACATATAACACCAACCCTTTAAATTTGTGAATTTGAACAAGATAAAACTGAGTAACAAAACCCTGAGCAAATAAGTAAAAATGGTGTATGTTTAATAAATTTTAGCAGTGAATACTATAATAATTATTTTATTTAAACATTTCATGGACTGAATTAAAATACTAAGATACAATATTTTATCTTGTATTTGAAAATGCCTATCATGTTAGTGTGTTTCTCAGATCTTCTATTTTTCTCCAGTATGATAAATGTGTGGACAATTACATTCCTCAGTGATTGTTACTATGACTTAATTGACAGACCCTGTTATATTATCTGTCTCAGTAGATACTTGTTACTTGAATTGAAATCTCAATTTTACATGGAAAAATTCATACCAGTCCTTCTTAATTATTAAGTATAATATTTCCGTACTTCTGCTGAGTCATCCAGTCACTTCTATAGTCAGAAATACACTCCAACACCTCAATATTCATTTTCTATTCAGTTTATATTTATACTTGGAGGATTTTCAATAATTTACTTTTATGGAATTGATTATACTTTTTTACATTTTTACTACTAAATTTTGTTCTTTAACAATTTTATACATGTACATAATAAATTATCATTACTTTCCCTATAATTTCTCTTATTTCCCTCCCATTTTCCAGTTTCCTTGTTCCCAAGAAATTCTTCCCCATGTTCATGATTTTTTTGTTTCATAGTTAAACATAGTTTAACACGATTAATCGTGACTGAATAATCATGGATTTATAACTACACAGTAGAGACTGATTGGCTCACTAGCTGGTACACAAAAGGATAAAATGCCTACCTCTTTCACAGAACATGTTAGTGTAAACAGGTCATGAGTAAGTGGTTGGTCTCTGTGAGCCCCTTTGCCATCCACTGAGAAATGTTCGATCAGCAAATCTTGTATAGGTTCAGTGTCAGTAGGAATAGCTCCTGTGAGTTCATGATTGTTGTAGCTGTTTAATGGTTAGAAAATGACATCACACAGCCTTTCTCCTTAGCTTTCAGCTTTTATACTCTTTCTGTGTTCTCTTCTCCTATTTTCCCTGAATGTTAAGAAGGTGGTATAAATGTACTGGTCAGGGCCAAACTCTAAAACATCTTTATTTGTAGCATCTAGTGGAGTCACAAATATTAACATTCTCTTGATTTCACTGCAAAATATAGATTCCTTTATCAAGGCTGAAAGTAGTCTGTGGCTATTGGTTTAAGTATAGATATTTAGAAGGCAGTTTTGTAATAATTCAATTTACTTTAGAGGATGTATTAAGATCATCCTAAAGTCTACAACCACCTCAGTTATTGAGATTTTATTTTGTTTTTCATTTAACTGTGTTTATAGTAGTATGCACAGATACCTTCTGGAAAGGACCTCTGCTGGGAGTCTCCTGGCCTGGAGAGGGTAGTGATGGAGTGTGTAGATGGTGATGGCTTTAAAGTCTGAGGTTCTCAGGATTTTCTACCTCTCTAACTGTACTGAAATGCTGATGATAACTTGTAAAAAATCCTAAAAAAATTTCTTGCTCTTTCTGAGGGTAAAAGGCTGCTGGTTTAGGAGATTAACACCTGTAGCCTAAGTAGCAGGGGATTAAGTATTGTGGCCTTTGTTCTACCTCAGCAGGAATTGCTGGGCTCTAACTTTCAGCCTGCCAGTCTGAAGTCTGAGGAAGAAAAAGGGACACTTAGAAAATGATTATAGCATTTATTACTAAGTTGTAAAAAGTTTCCCATGAAAACTATCTAAGGGGAAAAGCAGAAAGATCCTACATGGGGATAGGGAAAATTTCTAAGTGGGGAAAGGCAAAAAATTCTAGTAAGGAAAAACTTCTTCCAGGAGGGGAAAAAGAAAGGATTCCACTCTATCCTCTTCCTCTTCAGTACTTATACATCTTTCATGATCATGTTACAAAGCTCATCATAAGTTCACACAAGGGCGGCCGGGAACCTCAGCTTGGGCCACAGGGCTCCAAAGCTAATCAGCGCCGGGACAAAGATCCCTCTCAGGAGATCGCAAGACCCCTGCAGGAGAGGGCCAAAGACACGCGCCACAGCTCACCAGGTACTGCCCCGAACCCGCGAGACACAGGGACTGAGGTAGGCAGGCTTAGAAACTCCCCTGGATCCCAAAAGCAGGCGGCTGTGGCAGGAAACTTTTGCCTGGGACACTAGGATTCCATAGACAAGCAGCTCCGGGAGAAAATTCTCTCCCCAGGAACGCGGAAAAGCCCCTAGCAGGGGCATCACGAGCCCCAGAGCTCACTGACTCCACCCACTTTCCACGGGCCACAGAGACTGACTGTCAGTAACTTCCGGCGGTGGCCGGGAACCTCAGCTTGGGCCACAGGGCTCCACAGATAATCAGCGCTGGGACAAAGATCCCTCTCAGGAGATAGCAAGACCCCTGCAGGAGAGGGCCAAAGACACGCCCCACAGCTCACCAGGTACTGCCCCGAACCCGAGAGACACAGGGACCGAGATCAGACCTGGTGCCACAGCTCTCCAAACCCAAACACCTCTCAGAGAGAGCTGGTCTTCAAGGAGTACTGACACAGAGACCTGCAGGAGGGGCAAGCCACAACCAGACAGAGTAA
>CM052722.1:65243241-65279480 GCA_028551405.1 Uromys caudimaculatus
TCGGTCCCTGTGTCTCAAGGGTTCGGGGCAGTACCTGGTGAGCTGTGGGGCGTGTCTTTGGCCCTCTCCTGACTCTTGCTATCTGAGAGGGATCTTTGTCCCGGCGCTGATTAGCTGTGGAGCCCTGTGGCCCAAGCTGAGGTTTCAGGCTGTCGCTGGAAGCTGCTGGCCGTCAGTCTCTGTGGCCTGCGGAAAGCGGGCAGAGTCAGTGAGCTCTGGGGACGCGTTGCCCCTGCTATGGGCTTTTCTGCATTCCTGGGAGAGAGGATTTTCTCCAGGAGCTGCTTGTCTATGGAATCCTAGTGTCCCAGGCAGAAGTTTCCTGCCACAGCCACCCGCTTTTGGGATCCAGGGGGGTTTCTAGGCCCGCCTACCTCAGTCCCTGTGTCTCGCGGGTTCGGGGCAGTACCTGGTGAGCTGTGGGGCGTATCTTTGGCCCTCTCCTGGGTCTTGCGATCTCCTGAGAGGGATCTTTATCCCGGCGCTGATTAGCTGTGGGGCCCTGTGGCCCAAGCTGAGGTTTCCGCCAATTCTTATATCTTGTTATAGAGATCCACTGATCTCTGTTTTGTTACCACTTTGAAAATATTTATTTGGTCCTTGTTCAAAATTTATAATTAGAAATTTAGCAGTAATTTCAACATGTCATTACTCAATCCTATTTTGTGTCATCCAAACAACATGAATATCTTTTGTATTTTCTTTCTAAATCTTTTTCTGGTGACTTGGTATTTGTTAGAAAGTAATAGGGGGTATTGTATATAGCTTTGTTCTATTTTGTAAAAACAGTATTTTAAAATAAAAAATAATCAAGTTAAAAAAGAAGGACCATGACACAATTCAAAACCATTTCTTCATAGTAAAGGTGTCAAAAAACACCGAACAAGCATCTTAATGAATTCAGGAATACTTAGAAAAAAAATCATAACTTCTGATAAAGTGACATGAACAAGGTATTATTTAACAAATCAAATAATTTGTGTTATGCATAATATTTGCAAATAGCCAACCATGTTGCAGATTCTGTCAGTAGAGATGATACAATATTTATTATTTAGCAACAGAGTGTCTGTGAAGAAAAGGAAAACCTGTACTCTCCCATTCAAAAACATTTGTACAAATTGAAAATTCCTAAAAATTCTTACTCAAAGACTTTTAGTAACATAAAGGTATGCCTATAGGTATTTAGATAACCTAAATTCTGATAAACTTTTTTTTTTTGGTGTGACAATGGACTTAACATGATAAGTGAATATTGCACAATTTAGCTATATACCTCAGGGTATAAAGATTTTTATGTCAATCATAGCCAATATTCACTATATTCTCCTGAAATATCTGAAAGAATCTTCAATGTTTTGCATTATTATTTTATTAGTATTATTAGTATTAGTATTAGTATTATTAGTAATGTTATTATATAATATTTTCTTTATAGTCCAGTCGTTATCCTCCTCCTTGTCTATCCTCCTACAGTTCCTCATCCCATTCTTCCTCCCCCTTCTCAAAATGAATGTATGCCCCCCATCCCACCATGCCTCCCCATTCCCTGGGGCCTTAATTTTCTAAGGGTTAGGTAAATCTTCTCTCATTAGGACAGACCAGGAAGTCCTCTGCTATACATGTGTTGGTGGCCTTGGTATGCTGCCTGTGGAGGCTCAGTGTCGGGGAGATCTTAGGAGTCTTGCAACTACTGTTCTTCCTTATGGGGTTGCCCTCCTCCTCAGCTACCTCCAGCCTTTCCCTAATTTAACCACAAGGATTCCTTGTTTCTGTCTATTGTTTGGGTGTAAGTATCTGCATTTGACTCTTTCAGCTGCTTGTTGGGCCTTTTGGAAGGCAGCCATGCTAGGTTCCTCTCTGTAAGCACAACATAGCATCAGTAATAGTGTCAGGCCTTGGAGTCTCACATTGAGCTGGATCCCAATTTGGTCTGGTAATTGTACCTCCTTTCTCTCAGCCTCTTCACCATTTTTGTCCCTGCTGGGGTTTTAGCAGAAAGAATTGAAACAGGCAACCTTGGGAGGTAAGAGGTGGGTGGACCCTCTAGAATGTAACAAAGACCTGGGAACTAAGAGAAGCTCAGGAATCAGAGGGAGACACCTTGGATAAATTGACCAACAGTTGGAAGAGGTAACTTGTAGAGTCTACCTCCAGTAGAAATACAAGGTGTCAAGTGGAGGGATGAGGTTACCATCCCACAGTCAAATCTCTGACCCAGAAATGTCCTTGTCTAAAAGAACTGCAGGGACAAAAATGTTTCTTCTTGAAAATTTTATGTTGTTGGTTTTAACTTTTGTCTTTCCAGTTACAACCAAGTTTGAGTTCCTAATAGTCTGCACTAGGCCCATCCTGTAACCAGAAACAGCCATTTTGATTTGCCTCCTCACTATGATGTCATAAATCCCCTCATCATCTGCTGCCGCAGACACCATCTTGGGCCCACAAGAATTTACAGCAGTCTGCTTATTCACCCCTACCAGGTAACATGTTTCCTAATTTTCTCTTGACTTTTATAGAAGAGTAACTTCCTCTTGACTTGAGAAAATTCTAGAAGATTTTATTTGGGTATTGGTATTTTCTTTAGTATTATTCAGCAATACATTAGGGTCTGTTAGTTGGTAGTTACAGAAAAGATTAGCCATCTAATGTCATGAGAATTATAGAGGTCTTATGTTCACCAATCTCTTGTATACACCCTGCAGTATTTTCTAGCTCATATAAATTATTTCATTATCTTGTTGTTAAAAGAACTTCATGTTCAATTTAAGTAACCCTAATACTGTACATCCTGACCCAATTAATATGAATCCATCTTAATTTTGATGTCAATTTGAAGTCAGAACCTCCCTCAAAATAGTGCTGGTATCCTTCTTGGGAACAGAGTTTTAGTGTTTTAGTAGTAGAGTAACATAATATTTCATTGCCATTTTCAATATTTTGAGGGTTCGCTTATTTCTAAATTTATGAAAACTACTGACCCCACCGGTCCTCCTGGAGGCTGGAACACCAACCAAAGAATACATATAGAGGGACCCATGGCTTGGACAACATATTTGGCAGAAGAGGGCCTTGTTGGCCATCAGGGGGAGGAGGGGCCCTTGGGCCTGAGGGTGTTAGAGTCCCCAGTAAAGGGGAATGTCAAGGTGGGAATACTGGAGTGGGTGGGTAGGTGGGTGGGAGGTGGAGTACTCTCATAGAGGTGGGGGAGGGGGAAGGGATAGGGGGTTCCAAAGAGGAGACCTGGAAAGGGGAGACATAGGAAATGTAAATAAAGTATCAAAAAATAATAATTAAAAAAAAGAAAGTCTCATGGGCATGGGCCAAGATTTCCATGAGACCATTCTGCTTACCATTTTTAATCCTTCCTGAATATAGGATATCTTAGGATTTGTTTTGGGGTAAGTGGACCAGCATTGGTTCCTGTTCATATAACTACTAAAACAAAATGATTAAAAGAATAAAAGAAACTAATAACACCCACATAAATACAAATACTGTTTGAATGAATGTAAATTTAATAAGAACAGTATAGCAGGCATAAAATAAGGAAAAGTTAGTCACATCAAGGAGAAAAAGCAGAAAATGAAGAGCCTGCCATGCCATGGAGTGGGAGAAGGATTAACAGCATAAAATTGAGGATAACTATTACAAATTCAACTGTGATTGATATTTTCTACAGTAGTAATGGGGGAGATATTAAGCAGAGAGCTGTACTTTTTCTTACATAAATTCTGGTAAAATAGGATAGGAAAATGTAAGCATAATTATTATCAAGACATCTTTAATTATGGAAATTCCAAAATAAGAGACCATGGGTTATGTGTCGATAGATTTGCTTATCTGTATTTGACATGCATGCATTTTGAAGATAAAGTCCAAGTCCTTAATTGGTCTACTCTTCTTCCACTGTTGTCTTGTATATTATATTTCTTGATAAATGGAATTTACACTAGGATAATTGAACATAGTAGTTTTCTGGAATTTGACAGATAGTAAAATATTATTTTTTTAATGATTGAAGCTGATCTCCTGAATGCCTGTCATTATAGGTACTTAACAGAATCAGGATCTCTGGGAAGCCTGGGGAACCAGTCACTAGTAGGATTTTTGATATTCATTTTACTTAAGAACATCTGCATGGCCAAATATATTTGCAGGACCTAAAATCAATACACTTTCTCTCGCAGACAGGTAAGAATGACAATTTTGATCAATTCTTAGTAGAATTACTTTTTCCCCAGTTTTAACACCATTTATTCAAGATGCTAATTTTTATTTTGTAATTTCCATTTTATCTTTCCTCTGTCAAACTCCTCCCACACTTCTCTTACTTACTTGCACATTCATGGCTTGTTTTTCTTTACTACTATGCATAGGTTTATAAATAAACCCTGCACAGTTCCTTTAGTGCTGTGTGTATATATATATGCCTTCAGATCTGACCCTTGGGAAGAATAACTTCATCTCTTAGTATTCAATATTTTCTTCTAGTTCTTTGTCAAATTCTCCAAAGAGAATTCCCTCTTCCATAGTAACGTTTTTATTAATGTTGTTTATTGATGGAGTCTTATTTAGACAGCCATACTTTTGTGGTAATAAGGATGCAGCTTGTCTTTTATTTCTAGGATACACAATCTCATGGCAAAATTTGTGGCCCTCTAGCTCTTACCATCTTTCCTCCTCTCCTGTGCAATGTTCTCTGAGCAGAAGTTGCATTGTAGAGGAATCCACAGGCAACTGCATTTTGACAAATTGTATTTTTCTGTAGTGATCTTTATCTCATGCAAAAGAAACTGATATGATGAAGAGTAAAAGCTAAAGTTATTCCTGAGTATAAGGATAAGTATTTAGAATGCAGCTAGGAATTATGCTTGTCTAGTAAAATGGCTATAGTTGGTATTATTCTAAGGTCCATGATACTAGTCATAGGTTGCATAGATTGCCAGTACAATGCCTGTTTCATCTCCTGTTGAGAGAACCTTAATCCCAATTTGGGGGCTATTAACTACTGCAAAATTATGAGGCCAATATTGCTGGTCACTGCTATGGATCATAGGCATCAAAGCTCAAGAGGACTCTTCATTAATTTTCTCTTCTACTAACTTGCATAGTAGCTTTTTGTACTATGAAAGCTAGTCCTCCAGGAGAAGGCTTCTGGGTCAGATACATATCTAATAGTATGAGTCCTATATAGAAAGCACATGGCATCTCCAGCAATAGAAAATTATATTAAATATCCAGGAGGCAAAACACGGCAATGGGAATCATCTATATTGTTTGGTAAGTCTATTGGATTTCCCTAACCAACATCTCAAAAGGAAATTTCTACTGCTTGCTGCTGGGGTTATTATTATTATTAGATGATCTATGGTTATTGAGTATAACACTGTTAGACCAAGTATCATGACGTCATTTGGTGCGTGTGTGGACATCTATGTGAGAAGAATGTTAAGTAAATATAAAATAAATATGACTAGGGTTTTTATAAACATCCTTAGAATTATTTTTACCTCCTTCCTTTCTGTACTTCTGTATTGACATCTCTCCCCCCCAAACATACAGTAATTTTACCTGTTTATGTTGATTATAATTTTTTGGTAGGTAAGAACATGTAGGTAGCCATATAGACTCCCCTCATTAATTTTTAATGTCAAATGAGACTTTGTGAGGGTTGCTCTTAGAGACTTATGAAGAGTTTCTAGTCTCTAATCTGTTCTTATCAGTTTTATCATCTACAAGGATAGGCCAGGATATCCCTGATCCTTAGAAATGAAGGAGGCATGTCTCTCTCAAAAATTAATCTCCTCCTTTCAGTATAAGCACTGGTTAATATCAATCATCTAGAAGATCTTTTCTCTGTCTGATCAAAGGACTAATTTCTTTAACAAAATCAGAGGGGCCCTGTGAGAGAATATTTTACCCTGGGTTAGGGCTAACCTTGAGTAACAGGATAAACATAACAGCTATCTTGTAAGCCATTGACCACATTTAATTTCTGCATTCAAACTTTGTTGATGATCACTAAGAAGGATATTTTCCAAGGTTTTGAATATGAAGTCATGGATTTTATTTATAACTTGCATTAAGCATTGAAAGCATACATGGAAACAAACAGATATTAAATAATTTAAATTTTATTAAAATTTGGTTTCTTAAGTATTTAAAAAGTCTGACAAACTTAGGAGAAACAATGCTTCTCAATACAACATAGAATCTTTCTTCTTTAAATGAGTTTACATAAATCCTGCCAAGAACAGATAAACATCTTATGAGAAATCACACTGTTTTAAATAGAGGAATATATTGTAGTTTTATACTTATAGCTCTCATGAAATCTGGGCTGACCTGCACTTGCTCTTTAGCTGTGGTGATCGTGAGCTCCTGAGCCTCTTTCCACTCTACAAAACTGGAATTACAGCGACACATTCCCCTTCTATTCAGTAATGGAGGTCACACCCAGAGCACCCTGCATCCTAGGCAAATATTCCTATCAACTGAACTACATTCCCCAGCATATCAAAGATGGACTTCATATACTCTAAAACTTAACCATCATACTTGTACCATCTTTATATTTATTTCTTACAAACTTTTTGTAGCATCTTGTAATTATTATAAATTCTCAGGGTTTTGTTCTCAATTTTGGTTTATTTTGCAAAAACACGGTCAATATATTTTAGGGAAAGGTTGATTTTGTAATATAAAAGTTCTTACTCTTTCAAACTATATTCTTCTTCTTTTTAAACTTCTATTATAAAATGTATTCCTTTCTCATACAATATATTCTAACAGCAGGCTTACCTCTTGCCTCCTTCCCAGAACTTCCTTCTCCACCAAATCCACTATTCCTAATTTCCTTTCAGAAAAACAACAGGTCTCCCAGAGATAACAGTTGAACATATCATAACTAGATGCAGTAAGACTAGGCACAATTCTCAGAATAATGTTGTACAAGGAAACCTAGTAGGAAAACAATGGTCTTAAGAGCTAACAAAAAAGTCAGAGACATACCTACTCCCACTACTAAGACTCTCAAAAAACCCAGACTAAACTTCTAAACTGTGTGTGATAGATACTTATACTTTGTTTATTATATTTTTTCTTCCAATTACTACATACTTTCTACTTCAATTCTGTTCCTAATAAGATAGATTCATGAACTTATTATAATTGTTTAATGTAAGTAATATTTATAACAAATTACCATTGGTAGTTTCTTGGTTTTGGATAAGCTTAAAATTTGTTACTTGGTTTTACTGGAATTAGAATTTTTTTTCCACAAGATCTATTCTTTCACCGTTCCTCACTTCTCCCAGAAGCTCTCCATTTCCCCTCCCATACAAGTCTACACCCTTTTTTCTCTCTCATTAGAATATTAATGGGCATTTATATCATCATCATCATCTTCATCATCATAATAATAATAATATGAAATAAAATACAACCAATCCTGAATGTGACAAATGAAACAAACAGAAAGAAAACAGCCAAAGAAAAAGTGACAAAGCACATACATATGTTAGGAAATCTATTTTCACCCCAGAGAATACCCAAAAAATAAAACTAGAAATTATAATACATAAGGGAAAGATCTTATCTTAGTTCTGGTTTCTATTGCTGTGGCAAAACACTTTGACCTTTAGAAGGAGACTGGGAAGGAAAGGGTTTATTGGCTTACATTTCATTATCACTGTGCATCATCAAGGGTGGTCAGGACAACTACAAATATAGGTCAGGAATCAGTATGCAGGAGGTGATATAGAGAAAATGGGTGATGCTGCTTCCCAGTTTGCCTCCCATGGCTTGCTGAGCCTGCTTTCTTATAGAATCATGGATGGTACCACCCAAAATGGCCTGGGCCCTTCCTCATTGATCACTAATCAAGAAAACTCTTTTCAGCTAGTTTGATGGAGGCATTTTCACAATTGAGGTTAACTCCTTTCAGATAACTCTCACTTATGTCAAGTTGAAATTACACCAGGAAGCAGAGATCTGTAAGGAAAAAAAGAAATGTCCAGAGAAAGCCTTGTGAGGAAAAAAAACTCCAAAAATACTACTGAGTTTTTTCTGTGTTGGAAATCTACTACGTGGCATGTGGTTTGGCCTGAATAGTAGTTTATATAACCAGTGAGAATATCCTGGGCCAAACTAATTTTTCCTTTAGGAACAGTTGTTAATTAGAGATTTCTTCTCCACTAGGAGATGTGTCATGTACCTACTTCCCCTTTCAGCACTGAAACTCTATGTTGCTTTTACCTTTGCATGCCTTTTGCATGTTGCAACAGTATCAGAGTACACATGTTTGTCAGCCATATTGTGTCTACAAGTCCTTGTTTCTGTTGTGTCCTCTACACTTATTGGCTCATTATTTATGCTTCCGCTTCCTTGGAATTCCCTGAACACTTAGGGGAAGTGTTTGGTAAAGAAATCTCTGTTAGGACTTAGTGTTCAAGGTCTCTTCTCTTTCTCAGGATATTTCATAGTTCTGTGTCTGCATATTTGTTTCAATCTATTGCAAGAAGATGTGTCACTAATTATGGCTGAACAAGACACTGGTCTGAGTATAGCATAATGTTAGAAATATTTTTCCATGCTTTATTCCTTTAGTAATATGTAGTATTTGGTTTTCCCTTAGGTCCATGGACAATATTGTTCCAAGTTCCTTGTTTCCTGATACTGCCATAAGGGATAGGTTTTACCTCATGGAATGGTTCTTAAATCTAATCAAATATTGGCTAGTTACACCAATAAGCTTTGCACAATTATTGTACTAGTATATCTTTAAGGCAGGTTATCATTGGAGATGAAAAGGTTTGTATTTCATTTAGTGTTTACCTGTCTCATGTGGAAGTCTGAAGAGTATCTTCCTCTGTGATGAACACTCATTTCATCATAGGGGTGAAAGCTCTAGTTTGACCCTAACTTGACTTCTCCCTGAACAAAGAGTTACGTAGGTGTTGCCTTCAGCAATAGGGAATTGCCAGCAGTTTTCAGAGAGTAATCAATAGCCTTGAAAATGGTCTGTGTTATTTAGGGATTTCTATGAGTCTTCTTTGGCCAACAACTCATTTAGATATAACCCAGTCCCAGCACTGGGGGTTTTATTTGGTCTCAAGAAATTTCTAGTTGTGCCTTTGTTTCTCCCATTATTTGGTGATTCAAAATTGTTCTATTTTCATACATGCTTATATTTTTAAAAGCCTCTATTGTATTAGATTTCCATATGGTCTTTCAAAAGTCCCTTCATTTCAGTTCTCCCTCCCCATATTCCTTCCCTTATATGTTCTTCCATCTTCCTTCTCATTTGATCCTCCCTTGTAGTCCACACTCACAAATAACTATATGTTCTATTTCCCCTTCATAGGGAGAGCTTTACTTGCTTTATAGTCCAGTAGGCTATACCTAACCTTTGTGATTATACTGGTTGTAGACCACTTATCAAGCACTTAAACCCTAATATCCACATATAAGTGAATACATGTCATACTTTCTTTTGGGGTCTGAGATACATCAAGCTGAATGAAGTTTTCTACCTCCAGCTATTTACCTGACAATTTCATTAGTTCAGGGGATTTGAACAGCTGATTAATATGCACACACTTTTCTTTATCTTTTCATCCATTAATTGTCATATAGGCTCTTTCCAAATTCTGATTATTATGAATAGATCATAAATGATCAAGGTTTAGCAAGTATCTCTGTAGTAGGATGTAGCATTCTTTGTGTATATGCTCATGAGTAGCATAGGTGAATGTTGAGGTGGATCTAGTTGGGTTTCTTTGCTAACTGAAGAACTGCCCTACTTATTTTCAAAATGTCTGTGCAAGTTTGCACTTCCACCAGGAATGGATATTTCCCTTACTCTACATCCTTACCAGAATAAGAAGTCATTTGTTTTAGTGGTCTTCGTAATTCTAACTGTTGTAAGATGGAATCTCAACTTAATTTTGATTTGCACTTTCCAGATGGCTAAGGATGTTGAACAATTCTGCAAGTGTTTCTCAGCCCATTGTATTTCATTTGTTGAGAATTCTCAGTTCAGACATGTATGCTGTTTTGATGGAGTTACTTGTTTTCATGAATTCCATTTCTTTTACTTCTTTATATACTTTTGATGTTACACCTCTATTGGATATGTAGTTGGTAAAAATTCTCTTCCAGTTATGAATCCTGACACTTTGTCAAAATTATGGTGCTGATGTCCATACAGAAGCTTCTCAGTTTCATGAGGCTCCATTCATTAATTGTTGATCTTAGTGCCTATGCTAATATTATTCTGGTCAGGAAGTCCTTTCATGTGCCAATGAGTTCAAGATTATTTCTCACTTTCTCTCTTATCAGATTCAGTTTATTTGGCCATTTGTGGAAATACATGATCATTTGGAGTTGAGTTTTGTGCAGGGTGATATATTTGGATCTATTTGCATTTTTCTATATGTAGACATCTAGTTTGTTTAACACCATTTCTTTAAAATAATGTCTCTTTTCCACTGTGTGTTTCTGGCTGCTTTATGAAAAATCAGCTGTCTATGGGTGTGTGGAATTATGTATGGGTCTTCAGTTCTATTGATCGAATGGATTTTTTAATGGCAATTCCATATGTGTTTTATTAATGAAGCTTTGTAGAATAATTTGTAGAATATTGGTATTTATTCATGTTTGAATATCTGATATATTTTTTTGTTGAATCTATCTTGCCCTGCACCTTAATTAGTTGTGAGACTTTTTAAAAACTTTTTTATTAGATATTTTTATTTATATTTCAAATGTTATCCCCTTTCCCGATTAGCCCCACCCCTGAAAACCCCTATCCTATCCTGCCTCCCTCTGCTTCTATGGGGTTTTTCCCCTACCCTCTCACCCATTCCCGCCTCCCTGCTCTCAAATTCCCCTACATTGGCACATCCATCAAGCCTTCACACTACCAAGAGCCTCTCCTCCCACTGATGTTCAAGAAGGCCATCTTCTTCTACATATACAGCTAGAGCCACGGGTCCCCCCATGTGTGTTCCTTGGTTGGTGGCTTAGCCCCTGTGAGCTCTGAGGCATCTGGTTGGTTGATATTATTGTTCTTCCTATGGAGTTGCAAACCCCTTCAGCTCCTTCAGTACTTTCTCTAACTCCTCCTTTGGAAACCCCTGTGCTCAGTCCAATGGTTGCCTGGGAGCATCTGCCTTTATATTTGTCAGGCTCTGGCAAAGCCTCTCATGAGATAGTTATATCAGGCTTCTTTCAGCAAGCACTTTTTGGCATCCACAATAGTGTCTGGGTTTCATGACTGTATACAAGATGGATCGCCAGTTGGAGTAGTGTCTGGATGGCCTTTCCTTTAGTCTGATCCACACTTTTTCTCTGTATTTCCTCCCATGAATATTTTGTTCCCTCTTCTAAGAAGGTCTGAGGCATCCACACTTTCATCTTCCTTATTCTTGAGCTTCATGTGGTCTGTGAATTGTGTCTTGTGCATTCAGAGCATCTGGGTTAATATCCACTTATCAGTGTGTACATACCTTGTGTGTTGTTTTGTGATTGGGTTACTTCACTCAGAATATTTTCTAGTTCCATCCATTTGACCAAGAATTTCATGAATTCATTGTTTTTAATAGCTGAGTAGTACTTCATTGTATAAATGTATCACATTTTCTGTATCCATTCCACTTTTGAAGGATATCTGTGTCCTTTCCAGCTTCTGGCTATTATAAATAAGGCTGCTTTGAACATTGTGGAGCATGTGTCCATGTTATATGTTGGAAACTTTTAATTGCTGTTTCTCTTTCACTTGTGGTCATAGGTCTATTTAAATTGCTCATCTGATCTTGATTGAACTTAGTTAGGTACTTTATATAATAAGAAATCTATCCAATTCTTTTAGATTTTCTAATTTACTTGAGTACCTATTTTTAAAGTATGCCCTTAAGTTTCTTTTAATCTACTCAGTGTCTCTTGTTATCTCCCCTTATGCCTTTTATTTTTATTAATTTTATCGTCTTTCCTTTTCTTTTAATTAATTTGGCTAAAGGGTTGTCAATCTTAATGATTTTCTTAAAGAATTAATTCTGCATTTCTTTGAGTCTCTGTAGCATTGTTTGTGTGTTTGTTGTTTGTTTGCTTCCATTTTAATGATCTCAACTTGAGTTTTATTATTACTTGCTGTCCACTCCGAGTATCATTGTTGTTGTTCTTCTTCTTCTAGTATTTTGTAGTGTTTCCTATAATGCAAATGTAATTTTTCTTTTTTTAAAAAAAGTATGAACAGATTGTGGTAGGAACTTTTCTATTAAAATTGCTTTCTTTATTTCCCATAAATGTGGATATGTTGTGTTTTCACTTTCACTCAATTCTAAAAAGATTTTATTTTTTTAATTTTTGTCTTCATCTTTTTTTTAAATTCAGTAATTAGCTGTTCAACTTCCATGAGTTTCTAAGTTTTTTGTTGTTTTTGTTGTTAATATCCAGATTTATCAGTGGTAGTCAGACAGGATGCAGAGATGTTATATCAAGTTTCTGGTATCTTTTTTAACTTGCTTTGAATCCATATATGTGTTTTGGTTAGGAGAAAGTTCCCTGAACTACTGATGATGTATATTCTTTTGTGCTTTAGTGAAATGTTCTTTAAATATCTGCTAGGCCCATTGGGTTTATGATGTCATATAATTCCAGCATTTTTAGTTCAGTTTAGTTTTTGTCTAGGTGACCTGTTTATTAATGCGACTGGGGTACCCACTATCATTCTATGAGAGTTAATGTGTGATTCAAACTGAAATACTGTTTTGCTGTTGTTGTTGTTTTGTTTTGTTTTTAAACTTGGGTACTCATGTTGTGTAAATGTTTACAATTGCAATATCCTTTTGTTGGTATTTTTCTGAGTTGATTATGCAGTACCCTTCCCTATCTCTTCTGATTAGTTTTGATTTGAAACTTATTTGTTCAAATCACAAAATTGCTACACAGCCTTGCTTCATGGGTCAACTTGCTTGGCATTTCTTTTCCCATGTTTATACCCTGATGTGTTGTCTCTCCTGGATGTTAAAGTGTTTTTCTTCAATGTTACATTATGATGAATGCTGTTTTTTAAACCATTCTATTACTCAGTGTCTTCTTATTGGGGAATTCACACCACTGGTGTTGAGAATTATCAATGAGCAATGTTTGTTGATTTCTTTTATTTTCTTGCATTGTGCAGATTTTTTTCACTCTTGATTTGCTAGTCTGGGATTATTCATTCCACTTGTTCTCTTGCATGTTTTCTGATTGACTTCTTTTCTGCAATGCCTTGTTTAGAATAGGTCTTATAGATAGATACTTCTTAAATTTAGTTGTATCATTAAATGTTTTTATTTTCCCATCAATAGTGATTGAAATTTTTACAAGATATGGTAGTTTAGGATGTTATTTGTTGTTTCTTAAATTTGTATTATGTATTTGAAGTCCCTTTCTGGAATTTAGAGTCTCCACAAAAAAGTCAGGTGTTATTCTAATGGTTCTGCCTTTATTTCTTACTTTCTTACTTGTATTTTTTCCCTAGCAGCTTAAGGTTTTCTTCTTTTCATCTCTATGTTTAGTATTTTGGTTATTGAGTGTGAAGGACACTTTCCTTTTTTTTACAATCTATTTGGTGTTGTGCTTGCTTCTTATTCCTCTATAGGCACCATTTCTTTAGGAAAATTTAATTCTATGATTTTGTTGAAAATAGTTTCTGGGCTTTTGCTCTGGATTTCTTCCCTTTTCCTATTCTTACTATTTATAGATTTGAGATTTTCATAGTGTCACATATGTCCTGGATGTTTGTGCCTGAATGTTTTTAGATTAAACATTTTTTATTTGAAGTATCCATTTCTTCTATCATGTTTTCAATGCCCAAGATTCATTTCTACATCTTTTGTATTGTTTGGGTGGCTTTTCTCTTAAGCTATTGTTTGCCTTCCTATATTTTTAATTTCCAATTTTACTACAGTATTTTTATTTATTCTGTAACATTTGGCCTTTTTATACTCTCTCTTGCTCCCAAATGAATGTAGCGATATACCTTTTCTATGTTTACCAAAGTTCCCAAGTACTGACACCAAAAGTTAATTTTACTAATTAATGCCTAGGTATTAAGCTAGGATTATTTCCCAACTAGCTCATAACTCACTTATTCTATTCATACTAATCTAAGTTTTGCCCCACGACTGGTTATATCTCCTCAGATTTATACATCCAACTTTCTCCACAAATTGGTAGCAAATCTTCCTGTGCTTGATTCCTTCCCATAGTCCTGCTCTCTGCCAGATGTCCGACCTTATTATCCATCCTTTTGCTATAGGTCATAGGTTTTTTATTACCCAATCAGAAGGTGGCTTACATAGCCAAGGAAGGACAGAGATACATCTTTACCACAGTGTAAAGAAACATCACTCCAAGGTCCTTTTGTGTTCCAATAAAAAACTCTTTCTCTAACATCAATAAACTATATATAATAAGAACAATTTTGAAAGCTATCAGATAAGAATTACATTCACAATGTCTAGTCCATACGTATTTGGCAACTTTGGAGAAAAACCTCTATTATCTATCGTGTATTTGTGAATGCAAAGTGTCATAATAATTCACTTTCTATCATAATTTGAATTTGTCAACCAAAAATATATTCTTAGGCTTTAAATTATTTTCGTAAAACCTAAACAACAAAAGCTTTTTTATAGTACAGAATACCATTTATTCAGGGCATGGTGAAGGGAGTTAAGAGGGTAGTAGTGGCAGAGAATGGCAGAGAGAGAGAGTAGAGAAGTAGAGAAGTAGAGGCTGGCCATAAGCACATGGAAAGAGAGGGGGTAAGGGAAAGGGGAAATAGGAGGGAAAGAGAGGCAATAGTAGGAGAGGAGCAAGAAAGCAAGAGAGGAGCAGCAGCACAGCTAAAGCTTAATTGTGAGACTCTAACTATCCAGTTTTTATCTCCATCAGAAACCTGAGAAATATTACCTGAGTAAACAGGAAGTGCAGAATAGGCAACTTCCAAAACTACAGAAATAACAGAGCTTGCTGGCTACCTAGACAGTCTTTCGTGGTTTTTATGTGTCATTGAAGAATCATCTTTGGCCTTCTGTGCTAGAATATCTGACAAACTTGTGAGACCAGAGTATTGATGAACTTACTTACCATATCTTGCCAAAGCTTGGCAGTCGAATTCCTTTGTGTCCTTCCTGTCTACAGTTTGGACAGTATTTTGTCTGCAGTTGAAGCAAGGGCAGATTTTTGCCCAGTGGCTAGGATTTTTGTATTTGAAGAAAATTCCTCATGGAGGCTTTTCAATGCCCAGAATCTTTGAAGTAGTATTAGGGTGCCGACAGGAGCATATATGTCTCATTGTCATGAAAAGCCTTATGTCAATAAAACATCTTCAAATGTCATATTCTGTAGATCTCTGAAGTTTTTAAAGACCATCTATCTATCTGCCTTATATCTATAGGCAAACATTGCTTATTTCTAGCTATTTACTATCTGCTTAACTTTGAATCTATCTAACTTTGAATCTATCTAAATAAAGCTTAATCCTGTAATTAATTAACTAGTTCCTAACATGACTACAATTTGAATTGATTGACAACTAACTTGTCTTTCTTAATTATTCTAAAGAGTTTGTAATAGCAACTTTCAAGGACTGGAAATTAGGATTATATTTTTTTAATGAGTTGCACAGGTCCAATACCTTAAACTAGAGTTAAAACATATATAATGTATATTGTAGCAAAATAACCCTAAATTGTTGTCAATGTACAAAGTTCATACCAAATGTAGAATATTTTGCTTGCTAATGCTCTTTACTCTAAAAGTAGATTCAACAATCTACCCATTTATCCTTTGATTCCCATTTTTCTTCTCATTCCTTCTCCAATCTTTTCCCCTAACATTAGATTGGAGAGAAAGAAGGATAAAGGAAAGAAAAAGAAAGAAAAAGAAAGAAAGAAAGAAAGAAAGAAAGAAAGAAAGAAAGAAAGAAAGAAAGAAAGAAAGAAAGAAATCCCTTAATCTAATTGTTACTTTTTCCTCCCTGACCAAGACCAAAACCAACCAGTGACTAACATGCCTTAAATAATGTGTTGCTCTTACCTAGAACCTTCCCGAATGGTATATAATATTTTGTCCTTGGAAGTTTATCTCACCTTGAAAATATACATCTAAGGGAAATATATATGAATTATTAAAATTAAACCAACTCAAATTGTTTTGAGCAGATTAAAGACAATCTTTGATTTTTTTTTCTAGCTGTATTACTATGGTGCTGCCTTAGTATACAAATGTAGAGTCACTTGGAAGATCAGTTTTTCATTGACTGAAAGCTGTACAAACAAGCTGTCTTCTAATGATTGTGATTTTGAGATATGGTAATAGTTTTATGGGAACATTGCATTTAAAATGAAAGTCACTTTTAGTTTGATATAATGGGAGATTCATATTTTTTTTCCAGCTTTGCAGAACATTTCATGGCAAATTAACTGATCCCATCAAGTTGTCATCTCAGGTTGTTCTGATGCCCTGCAATGTAAGTTTGTCCTTTTCAAAAAGTTTGTGCAAATACCATGAACCAGACTAAGAGAAAATATAAAGTTAAATACAAACCAAACATCATTTCAGACACTGTCTTTTTCCACTGGTTGGCTCAAAATATTTTGAAACATGTTGCTCTCCTTTTGTAGACTGGCTCAGTCACAGAAATTTTTCACAAAGTTAAATAATAATATTTCTTTAATGGGAAGACTTTGATAATGATAATACAGTTGAATACATGCTTTTTGGAATGGAAAATATTCATTTTGTGTTGCATATTACGTTTTTAGTTCAGTAAACCACTTCTAATGCCCCATTACCCTCATCTCACACATATTTTTTGTGAATGGTAGTTCACTAACAGATGCTTCTCAAATATTTTCAGTGAACAAATATACTATGTTGCAACATTACATGACCTACAGCATAATGTTGTTTCTGTGTATAAGCAATGCTAGGGATAAAATCCACAGAATTATGCCTGTTAGGCTAGCCATGTTTCTCTGAGCCACAGCCTAGCTTATAAGTTATTTGTTAACTACTAAATGAAGGATGGCTTATGGGAGTACTCTTCACAGTGTCGTGCTATTGTGTACAGTCTGAAAGCAACTGCAAAGATTTATCCACTCAACATAGGTAGAGTGTTATTATTTTCTCATGCACAGCTGACTTATCATGTAGGGCTTGCTGGCTTTTGCCAGGTATTATTTAGGTTTCTTTTTTTATTGACCTGAATTGTATGTACATACTGATGGGTGTCATGAAACCTTTCAAGTATATAACATACTCTGACCATATTCACTCCAAATAAATTCTACCTCTACCTCTCATCACTCCTGCTAATTCCATTTTATCCTCTTGACAAGCAAACAGAGATTCTTGTCATACCAATGTACTAATGACTTTGTGTATACATTACACATATAGGATTCAGAAATGAGAGAAAATGAGTAGCATACTTTCACAATGAGAGATGTAAAACATGTATTTATTTGTCATTGTAGTGTACACAATTTTATTTTTATGATATTTTTAATGTTCTTCATAAAATTTAAACTAAAATATAATTACATCATTTTCCTCCTTCCCTTATTGTCCCTGTAATACTATTTATAATAGCTTATTCCCTCTTCAGCTGGTGAGTACTTTTTTGTGATTACTTTTACACACACACACACACACACACACACACACACACACACACACATATATATAATGAAGCCTTTCAAGTATATGACATACTCTAAACAGATTGACTCTATATAAATTCTCCATCTACCTCTCATAATTCTATTTCATCCCTTGACAAGCAAACTTAGGCATACCCATAAAAATGAAAACATATCTGGTGAGGCCTTTTTATGTTTCTTGTGTGTATATGGGTTCAGGCCTGACCACTTTGTATCGGATAACCAATTAGAGAGCTCATCCCTAGGAGACACTAGCATTCTCTCTCTCTCTCTCTCTCTCTCTCTCTCTCTCTCTCTCTCTCTCTCTCTCTCTCTTGTTATTACTTGCTTGTAATTCTTTGTCTAGGGGTGAAATTTTCCCATTCTGACTCAGCATATGTTAATTTTCTTGCTTTTGTAGTTGGTGTTAAAAATTTCTTTTAAATTTACTTAGTCAAGTTATCATTTCCTTTTCAATTTTTTTCTGCTTCTTGTTTAACATATTTCTTCAAATACATTTTGTGAAGATAAATCTACTTTTACAAGCTATGCCTTTTTAAAATAATGTTTTATGAATGAGTTCTCTATCTACATATAGAGGAGGGCATTAGATTCCATTAGAGATGGAAGCCACCACATTGTTGCTGGGAATTGAACGCAAAATCTCTGGAAGAGCAGCCAGTGCTGTTAACTGCTAAGCCATCTCACCAGTTCACAATCTATGGCTTTTGAGTTGGATTTTGTCAGACTATAAAACTGATTATTTGCCTTATCCAATTAACATTTTCTTTGTTTTTAATTTTTGTAGGTTTTTACATGCATAAAATATTCCAGTACACCCAAGTAAGGTGATGCTCAGTAGTGAATGGAGAAACCAAAGGAAAACAATGCAGAATCCCTAGTCCAGCCCAATCTGAGACCAGAAGAGGCTCAGAATCCATCAGAATCCATCATGCCACAGACAGTTCAGACAAAGGAAAAACAACCAGAAAAAGCAACATCAGAACAGAATTCACAGGACTTACAAGAAACATCTCAGAAGAGAAGTACAAATGACTTGGAATTTGTGACTTTACATAGTAATGATTATAACAACTTCAAGTGTCCAATTTGCTTAGATATACTAAAGAACACCAGGGTTACAAAATCCTGTTTCCACCGATTTTGTAAGGACTGCATCATCACATCACTTAGAGTAGGCAACAAGGAATGTCCTGTCTGTAGAAGAAAACTAATTTCAAAACGGTCACTAGATACAGACCCTCAATTAGATGAACTCATCAGCAAAATGTTTCCAGGTTATAATGAAAAGGATTCCTCTCAACAGAAACCATTAGGCAAAAGGAAATATAAAGCCCATCAAACTACTGGTATCACCAACAAAAAAGGACAGGCGATAACAACCAAAAACAGCGACCAACACAGAGAAAAGCAACAGATTAAAACTACTAGACGATTGGAAAGTAATGACAGTTTACCCTGCTGCAGTCATGCATCCACAGACAGCAGTGAGATAGCAGGTCCCAGTAACAAACGAGCCAAAACAACTGAGTTTGAACATGATAGTAAACATGCAATAGTGACCTATGATTCTGTAACTGATGGGGCTAGTGAACTTGAGACCAGTCTTCATCAATCTCTTAGAGGAGAAGATTATCCTGCATACACAGAATTAGCAACAACCTCAGGTAATGTGACTGCTAATCAAGATTCCCTCTATCTGTCTTTGGGTTAGCTGAAGAAAGTATCAAAGAAATAAGGAACGAGCTTGATAAATCTTTATACAGCCAGTGATAGCAGTGTATTATTTATAAGCACTAGGCAGAAAAATCTTCACCATTTAAATGGGTCCATTTCTTTGGAAGTGGATAGGGGAATCCTCTAGAAAATTTGTAGCCTCATTGGCCTTTCTTTATTCTGCATCCATCAAAGAGCATAAAATATGCTTCTAGAATCCAAGTCCATGCCTATATGCTTTATATCCTGTATCAAGTCAGAAAGTCTGACTTGATTCTAAGTATAGCCAATGTTACCACAGAATTTGTAAAGATATATTTGCATTGAGCAATTTCACACCATTAAATTGTAGGTGAAACAGATCCACTGTACCATTGTTATAAAGTCCATTTGTCATTGAAAATACTTACCTGTTAATATTGACATGTTGCAGATTAATGTTTTAAACATTGACCTTAGTTGAAAGCTTACAGATTTTCTCAAATTTTATTTTTTTAAGTTTTAGGTCCTTTTGAACTTTTATTGAAAATAGAATGATTTCTTATGTAATACATCCTAATTACTGCCCTCCCCACCCCCACTGCTCCCAGGTCCTCCCTTCTCCCATCACATTTGGATCCATTACCTTTCTGTCTTTCATTTAAAAAGAGCAGATTTCTAACAGACAACAACAAAAAGTAACAAAATAAAATATAAGATAAAATAAACACACACACACACACACACACACACACACACACACACACACACACACACACCACATTTAAGTTGGACAAGGCAAACCAACAGAAGAAAAAGAGCCCCAATAGAAGACACAATAATCAGAGAGCTACTTGTCCACACTCTCAGGAATCCCATAAAAATTCTAAACTGAAAGCTATAATATATACACAGAGGACCTGGTACAGAACTGAGTAGGCCCTGTGGTAGCTACTTCATTCTCTGTGAGTTCATATCAGCTTTGTTTAGTTGATTTAAAAGCCCCTGTTCTCTTGACATCGTCTATTCATCTGGCTCTTGAACTCTTTCTATCTCCTATTCTACAGATGCCCTGAGATTTAAGGGAACAGATATGATGGAGACAAAACATTTCAAATCCTGTATTTTAAGGGTTCTCACCCTCTCTGTATAATGTCTGACTATGGGTCTCTGTATTTGTTTCTATCTGCTGCAGGAAGAAGCTTCTTTGATGATGGTTGAGCAGTGCTCTCATTGCTAAGTATAGCAGAATTGAAGAATAATATTATCACAATTTTTTTTTTAAAAAACGTAGTATTTGATTTTAGTCTAGGTCTCTGGGCTATCTACTCTGTTTCTTGCCTTTGTCACTGTAGCTTTGTCCAAATGACAGTGTTCTTTGGCTTGCAGATGGTTTGCTGTTTCATGAGGTTCCATATATCAATTATTGATCTTAGTACCTGTACTATCATTGCCCTCCCTGTTAAACAGTAACTCTTCTCCTGTGCCAATGAGTTCAATGTTATTTTCCATTTTCTCTTTTATAAGGTTCAGTGTATCTGGCATTGATTCACTTGGGCTTGAGTTTTGTGCAGGATGAAAAGTATGGATCTATCTACATTCTTTTACATGTAGACATCCAATCTGACCAGCATTATTTGTTGAAAATGCTGTCTTTTTACAGTGTGTATTTCTGGTTTCTAGTTCAAGCATCAGTTGCCCATGTGCATGTGTATTAATCTGTGGATTATCAATTCCTTTCCACTGGTCAATCTGTTTTTATTCCAACGCCAGCTGTTTTGATTATTATAGCTTTGTAGTACAACTTGTAATAGGTGATAGACATATAGTCAGAATTTCTTTTATTATTCAAATTATGTTGTAGTTATTCAGATATTTTGTGTGTCTAGTTTAATATTGTCCTTTCAAGATCTGTGAGGAATAGTCTTGTATGTTTGATGAGAATTGCATGGAATCTGTAGATTGCTTTTACTAGGGTGGCCATTTTTACTAAGTTAAAACTATCAACCAATGAGCATTGGAGATTTTTGCCATCTTCTGATATTTTCTTCCACTTCATTCTTCAGAGACTAGAAATTTTTATCATAAAAGACATCCACTTACTTGGATAGATTTACTGCAAGATATTTCATATTATTTGAGGCTACCTTGAAAGGTGCCTTCCTGATTTCTTTCTTAATTTGTCATTTGTATATAGGAGGATTACTGATTTCTGTGAACTAATTTTGTATCAGCTATTCTGCTGAAAGTGTTTTTCAGCTGAAGAAATTCCCAGGTAGAATTTTTAGGGTCACTTATGTATACCATCATATCATCTTCATATAAATGTATTTTCATTTTTCTTTCCAATTTTTACCACCTTGATCTCCTTCAAATGTCTTATTACTCTAGTTAAGACTTCAAGCACTCCACTGAATAAATATCAAGGGATTGGTCAACCTTGTCTTGCTCCTGATTTTAGTGGAATTGCTTTGAGTTTCTCTCCATTTAAATTTATGTTGGCTATGGACTTGCTGTAAACTGCTTTTATCATGTTCAGGTAAGTCTCTTGTATCCCTAATATCTCCACTACTTTTATCATGAAGGAGTGTTGGGTTTTGTCAGAGGTCTTTTCTGCATCTAATTAGATGGTCATGCAGATTTTATCTTTTACTTTGTTTATATTATAGATTACATTAACAGATTTTTGTATAATGCACCATCCTTTTAGCTCTTGAATGAAGTCTACTTGATCATGGCCCATGGTCATTTTGATGTGTTCTTGGATTGGGATTGCAAGAATTTTATTAATTTTGGATCTATATCCATAAGGAAAAATTATCTGCAATTCTCTTTCTTTGTTGGATCTTTACGTGGTTTTGGAATCAGGGTTACAGTGCTTATAAAATGAATTGCATAATGTTCCTTCTATTTCTATTTCATGGAATAATTTGAGGAAAATTGGCTTTAACTCTTATTTAGTGTCTTGTAGAATTCTGCAATAAAACCATCTGGCATTGGGCACTTTCTGATTGAGAAACTTTTAATTACTGCTTCTATTTCACCATGGATTATAGTTCTGTTTAAACTGCTTATATGATTTTTATTCAACTTTTGTAAGTGGTAACTAGAAAAAATTTTTTCAGTTCTTCTAGACTATCCAATTTTAAAATGTCAGGTTTTTTAATTTTGTCCTAGTAATTCTTTGGATTTGGTTGGTGTTTCTTATTTTGTCCCCCTTTTCATTTCTGATATTTTTAATTTGGATCTTCTCTGATGGTTTTTGTTAATTCATATAAGGTTTTGTCTATTTAATGACTTTCTCATAGAACCATTCTTTGTTTCTCTGATTGTTTGTATTTTTCTGTGGCTATTTTATTGATTCCAGCCCTGAGATTGATTATTTCTTGGTGTCTACTCTTATTGGATGTGACTTCTTCTTTCTTTCCTTTTTTTTTTAATTTTATTTTTGATACTTTATTTATATTTCCAATGTCTCCTCTTTGGAAACCCTGTATCCCTCCCCCCCCCCCCGCCTCTATGAGGGAATTCCACCTCCCACCCACCCGCCCACCCATTCCCATATTCCCACCTTGACATTCCCCTTTACTGGGGCCTCTGACACCCTCAGGCCCATGGGCCTCTCCTCTCTCCCTGTTGGCCAATGAGGCCACCCTCTGCCACATATGTGGTCTGAACCATGGGTCCATAGATGTGTATTCTTTGGTTGGTGGTCCTAACTCCAGGATGACCGGGGGAGGGGGGTCAGGCCCATTGATGCTGTTGCTCCATCCTTGGGGCTGCAAACTCCCTCAGCTTTCTGTCCTACAGCTTTCAGGTGTGCTGTTAGTTACCAATATGAAATCACTTCAGACTCTTCTCTCTCTCTCTCTCTCTCTCTCTCTCTCTCTCTCTCCATTATGCACACACACACACACACACACACACTCTCATATGAATGCACTTATTATGAACTTTTCTCTTAGCACTGCTTTCATTTTGTCCCATAAGTTTGTATAGACCATTTATTCATTTTCATTCAACTTTAGTAAGTCTTTAATTTTATTTATTTATTTTTTTGATACTCTATTTACATTTCCAATGTTTCCCCCTTTCTAGGTCTCCTCTTTGGAAACCACCTATCCCCTCCCCCTCCCCACCTTTATGAGGGAATTCCACCTCCGACCCACCCACCCACCCACTCCCATATTCCCACCTTGACATTCCCCTTTACTGGGGACTCTCCTCCCCCTGATGGCCAACAAGGCCCTCCTCTGGCACATATGTGGTCCGAATCATGGGACCCTCCATGTGTATTCTTTGGTTGGTGGTCCAGCCTCCATGAGGACCGGGGGGGTTCAGGCCAGTTGACACTGTTGCTCCCTCCATGGGGCTGCAGACTCCCTCATCTCCTTCAGTCCCTTCTCCAACTCCTCCATCTGGGACCTCACTCTCAGTCCAGCAGTTACTGTAAAGTGAAACATGGGTATTCCGAACGTTTTGGCTAATATCCCCTTATCAGTGAGGACCCAGCTATACCACTCCTGGGCATATACCCAGAAGATGCTCCAACATGCAATAAAGACACATGTTCCACTATGTTCATAGCAGCCATATTTATAATAGTCAGAAGCTGGAAACAACGCAGATGTCCCTCATCAGAGGAATGGATACAGAAAATGTGGTACATTTACACAATGGAGTTCTACTCAGCTATTAAAATCAATGATTTATTGAAATTTGCAGGCAAATGGATGGAACTTGAAACTATCATCCTGAGCGAGATAACACAGTCACAAAACAACGAACATGGTATGTACTCACTGATAAGTCTTTAATTTTTATCTCTTTTTCTGCCTTGACTCATCTTTATTCAGTAAAGTTTTGCTTAGTTGCTATGAGATTGTAAGCTTTCTGACATTGCTAATATCCTATATTAATCTGTGGTGGTTTATCTAATAGAAATCAGAAGCTGGTTTCAATTTTCCTGTATCTGGTAAGATTTTATTGGTGCTCAAATATTATCAGTTTTGAGGAAATTTACATGAGGTGCACTGAAGAAGGTATATGTTTTTATGTCTGAGTAAACTGTTCAGTATATATCTGTTAGAATCATTTTGTTTATGTTTGTTAACTCTAGAATTTCTTTGATTAGTTTTTGTCTCAATGACTTGTCTATTATTTGTTTCCTGTCTTTTCATGGTTGTAGACCTCTTTTGGCTTAAGGTTTCCTTCCACTAGAGATAGATTTGTATATAAATATTACTTAAATTTGACATTTTCATAGAATATCTTTTTTTCTCCAATTATGATTATTGGAATTTTTGCTGGCTGTAGTAGTCTAGACTGGAATTCTGCAGCATATATATCCAGGTCCTTCTATCCTTTACAGTCTCCATTGAGAAGTCAAGTGTGATTTTTAACAAAACTGCCATTATTTATTACTTGGCTTTTTTATTCCTTGTAGCATTTAATGAATCATTGTTTTGTATGTTTTGTGTTTTGATAATTATGTACCAAGGGTACTTTCTTTTTAGGTCCAATCTATTTGATGTCCTGTATGCTTCTTGTGCCTTTCCAGGCCTCTTTTTCTTTAGGTTATAAAAATTTCCACTATGGTTTTGTTGATATTTTCTGGGCCTTTATTAACATTTTTCTTAGATTTTGTCTTTTCATGGTATCCTCGATTTTCTGGATGTTTGTGTGAAGAGAATTTTAGATTTAACATTTTTTGATGCTTTCTACATAGACTTAAATATATTATACTTTTTAAATTTTATATAAAGAATAAATATGCTGATTCCTTATGCCTTTGTAAAACATCATTTCTATATTTTACTGCCTTCTTCCTTTGTCTGTAGTTACTTCTTTCCTCCATTCCTAATTAGAGCTCCCCTTTTCTCATTTCCCTGATCAAATCATTGCACCCTGCTATTCCACCTCTTTATTGCTCGCCCAACTACCTACTTGTCAATGGTACCCATGACAAGGGTCTTTATTTCTGCATTTACTCTGGAATGTGTATTCATATCTGAAGCTAGACATGCTTATTGAGAAAAAAACATGAAGTTTTCTTTCTGGGTAAGGCCTACCTCCCTCAGTATGATCTTTTATAAGTTCATCCATTTACTAAAAAGTTTGTGATTTCACTTTTCTTTACATCCAAATAGTATTTCTTAGTATATATGTATCACATTTTCATTATACATTCATTAGTTGAAGGACGTGTAGTTTTTTGCTATTACCTAGGTTTTATAAACAAAGCAGCCATGAACATGACTGATTGTCTATCTAGTAGGATATTTAGTGCTTTGTGCATATGTCAGGGAGTAGTGTGGGAACAAGCCTGGCACAGTGGAATGAAGCCCCACATGTCTGCCCTGGGCGCTGCAGCTCTGGGTGGGACAGGAGACAAGCGGGAAGTGGCCGAGCTTCTTCCCACACAGTCCAATGGGCAGGTGGGGGCTTTGGGAAGCCTTTGCAGGCCCTGCCTGTGGGTGGGGGAGGGGGCCATTCTCAGGGAATGAGCGGCAGCCTTCTCTGTGGGTTCTCTAGCCCGGGGCACCGCAGTCGCCACAGGGTGCTGCAGATGGGCTAGCCAGAGCGCAGCTGGAGTTCATGCTGACACCGGGTTTCAGTGGCTTGGGACGCCGGGCTAGCTGCTTAGGCTTGAATGAATGAGTACTGTCTGGGAGCACTGGAAAGTCCTCGGCTCCTTAATCAAGGGCCAGATCTCTCGCTTTCCATGGCGGGGCCAGAGGAAGAGGCAGTCCATAATTCTAAGATGCTTATTTTCATTGTGTGGAGTGGCATGGATGCAATTGTACCCCCACCTTTCTGGGAGAGTTGAGGCAGATATCGTAACTGGGAAGGGGCATGGCTAAGCCTCTAGGTGTCTCATTAACAAGGGGATGGCTTGGGGCTGTGTGGCCACACCTCTACCTGAGGAGGGGTGGTACGTGACCTTGACTGGAGCCAAAAGTCTCCCGGGAGTGTTGGCATAAAGTTTTCCGGTCCCTTGTGGATTGTTCCAGTGGGTTGCCCAGATTTTACGCCTGTGTTCAACTGGGTGCCAGATTGCCTGTCACAGATCACTGCCCCACAGAGTAGCGCAACTGAAGCATAGGGTAGATTTTGTTTTAGCTTTTTGATAATTCTCTACATTGGTATCCATTGTTGTTACACTAGTTTACCATTCCACCAATGGTGAATGAGTGTTCCTTTTTGCCCACACTCTCTCCATTATTTGTATTCATAACTTTTGTTGGTCTTTGCCATTCTGACTAGGGTAAAAGGAATTCTTAAATCTGTTTTGATTTGCAATTTGAAACTGTGTTGAAGAATATTAAATCTTCTCTTTCAAGTGAGTGTGAATTGGAGATAAATTTTTCGTTTGGAATTGGAGAGCCTGTCTAAGTCCCCATCTCAGTGTTGTGTGACACCATCTGGCCTGAACCTGCACTGGGCCTCTGTATAAGGCTGCAGTTTGTGAGTTCATATATGCATCAGACCAGTTGTGTCTAGGGGGCACAATTTCCTTGGAGTCAGCCATCACCTTTGGCTCTTAAAACCTTTCTTCCTCCTCTTCTGCACAGCTCCCAGGGCTCTGAGGGTAACCTTGATGAAGACATCTAATTTGTTTGTTTAGTTTGATGAAGGCATCCCATTTGTTTCTTTGTTTAGTTGTGAGTCTCTTTCTTTGAGTTCTTTATGTATTCTAGATATTACATTCTCTCACAGATTTATAGCTGACAAAGATTCCACTTTTGTTGGATTCCTTTTCATTTGAATAATTGTTTCTTTAGCTGTTCAGAAGCTTTTTAATTTTATGATGTCCATTGTTAATTGTTAGCCTCAATTCTTTTTCAAATGGAGTCCAATTCAGAAAACCCTTTTCTACACCCATATAATGAAGGGTACTTGTATGTTTTCTTTTACTTGTTTCAGTATTTCAGGTTTTAAAGTTTGGTCTTTTATATGTTTTACATTAGTTTTTGTGATAGATGGTAGATATAAATCTAATTTAATTCTTATGCATATGTACATATTTTTCCAGCATCTTTTGTTAAAGATATTCTTTTTATTTTAAAATTTTTTTTTGGCAATTACTTAATTGCTGATATTACACGGACTCATATTTGGGTCTTAAGTACTGCCCACTATGAAGATTCCCATTAATTGGAATCCCTTGGGGCTGTCCCATAAAGGAGTTGTAATACTGCAGATGTGAAATTCTGTATGCGCTAACACGTGTAAGTCAGTAAACCAGGCCCTAACATTCTCTTCCTTAGTCAACTGATCATAATACATACCCCATGAGCCTATATGTGCATACTTGACAGAAGATGCCATTGCAACAGGAGTTAAAAGCATAGGCATTTAGTCACCTTCTTCCTATAAGTTACTTTGGACTTAAAGACTTGCTTAGATCTAATTGCATATTTACTACTTCCATTTGATAATAGATTGCTATTGTGCTTGTCCTATTTTATTATGATTTTGTGTGTAAGATAACATCCAGCTCATGATAGGTAGCTCAGAGTGAATGGTCAATTAGGAGTTTAATGTAAAACAGTCAGTTTCCACTAAGGCTCAATAGTAGGCTAAGAACTGTTTCTTAAAAGGAAAAAAGTTGTTTAGAGGTGATGGTAGAGCCTTGCTACAAAAACTAAAAGGTATATTCTATGATTTACCTATTGGAGCTGGCCAAAAGCTCCAATCAGCATCCTTATCTGCCACTGACAACTCAAGTATCATCAGGTCTGCTGAATCATGTGGTCCAAGTAGGAAAGCATTTTGCACAGCAGATTAGACATGTTGAAGAGCCTTCTACTGTTCCAAGTCCCTTTCAAAGTTAGACACTTTCCAGGTCACTTGGAATATAAGTAACATCTGCATGTTAGGAATACACTGCCTCTAGTATCCAAATAGGCCAATTAAACATTGTGCTTCTTGTTGGTTGGAGGAGCCAGGTTGAGTAACTTATCCATTACCTTTAAAAGAATATATCTCTTGCCATAAACTACTAGACTCTCAAGAATTTCTCTGTGGTATAAGGTCCATGAATTTTGGTTGGATTTATTTCTCTTCTTCTATGCACATATGTGTTACCAAGAAGTCCAAAGTGGTTATTTGATCCTGCTTACTTGAACCAATCAGCACAATATGATGTTTTAAGGAAGAGACAGACAACAAAAAAACATTCAAACTAAATTATGACACAGGGCTGGACAATTAATATATTCTTAAGATAAAGGTAAAGCTAGCTTCTCACCTTGCCAAATGAAAGCAAATTGCTTCTCATGGTCCTAATGGACAAGTACTGAGAAAAAAGCATTTTCTGCATCAATAGCATCAATAGCTGTATACCCATATACCTGGAGATGCAAAATAAGTCACTACTTGTTTGAGTTTTTGATAGTCAAATGTCAATCTCCATGATCATCAATCTGCCTTCTACAATGGTCAGATAAGGTAGCTAAAAGCATGTATTGGGACCCACCACCTCTGCCTTTTTGTTCTAATTTCTGTAATTACTCCAGAACTGTGAGTCTATTTTTGATTCACTATTTTCTTTGGCAGCACCATCTCTAAAGGTTTCCATGTAGCTTTTCTAACCATAATAAACTCACTCTACAGTTCAGGGAACCAATGTGAGAATTCTGCTAACTTCTAAGTTTGTATACTACAACTACAGGTTCTTGGAATGGGGAAATAACCACAAGATGAATTAGGGACCTACTGGACATACTCGGATTCTGACTTCAGCTAAAACTCCATTAGTCATCTGACTTCTATATGCCAATATTTAAACTGGAGGATCAGAAGGCTTCTTGATATATTCCAGAATTAGCATCAATTCAGAACCAGTATTGACAACGTTTCTTGGGGCTTTCCAGAACAAGGAACCAGTGTTGATTCAGAACCAGTATATAACAGACCCCAGAAAGCCTGACTACTTCCTTTTTCCTGGTATATAATTACTATTATAAAAGTCTGTAAGTCCCTCCTGGTGAAGGTCTGGAGAAAGGCTAACAGTAAAACTATTAGGTATTTTAGCAAGATTCTTTCTCAGGGGAACTTGGAAATCCCTTCATATAGAAGGTTCTAGGTCTGAAAACTCACTCAAGTCTGGAAATTGGTTCATGGCTGAGACTTCCTTTTAGCATAATTCAGTGAAATCTTTCTCTCTTTTTTGAGATTGTTTTTTTTACTTATATAGAGAAAACAAAAATGGAGTAGGTGTTTTTTATTTTGTTTGTTTCTTTATGGCTATTTCATGCCTAGAAACACCTCTTTTGGTTTGCCAGTACCAAAGGTCCATATGAGTCATTGCTCTATAAAATTCACTTTGCTTGAGCTGAAAATTAATGGGACAGTCCATGATGGACATTGCTTTCTTTATACTGCTCATTATGACAACTATGATCATCTTGATGTTGTTGATTTTGTGCTGCCACCAGAACCCTGTTAATTTGAGGCCCAAGTAAACCCACTGTATTTAAGTCATACAAAAGTGCAGAAGTGTCTCGAACCCTAAATTCTGGCACAAGAAATTGGTGACTATAAAGCTCTTCAAATGCAATATTACCCCTCTCACCATTTTGCATCTGGTTATGATTACTGAAGGGCAAGTCTTCTGGGCCTGCCCATTAGGAAAGATTAAGTTTTAACAAAGCATACTCTAGCATTACAATTTCCCTGAGCCTTAAAATCCTTCATGACCACTAAACAAAGAAATACTAGTAATCATCAACTTCTTTTCAGTAGGCTAACTTTTGACAAATACTGCATCGTACTATTCAGACTTTTACCCTGTGAGCTTCCATATTAAAACTAATACCTATACTCATTCAGCTCAACTGAATAAACTCAGCCTGATCCACCATTATGCCATACCCTTAAAATCTATTCACACATATTCTAAAGATTTCTGCTTGAATGAATTAGTAAATCCATTGATTTTTTCAGGAGTGTAGGGCTCTTGCTTGTTAACTATACTTTCTAGCTCTCATCTAGGAGCATGCTTAGCATTAATTCTGGTTAAATGTCTAGAGGTAAATATTGGTGGTCCCTGAAGAACATCAATATTGTCTCCTTCAGAGAAAATCAGTGTTAGTTTAATTTCCTCAGTCAAAGGCAGAAAGGGCAATATTTCAATGAGTAGGGGTAGAGTATGTCTTCTGCTGAGGCTGGGGAAAATATTTCCTTGTGTGATATTACCTCTTTGGAATATGAGGTTCCAAGTTCTCAGCTTTTATTGCAGTTTGGTTGGTGATATTTTTATTGTAATACTGAAAATGATACTGTTATGTTTCTATTTTTTACTTAGTGTATGATCATAGGAATATAAAATTTGAATCATATTGTAATTTGTGTTTTGTTTCTGGAGGAACCCAAGTCATTTTCCCCAATAGCAGTACCATTTTCAATTGTCATCAGCAATTGTTTGTATTTATTTTTCTTTTACACACCGAGACACACTAGCTAATCTTTATTATAGCAATAGTGCTTGAGTTTTATATAGTTGTTGTAACAGATATAAAAAATGTAAGGACATTTTGAATTTTTGCATTATTCATGGATATGTTTAAACCAGTTTCATGCATTATGATTAATTATTTTTAATTCTTAAATTCTTTTCTTTTACATAAAAGAAAGTCTATGCTACATAAACAGATTGCCTTTTTGATTTTCCTTAATTAAATTCATATCTGTCATGCATGGGAGACTTTTTATATCCAATAGTATTCCCACAATTGAACAAATCCCCTGGGCCACTCCTATGTGACTTGATTGTTACAAGATTGCAATCTCTCACACTGTCTTTTTTTTTTTTCAGGTGAAAATGCAAAACAACAAATTAAAGAGGAGGCTTAGACAATGTTTGATTATTTAACTATTCTTAGGTGAGATGTTTTCAATATTTCAAAACTTTATAAAATCGCTTTACTGATGACTTTTCCAACTTTCATTTGACATTGAGATATAATATGTTTTCTTCATTTTTATTCCAATACATAGCAGCATAATCATTTGCTTTATGTCTTTAGGAATGTTTTATGCCTTTCTTCATGGTATTTGTAATTATTTACTTTTCAGTAGGCTCTCCCTTATCTATACATTATTCAGTCTGTATTGGTGCTTGAAAAAACCATGTGTTTAAGCCACTATTTCCTCAGCTGAATGTTGTTTTAGGAGGCTGTGAAACCTTAAAGAGGCAGAAATAAATTGATACCCTAGGACTTTAGAGAATCACGATGAAGGTTATATGCCTACCTCACTTATTTTCTACATTTTTCCTTCATAGTTCATACCATGTAACCTGTATCTACCTCCTGTAACCACCAGCCTGGACGACTTGATAATCAAAATGCTTTCCTCATGATGACTGGCCACAGTTAGAAGTCAGAAATGAAATAAATGCATACTCCCTCAAAGTGTTTCTCTGTATTTGGATCAGAACTAAGAGATAAGAGATTATTATAATATGCAATAATATGTTTTCTCTTAAAGTTAATAATTTAAAAAAATACTTTTCTTATGATATGCAAGGCACAAAAATACCTGATTGTGTTCTTCTTGCTTGGTTTACTTTTAGACTTAACAATATATCAATAATCTCTTTTGGTCTTGCTAGTTTAGTCTAGGGTTACCATGGCAATGAAAATAGCAGACCATCTTGTTCCCCTTTTCCAATAAAAGGTAAGAAACTCCCTTGCAATTCTGAAGCCATAGGTATGATCATGTGAATTTTGTAAAAAGACAGCCTAGAATGTGGTTTACCTGGTGAGATAATTGTTTGATCTGTGTTTTCTGAGATTATCTCCTTTTATTTTTCCCAAAAAGTTTAATCTTTATTTCTTTAAATAGTTTTATAAATAGATTCTTCTAGCATAAAATAAATCCTTATCACAGTTTCCTCTTCATCCTTTCCTCCCATCCACCCTGCATGCCACCACCTACACTCTCTCCCAGATCCCCTTACTACTCACTCTCTATTTCCTCTTCAGAAAAGAGAAGATCTCCAAGAGAAGACAGCCATATGACAAGACAAATGTCCTTGTATTGAGGCTGGACAAGGCAACTTACCAGATGTAAAAGAGTATGGAGAACAGGCAAAATGGTCACAGAAACACTTGCTCTCACTGTTAGGAGTACGACAAAACACCAATCTAACAGCCATAACATATATGCTAAGGACCTGGTGCAGACACTTGCAGGCCCCTTACTTGCCTTATCTTTCTCTGTGAGCCTATGTGATCACTACTTAGTTGATTCAGTAGGCCATATTCTCCTAGTATATCCCCCATTCCTACTGACTCCAGTAGTCTTTTATTCCCCATTTCCACAGAATTCCCAAATCTCTGAGGGAAGGGAGCTGATAGAGACCTCCTATTTAGATTCTCAGTATAATGACTTGCATGTTTCTCAACATCTGTTCTCATATGCTGCTAGAGGAAGCCTCTCCAATGACCATTGGACAAGGCTTCTATAAGTAGAGCAGAATATCACTATAATCATTCCATTCATTCACTCACTCATTCATTCATTTATTTGCCAGTCATGATTCTATCATAGGTTTCTGGGCTGTCCAGTCTCCTGTTTGTGGCCACCCAGGGAATATAGAAAATGAGCTCCCACTCGTGGGGTGGGCTTCAAGTTAAACTAAACATTGTTTGGCCACTTCAACATGTTCACCATTTTCCCAGCACACCTGGCAGAAAGGACTGATTATAGTTGGAAGGTTTTGTGGGTGGAATAGTATGTAGGCTTTTCTTTTCTCAACCATTAGAGTAAACTCACATCAAAGAGACTAGAATGTAGTGTGAAGGCTCCAAGGTTGCACCATCTTGATCTATCTACTCAATGAGCTGAGTAGAAATTGCCCTCAACAATTAGGCTCCATTGGCAGAGGGTGACTTTCTGTCTTAGCATTGACCTGGGTTGTTTAGAAATCTTCAAGGTTCCTCCTTGGCCTAGAACTCAACCATATGTAATGCATTGCTATAACTGGAAGCCTTGTCTGACTACAAAAGTTAGCCAGTTCAGATTTTGTATCCTCCCTTTCTAGGAGTCCTCACTGGGGTCATTCTTAGAAATTTCAGTAAGTTACCACTTCACAAGGTTTCCATATCTCTCCCTACACTCTCTTCCTCCATACCCACATCTGATCACTCCTGTTCTTTTCATCAATCATCCAGGCTAATCCTTAAAATCATTCTATTTCCCATACCCAGGGAGATCTATGATTTCTGCCTATAGTCCTCCTTTACATAACTTCTCTTGGTCTAGGAATTATAGTTTGATTATCATGTACTTAACAGCTAATGTATGCTTATAAGTGAATGCAAACCTTATTTGTCTTCTTGGGTATGGGTTACGTCATTCAGGATGATGTTTTCAAGTTACATTCATTTCCCTACACATTTTATAATGTCTTTTTCCCCCCTAAGTAACACTCCATTATAGAAATGTACCAAAATTTATCAGTTATTCAGTTGAAGGACAACTGGGTTGTTTCTACTTTCTGCTATTATGAATAAAGCTGCGATGGACACAGTTGAGCTTATCTTGTGTTAGGATGAAGCATCCATTGGATATATGCACAAGAGTGGTATAGCCGGGTCTTGAAGTAGACAGATTCCAAATTTCATGAGGAACCACCTTAAGGATTTCTATAGTGGCTATTCAAATTTTCACACACACCAGCAACCAGCAAGAAAGGGGTGTTCTTATCCCACATCCTTGTCAGCATGAACTGTTTGTTGTGTTACTGATTTTTGCCATTCTGACAGGTATAAGATGGAATCACAAAGTAATTTTGATTTGCATTTTACTTAAGGATGTTGAACATTTAACTGTTTTTTTTAGCCAATTGAGATTCCTCTGTTAAGAATTCTTTGTTTAGATCTACACCCCATTTTTTAAATTGTATTGATTTTTTAAAAATATTTAGTTTCTTGAGTTTCATATATTTTGGATATTAATTCTCTATCAGATGAGGAGTTAAAAAATCATTTCCCATTTCATGTATTTTTCCATTTCCCACTGATGGTGTCCTTTGTCTCACAGAAGCTATTCAGTTTCATGAGGTCACATTTATTAACTGTTGAATTTAGTGCCTGTTCAGAAAATCTTCTCCTGGGCCATTGTGTTCAAGAATATTTCCAATTTTTTCTTCTTTCAAGTTCAGTGTTTCTGGATTTATGTTGAAATCTTTGATTCCCATGGAGTTGGGTTTTGTACCTGGTAATAAATATGGATCTCTTCTACATGCAAAAATCTAGATTGTACTGCTTATGGATATATACCCAAATAATTTGCTTAACCATACCAGAAGGACACATGCTCCACTATGTTCATAACTGTTATTTATAATAGCTAGAAGCAAGAAACAACCCAGATGTCCCTCAATGAAAGAACTGATAGGGAAAATGATGTTTGTTTATAAAATGGAATACTATCCGCTATTATAAAGGAGGGCATCATTAATTTTGCAGGCAAATGAATGGAACTAGAAAATATTGTCTTGAGTAAGGTAACCCAGACTCAAAAATGACAGTCATGAAGTATACTCACCAATAAGTGAATATTAACCAAAAGTTCAGAATGCCCATGATATACCCACAGAACCAAAGAAGTTGAACAAGAAGTAAGGTCCAAGTGAGCATGCTTAAATCCCACTTAGAAGGTGGAACAAAATAAACAAGGAGGCAGAGGGAGGAAGGGACCTAGGAAGGTTGGAAGAGGGAAAATGGATAAGTAGGGCAGGATCAGGTATGCAGGAGACAAAAGAGATGCCCAGAGTGCCAGAAGAATGTTGAATGGTAGCATGCAGCTGCCAGGAGTGGGGAATGGGAAGAACCTCCAGAAAATCCCAGAGACCTGGGATGTGAGAGGCTCACAGGACTCAATGTGGGTAACCTTAACCAAAATATCCAAAAGTGCTTTTCAGCCCTGCGAATTTCCTCAGTTGAGAATTTTCGGTTTAGTTCTGTTCCCCATTTTTTGATGGGGTTATTTGGTTTTTTGGAGTCTAACTTCTTGAGTTCTTTGTATATATTGGATATTAGCCCTCTATCAGACATAGGATTGGTTAAGATCTTTTCCCAATCTGTTGGTTGCCTTTTTGTCCTATTGACAGTGTCCTTTGCCTTACAGAAGCTTTGCAGTTTCGTGAGGTCCCATTTATCTATTCTTGATCTTAGAGCATAAGCCCCTGGTGTTCTGTTCAGGAACTTTTCCCCCGTACCCAGGTGTTCAAGAATTTTCCTCACTTTCTCTTCTATTAGGTTCAGTGTAACTGGTTTTAGGTGGAGGTCCGTGATCCACTTGGACTTTAGCTTTGAAGGGGAGATAAGAATGGATCAATTTGCATTCTTCTACATGTAGACCGCCAGTTGAAACAGCACCATTTGTTGAAGATGCTGTCTTTTTTCCACTGGGCAGTTTTAGCTCCTTTGTCAAAAATCAAGTGACCATATGTGTGTGGGTTCATTTTTGGGTCTTCAATTCTATTCCATTGATCTACCTGTCTGTCACTGTACCAATACCATGCAGTTTTTATCACTACTGCTCTGTAGTACAGCTTGAGATCAGGGATGCTGATTCCCCCAGAAGTTCTTTTGTTGTTAAGGATAGCTTTTGCTATCCTGGGTTTTTTGTTGTTCCAAATGAATTTGAGAATTGCTCTTTCTAAGCCTATGAAGAATTGAGTTAGAATTTTGATGGGGATTGCATTGAATTTGTAGATTGATTTTAGCAGGATGGCCATTTTTACTTTATTAATCCTTCCAATCCATGAGCATGGCAGATCTTTCCACCTTCTGAAGTCTTCTTCGA
>CM052722.1:65279980-65347798 GCA_028551405.1 Uromys caudimaculatus
TATGTCAGACTTTCAAAGACAGATAAATACCAATATTCTTCAAACTATTCTACAGAGCTTCTTTATTAAAACGAGTATGGAAATGTCATTAAAAATCCATTTGATCAATAGAACTGAATTGAAGACCCATATAATTCCACACACCCATAGATAGCTGATTTTTCATAAAGCAGCCAGAAACACACTGTAGGAAAGAGATATTATTTTAAACAAATGGTGTTGCACAAACTAGATGTCTACATATAGAAGAATGCAAATAGATCCATATATATCACCCTACACAAAACTCAACTCCAAATGATCAGGTATTTCCACAAATGGTCAAATAAAATGAATCTGATAAAAGAGAAAATGAGAAACAGTCTTGAACTCATTGGCACATGAAAAGATTTCCTGAACAAAATAATATTAACACAGGCACTAAGATCATCAATTAATAAATGGGTGCTCATGAAAATGAAAAGCTTCTGTATGGACATTAATATCATTATTTGGACAAATTTTTAGGTTTCATAATGAGAAAAGAATTTTTAACAACTACATTATGCAATAGAGGGGTAACATCTAAAGTATATAAAGAATTAAAAGAAATGGACATCACAACCCACAGCTCAAGGACACCAATAAGATGCCTGACACATCAGGACCATCAAGGTTCACTCCCCTCCCAATATCTAGTACAATAAAGACACCCAAGGACCAAAACCATGCAGATAGCTAAAGGCCCTCAAAGGAACAAAATCTACAAGATACAGGTCAATATGATACCTCCAAAGCACCCTTACTGCCGTATAGCAAGTCCTGGATATCCTAACATAACTTAAACTCAAGGAAATAACCTTTAATCCAATCTTGCATAGATGATAGAGTCCATTTAACCACCAACCAAAGGACATACACAGGCTGGATCTAGGCCTCCCCGCACATATTTAGCAGTTGTGCAACTTGGCCTTCATAAGGGTCTAGAACAACTAGAACAAGGGTTAACCCAAAAGTTGTTGCCTATATCTGGGATATGTCTTACTATTTGGGCTGCCTTCATGTCTGGCCTCAGTAGGAGAAGAAGTGCCTATCCTGGCAGAGTCTTAAAGTGCCAGGCTGAGGGGATAACTGGGAAAGGAGGGGCAACCACTCAGAGAAGGGGAAAGGGGGATGGGAGAAGGATTGTGGGATGGGGTGACAGAGAGGGGGGTCAGTGAATGGGATGTAAATTGTGTAAGTAAAAATTATTATTAAAAAAGTACTCTAAATAATAGGAAATGCAGAAGACACATGATATATAATGTAAGTTGATTATAGAGATTAAATTGTTACTTCCTAATGAAAGTCAAAAATATTTCAAAATTCATAAATAAATGATTATAGAGAACTAGAGTGGCTGAATCAGGAATGTTTTTCTGAATTCTAGGTTGGCCTGTGTGGGATGTGCTGTGAGTCCCAGGCTGGCTTAGGCTTCAGAATGTGAACTTACAATAATCAACCAAGAAATGGGGGAGGAAGAGGAGAAGGATAAGGAAGACAAAGAAAAGGAGTAGAACTAGAAGAAGGAGCAGGAAAAGAAGGAGAAACAGAGAAGAACATGAGGGAAAGAAAGGAAAATAATTTCATGATTATGTTAAACATTAGGCCCTAGGAGCTAGAACTAACTTAAAACTGTCTTAACTGAATATCAGAAATATGTCATATAAGAAAATAAAAATTTAAATACATCAGTATTCACACAGAATCTTTTGCAGTTTTCATGAATCTAGAAATAAGTGAACTGTTAATATATTCAAAAGGGTGATAAAATATTATGTTAGTCTACTACTAAAGCACTAAAACTCTGTTCCCAAGGATATCAGCACCATTTTAAGGGAGATTCTGAGTTCAAATCGACATCAAAACTAAGATGGATACATATTACTTAGGCCAGGATATACAGTATTAGGGTAACTTAAATTGAGCATGAAGTTCTTCTAACAATGAGATAATGAAATAATTTATATGAACTAGAACATACCACAGAGTATATACAAGATATTGGTGAACATAAGACCTCTATAATTATCATGATACTATAAAGGAGATCATTTCAATAGATACCAACTAACAGACCTTAATGTATTACTGAATAATACTAAAGTAAAATACCAATACCCAAATAAAATATACTAGAATTTTCTCTAGTCAAGGGGAAGTTATTCTTCTATAAAATTCAAGAGAAAGTTAGGAAACATGTTACCTGGTAGGGCTGAATAAGCAGACTGCTGTAGATTCTTGTGGGCCCAAGATGGTTTCTGTGGCAGCAGATGATGAGGGGATTTATGACATCATAATGAGGAGGCAAATCAAAATGGCTGTTTCTGGTTCCAAGATGGGCCTAGTGCAGACTATTAGGAATTCAAACTTGGCTGTAAACAAAAAAAAAAAACAAAAAAACAAAAGTTAAAACCAACAAACAGAAAAAAAAAAAAAACAAGAAAAAATTTCAAGAAAGAACATTTTTGTCCCTTCAGTTATTTTACACAAGGACATTTCAGGGTCAGAGATTTGACTATGGGATGGCAACCTCATCCCACCACTTGGTACCTTTTATTTCTACTGGAAATAGACACCACAAGTTCACTATTCCAACTGTTGGGCATTTCATCTAAGGTCTCTCTCTCTGATTCCTGAGCATCTCTCACCTCCCAGGTCTTTGGTACATTCTAGGGGGTCCACCGACCTCCTACCTCATGAGGTTGCCTCTTTCTATTCTTTCTCCTAAAACCACTACATGGGCAACCACAGAGAAGAGGCTGAGAGAAAGGAGGTGTAGTGACCAGCCGAAATTGTGATCCAGCTCAAGGGGAGGCTCTAAGGCCTGATACTATTACTGATGCTATGTTGTGCCTACAGACAGGAACCTAGCATGGCTGCCCTCCAAAAGGCACAACAAGCAGCTGAAAGAGTCAAATGCAGATACTTACACCAACCAATAGACAGAAGCAAGGGATCCCTGTGGTTGAATTAGGGAAAGGCTGGAGGAAGCTGAGGAGAGTGACTCCTTAGGAAGACCAGTAGTTGCAAGATTCACAAGATTTCTCAGACAGTATGCTGCTAGCAGGCAGCATACCAAGGCCCCCAACACACATATAGCAGAAGGCTGCCTGGTATGGTCTCAGTGAGAGAAGATGTACCTAACCCTTAGAGAATTGAAGCCCCAGGGAATTGAGAGACATGGTGGGGTGGGTGGTGTGTATATCTACTTTGAGATGGGAAAGGAAGAATGAGATGAGAAACTGTTGGAGGATGGACCAGGAGGAGGATAACAATTAAACTGTTAGGAATTTTTTACATAATAATAATAATGATGATGATGATGATTATGATGATAATAATTAATAATAATAATAATAATAATAATAATAATAATAATAAGGAAGTAGAAACATTGTCGATCCTTTCAGATACTTCAGGAGTATATAGTGATTACTGACTGACTATGATTGACATAAAAATCTTTATTCCCTGAGGTATAGCTCTATGGTACAATATTCACATATGCTATGTCCCTTGGCACACCAAAAAAAGGTTATCAGATTTTAGGTCATCTAAATACCTATAGACATACCTTTATATCACTAAAAGTCTTTGAGCAAGAATTGGTAGGAATTTTCAACTTGTAGGTATGTTTTTGAGTAGGAGAGTATTGGTTTTCCTTTGCTTCACAGACACTTTGTTGCTAAATAATAAATATTTTATCATCTCTGCTGACAGAATCTGCAACATGGTTGGTTATTTGCAAATATTGTGCACAACACAAATTATTTGATTTGTTTAATATCACCTTGTTTGTGTCACTCTATCATAAGTTATCATTTTTTCTAAGTATTCCTGCATTGATTAAGAAGCTTGTATGGTGTTTTCTAACACATTTTCTTAAAGAAATGGTTTTGTATTGTGTCATGGTGTTTTTTTTAACTTGATCATTTTTTATTTTAAAATACGTTTTTTACAAAATAGGACAAAGCTATATACAATACCTCCCTATTACTTTCCATCAAATACCAAGTCAACAGAAAAAGATTTAGAAAGAAAATGCAGAAGATAGTCATATAGTTTAGATGACACAAAATAGGATTGAGTGATGGCATGTTGAGATTACTGCTCAGTGTCTAATTATAAATTCTGAGCAAGAACCAAATAAATATTTTCAAAGTAGTAACAAAACAGATATCAGTGGATCTCTATAACAATATATAAGAATTGAAAAGCAGACTCAACCAACGGAAAGATAAGTAATAGAATTACTTTCCATGCTACAGAAGGCATAGCTGACTTGGACTATAACAATGCATTCTTTTCCTTTTGTTTTGTTTTATAACTTTTCATAATGAGAAACATAAGGGGTAATAATTCCTTAACTTGCTTACTTCTTTTTGTCACGACTCCACATGAAATAACTCAATTATATGCTTTCTTAAGCAGCATGTATACTAAAATTTGAACAATGCAGTACATTAGCAAGGCCTCTGAACAAGTCTGACATACAAATTTTTGAAACACTTTTTTTCTTAACAACTCTATTATTATAATAAGCAGGCCAAGTAAAAAGCATAACAGCTACAAAGAAAACAATATTTATGAAATTTTTAGGCAAATGGATGGAACTAGAAAATATCATTCTGAGTGAGGTAACCAAATCACAAAAGAACACTTGTGATATGCATTTACTGATAAGTGGATATTAGCCCAAAAGCTCTGATACCCAAGATAAAATTCACAGACAATATGAAGTTAAAGAAGAAGGAAGACCAAAGTGTGAGTGATTTGGTCCTTCTTAGAAGGGGGAACAAATTTGTCATGGGGGGTGAACATGGAGATGAAGTGTGGAACAGAGACTGAAGAAAAGGCCTTCCAGAGGCAGCCCCACCTAGGGATCCATCCCATACACAGTCACCTAACCCAGACACTATTGTGGATGCCAAGAAGTGCTTGCTGACAGGAGGCTAATATAGCAGTCTCCTGAAAGGCTCAGCCAGAGCCTGACAAATAGAAAGGCAGATGCTCGCAGCCAACCATTGGACTGAGTATAGGGTCCCCAATGGAGGAGTTAGAGAAAGGACTGAAGAAGCTGAAGGGGTTTGAAACCCCATAGGAAGAACAATATCAACCAACCAGATCCCCCAGAGCTCCCAGGGACTAAACCACCAAGCAAAGCGTACACATGGAGTGACACATGGCTCCAGCTGCAAATGTAGCAGGCAATGACCTTGTCCAGAATCAATGGGAGGAGAGGCCCTTGGTCCTGTGAAGGCTTGATGGATGCCTCAGTGAGGGGCAGGCCTGTGCAGGAAGGTGTAAGTGGGTGGATGGGTAACACCCTCATAGAAGCAGGAGTAGGGAGGATGGGATAGTGGGTTTCTAGAGGGAAAACCAGAAAAGAGGATAACATTTGAAATGTAAATAAAGATTAAAAAAAAAAAAAAAAACACTCTGAAAGGTTCTTAGCTAGTAGGCACAGTGGTAGGCCTTTAACCAGAGGCAGGTGAAACACTGTGAATTTCAGGACATTCAGTGCTGTTACACAGAGAAACCCTGCCTTAAAAAAACTCTAAAAATAATTCCTGAAATAGAAATGTACTTTGCATTTAAAAAACATTATTCCTAATGAACATAGGTTTAAAAATCTTCAATAAAATACTTACAAACCAAAATAAAGACATACATTATAAGTAAGGTGTGAAAGGAATATTATTTTTCCAGTCTTTGAAACTAGAACAAATTCGTTCTTTTTTATGTATTATTATTAATTATTTTATATTATTATTAATCATTTTATTCATTTATATTTCAAATGATATCCCCTTCCTGGTTAACTTTCTACAATATCCTATCCCATACCCTCTTTCCCTCCTTACCTTTGCCTCTATGAAGGTGTACCTCCACCCACTGACCCACTCCTTCCTCACTTGTCTAGCATCCCCCTATGCTGGTCAATCAAGACCACAACGGACCTAAGGCCTCCCATTTCATTGATGTCAGATAAGTTCATCTTCTGCTACATATGTATCTGGAGCAATGGGTCCCTCCATGGGTACTCTTTGGTTGGTAAATTAGTCTCTCGTAGTTCTGGGTGGTCAAGTTAGTGAATATTGTTCTTCCTGTGGGGTTGAACTCCTCTTTAGCTCCTTCAGTCCTTCCCCTAGCTCTTCCATTGGGGTCCCTGGTCTCAGTCCGATGGTTAGCTGTGACTATCCACATCTGTATTGGTCAGATGCTGGTAGAACCTCTCAAGGAACAACCACACCATGATCATGTCAGCAAGCACTTCTTTGCATCAGCAATAGCATCCAGGTTTGCTGTCTGTAGGTGGGATAAATCCCGAGGGAATGGATCTGGATGGCCTTTCCTTCAGTCTCTGTTCCATTTTTTTTGTCCCTGTCTTCCCTTTAGACAGGAAATCTCTGGGTTAAAAGTTTTGAGATGGGTGTGTGGACCCATCTCTCAACTGGGTGCCTTGCCTATCTACTGGAGGTGACTTTTATAGGTTCGATCTCCCCTTTGTTGGATATTTGTGCTAAAGTTATCCCAGTTGGATCCTGGGAGCCTCTTGCTTTCTTTGAGCCTGGGACAATCTAGTGACTGCAACCAGTTCCCTATCCCCCACTGCTAAATAATTTTTTTTCCATTGCCTGACTCCCCTACCCCTTCCAATACCTGAAACTGCCTCCACATTTTCCCTTCCCCTCCTCCCTCCCTCCCAGATCACTCCCTTCCTATACCTCCTGTGATTATTTTCTTCCTCTTTCTATGTAGAATTGAAGCATCAACACTTTGATCTTCCATCTTCTTGAGCTCCATATGGTTTCTGGGTTATATCATGGGTAATTAGCTTTTGAGCTAATATCAACTTAACAGTAAGTACATACCATGTGTGTATGTACCATCCCCTCAGGATGATATTTTCTAGTTGTTTGTAATAGCTGAGTAGTACTCCATTGTGTACATCTACAACAGTTTCTGTATCCATTTTTTTGTTGAGGGATATCTGGGTTGTTTCCAGCTTATGACTATTATAAATAATGCTGCTATAAATATTTGTCTTTGTTATACGTTGGAGCATCTGTGTATATGCACAATAGTGGTATATCTGGGTCTTCAGGTAGGTGTATTTCCAATTTTCCAAGGAACTCCCAGGTTGATTTCCAGTGTGGTTTTATGAGCTTGTAGTCCCACCAGCAATGGAGGAGTGTTCCTCTTTCACCACATCCTTGCCAGCATATGTTGTCACCTGAGTTTTTTATCTTAGCCATTCTGACTGGTGTGAGGTGGAATCTCACTCTAATTTTGACTTGCATTTCTCAATGACTAAGGGTGTTGAACATTTCTTTAAGTGCTTCTCGGCCATTCGAGTTTCCTTAGTTGATAATTCTCTGTGTAGCTCTGTTCCCCATTTTTCATAGGGCTATTTGATTATCTAGAGTTTAACTTCTTGAGTTTTTTTTGTATATATTTAATATTAACCCTCTGTTGGATGCAAGGTTGGTAAAGATCTTTTCCCAATCTGTGAGTTACTGTTTTATCCTATTAACAGTATCCTTTGCATCACAGAAGATTTTCAATTTTATGAGTTCCCATTTGTGGATTGTTGATTTTAGTGCATGAGTCATTGGTATTCTATTCAGGAAATTACCCCTGTACCAATGTGTTTGAGGCTCTTCCCCAGCTTCTATTCTATTAGATTCAGCTTATCTGGTTTTATGTAGAGCTCATTGTTCCACTTGTACTACAGCTTTGTGCAAGGAGATAAGAATTGATCAATCTCGATTCTTCTACAGGTTAACCACCAGTTGAAACAGCACCGTTTGTTGAAAATTCTGTCTTTTTCCTACTGGATGGTTTTGGCTTCTTTATCAAAGGTCAACTGACTATAGTTGTGTGGGTTCAGTCAGTTCTGCATCTTCAATTCTATTGCATTGATCTACCTGCCTGTCACTGTACCAATACCATGTAGGGTTTTTTTTTTTTTTTTTTTTTTTTTTTTTTTTTTTTTTAGTATTGCTCTGTAGTACAGCTTGAGGTCAGGAATGATGATTCTTTCAGAAGTTCTTTTATTGTTGAGAATAGTTTTCATATCCTGGGTTTCTTTGTTCTTCCAAATGAATTTGAGAATTGCTCTTTCTAACTCTAAGAAGAATTGAGTTGGAATATTGATGGACATTGAATTTAATCTGTAGATTGCTTTTGATAAAATTTACATTTTAATGTGTTAACCCTGCCAGTCCATGAGCATGGGAGGTCTTTCCACCTTCTGAGGTCTTCTTTGATTTCTTTCTTCAGAGACATGAAGTTCTAGTGATGCAGATCTTTCACTTGTTTGATTTGAGTCACCCCATGCTCTTTTATATTTTTAACTGTTGTGAAGGTTGTTGTTTCCCTAATCTCTTTCTCAACCCATTTATCCTTTGAGTACAGGATGGCTACTGATTTGTTAGAGTAAATTTTATATCCAGCCACTTTACTGAAGTTGTTTATCAGCTGTAGGAGTTCTATGGTAAAAATTTTTGGGTTGCTTATATTTACTGTAATAACATCTGCAAATAGTGATACATTGACTTCCTCCTTCCCAATTTGTATACCTTTGATTTCCTTTCGTTTTTTAATTGCTCGGGCTATAATTTAGAGTACTGTATTAAATACACATAGGGGGAGATTGGGCTACTTTGTCTTTAACCTGATTTTTGTAGAATTGCTTCTAGTTTCTCTACATTTAGTTTGATGTTGAATATTGATGTTTTGTATACTGCTTTTATTATGTTTATGTATGGGCCTTGAATTCCTGATCTCTCCAAATACATTTGACATGAAGGGGTCTTGTATTTTGTCAAAGGCTTTTCAGCATTTAATGAAATGATCACATTTTTTTTCTTTGAGCTTATTTATATAGTGGATTACATTGATGGATTTCCATATAGTGAACGATCACTGCATTCCTGGGATGAAGCCTACTTGATCATAATGAATGACGATTTTGATGGTTCTTGGATTTGGTTTCTGAATATTTTATAGAGAATTTTTGCATCAATATCCATTAGTGAAATTGGTCTGAAGTTCTTTCTCTTGTTGGGTCTTTGTGTGGTTAAGTATCAGTGCAACTGTGACTTCATAGAAAGAATTGGATAGTGTTCCTTCTGTTTCTGTTTTGTGGAATAGTTTTAGGAATATTGGCATTAGATCTTCATTGAAAGTCTGATAGTACTGAAACCATTTGGCCTTGTGCTATTTTTTTTTTTGGATGGGATATTTTAATAACTGTTATTTCTTTAGGGGTTATGGGACTGTTTAGATGGTTTATACTATCCAGATTTAACTTTGGTATCTGGTATCAGTCTAGAAAATCATCCATTTCATCTAGATTTTTCAGTTGTGTTGAATATAAACGTTTGTAGGAGGGTCTGATTTTTTTTTTTAATTTCCTCAGTTTCTGTTGTCATGACTCCCTTTTTATTTATGTTTTGTTAGTTTAGATACTGTCTCTATGTCCTCTAGTTAATTTGGCTATGAGTTCATATACCTTGTTGATTTTCTTGAAGAATCATCTCCTAGTATTGTTAATTTTTTATATAGTTATCTTTCTTTCTACTTGGTTCATTTTGGCTCTGAGTTTGATTATTTCTTGATGTCTACTCCTCTTCAATGTATATACTTCTTTTTATTATTGAGCTTTCAGATGTGTTATCAAGCTGCTAGAGTATGATCTCTCCTATTTCTTTATAGAGATACTCAGAGGTATGAGTTGTTGTTGTTGTTGTTGTTTTCCGCAGCATTGCATTCATTGTGTCCCATTAGTTTTGGAATGATGTGCATACATTTTTTTTGGGGGGGGTGTTTACTTTATTTACATTTCAAATGTTTTCCCCTTTCTAGGTCTCCCCTTCAGAAACCCCTTATCCCATCCCCCTCTCCCTGCCTCAATGAGGGTGCTCCCCCATCTGCCTGCCCACTCCCATCTTCCCTCACTAGCATTCCCCTACACTGGGGCATTTAACACCCTCAGGCCCAAGGACCTCTCCTCCCACTGATGACCAACTAGGCCCTCCTATGCCACATATGTGGCCAGAACCAAGGGTCCCTGCTTATGTATTATTTGGTTGGTGGTCCAGTCTCTGGAAGCTCCAGGGGGTGTCTAGCCAGTTGACACTGCTGCTCCCTCCATGGGGCTACAGACTCCCTCAGCTCCTTCAGTCATTTCTCCAACTCCTCCATCAGAAACCCCACGCTCAGTCCAATGGTTGGTTGCGAGCGTCTAACTCTGTATTTGTTAGGCTCTGCCTGAGCCTCTTAGGAGACAGCTTTTATCATGCTTCCATCAGCAAGCACTTCCCAGCATCCACAATAATGTCCTTGTTTGGCAGCTAAATATGGGGTGCATCCCCAGGTGGGGCAGTCCCTGGATGGCCTTTCCTTCTGTCTCTGCTTCACACTTTGTCTCCATATTTCCTCTTTTGAGTATTTTGTTCACCCTTCTAAGAAACACTGAAGCATCCACATTTTGGTGTTTCTTCTTCTTAGGCTTTATATGGTCTGTGAATTGAATCTTGGGTATTCTAAACTTTTGAGCTAATATCTAGTTATTAGTGAGTACATACTGTGTTTGTTCTTTTGTGACTGAGTTACTTCACTCAGGATGATATTTTCAAGTTCCAGCCATTTGCCTGAAAATTCTATAGTCTTTAATATCTTTCTTTATTTTTTTCCATGACCAAGTTATCATTGAGTAGAGAGTTGTTCAACTTGCATGTGTATGTGGGCTTTCTGTTGTTTTTCTTGTTATTGAAGACCAGCCTTTGTCAGTGGTGGTTCAATAGAACACATGAGATTAATTCAATATTCTTGTATCTGTTAAGGCATGTTTTGTGTCTGATTATAAAATTAGTTTTGGAGAAGGTACCATGAGGTGCTGAGAAGAAGATATATTCCTTTTTTTTTAGGGTGATATGCTCTGTAGATATCTGTTAAGTCCATTTGGTTCATAACTTCTGTTAGTTTTTCTGTATCTTTATCAAGTTTCTCTTTCCATGGTCTGTTGATATGTGAGAGTAGGGTGATGAAGTGTCCTATTATTGTGTGAGGTTCAATATGTGCTTTGCTCTTCAGTAGTGTTTCTTTTTCAAGTGTGGTTTCCTTTGTACTTGAGGCATAGTTGTTCAAAACTGAGATTTAATCTTGGTATATTTTCGTTTGATGGGTATGTAGTGTCCTTCCCAATTTTCTTGATAATTTTTGTTGAAAGCCTACTTTATTGGATATTAAAATGGCTCATCCTCCTTTTATCTTGGGACCATTTGCTTGGAAAACTTTTTCCAGCCTTTTACATTGAGGTAGTGCTTGTCTTTTTCACTGAGTTGTTATTCCTGTATACAGAAAAATGTTGAATACTATTTATGTATCCAGTCTTTTAAAGTCTATGTCTTTTTATTGGGGAATTGAGTCCTCTGATGTTGAGAGATATTAAGGAGCAATACTTGTTGCTTTTTGTTATTTTTGTTTTTAGAGGTGGGATTATGTTTGTATGGTTCTAAACTTTTGGGTTTGTGGTGAGAAGATTAATTTCTTTTTTGGGGGTTAGTTTCCCTCCTTGTATTGGATTTTTCCTTCTAGTATCCTCTGTAGTGCTGGATTATTGGAGAGGTATTGTTTAAATTTGGTTTTTCATGGAAAATCTTTGTTTATACATCTATTGTAATTGAGAGTTTTGCTGAGTATAGTACCCTGGCCTGGATTTTTTGTTCTCTTAGGGTCTGTATGACATCTGCCAAACAACTTCTGATTTTTAGAGTATGTGTTGAGAAATTTAGTGTAATGCTGGTAGGCCTGGCTTTATATGTCACTTGAATTTTTCCCTTACTGTTATCAACATTTTTTTGTGCCTTTGGTGTTTTGATTATTATGTGATGAGAAAAATTATTTTCTGAATTTATATTTACTGTTTTGTAGTCTTCTTGTTTGTTTATGGGCATCTCTTTATTGAGGTTAGGGAAGTTTTCTTCTATAATTTGTTGAAGATATTTACTGACCTTTTGATTTGGGAATCTTCACTCTTGTCTGTACCTATTATTCTTAGGTTTGTTCTTTTCATTGTGCCCTGTATTCATTGAATATTTTGAGTTAGGAGCATTTTGCTTTGTGTATTTTCTTTGATTGTTATGTGAATGTCTTCTATGATATCTTATATGCTTGAGATTCTCTCTTTTATCTCTTGTATTTTGTTGCTGATGCTTTCCTCTTTGATTCCTGCTGTTTTCCTAGGTTTTCCATCCCAAGGCTTGTCTCCATTTGTGTTTTATTTAATGTTTTTATTTCCACTTTTAGATACTGGACAGTATCAACTCTGTTGCCTGTATGATTATGTTTTCCTGTATTTCTTTAAGAGATTTATGTGTTTCCTCTTTAAGGGCTCCTACTTGTTTACCTGTCTTCTCCTGTATTTCTTTAAGGGAATTATTTGCATTCTTCTTAAAGTATTCTATTATCTGCAGGGGATGGGATTTTAGATCTAAATTTTCCTTTTCAGGTGACTTTTAATATCCAGGGCTTGCTGTGGTAGAAGAACTAGGTTCTGATGTTGCCAACTAGTATTGGTTTCTGTTGCTTATGTTCTTCTGCTTGTTTTTTGCCATCTGGTTATCTGTTGTGTCAACTGGCCTTACTGACTCTGACTGGAGCCTGTTGCTCTTGAAAGTCTGTGATCCTGGGTGCATCAGAACTCCTGGAGATCAAGCTGTCAACCTGTGATCCTGAAGGTGTCAGAACTCCTGGGGGTCAAGCTACATCTGGGTGTGGGCTAAGTACATGGAAACCAGAGCACAGGCTCTACTCCAGGGCACAGTTGCAAACCCAAGGAACTTTTGTCTCTGGCTGTGCAGGGTTTCTGTTTCTCCTGGGTCCTGGGTGTTGCCAGTTAGGCCATGTATTGGAGCAGGGGTTGGGGCCATAGATGTAGTTCTAGATGTGTCACAACTCCTGATGGTCTGCCTTCATCTGGGTGTGTGGGCTGAGTGGGTGAGGATCCAGAGCACAGTCTTTGCTCCTGGGAGCAGTTGACAACTGAAAGAAACATGTCTTGTCATGGTCTTTATAACTGAAGCTGCTACAAGTTTCTAAGTCAGGAACACAGACTTCTTTACAACTGAGCACATAGTTTAGGGTGATGATTTCAAATTTTAAACCTCATTCATGCTTCAGAAATTATTTTTCTATGTTGAAAACACTAATATTCTTAGGAAAGATTTTGCTTTAATGCAGTGTTTACATAGTTCTGTATCTTCCATTAAAGTATAGGGGAATCGATGCCTATAGTTTATTAAGGGATCTACAGATTCAATGCCATTCCAATGAAGATTGCTAGTCATTCTTCATAAACATCAAAAACAAACAAACAAAAATTAAAAAGTTATATGGAAGCACAAACACCAAGGACATTAACACCATACCTGATTTCAAATTAGTGCTACAGAGACATAGAGAAAATGCCAGCATGCTATTGCATGAGGGACTCATAGATCAGTAGGTTTAATGACACATGATTGCAGATATATATATATATATATATATATATATATATATATATATATATATATGACAAATACAGCATCTTCAACTAATGATATTGGAAAAATATGGATTTCACCCAAAACATATTTTGTCTGCAGCTGTACAAAAATTCAACTCCAGTTTGATCAAGGACCTCAACATTAGGCCCTAGTATCACAAAGATATTACCAGAAAACTCTGAAATTGTGCTTCAAACTAAATACAGGTAAGGACTTTCTGAATAAGACTTCTGTAGTACATGAAATAAAAGCAACAGTCAACAAATAGTATCTCACAAATCTGTACTTCAAAGAAATTATAAAATGAATAAATATGTAGGTCAAAGAATGAAAAAATATATTACCAGTAAACATCCCACAGAGTACTATTGTCAATAATACACAAAAGGTTCTAAAGACTAATCCAATTAAAATGTAAGCCAAAGAACAATGGGGAATTTGTCAAAGAACAAAAGCACGCAGAAAGACTTCAAAAATTGTTCAACATCTTTAGCTACCAGGGAAATGAAAGTTAAAAATACCTTATTTACATTAGTATCTTAATATCTTTTCATCTTACTCAAATCAAACTAGCCAACATAAGGAGTGTTATGTATGATGTATTCCTGGGAAGAAGGAAAGAAATATTAACTCAGTCCAATAGGAAACAGATGACAGAACAAAGTACTGATTCAGACTCCAACTTACTGAAGAAATTAAGTTTGTTGAGGAGAGATATTGGGGAGAGGTTACTTACAGTAGCAGAAATGAGTCAAAGGCAATTGGGTAACCAAATTGGGTTACCCCCTGCATATCATAGATAATGGAACAAGAAAGCTGGAAATATGAATCACACCACAAAATAGGCAGGCAGATAAACAAGTTGGAGACTCTTCTTCAGCTAGTTTAGGTAGCTATTTCAGGAAGCTTCACTGATCTCTGATTTTCCAGGTGGTTTGGCTTCATTCCGCCTCTTCTATGAACCTTTGTTTGTCTTTTAAAAAGTGTCTCAAGCATCATTACATCTTATATGCATGAGGATAGAGGGACCCAGTGAATCTCAAGTTTCAGAGATATCCTGAAGCTTTTAAATTGTTTAGATCCTGTGTCTTAATTAGCTTCATTTCAGGATTGAACGGTATGCCTCAATTTAGCACATTTTGTATCATAATGAGTTTTTCTTGACAATGAACAGTTTTATTTTAAAGAAAATTGCTACGTAACAAATACAACTGATAACAAGTACTGGCATCGTGTGACACAAGTGAGCTCTTAAATAATTTTGGTAGGAGTATCATTAAGCACTGCCTCTTTGGAAATCAGCCTGGAGGACTTTCAAAAACTAGAGCTAACACTACCATAAAATCCAGCTGTACTACTCCTGTGCATAGTGCCAATAGACCTTATAGCTATTATAGAGAGATGTGTATATCCATGTTTATTGCTGATTTAGTCACATTGCTAGGAAATGTAAATAACCTAGATTGTTATTATCAGATGAAACAATAAGAAAAATATGGTGCATATACACTGTGGAATACTACACAGATCTGAAGAAAAATGAAATAATTAAATATTCAGGTAATTGGATGGAACTAGAAAAAAATTATGTGTGATGTAATTTAGGCCCAGCAAGAACAAATGGTTCTTTCTCTCTTATATGTGGATACTAGTTTCAGATATTTTGTTTCAATTATTTAACTTGGAGAATAAGAAGCAAGGAACTAGTAATTGACCCATTTCTAATGGAGACATAATAAGGAAGGTAGTATAGCAGTAGTTTGGGATGACCAGGTTCTCCATAGATCTGTAGATATAAGATGATACCTCTTGATACAAGTTAATACTGTACCTCAGAAGTTTAAATATCTCCACCAAACTCTGTTCTCTAGGCCTGCTAAAGAAGATGGGTTGTCTGATTCTGACCAAGTCCCTTCTTTCCACTAGACCACTGAACGCTAAGCTTTCTTCAGGAACTGTCTGGGCAGCTGGGGCCTGAGCTAGGAGCCCACATGGAGGAGGCAAGTCCAGCAGTGTAGCCCTATTACTCTCCCTGGAAAGGCAAGATTTCCTTCTGGGCCACAGGCATGATACACTCTTGTGTTATATCTCACCTTTGAAAAGTCATCTAATAGGAGGGCCAGCAGTCTCAATTATCCTGAACCACCAAGATCTCTCAGACACTGGATCACCAACCAGGCAGCATAAACCAGCTACTATGAGGCCCCCAACACATATACAGCAGAGGACTGCTGGGTCGTCAGTCAGAAAAGATGCAACTAACCCTGAAGAGACTGGAGGCCCCAGAGAGTTTAGAGGTCTGGTGGGGTGGGGTGGGGTGGAGTGGGGGGGACACCTTCGTGGAGACAGGGGGCTGGGAGGATTTATGGGATGTGAAACAGTTGAAGGGTGGTCCTGGGGAGGAATAAAATCTGGAGTATAAAAAAATAGGAAAAGAAAAGAAAAAAAACAAGAATAATTAAAAATGTATACCCTTAAAAAAGAAATAAAGAATGACTTTTAACAAAATAAAAAGAAAATGTCATCTAAATATACTTTTGTCATTTAATAATTTTTGCCTTTCTCTCTTTAGAGTAACAAAGAAAAATAGTGAAAATGCCTAAAAAGCTGACACATGCCAGGTACATTTTACATAGAAACTTTTGAGATAGTATCTGCCTTTATCTGATTTGTAGATAAAGGAATGAAAATTCAAACACAGTTTGCTTGATATCATGCACCTGAAAACAATACAGCCAGCTGTCTCTCCCCAGAGAATGAGCCTCATGCTATGAACTGCTGGGTTTTTTTTTTTTTTTTCCTTTCTGGTCTGCTTTACGCAATTAACTTCCTGAGCAGATGTGGATTGTTCAAAAATATAACTTCTGTCTCTAAGATTCATTGGCAAAATTCTTTGGTTCCTCTCTAATGATTTTCCTATATCACAGCACTTTATAGTTTTACACTGCCTTTATGACATTAAAAAGTTAATGGTATATGATTCTGGTAGCCTCACATTCATCCAGGACAAAATGTTTAAGGGAAGCAGCAACTGCAATTTAGGAGGTAAATAGGCATTCAGCTCAGCCACTGATACTTTACTGGTCTACAATATTTTTTTGATCTCCCAGGAATTATCAATGATGTGGTGATAGCAACTAAAATAATTGGGAATTGGGTGTAATCAATGACTTATGGTGTTCTATTTATGCTTTGATTTAATTCTATCTGAAGCCTTGTTAGGCAAGTGATCAGTCTGCACCTGTGGGGTTGTTTTTTTTTTTGTCAACTTGACATAAATCTAGTCCATCTAGAAAGGGAAACTCAACTGAGAAAATGCTTTTGTTAAATTGCCTGTAGACAAGTCTGTTGGGTACTCTCTGGATTGTTGATTGATTTGGGAGGATCCACATCATTGTGGTTGTTGACATTTCTGAGAAGGTGGTCCTGGAATGTATAATGAAGCTTAGTAAGCAAGTACTGGGAAGCAAGCCAGTAAGAAGTATTCTTCCATGATTTTTGCTTCAGTTCCTGCCTCTATGTCTCTGCCTTGATTCCCTATCCTGATTTCTTTCAGTGATTGAGTGTGATATGAGATTTATAAGATGAAAAAGACTCCATCCTTCCCAATTTGTTTTTGTTCATGATGTTTTTGTTGTTGTTGCTGTTGTTTTGTTTTTTGAGACAGGGTTTCTCTGTGTAGCCCTGGCTGTCCTGGAACTCACTCTGTAGACCAGGCTGGCCACAAACTCAGAAATCCGCCTGCCTCTGCCTCCCAAGTGCTGGATTAAAGGTGTGTGCCACCACTGCCTGGCTTGTTCATGATGTTTTATCTCAGCATAACAAATACAAATTAAGACAGTACCTAATTATTTACAATCTGCTGTGTCAGGCTTGTTCTGGTCTGTTCTCTAAGGACAGAGAAGAAAGCCTAGATGGCAAGGTCATACCTCTTAGAAGTAAGATGTGGATGCCAAAAAGTACAGAACAAATAAATAATAAAGATAGTAGTGGATGAAGTGAAGAAAACAGTTTTATTCTGAGGGTACCTTTCTACATACCACAGTCAGGAAAGACCTCTGGGGAAAGATGATTGTGGGGATGCATACATGAAAAATAAGAAGGAAGTAGCTTTTCAAACCTTAGGGGATGAGTTTTCCAAAAGAAAAAAGAGTGAGTGCCTAGTTACTGGCATGTGGAAGAGAATGATATATTATGAGACTGAATGAATACAACATGGTAACGTATCATAAAAAATGTAAGAGAAAAGGTTGAATTGAAGTAGTTCTGTGATTCCAATTTACCTCTACTGGTACTTATAAAAAGAGTTTCAGTGTTATTCTGGTATGTTGTTTATGTTTTTGTTTTGTTTCATTTTGTTTGTTTGTTTTATAATGTCAATTTGACACAAGCTATAGTTGTCTGGGAAGAGAGAACCTCAAATTACCTCCATCAGAATAGTCTGTGTTTTTTCTTTTTTAAACAATTGATATGGAAGGTTCCAGCTTACTGTACAAAATGCCCCCACTTAGAAGGTAGTCTTACATTGTATAAAAAAGCACACTGAGCAGGCTACATGGAGTAGACCAGTAAGCAGCATTTTTCTATGCTTCTGATTCACTGTCTGCATCTAAGTTCCTACCTTGAGTTCTACTCTTGATGTTTCTTCATGGTATACTATGAGCTGTAAGGTTAGCTAAACACTTTCCTTTCATAAGTTGCTTTGGCTCATGGTGTCTTCGTGCCAACAATAGAAACTTAACTAGGGCATCTGAACTCACTAGGAAAGCACTGGTGATTTTTGAGGTCCAATGATATCCCATATATCATCCTTTTGAAAGACAACAACTGGAAAGAGCTGCAGAAAAATAAGAACAGAAGAGAGAAGATCAGATAAGGATTGTATATCACAAGATGACACCTAGAGCAAGTTTGGTGGCATAGGCAAGAGGAAGGGACATATGAAAACAATTTGGAGGTAGAGTAACTGAATATGTAGATAAGAAGACAGGATTTGGTATAGAACTACTGGCATGAAGACTCCCCAAGTTGTTATCTCCAGATCAACCTGGAGTCTGAGGTATGAGTTGGTCTAACTAAATCATAAGCGGCATGGAAACAGAACTAGCTTGTGTTCTTGAAAAAAAATATTAGGGGCTTCCTATTAATAAAGAGGAGAATGTAATTAGACAAATTTGGTAGTCAAACTTCTCCAATTTCCAAGCTAAAGAAATCTCTCTCCAAGGCCCAGCTGATTTCTGCCTATTCTTCTCCTTCAGTGGGATGATAGTTATCACATACATCAGTTCTGTTAATATGAGTGTGGCTGTAATGGATGACACTGAGGCAAACATTTGTGCTGAGTGATAAGGTCAAATGGGAGTAATTGGTTATGAAGTACAGAATACCAGGTAGACAGGATGGGAAACTGTATGTTCCTAGACAAAATTTTATGAAGAGATTTTCATGGTGTCTTTTTTGTTTCCATTTATTCCCCTTTTTGATGAGCTGGATTTTCAGGATAAGGAAGATGATTGTGAGGAGCCCAGTGGACATTACCAGCTTTATAATTCCATGCATTCTCAAGCCAACCAAGTATAATGTCAGAATAAATAAGGTTATCAGAAAGGTGAAATACAGCGGTAAAGAGCTGGTTCAGTGAATAAGATAACATACTGGGCTTACACAGGACCGTGGTTCATTCCCATCATCCACATGGCAGTGCACAAGCCCCTGCAACTAAAATTTCTGTGATCTTAAACATTCTTTTGACCTCCATGGTCTGATCAATACTTCTGATACACACATAGATATAAATTAAAATAAATATATATGTATTTTAAAAGGTGAAAAGTATTCTTCAAAAAGTTCTCTCTGACTTGATCACTTTTATCTCCTCATTCTCTCCCTTTCTTACCTTCCTTCCATTTCAAATGAAAGCTGAGACATTACACATTCTAGATAATTGTTCTTTCTACCAATGAGATAAAACCCCAGCTATGGAAAATTCATTTCTGTGGATGACATGAGGGAATTAGGGAAGCTATTTTCTACTGTAGACATTTCTCTTTCTTCCTTGCCTCCTTTGCTTCCTGCTCATTCTTCATTTTTCTAAGAAAGAGGCCTCTCTGCTTTGCAGTGAACTTTCTTTTTATTTTCTTTCTTAGTTTATGTGCTAGCATAAAAGAACTATTTCCCAAGCAGGTTACAAGTCTGCTATTCCATGGCAGACATTAATCTGGACTATGACTGAATGTTTCTTACAGGCCACCACTCAGTTCTTCTTGGCTGCTCAGGGACCTAGTAGTAAAACCTGAAACATATGATTTGCATACGCAAGATGTACTTGAGAAAGTTAGCCATATAACCATTAGGTTAGTCTGGATTTAGTGGGAAAACATTAGATATAGGACTTGTTAGTTTAGGTGATCATCTTAGAAAGACAGGGAACAACTCAAAAACATGTGACATATAAAGAATTCTTATGCCACTTATATTTGCTATAATAATAACAAAAACCCTTCCTACCCACTCAGCAACAACAATAAAATAAGAACCCTTTTTGGGTCCTTCCTCTTAAAGGGAACATGATGAAACATTTGGTCTTTCTACTTCTACTCCTTCCATTCCAAGGCATATCCAGTTCTGGTGTGGTGTCACAGTTAGACATAGGCCAGTTGATCTTTTTGAAATAGACCCCCAAAATCTGAATCTATTAAGTTTTCATTTAGCTATTGCTGTTCAGTTTGGTTTAACTGTCAACTTTATACATACACATGCCACCATGGGAAGAGGAATTCTCAACTGAGGAATTGCCTTCATCACATTGGCTTATAGATATGACTCTGGGGAATTTTTCTTCATTGCCAAATGATGTCACCATCATATGACAGGTCTGGGTAGTCTAAGAATAATAACTGGAGAAGCCAGTAAGTAGCATTTCTCCATAGTTCCTGCCCATGGGTCCCTGCTTTAAGTTCACTGAAGAAAGAACTGTAAACAATAAGCCAAATAAACCCTTTCTGCATCAAAGTTGTTTTTGGTGTTTTATGACAGCAACAATGGGTAAACTAGAACACTCAGTAATAAACAAATTAATAAAATCTGAAAAAAATGAGTTATGAGTTATGTTACTCCTCACAGAAAATCAAGTTATTTGCTATAAGAAAGTTAAATCAGAGAGGGGTTGGTAACTGATGAAGGAATAAAAAACAGAATATCAAATTAAAGAAAAGTAAGTCAAAAGATCCAGTCTTTTTAATTTTTCAAATGAGTATGAACTGATAATTTAACCATGATGAAAATGAGTAGTTCTGCTTTCTAGCTGCAGTCATAGAAGTCTAGTACCTTTCTCTTCCTTCCCTCTGTTGGACATGGTGCTGAACAAAGAAAAGATTCCACAAGGGCTCTCTACAAAAATCAGAAGCTAAATTAGAACTCATAGGCATTCTATATATCTAGAGAACTCCATATACTTTATCCTTTAGTTGCTTGATAAAACTCTGGGGTAAATGCTAATATTCTCATTGAACACAAACTATTAATCTATATCAACACACTTCCCAGGGAAGATGCATTTTACAGAAATATTTCCAAACTAATTCATTAATTTTATTTTATATATATATTTAGAGTTAAAGTAAACAATCCAGCATTTTAAGAAAAGAAACATAGCAAAAGCATAAGAAAACACATGTACAACACATGTAAAAACAAAAGCCATAAAAGCACAAAATCAGAAACAATATTATATAAGGAAAAGACCAGAAAAATGCCCAAAGTGATATGAGTCAAAAAAAAATCTATAAAATACCACTTACTTCATTTTATGTTGGCCATCTACTGCATGGCATGGAGCCTACCCTTAAGTGTGATTTGTATATCCATTAATACTCCATTGAAGAAAACTGATTTTTCTTTTTAAGTAGTTATCAATTGGTCAGTAATGGGAGATCATTTCTACTCCTGCTCTTAGAACTGGAACCCATTATGACTCAAATTTCTGCAAGCCTTGTATATATTACCATCATCTCTGTAAGTTCATATGTGCATTAGTCCTGTTGTATCTTGAAGGCCTTGACTCCTTGGTTTCATCTATCCACAATAGCTCTTACTTTTTTTTTTTCAGATAAGACAATGTCATCAAATCAATATAAACAGCTTAGAGTCTCAACTTTTTTTGGGGGGGATATTTACTTTGTTTACATTTCAAATGTTCTCCCCTTTCCAGGTCTCCCCTTTGGAAATCCCCTAACCCATCCCCCCATCCCCTTCCTCTATGAGGGTGCTCCCCCACCCACTCCTGTCTTCCCTCCCTAGCATTCCCCTACACTGGGGCATCTAACACCCTCAGGTCCAAGAGCCACTCCTCCCACTAATGACCAAGATAGCCCTCCTCTGCCACATATGTGGCCAGCACCATGAGTCCCTCCATGTGTATTCTTTGGTTGGTGGTCCAGTCTCTTGAAGCTCCAGGGGGTCAGCCCATTTGAAACTGCTGCTCCCTCCATGGGGCTATAAACCCCCTCAGGTCCTTCAGTCCCTTCTCTAAATCCTCCATCAGGGACCCCATGCTCAGTCCAATGGTTCTCTTCCTCCTTTTCTCTATAAGTTCCCAAGTCCTGAGAGGATGTATTTGACAAATGCATTACTTTTAAGACTACATGTTCCAAGGTCTATCATTCTCTGCATAGTGTCTATCTTTGGTTCTCTGTATTTGTTCCCATCTACTGAAAGAGGAATGTTTTCTGATAATGCCTGAATAAGAGACACTGATCTGACCTATGAGTATAGGAGAAAGCTATTAGTATTTTTTTTCTGAACTCCTTTAACTGAACAATGATATTTTATTTTCCTCTAGGTCTATGGCTTATAGAGTGTCAGGGTCCCATTATAAAGTCTAGGATACCCTCAAATGTAAGATCATGCTATCTTAATACTCCAAGTTCTTACATTATAGCTCTGCTCCATTAAAACCATCTTATTTTTATGAACTTTTGTACTATGTTTTCCCAACTTCCAAAAAAATGAAAATAAGTCCATGCTCTATCTAGTTTCAGGGTCAATTTATATAGTTAAGATTAACTTCAAAGTTAACATCATACATCCTCAGTACTCCACATATTTAGATTATAGCTCTGTATCATTACAATTATCTTATTTTATGGATTTTTATTATGGTTTTCCAACTTCCAAAAAAGGAAAAATTGGACAGATTGCTGTAGGTGTGACTGGCTGGGATTCAATGGATGGTCCACCAGGATGGAGACAGCAATAGACAGCAAGAGATGTAGAAAAGAATGCCTTCCTAGCCTGAGATTAAAATAGATGCAAAGCCTGTTGAGTAAGTTCAATAGCTGAGGTGAGAATCTTCATAAGAAATCAACCCTATTCCAGTATCAGCCTTAGGATGTCATCCTCTCTGCTTTGAAGTAGATCAAAATATTTCTGTTGTTTGTATTTAAAAATTTACTTTGACTATTTTATTTTTTTCTTTGCTTTTTCATTGGAATCAAACAGAACATCCTCCCCCAAAGCCAAGGCCCTAAACTGAGCTCAAAGTTTCAGAAACCCAACTATTTGGTGATTACTGAAGTAAAGTAGCTGATGCCCCAACCCAATCTCTGGGTAGTTACAAAAAGGGACAACATACTCTATAGTTTCAATAAGCACCTGTCTAAGTTAACTTCTCCATTCTACTTACAAAAACAAACAAACAAACAAACAAACAAACAAGCAAAACCTTTCTTACTCTTCCTTATCCTTAGCTACAAAAACACCAGTTTAAGTCATGTAATCTGTATTCTCTTGATCTTCTGTCATTGAGGGACTAGGTTCTATGCCCTGATCACCCTTGTGGCCAGAACTTGAGGCACCACCTGTTTATTAAATTAAATATATTTAATTAATAAAGACTGATTTAGCTGTCAGGGTAATCTAAATTTTCCTGTATTTTTCCTAAAAATCTAATTTGCATATAGACATATCTATTGTTGCTGAAATCCAAGAATGGCTTGGAGTAGGGGTGAGGTTGCTTTACTAAGCTTTTGCATGTTGTTACCTCTAACCTATCTACTGTTGCTTATCTTCTTTCACTTACTCTCTCATTTTATTTGTTTATATTTCCTTTTGGTTTATTTAGATAATTTCACAAATACTATTTTCATGTTCAGAATACTAAATTTTGTGACGTTAATATTTTACACTGATCTTACATTCATTTTGTTTATTTCCCATATTTTCCTACTCCTTCAGTGTCTTACTTTGTAATCACCTGTAATTGCTTTGTTCTTGTTTGCTAACACATAGACAAAAAAAAATATATTGAAATTAATCTCAAATCTTTTAACATGTATAAATCTGTAGTTATAAATTTTCTTCACGTATACTTCAATTAAAATTTCATTTGATTAAATAAACTGGCACTTAAAATTAATCCTGTTTGTGCCTTTGACAATATGCTAAATCCATGATACTGTTTCATATTTTCATACACCAGTAATGAAAAATATGGTTTTCCATGAATCTTTCACTTACCAATAGTAATCATAAGAAAATTCCCAGGATATTCCATGACAAGAACTACAACATAATAAAAAGACTTTTTAACTTTTTTTTCCTCAGAAGACTATTCTAACCCTGAAACCACAGACTATTTACTCCGGAAGAATGGTATACATTCAGAAAATGAGCTCCTTTCAATCTTTGATTAGGACTGTTTTAGTGAAAATTTTATCTACTGAGCAAAAGAAAAGAAACGCACCCACAACTTCACAACTAAGGCTCACTTTTGTTTTACAAGTCAGGAAACTCGTTTTTGTTTTTTGTATGGGACACATTTTTATACATACTTTCTGTACCCTAACATATTATCCTCTAAAATAACTCTCAACAACCATTTCAATCTGCTCCATTTTAGCAATTGTTAAGGCTAAATGAATCTCTCAACTTTTTCCCCTTCTCAGAGGAATAGAACACACAGTTACATTAAGTTTAAGTACAGATGGATTTGTCCAATTTCCTCTTATATTACTAGACTATATACCTAAAACTATCTCACATATACTGAAACACACTGGCCTTTCTACTATTAAATTTCAAAACAAAATAACATTCACTAGTTATACTAACTAACCAGAATTAAAGATTAGGTCTCAGATAATCTGAAAAACATATATATATATATATATATATATATATATATATATATATATATATAATCTTCTGTATGCATTTGGGGGGGCTTCTTGGCTTTTGTTGTTGTTAACCAAATATATGTTGAACAAAGATGCTGCAACAAAATTTACAAGCCCTGTCTCCCAAATTCACCAGAAGCTATTTGAATCATAGTGATCATATTCTAAATTTTGGTACTGGATGTTTTGAGTTTGGTACTGAATGTCTTGGTTACTTCCCTTACCTTGGTCCTTCTAATACTCCTCTTGGCCCTTGGCCCTTGGCCCTTGGTGCTGTACTTTTGCCCTTGACTAGTGCAGTTTGTTTAATAAAAATTGTTACTACCCAAAAACTACCTAAAAATCCATATAGTTTTTTAAAATCATCATTCAAAACAATGCCAGAAAAGAATGCAAATGTCTTCCATTTACTGGATTAACTTGGGTGAGAGTTCCATAATCTCTGAGAAATGAGAGAGAGAGAGAGAGAGAGAGAGAGAGAGAGAGAGAGAGATTGATTATACAACACCTTCCCAGTTGTAAGTAGCTATCAAAAATAAGAACTCTTTACCACTTGTTTTCCCAAGGGCTAAGGGGAATCATGTTTTTTCTCTGTGAATTTAGGCAAGAAGATAAGGCCAGATATATGTGATGACAAATCATAATTGACTCAAGGCCCGAAAACCAAAAAAGAAAAAAAAAAAGACTTTTCCTTGTACTGTCCTGAACCAGCTTAAGGGCTGTACAAGCCCTCTACAACAAATGGAAAATATAGAAACCAAAGAAAATAAGATATAGAAATATCCACCCTTCTCACAGAATTTCTTAATTATCTTTTATAAAGAAAAGCCCCAGTTGTGCAGATAAGAAGATTAATGTTTTCCCCTTTCCAAATTTCCACCACTCTACACTAACCAATAACTTTCCAGAGGAAACTTAATTGCATTCAATAAGCTAAGGCATATACTCCATTTCTTTTCACACAGGCGTTTGTCTAAAGCATTGTGATGATTGTGTATAAATTTGACTAGGTTACAATTCCCAGCTCTTTACCTGTGTACCATAAACATATTGTGATATAGGTATTTTCAGCTGTATTTAATATTGTAATAAATGCACAGACTAAAACAGCTACACTTTTAGCAATGTTAGAGAGACACATCTAATTACTTAAAGGCCATAAGTGTAAACACACAGGTGTCCTGAGGAAGGAGTGTGTTCAAGCCTGACATAGAAACACTACCTAAAGTTCTATCCTGCTAGAAGTTTATGACCTACAACCAGATTTTGAACAGGCCAGAATCTATAGTATGCAAGATAATTTCTTAAAACACATAAATTTTTCATTCTCACTCTCATCACATATGCAATTTCTATTTTAATTTATTTGTTGCGTAAATTGGGAGATGCTGGCAAGATACTAGGCTTTTTCATTGAATAATAGAATTTAGACTTGAGAGTTGCCATGGTATCTAGGTGTAGGCTTTGGTCAAAAACCAATGGATGCAAGGCAGATGACATTAGTTTCTGATGAGAGGGAGGCTCATTGGTATCCACAGATATACAGTAGGATTAGAGTGCTAACTATGTATGGTCATTTAAAGCAGTGAATGTTATAATAAAACTGAACACTCAGGAAAGTATATGGCTCAGACTAAATACTTAGTAAATTAATTGATGAGGATATCGATAAAGAACTCAGCCTCGGTATGTTGGAAGATAAGAAAACAGATTGATGATTGTTTCTCAAAGATCTATTTTATACTAAGAAAGCAATATGGCACCTATCTGACATATGAACATTTTAGGAATGTGTGCTCTTAATTTTTGCTCACTATTTAAATCCATTATAGTTTTTTCCTTCCTTTTTTTTTTTTTTCTTCTGAGTTTGGTATACTTTTATTTTTTAATTTTTTATGTTTATTTATTTTTTTCATTTTTATTGGTTATTTTATTTATTTACATTTTCAATGTCATCCCCCTTCACAGTTTCCCCTCCACAAGCCCCCTATCCCCTCCTCTATCCCCCTGCCTCTATCAGGGGTCTTCCCCTTCCCATTCACTCCTGCCTCAATGGCCTAGCATTCTCTTATCCTGGCCCATCAAGCCTCCACTGGACCAAGGGGCTCCCCTCACAGTGATGCCAGATAAGGCAATCCTCTGCTACATATCCAGCTGGAGACTTGGGTACCCCTTGTGTACACTTTGGATGGCGATGGCGATTTATTCCCTGGGAGCTTTGGGGGTGTCTTGTTGGTTGATATTGATATTGTTGTTCTTCCTACAAGGTTGCAAACCCCTTCAGTTCCTACAGTCTTTGCCATAACTTCCCCATTGGGATGCCCATGCCCAGTCCAATGTTTTGCTGTGTATATACGCATCTGTATTTATCAGGATCTGGCAGAAGCCTCTCAAGAGACAGCTGTATCAGGCTCCTGTCAGCAAATACTTCTTGGCATCAGCAATAGTGTCTTGGTTTGGTGTCTGCGTGTGTGATGGAACCCTAGGTGGGGCAATCTCTGTATGACCTTTCCTTCAGTCTCTGTTCGACTCTTTGTCTCTGTGTTTCCTTTAGACAGGAACAATTTTGGGTTAAAAATTCGGAGATGGATGGGTGGCCTCATCCCTCAGCCTCTGGATATGGTTTCGACAGTTTCTCCCTCCCCTTTGTGGCATATTTCAGCTAATGTCATCCCTGTGGGGTCCTGGAAGGCTCTTGTTTTCCAGGCATTATTTCCACAAAGAGTACTAAATTCTTCTCTGTCTTAAAAGATCAGACACTTCTTTTGTCTGACACTCAAACAAAATATCTATGACTATTTCCATTTTTCCAGAAAATGGAACTAGCCTACCTATTTCTAAGAGGTCAACAACTTCAAATGGGTGTAGTTCCTGTTTCTGTAAAAATTTCTCTGTGTTCACTGGCAAAATCCCCCAAAGGTGATTACCCTCAAAGAAAAGTTACTTAAGTAAATTCTTGGCAGGTATGAACATTTGCTTTCCTGAAGTAGAAATATAAATTTCCCTAAAAATATTTAAAATGATATATTTATCGGAAATACAATTCACAAACACAAAGTGAATAAAATGCAAATCTAAGTGTCAACAGTATGTTGTGCCAAGGGCAATTTTATAATCTACTGATGGTTACTTCAAGTACACCACAAAGTCTATAAAACAATGTGCAATACTGGGCCTTATCATGTAAACTAGACACTGTCTATATCTAATAAAGCAGTGATATCACTGCAGAATATCTCCAGAGAAACTCATAGATGTGTGCTCAGCAAGACATGTACCAGAATGGTCAGTGAAATGTGTTGGTAATAAATAACAGATTCATCCGTGGACAACACAACAAAATACAGAGTAAATATAATATACTTATATTACAAGGACAACTAAAGTGAAAGAACTACAGTTACATGTTGATATAGGTGTGATAGAAATACATCTGGAAGTTATATGTTGGAAAAAGAAATGCCACTTTTAAAATAACTGCACCAATTGGATTGTAAAAGATGTATAAATATGTATTAATTATGAATTACCTAGGGTTATAATGCAATGCCAATGAATTGTAAGCATAAAAATAGAACAGAACTTATTATTAGAAGAATGAGAGTATCATTCAGGTGAAGCCTAATAGTTAATAGATACTAACCAAATAGAGTCATTTATAGCATTGAATTAATTAAAAGAATCTCAATATTCAGAAAAATGCATGGCCTATACTAAATATTCAATAAATTTGGTACATATCATGATGATATGGGACCCATTCTGAGGATAAAGTTGATTATGCAGTAGGGGATATATATATATGATTTATTTATTTTTTATGAATATGAGTATACTGTCACTCTCTTCAGAAACACCATAAGAGAGCATTGGATCCCATTATAGATGGTTGTGAGCCACCATGCGGTTGCTGGAAATTGAACTCAGATCCTCCAGAAGAGCAGTCAGTGCTCTTAACTGGTGAGCTATCTTTCTAGCCCCTAGAAGTATATTTTAACCATAATATTGTTATCAATTATTTGGGAATCTCACATCATACATCCTGATTGTGCTCAACTCCCACCCCTAACTTTGTCTGCCCCACACCTCCATGAACCCCTCCTCCAGTGAAAAGATAAAGGAACAAAAGAGTCTAATTTTGTTGTTGCCCATACCCTCTCTGAAGCCTGGTCAAACTCCTAGCAGCAAAAGTGAAGCTGAGTCCTTCTCCACATGTTACCCCTGCCAGAAGCCATCAACTGTAAAGAACTACACCTCAGCAGCAGTATCACAATTTTCTGTTTTTGATTGTTTTGTTTTGTTCCACTTGATGGATTCTTCTCTAGGCTGTCACATTTTGATGATGGTGGTAAGGGATTGTTGAGAGATAGAGACTGTCACAAAAGACTTTTATGTTATGCTTTCTCAACTATGTATAGGCAGTCAATTACAACACTGTGAGAGTAGCTTCCTTAGCCTTCCTCATCAGCTGGAGCACAGATCATAAGCTTCCACATGATTTCTGGCAACAGCATGTACTAACAACCTTAACTGGGGCTCCAGCATCAGCACATGCCAAGGACCTCTGCCTGATCTCTGGTGACTGAATGACCCATGAGCATGAACATGATCCTATGCTGAATCAAGGTCCATTGACCAGCACAGCCTTCAAGAGAAATACAGATCATGGAGGTCTTTTAAGGATATCCAATCCAGTAAATGGATGATTCTTCATCTTTAACATCCTGATGCTGTTCAGAGCAAGGATGATTATGTGGTTGGGCAGTTTGTTCAGGGGATGAGCCCACACAAGCTCCAGGCTGTTGTATATCATAATGCTGATCCTACTCGGTAATGATTTGCTACTCTATTCACTTCAGGCTGCTGTCACACAGGCCATGGCTGGATCATCTTCGTTCCAGAGTACATGCATTACTTGGCTCCTGAGACTTTCTGACTCTCCATCACATATTTATTTGTATAGTGGCACTGGAAGCTGTTGTGTGTCACACAGTGTACCACTTGTCTGAAGTAGCTTTACATGCAAATATTCGTGGCAATGAGACGTTGGTCTGGTTCAGGGCCTCGTACTTCTGTTGCATCATTATACTGGACCCTCACTGAGACTCCTCTTGGATATTCTGTTGTTGCCTAGAACCGTGGAGATTTTGCAACTGTGGTTCTGCAGAACTGACTCCTTCATGTGGTCTAGCAGCTCATAGATTGAGACAATGTTGGAGTGGGACAACTTAAAACCCTGGATCTGAGCCTGAGTGGCAGCTGAGTTGGCCACCTAGGGCATCCACTGGCTGCCAAACCACCATTTCTACCTTGTGACAGCAGGCAAAGGATGGGACTAGCCCTCTTGCCATGGATGTAATACTCAAGCCTTTTAAAATAAAATAAAATAACAAAAAATTTAGCACTTTACTCATTTTAAAATGTATATCTGTGACATTAAATACGTTGACCTTATAACTACTGATATCTCTCTTTAGAGATTCTTTTCCTCTAAAACTTGGATAAAGGTTTATAGTCAAGATATTATTGCCAAGCCCAATGCTATGAAATTTTTATCTTATGTTTTATTTTTTACATTTTAAAAGTTGAGAACTTATTTTTCCTTTTGTTTATAATAATTTTAAAGAATAAGGGAAAGACTCAAATTATATAGATTCAGAAAGAACTTACTCTCTTTACCAAGAAAGATATGGAAATGGACAGACACTGATGTGCCAAATCTACAAAGTTAAAGGCATCAGGATCCAAAAACCTCAGTCCTGTTCTTTCTTAATATACTGCAGTTGAAAAATTTTCAAGGCCTTCACAGACTGTGAGGTTGAATTTCAGTTCAGATCATCACCTTACTGGCTCCTGCCCATCTATATTTTGACACTAGCTCCTCTCTTTTGCTGCCCACCAGGACTGACCTTTGAAACTCTGAACAATTGGTGTGGGATTGCTAAAGTGATAGCAGTAAGCAGATAGGTGCTAATCATGGAATACGGGCTGATTTAACTTTTGATCAACCTGAGGTTTTTCCCCCTGCTTCTTTGAAGGAAGCAGCTTTGCTTCATTGATATCATGGTAACTCATGGCCTAAAATCAGTTCTCATTGGCTGTTCTGAGTAGTCTACCACCAAGGTCCATGCTGCTTTGAGGGATCCTTGGGACAAGCCCTTACAAAAGCAACATCCTGCTATGCAATGTGTAGCAAAAGCAGATGAAAATCAGAATGTCAGAGCTATTGGCCAGTGACTCATTGGCAGTGACTGCTGCACATCCTAGGTTGAGATTTGAGAGTCTGTTCCCAAAATAAGGGATAAAGTCAGGGAGTGGGGTAGTCCTATTGATGCACATGAGGATAGAGGGCTAGAGCAAGAAATAGTGGATAGGTGTAGAAAATCCAAACTAGACAGCTTCCAGTTGTGAAGAAGTTCAGAAAAGAATATACCAGCATTTCACACCAGTTGAGCAGCTCAAAAGAGTTAAACTTCATCTACTTTGGTTGATTTTACATCTTTTTTGTTTTCAAGACTTATGAACCAATTGTTATAATAAAGTTTTCACTCTTTTGTAGAGAGAAAAATTTATTCTTGTTTGTTTGTATTTTTGCTTGTTTTTGCTTTTTAAACATGGGCAAATGAGAACTGGGGACATAGCTCTTTGTTAGATTGCTTAAATGGCATTCAAGAAGCCGTGCATTGAGTCCCTAGTTCCACATAAAACTGACTCCTTGTTACAAGCCTGTTATCCTAGCACTTGGGAGGTGGAGACAAGAACAGAAGCTCTTCTTTTACTTGGCTACATAGTGAGTTCTGGGCTGCCCTCAAGTATGTAAAACCCATTCTCAAAAGAAATAAAAAGATATGGGTTACCCTTTCTGTTAAAAAGTTGTGATGTATTTGCCCTTCTGTGTACATTTCTTAAACATTTCACAAATCAGTTTTTTTTTCTTAAATTGGAATTATTTCTAATGGTGTTGTAAAATGAATATTTGTTTTATGTTCGTTACTTATTTTTTTTCCTACTGCTGTTATTGTTCTTTAATTGTTTGAGACAGGATTTGACACTATAACACAGTCTTGCCTGGTCATTATATACACCTGGTTCAAAACTCTCCTCAGAGGTGAACTACCAAGCCCATCTTTCCTTAGGTATGAGAATAAAAGCCTGAAAACTAATTAGAAATGAAAACACCAAGACCTGTTTTTGACTTCCAAAAATAAATGTTGACAGTGTGGTAACTTGAGAAAACTCTCCAAGTGATTCGGGAATTTCTCCAGAACTGGGGATTGAACTTAACCTCAAACATGCTAGGCAAGTATAGTTGCACTAGTCTACATCTTGATCCCAAGAACTCTAGATTCTAGTTAAGTCTGCTGAAGTTTGATAAATATTTCTCTATTTAAATTTCTATTTTTAAAATCACACACACACACACACACACACACACACACACACACACACACACACACATGACATGTTACATCAAACATGGTACATGTGTGTATTCATACTAATAAACCACCAAAGAAAAAGTTTGTTTATTTGTTTGCTTGCTTGCTTGCTTGGGTTTTTTGACTTTCAATTTTATCTTAACTTCAATTCACAGGAATATAGACATTTTACATTATAATTTGATATCTGAACATGGAAAATAATACTGATTTCTACCATGGGTAATATATTTTAATATTTTATTCCCTTTTTTTTGTGTCAGTTTTTTCTCCTCTTTTCAGTGATGTATGTCCAAGATCTACATTGGTGTAATGATACGCAGTGGGATAACTGGTCCTTTGAACAGCTCTGATACGAATCAGTAGTTGTGAACTCAAGTGCTGAAAGAGGTTGAACAACTGTGTGAAGACTGTAATGAGATGGAGAACTTAAAGACCTTAAAAAACACAGAGCAGCTAGTCATCTCTAAATAATCAACTTCAAATAGGAACATAAGTCCCTACTGCTAGAATTTCTGGTCATTAAGGGAATACACAATTTTGGAAATTATTGTAAAACTTCTTTTAAAAAATGAAAAATTTGGCCAGTGTGATGGCATATTCGGTAAAGGTACTGACTACTAAGACTTAGATACTGAGTTCTAACTCCCAGGACATACATGGTGGCAGAAGAATGGTTAAATACACACACACACACACACACACACACACACACACACACACACACACAAACAGACACATCAATTTTTAAAATGTATGTTTATATGACTTAGCTAATTATGTAGGATATGAAAGTTTTGAAAAGTATAAGTTGTCAGCTGCGGTATTTTCTTCTTGGTTTGAATGTAGCAGCACCACCTGTGTCTTGTTAACTTCTGTGCATCTGCTCTTATATTTTATATCCATATAAAATACAAGAATGGATATAACATGCAAGAGCGCGTGCACACACACACACACACACACACACACACACACACACATACACACACACACACACATATATACCAGATATGATAATGCAGAAAACAAGGTTTGCTATTCAAAAATCAGCATTTGAGCAACTCTGTCATGGTCCTTGTGGCATATATTTGTTAGGAACTCTATATATGCTGGATCATACCTAGGATCCATGGATCATATTTGTTAAATATTCATTTAATTTTGATTATAGTCAATATAATAATAATTAGTAGAATTCTATGATATCTATTACCTTCTTCCTTCTTTTCCAGTTTCTATTATAGTCACAATTATATCTGTTGACTTAAAGTTTGTAGAAATATAAAGCTTGGTGGGTTTTTGTTATTGCTGTGAAGAAAGGGGTTTGCAATCCCATAGAAAGAACAACAATATCAAACAACCAGACCACCCCAGAGCTCTGCCACCAACCAGAGGGTATACATGGAGGGACCCATGGCTCCAGCTGCATGTGTAACAGAAGATGGCCTTATCTGGCAGGAATGGGAGGAGAGGCCTTTGGTCCTGTGAAGGCTCAATGCTCCAGTGTAGGTGAATGCCAGCAAGATGAGGTAGAAATGGGTGGGAGGGAGGGGGAGCACCCACATAGAAGCAAGTGGAGGGGGAGAGGGGAGTGGGTTTGAGGAAGAGAAATCTGGAAAGGAGGTAGCATTTTAAATTTAAATAAATAAAATATCCAATAAAATGAAGCAAACAAAAAAAATCATTACATTGTTTAAAAGTCCAAAGGTTTAATTTTTTTCTAAGACTCCTGGCAACTTCTTAATTGTAACTTCCTATAAAATTAAAATCAGAAAACAGATAACATACCTTCTACATACAATGATACAGAATATGCATTACAATTCTAAATGGGAGGAAAAGGAGCATTGTGAGGAAATACTGGACCAAAGCAAGGCAAAAATCCGCATGATGAATTCCAAATTCTAGGTCACCATGTCCTATGTCAAAGCACTCTTCAGATCTTCAACTCCTTTAATCTTTACTTACTGCAACATACTTTTCTCTCTTAGAGTGGTTCCACTCTCTAACAGTTTTCCTCAGCAGTTACCTCATGACTCTGGTGTCTCCAACATCTTAGGGTCTCCAAGGCAATCCAGACTTTACCTTAAGAACTTCATGCAATGGCTTCTCGAGGAGTCCATGCAGGGACACCCCCTTACATATGCCTGGCACCAGCAGCTGTTGTTATTCATGGAGATACATTCTATAATCTCTTTCTTTTATCTTTAAGTTTAAAGCCAGAAACGTATGGCCAAATCCGCAAAGTTCCACTCCTTGCTGGCGCTTGAATAAACTCTTTTTCAAATACATTTTCATCAGTTTTCTGTTTTTTTGTTTTTTTTAATTGCCTAACTCTGGCTGCCCTGGGACGCACTCTGTAGACCAGACTGGCCTTGAATTCAGAAAACCACCAGCCTCTGCCTCCTGAGTGCTGAGATTAAAGGCATGTGCCACCATACTCAAACCTATTTTTTTTTTTTAATTCATTTTCACAAGTTGGAAGCTTAGCTGTGTGGCATACTGTCCTGACATCACAACTCTTTTTATTTCATTTAGGGCCAGGCTTTTCTTTAAACTATTACCTGGTGCTTCATTTTTCCTCAGACTGTATGTTTTGTACTTTTGCTTGCTTAGTATGCTGTCTTTCATTATATCTGTTTAAGTGTGACTACTAATATCCAAATAACACATTCAATATGAGGCTGTCTGTAAATATCCTCAGCTAAAACTGTTAATCTAGAACTCTTCAATTTATATTCTGGCAGACTTTTCAGGCAAGGGCAAAAAGTAGGGCAAATTCTTCGCCAACACATTTCAAGAAGAATCTTTAGGCCACTTATTAATATTTTCCTCTGAAACCTCTTCAGTGGGCCCTAACAATTCAAGTAATGATCAGCAGCACTGCTTTTTGTAGTGCCCCTGTTTCTCACTGGAGGCTGATAGCTACCAGCCTGCAGGAAGGAAGGGGACAGAGGAGGAAACAAGGGTTTGGACAGCCATGAGTATGGATGCAATGACCTCCAGAGACTGCTTCACAAGATTAGTCTACTTTATTGTTTCACAGAGAGGGTATCTAAAGGGTTTTTTAGGGATATGCGTAGAAAGGTCATGACATCAATTGAGTAGGAAGGACTGACAGGATATAGTACAGCACCTAATTAGCATGCAAGTGGGATATGTGTGTTGAGGTTTGTAGCCTTGCATTGAGCTCTTTCTATACAAGGTTACTTTTCAGACAAGGCCAGCCACCTATGTCCAGGGACACTCTGTAGACAAAGACAGAGATAGGGAGTTCCTCACTGAGAAAATGGAGTCTCCCATTTCTACATCGAGCTCGGAAATCCTTCCAGTTATGTGGAAATGCTAACATAGCAAGGTTCCTCAACATCCTTTCTCTCTCCTACTATTATGGTCCATTAAGCCCTATTTAAAGCATTCAACTTTTTTCCTAACCCACAGTACCTAGGTACACACTGAACCAAAACATGATCAGATCTATCACAACAATACCTCATTCCTTGGTAACAACTTCTGTCTTAGAGTTTCTAATGCTGTGAAAAGACATCATGACTACAGTAATTCTTGTAAAGGGAAACATTAAATTGGGGCTGGCTTACAGTTTAAACATTTAGTTCATTATTGTCATGGCAGAAAGCATGGTAGCATGGAGGCAGACATGGTGCTGGATAGGTACATGAATGTTCTACAACTAGATAGGCAGAAATTTCCCATTAAATAATATAGGTTTAAGCTTTTTTTCTTTTAAACCAGAAGCCATTTTACAATTGTTTTGATCTTATTTGGTATGGGTCTGTTTAAGTTACAAATCTCTTTTTGGTTTAATTGGTGCTTTAAGTGAATCTAGAAATTAATCTACCTTTCCTTTCCTTTTCACTTATTAGAGTATAAGTTTTACAATATAATATAATATTCTGAATTTCTGTGGTATCTGTTGTAATGTTTTCCTGTTCATGTCTGATTCTGTTAATTTGAGTCCTTTGTTCCATTTGGTTAGTTGGATCAAATATCTGTGATCTCATATGTTTTCTTAAAGAAATGGCTTTTAGATTTTTTGATAATTTTGGTACTAATTTCTCCTCCAATTTTCATTTCTTTTAAAAATTTAGTTTTATTTCATGTGTATATGATTTGAGTATATAAGTGATCCACAGGCATGCCAAATGCTCCCAGTTGTTTGGAATATTTTATTGCATCTTTAAGGTGGTTCTCATATTTACAGGTGAGGACAGATTCTCATGGACAACAGAAAGATGGAACATTATTTCTTAGTCCATTCAAATAATTTGTGTCATCTTATTGGCAGGTTGTAATTATTAATGCTTAAAGTTATTCAAAGAGGTAAGTTTATTACGATTTATTGTTTTCAGTTTTTGTTCTTACTCCTATTTTGTATTTCAGCAATACATTTATTTGCTTTCTTATATTTTATTTTTTGTTATTTGAGATAGGGTTTCTTTGTGTAGTTCTGGCTGTCCTGGAACATGCTCTGCTGACCAGACTGGTCTTTATTTAATCTAGAGATTCACCTATATCTGTCTCCTAAGTACTTGGACTAAAGGCGTATGTCACACTGTCCAGCTGCTTTTTTGTTTTTTGGTTTTTTGTTTTTAAGATTTATTTATTTTTATATAAGTGAGTATACTGTAGCTATAGTTAGACATACTCGAAGAGGGAATCGGATTCCATTACAGATGGCTGTGAGTCACCATGTGTTTTCTAAGAATTGAAATCAGGACCTCTGGTAGAGCAGTCAGTGCTCTTAACCACTGAGCCATCTCCCTAGAACATACTGCCCAGCTTTTGTTTTCTAACTATTATTTCTTGCTTATGTTTATCCCTTCCAGTATAAATAAACCTTGTAGTATTGTCTTCAGGGTTGCTTGGTGGAGATTAATTTCTTTGCCTGGAAATGTCTTCTGGATTTCAGTTTTCATCAAGAAATTAGCTCTTGTTCTGTTGAATTTTCCTTTATGTGTGATGTTATTTCTCCTATAGCAGTCAGTACTCTTTCTTTGTTCTGAATAATTAGTATTTTAACTATAGAATATTATACGAAGTTTTTTTCTGATTCTGTCTATTTGAAGTTATATGCACTTACAATGTCTGCATGAGTATGTCCTTAGTTTGGCCAAGTCTACTTCTATGATCCTGTTGAATACCTGATCTATGCCATTGATGTGGAATTAGTCTCTATCTGTGTACAGGTCCTGAGGTTTCCTTGTGTGAGTGTGTGTGTGTGTGTGTGTGTGTGTGTGTGTGTGTGTGTGTGTGTATCTAAAGGATGAAACTGTACTAATATTTCCAAGCTGCTCTAGTACATGTATATGTACAGTGTTGAAAGATAATGTAATTACACAGACATGTAGATTTTCACTTCCAGGAGAGTTTAATTTCCCCCTTTATTTACAAAGTTTCTGCATAGTATGTCTATGTTGAAACATCTTAATTTTCTGATCAGTATTGCACTATTGTGTAATACTCTGTTATAAGGTGTTATTTGAATTTATGTTACTCTTCAACTTAAAGTAAGTGAGGGGATATAAGCAGTGTCTCAAAAGTATCTAATTTCATTAAATTGCAATTTTAAATTCTTTTTCTTTAAAATATTTCTCCTTCTCTCTTAATGAAATTTGGACATTCTGAGATAAAATAGACTACTCTTTGATTGGTATCTTCACTTTTTCTACTATAAATATTGCAATCTTTCTTTCTAGCAGACTGTCATGTGTTCTGGTTAAATTTTGTTATACTCTCTGAAGTACTAATGTTATGACTTTAACAGCAATATAATTTGTTCTTCACTATCTGAAAACCTAGAGTATTTAAATGTTGAATGAGACAATTTTTACTACTTTTATGGATTTTTATCTTCACCTTTGACTTTTAGAGTTTCCATTAGACAATACCTATATATACATTCTGATCTTTTCTTTACGGCTATCCCAACGTACAGTGCTGTAATTTTCCAATTGATTTATTCTTTCCAAAAGATTTTTATTCTATTTTAAGTGTAATTATAATTTTTGTTGCTGTTGTTGCTTTTAGCAGACTGTCACATACACTTGGCAGTGTTTATCCCATTAAAATTATTTATTTTTAATGATATTCCTAAATAGTTTAATGTTCTAATATCGGAATAGTCTTGTATTTTTCACTTAATATTTTATCAGATGCTCAGTTAAATCTTATTAACAATGACTAGGCCCATACTGGCAGTGAGAGCCTGTGGCCATTTTGACTGGCTTATTCATTATGAGGAAAGCCTCCTTCACAATTCTGTTGTCATGGAAGCCTGCATTTCTATATTCTCAGTAAGGTCAAAGTTGGCACAGTCTGGTTGCTCATCCTTTCCAGGTAGCATTTTTGTTAGCTTTCCCTAGACTTTTAGGGAAAAGTAAGTTATACTTAACTTTAAAAAGTTCTAGTAGAATATATGTATATATTTAAGATAATTGCTTGGTTCATATCTCCTGATGTTAGTTATTTATTTTTTCACTGTAATTTTCAGTCTTATTTTGAACATTCTCTCTTATTTGCTTGGCAATGAAGTCTTACTCGTTATAAATTATTCTTTCCTTATCACTTCATTCAAATTTATTTCATAACTAGTTATGTGAATGCAGGAGTGTTTTTTCTGTTCATGTTAAGGCTTACAATCCTATTAAAGCACAAACACTGACACTGTGAACTGGCGCCATCTTGATTTTCTTTATATTATAAAGCCAAAATCTCTCAAAATTTTAATTTTTAGTAGAAGAAGATATTTTTATGATCAGACTTGCAGTGCGATCTAAGACTAATATGAAACTTCAGGTTTTCCATAAATTTCCATTTACTTTTAAGTTTAGAGGAGTAATTTATTTTTTTGTCTTAAAATTCTTTCAGATTATATTTAAATATTGATTTGTTTATATTAATATTTTATATTTGATATATTTTCTGTTATAAAAATAATGTGAGCTTAATCTGGTTTCTAATGGTTTCTGTTAAAATATATTTCATGTGTACTTAATTTTATATTCACAGCATTGAAATTTTTAGTTTTTATTATAAACATTATATATTTAATATCATACCTTTCATGCCTTTTTGTTCACAATTATTGTATTTATAAGTTTATTATAAGTTCATTGTATCTTTAATTTTAATAGAGGACAAACTTGTACTGAATATATCATACTTTGCAGGTTTTAGATTATAAAATCAAATTCTTCATGATTTTGCATTTTTCTGTCAACATTCATATACATAGAATTTCAGATCAGTCAGATGTTTCATTGTATAACATACAGTAAAATTTGCTTTTTCCAGATATTTTGTATTTCTTAGTTTACATTTGAACTTTGACTATTCTTTATGTTTCGATGTTTCAATACAATTATAACATTTCTCCCTTCCCTTTCTCCCTCCTTCTTTCTTTTATACTCCTCCCCACTCTTCTTTAACTTCATGGCCTCTTATTTTGTTTCACTAATAGTTTATATACTTATATACATATATATGAGTATACATAACCTATTAGTCTGTATAATCATACTTGTATATTTGTTTACAGGGATGACATTTATGCAGTAGACAACCAAATGTACTCTTCATTTGAGATGGCCAGCTCTCCTGTTCCCAGAACTTCCAGTTGCCTATAGTTCTATAGTTCTGTTTGTAGGGTCAAGGCTTTGTGGGCTTTCCTCCATCCACATCCATGGGTCTATTGGTGCTGCCTTAGTTAGGCTCACATTTGAGAAGTAATGTTGGTGATATTTTATGGGTATAGCTGCTAAATTCCCTGGTCTTCTGGCTCTTAAAATCGGCCTGCTCCATCTTCTTTAATGGTCAGATAGCATTAGGTTAAGGTGTGTCTTGTAAATATATTTATTGGGACTGGGCTTCATAACTGTGCACTTTGATTAGTTGTACTTTTCTCTAATGATTTCTGTTACAAAGACTTTTCTTGATAAGGGGTGAAAACTACACATATCTGAGAGTTCAAGGAAAAATGTTTATGGATTGTTGTGAGGAATTATGTTGGTTTAGTAAACTAAAGGAAGTAGATTCTTTTCCAATAACTATGACTACACTAACAGTGAGTAATTAGCAAGGTTTCCAGTATCAGTAACCTTTTTATTTGAGTGAGTCTTAAATTCAATTAGAAAGCTGTTGGCTATTCCCGAGGTATAAGTGCCACAACTGTACCCTTCAGATTATGGTGCCATGCAATTAGTTGATATGGTTCATAGACAAAATATCTGGGTATGGTTGTTGTTTGCCTCTCTCCTCTGGAATATTGCATGCTGCCATTTGGTACTGTGAAAGGTAGTACTCAAGTCTTTCTAGTCACTTTCAGTTCAGGGACCTCTTGTCCTTATCTTCAATAATAGGGATTTAACTTGTTACTTCTTCTTCTGGATAAGCAAGAGAAACATGAATAAATTTCATGGTTTGGGGAATCTCATGTCAACTCTTCAAAAGAGGGCTTCTCCTTGTCTATCATTGGGGTTTTTGTTAGAGTAAATTGGAAAAGAGGAGACTCTTTATGGAAAGAATAGGGTGGTAAATTCAGAAGATAGAGGGAGGTAAAACAATAAGTACACCATTACCTATTAAAAACAACAACAAAACACATAAATAATGCATAACTCTGTTTATAGAAATACATATAAAGTTTTTTTCAATTAAATTTATTTATTTATTTATTTATTTATTTATTTATTTATTTATTTATTTTAAACTCCAGATTTTATTCCCCTCCTGGTCCACCCTCAACTGTTCAACATCAAATACCTTTTCTCCACCACCCCGTGTCTCCATGAAGATGACACCAACCCCCACCACACAAGACCTTTGAACTCTCTGGAGCCTCCAGTCTCTTGAGGGTTAGGTGCATCCTCTCTGACTAAACCCAGACCCAGCAGTCCTCCACAGAATATATGTTGAAGGCCCATATCAGCTGGCATATGCTGCCTGGTCAGTGTTCCAGTATCTGAGAGATCACCAGGTTCCACGTTAATTGAGACTGCTGGTCCTCCAACAGGACCACCCTCCTCCTTAGTCTCTTCCAGCTTTCCCCTAATTCAACCACAGGGGTCAGCAGCTTCTGTCCATTGGTTGGATAAAAGTATCTATCTGCATCTGACTCTTTTAGCTGCTTGTTGGGTCTTTCAGAGGGCAGTCATGGTAAGTAAGTTTTTGTGTGCACTCCATAGCCTCAGTAATAGTGTCAGGTCTTGGGGCCTCCCATTGAGTTGGATCCCACTTTGGGCCTGTCACTGAACCTTTTTCTCTCCATTTCCATTCCTGCAGGAACAATTATGGGTTAGACTTTTGACTATGGGATGGCAACCCCACCCCGCACTTGATGCCCTGTCTTTCTGCTGGAGGTGGGTTCTCTAAGTTCCTCTCCCCAATATAGGGCATTTCAAATAAGGTTCTTCTCTTTGAGTCCTGATAGTTTTTTACCTCCCAGGTCTATGGTACATCCTGGAGGGTCCCCCCAACCTCTTACCTACCAAGGAAGCATGTTTCCGTTCTTTCTGCTGGCCCTCAAGGATTTCAGTCTTTTCCCCCACTTAATACTATTCATGTTTCCCTCTCCACTCCACCCATCCCATATCCCTCTGATGTCTTTCCCTCCCCCTCTTGTGGTTGGTTTCTTTTCCCTCCCAAGTGGGTCTGAGGCATCCTCACTTGGGCTCTTCAGCTTGTTGAACTTTTTTAGTTCTATAGGCTGCATCTTGGGTATTTGGTAATTTTTTTGTGGCTAATACTCACTTATTAGTGAGTAAATACCATGAATGTCCTTTTGGATCTGAGTTACCTCACTCAGGATGATATTTTCTAGTTCCATCCATTTGCTGCAAAACTCAGGATGTCCTGATTCTTATTAGCTGAGTAGTATTCCATTGTGTAAATGAACCACATTTTCTGAATCCATTCTTCTGTCTTGGGACATCTGGGTTGTTTCCTGCTTCTGCCTATCATAAACAAGGCTGCTGTGAATATAGTAGAACAAGTGCCCCTGTGGCATGGGAGGGGGGCATCTTTTGGGTGTATTCCCAAGAGTGGCATTGCTGGGTCTTCAGGTAGATTTATTTTCAATTGTCTAAGGAAACTCCAGATTGATATTCAGAGTGCTTGTACCAGTTTGCAATCCTATCAGCAATGGAGGAATGTTCCTCTTTCTCCACATCCTCACCAACGTGTTATTGCCTGAGGTTTTGATCTTAGCCATACCAATTGATGTAAACTAAAATCTCAGGGTCATTTTGATTTGCATTTCTGTGATAACTAAGGACTTTGAACATTTCTTTAGGTGTTTCTCAGCCATTCAAGATTCCTCTGTTGTGAATTACATATATACTTTTAAGGAACCTTTCTCATCTTGGCTAATTAAACTCCTTCCATTAATCAGTGACAAAACTTGACTCTCCTAATATAGTGTATGACAAATAATTTCTTCCTTTTTAATTATTCTGATATATTACATATTATTTCTTCATTTATATCATCAGTTGTGGAACTTCTCTTTTACTTCCTTGTTTGGCTTTTGAGATTGTTTAAATAGGCTAGTTTTGAGAATATATGTTTAGGAATCTTTTAAATTATTTTTTTAATTTTTTATTGGATATTTTATTTATTTACATTTCAAATGTTATCCCCTCTCCCCATTTCCTCTCCAGAATCACCCTACTCTATCCACCTCCCTCTGATTCTATGTGGGTGTTCCCCACCCAGCCACACATCCCCAGCTCTATACCATGGCATTTCCCTACACTAGAGAATTGAGGCCTCACAAGACCAAGAGCCTCTCCTCCCATTGATACTGGACAAGGTCATTCTCTGCTACATATAAGGTTGGAACCATGGGTATCTCCATGTGTGCTCTTTGGCTGATGGTTTAGTCTCTGGGAGCTCTGGGGGTCTGGTTAGTTGATATTATTGTTCTTTCTATGGGGATGAAAACTCCTTCAGCTCCTTCAATTCTTTCTCTACCTCCTCTATTGAGGAACTCATGATCAGTCCAATGATTGACTGTGAGCATCCTCCACTGTACTTGTCAGGCTCTGGCAAAGCCTCTCAGGAGACAACTATATCAGGCTCCTGTCAGCATGCAGTTTTTGGCATCCACAAGAGTGTCTGGGTTTAGTGACTGTATATGGAATGGATCCCCAGGTGGGGCATTCTCTGGATGGCCTTTCCTTCAGTCTCTACCCCACACTTTGCTGCTGTTTATACTCCCTTGAGTATTTTGTTCTCCTTTCTAAGAAGCAATGAAGCATCATCCACACTTTGGTCTTCCTTCTTCTTGAGTTTCATGTAGTCTATGTATTATAGCTTGGGTATTCCAAGCTTTTGGACTAATATCCACTTATCAGTGAGTACATTCCATGAGTGTTCTTTATGACTGGTTTACCTCACTCAGCATGATATTTTGTCATTGCATCCATTTGACTGCGAATTTCATGAAGTCATTGTTTTTAAAAGCTGAGTAATACTCCATTGTGTAAATGAACCGCATTTTCTGAATCCATTCCTCTGCTGAGGCATATCTGGGTTCTTTCCAGATTTTGGCTATTATAAATAAGGATGCTATGAACATAGTGGAGCATGAATCCTTATTATATGTTGAAGCATCTTTTGGGTGCATGCCAAGGAGTGGTATAGTTGCATCCTCAGGTAATCCTATGTCCAATTTTCTGAGGAACTGCCAGACTGATTTCCAGAGTGATTGCACCAGCTTGCAATCCCACCAACAATGGAGGAGTGCTCCTCTTTCTCCACATCCTCGCCAGCATCTGCTGTCACCTGAGGTTTTTTTTTGTTTTTGTTTTTGTTTTTGTTTACTGTGGGGTTTTTTTTGATACTTTATTTACATTTCCAATGTTTCCCCTTTTCTGGGTCTCCTCTTTGGAAGTCCCCTATCTCCTCCCCATCCCCGCCTCTATGAGGGAATTCTACCTCCCACCCACCTGCTCACCCATCCCCATATTCCCACCTTGACATTCCCCTTTACTGGGGCCTCTAACACCCTCAGGCCCAAGGGCCTCTCCTCTCTTCCGGATGGCCATCAAGGTCATCCTCTGCCATATATGCGGTCACTTGAGTTTTTAATCTAAGCCATTCTTACTGCTGTGAGGTGGAATCTCAGGGCTGTTTTGATTTGCATTTCCCTGATGATTAAGAATGTTGAACATTTCTTTAGGTGCTTCTTGGCCATTTGATATGCCTCATTTGGGATTTCTTTGTTTAGCTCTGCACTCCATTTTTTAATAGAGCTATTTTGTTCTCTGGTATCTAACTTCTTGAGTTCTTTGTACGCATTGGATATTAGCCCTCTATTAGATGTAGGGTTGGTAAAGTTCTTTTCTCAATCTGTTGGTTGCCATTTTGTCATATTGACAGTGTCCTTTGCCTTACAGAAGTTTTACAATTTTTTTGGTCCCATTTGTCTATTTTTGATCTTAAAGTATAAGTCATTTGTGTTCCCCTATAAAATTACAGGAAAATGCAACCAAACTGGTAAAGGAATTGAACAAAACCATCCAAGGTTTAAAAATGTAAATAGAATCAATAAAGAAACCACAAAAGGAGAGAACCCTGGATATAGGAAACCTAGGAAAGAGATCAAGAGTCATGGATGCAACACAATAGAAGAGATAGAAGAGAAAATCTCAGTTGTAGAATATACCATAGAAAACATTGACACAACAGTCAAAGAAAATGTAAAATGTAAAAAGCTCCTAACCTAAAACATCCAGGAGATCCAGAACACAATGAGAAGACCAAACCTAAGGATAATACGTATAGAAGAAAGTGAAGATTGCCAATTTAATGGGCCAGTAAATATGTCCAACAAAATTATAGAAGAAAACTTCCTTAACCTCAGGAAAGAGATGCCCATGAACATAAAAGAAGCCTAAAGAACTACACATAGACTGGACTTGAAAAGAAATTTCTCCTGTCACATAATAATACACAAAATGCAAAAAAAAAAAAAAAAAAAAAAAAAAAAACAAAGAAAGGATATTAAAATCAGTAAGAGAAAAAGGTCAAGTAACATATAAAGGCAGACCTATCAAAATTAAAAGCTTTTAAAACTTAAATGTTATTCTTTATTTTTTAGCATTATACTCCATAATTATATTATCCTATAACATGTCTGTATTTCTTTTTCTTTGTATTTCTTTTTATTTTCTTTATCTATGAGTAGGTATTAGCACTTGTATATTTCATTTTTCTTTTTAGTATCCTTTTTTGTAACTGGATATTTTATTTATTTACATTTCAAATATTATCCCTTTTCCCGGTTTCCCCTCTGCACACTCCCTATCCCATCCCCTCTTACCTTGCTTCTATGAGGGTGTTCCCCCACCCACTTACCCACTCCTGCCTCACCACCCTAGCATTCCTCTACACTGTGGCATCAAGCCTTCACAGGACCAAGGGCCTCCTCTCCTACTGATGTAAGATAGGACCCCTTCAGATCATTCAGTCCTTCCCCTAACTCCTCAAATGCAATCCTTGTGCTCAGTGCTTTGGTTAGCTGTTAGCACCTGCATCTGTATTGTTCAGGAGACAACTGTATAAGGCTCCTATCAGCAAGCACTCTTTGGCATCTTCAATAGTATCTGGGTTCAGTGTCTACATGTAGGATGGATCCCCAGGTAGAGCACTCTCTGGATAGCCTTTCCTTCATTCTCTGCTCTACACTTTGTCCCTGAATTTCCTTGAGACCGGAGCAAATTTGGGTCAAAATTTTGGAGATGGTGTGCTTTGTGGGTTATTCCAGCTAATGTCATCCCCATGGGTTCCTGGAAGACTCTTGCTTTCCTGTCATCTTGGGCTGTCTGGTTGCTACTTCCACTTGCCCATTCCCCATTGTTACACGCCTGTGTTCAATTTCCTGACCCTCTGTACATCGCCGCAATCTCCTCCCATACCTGATTCTTTCCCGCTTTTTCCTCTCCCCCTCTTTCCTTTCCACCCTAATTCTTCCCACCATCTACTGCCCTTGATTATTTTGTTCCCCATTCTAAGAATGACTGAAGCATCCACTCTTTGGTTGTCCTTACTCTTGAACTTCATTTGGTTCTTGAGTTGTATTGTGGGTACTCCAAGTTCTTTGCCTAAGATTCACTTATCAGTAAGAATATACCAGGTGTGTTCTTTGTGACTGAGTAACCTCAATCAGAATGATATTTTCTAGATCCATCAATTTGCCTGCAAATTTCATAAAGTCATTGTATTTAGTAGCTGAGTAGTATTCCATTGTGTAAATATACCACATTTTCTGTATCCATTCCGTTATTAAGGTACAACCAGGTTGTTTCCAGCTTCTGGCTATTATAAATAAGACTGCTATGAATATAGTGGAGCATGTGTCCTTATTAAATGATGGAGCATCTTCTGGGTATATGCCCAGGAGTGGTATAGCTGGGTCCTCTGGTAGTACTATGTCCAATTTTCTGAGGAACTGCCAAACTGATTCCTATAGTGGTTATACCTGCTTGAAATTCCACTAGCAAAAGAAGAACATCCCTCTTTTTTCACATCCTCTTCAGAATCTGCTGTTACTTGAGTTTTTGATCTTAGCCATGCTGATTGGTGTAAGGTGGACTCTCAGGGTCATTTTGTCTCGCATTTTCCTGATGACTAAGGATATTGAACATTTCTTTAGGTGCTTCTTCGACATTCCAGTTTCCTCAGATGAGAACTATCTGTTTAGCTCTGTACCCCATTTTTTAATAGGGTCATTTGGTGCTCTGGAGTTTAACTTCTTGATTTCTTTCTATATATTGGATATTAACCCTCTATCGGATGTAGGATTTGTAACGATCTTTTCCCCAATCTGTTGGTTCCCATTTTGTCCTATTGACAGTGTCCTTTGCCTTACAGAAACTTTGCAATTTTATGAGGTTCCATTAGTGGATTCTTGATCTTACAGCATAAGCCATTGGTGTTCTCTTCAAGAACTTTTCCCCTGTGCCCACATGTTCAATAATTTCCCCACTTTCTCTTCTATTAGATTCAGTGTTTCTGGTTTTATGTGGAGGTTCTTGATCCATTTTCACTTGAGATTTGCACAGGAAGATAGGAATGGATCAATTTGCATTCTTCTACATGTTTACTGCCAGTTGAGGCAGCACCATTTGTTGAAAATGCTGCCTTTTATCCACTGGATGGCTTTAGCTCCTTTGTCAAAGATCAAGTGACCATATGTGTGTGGGTTAATTTCTGGGTCTTCAATTCTATTCCATTGATCTACCTGCCTGTCACTGTACCAATTCCATGCAGCTTTTATCATTACTTCTCTGTAGTTTACTTTGAGGTCAGGGATGCTCATTTCCCCAGAAGTTCTTTTATTGTTGAGAATAGTTTTTGCTATCCTGGGTTTTTTGTTATTCCAAATGAATTTGAGAGCTGTTCTTTCTAAGTCTATGAAGAATTGCATTGGAAATTTTATGAGGATTGTATTGAATATGTAGATTGCTTTAAAAAAGATGGCCATTTTTACTAAATTTTTCCTACCAGTCCATGAGCATGGGAGATCTTTCCACCTTCTGATGTCTTCTTTCATTTCTTTCTTCAGAGACTTGAAGTTCTTGTCATACAGATCTTTCATTTGTTTGGTTAGAGTCACACCAAGATACTTTATATTGTTTGCGACTATTGTGAAGGATGTCATTACCCTAATTTCTTTCTCAGCCTCTTTATCCTTTGAGTATTGGAAGACTACTAATCTGTTTGAGTTAGTTTTATGTCCATCCACTTTGCTGAAGTTGTTTATCAGCTGTAGAAGTTCTTGGATGGAGTTTCTCGGGTCACTTAACTAGATGATCATGTTATCTACAAATAGTTATATTTTGATTTCTTCCTTTCCAATTTGAATCCCTTTGACCTCCTTTTGTTGTCTAATTGCTCTAGATAGAACTTTAAGTACCATATTGAATAGATATGAAGAGAGAGGGCACCCTTGTCTAGTCCCTAGTTTTAGTGGGATTGCATCATATTGACTTCTGGTTTGCTGTATATTGCTTGTACTATGTTTACATATGGGCATTGAATTCCTGATCTTTCCAAGACTTTTATCATGAAGAGATGTTGAATTTTGTCAAATGCTTTTTCAACCTCTAATGAAATGACCATGTGGTTTTTCTTTACTTTGAGTTGGTTTATGTAGTGGATTCCATTGATGCATTTGCAGGTATTGAACCATAACTGCATCCCTGGGATGAAGCCTACTTGATAGTGTTGAATGGTCATTTTGATTTGTTCTTGGATTCAGTTTGTGAGAATTTTGTGAGTATTTTTGCATAGATATTCATAATGGAAATTGGTATGAAGATTTCTTTCTTTGTTAGATCTTTGTGAAGTTTTGGTATCAGTGTAACTGTGGCTTCATAGAATGAATTGGGTAGTGTTCCTTTTGTTTCTATTTTGTGGAATAGTTTGAAGAGTATTGGTTTTAGGTCTTCTTTCAAGGTCTGATAGAATTCTACACTAAATCCATCTGGTCCTGGGCTTTTTTTTTTTTTTTTTCCTTTCTTTTTTTTTTTTTTTTTTTGGTTGCTTCTATTTCTTTAGGGTTTACAGAAGTGTTTAGATGGGTTTATCTGTGTTTTAGATTATTTATCTGGTCCTGTATTATCTTTGCTTTTTGGTATCTGTCTAGAAAACTGTCCATTTCATCCAGATTTTCAAATTTTGTTGAGTATAGGCTTCTGTAGTAGGATCTGATGACTTTTTGAATTTCCTCAGTTTCTGTTGTTATATTTCCCTTTTCTGATTTTGTTAATTTGGATACTGTCTCTGTGCCCTCTGGTTAGTCTGACAATGTGTTTATCTTTCTTGTTAATTTTTATTAAAGAACCAGCTCCTGGTTTTGTTGATTCTTTGTATAGTTCTTTTTGTTTCTACTTGGTTAATTTTAGCTCTAAGTTTGATTATTTCCTGCCATCTGCTCCTCTCGGGTGCATTAGCCTCTTTTTGTTCTAGAGCATTCAAGTGTGCTGTTAAGCTGCTAGTGTATGCTCTCTCCAGTTTCTTTTTGGAGGCCCTCAAATCTATGAGTTTTCCTCTTAACACTGCTTTCATTGTGTCCCATAAGTTTGGGTATGTTGTATTTTCATTTTCATTAAATTCTAGGAAGTCTTTAATTTCTTTCTTTACTTCTTCCTTGGCCAAGTTATCATAAAGAGTAGAGCACTGTTCAGCCTCCATGTGTATGAGGGCTTTCGGTTGTTTTCATTGCTAATGAAGACCAGCCTTCTTCTGTAGTCATCTGATATGAGGCATGGTATTAATTCAATCTTATATCTGTTGAGATTTGTTTTCTGACCAATTATATGGCCAATTTTGGAGAAGGTATTATGAAGTGCTGAGAAGAAGGTAAATTCTTTTGATTTAGGATGATGAAATATTCTATAGATATCTGTTAAATCCATTTGGTCCATAACTTCTCTTAGTATCACTGTGTCTCTGTATAGTTTGTGTTTCTAAGATCTGTCCATTGATGAGAGTGGGGTTTTGAAGTCTCCCACTATTATTGTATGAGGTGCAATGTGTGCTTTGAGATTTAGTAAAGTTTGTTTTATGAATGTGGGTGCCCTTTCATTTGGAGCATAGATGTAAAGAATTGAGAATTCTTGGTAGATTTTTTTCTTTGATGAGTATCAAGTGTCCTTTCTTATCTTTTTTGGTGACTTTCGGTTGCAAGTCTATTTTATCCAATATTAGAATGGCTTCTCCAGCCAGTTTCTTCTGACCATTTGCCTGGAAAATTGTTTTCCAATCCTTTACTCTGAGGTAGTGTTTGTCTTTAACATTGAGGTGTGTTTCCTGTACACAGAAAAATGCTGGGTCCTGTAATGTATCCAGTCTGTTAATCTATGTCTTTTTATGAGAGAATTGAGCCCATTGATGTTAAGAGATATTAAGGAATAGTGATTGTTTTTTCCTGTTATTTTCAATGTTATTTTTATGTTTGCGTGGCTATCTTCTTTTGGGTTTGTTGAAAGATTACTTTCTTGCTTTTTCTAGGGTGTAGTTCCCCTCCTTGTGTTGGCGTTTTCCATCTATTATTCTTTGTAGGGCTGGGTTTGTGGAAAGATATTATGGAAATTTGTTTTTGTCATAGAATATCATGGTTTCACCATGTATGGTAATTGAGAGTTTTACTGGGTATAGCTGCCTGGGCTGGCAGTTGTGTTCTCTTAGGGTCTGTATGAGATTTGCCCAGGATCTTCTAGGTTTCATAGTCTCTGGTGAGAAGTCTGGTGTAATTCTGATAGGTCTGTCTTTATATGTTACTTGACCTTTTTCCTGTCCTTCTTTTAATATTTGTTCCTTGTTTTGTGCATTTGGTGTTTTGACTATTATGTGACAAGAGGAATTTCTCTTCTGGTCCACTGTGTTTGGAGTTCTGTAGGCTTCTTGAATGCTTTCCTGTAATTTTTAAAGGGATTTTTGTGTTTCTTCTTTAAGGGCTTCTAGCTGTTTATCTGTTTTCTCTTGTATTTCTTTAAGGGAGTTATTTCCTTCTTAAAGTCTTCTATCATCATCATGAGAAATGATTTTAAATCTGAGTCCTGCTTTTCTGGTGTGTTGGGTTATCTAGTGCTCACTGTGATGGTAGAACTTGGTTCTGATGATACCAAGTAGCCTTGGTTTCTGTTCCTTATGTTCTTGCCCTTGCCTTTCACCATCTGGTTATCTCTGGTATAAGCTGGTCTTGTTCTCTCTGATTGTCACTCATTCCTCCTACAAGCCTCTGTGTCAGTACTGCTTGGAGACCAGCTATCTCTGAGAGGAATTTGGTTTTGGAGAGATGTGGTACAGGGTCAGCTCTGGGGTGCAGACAGATACCAGAAGGCTCCTTTCCTAAGCTGTTCCTTGGTTCCTGTGTCCTGTTGGCTCTTCAAGGGTCCCTCTTGAGCCAGGAATTTGAATAGAAGTGGTGATCTTGCCTGTGCTAAAAGGTGTGTTGGCACTCCTGGGAGACCAACTCTCTCCTGGCCCTATTTGGGTATGGAGCCTTGTGGCACAGCATCAGCTCCCTGGCCACAGAAGGAAATTGGATGGCTGGCCCTTGGTCCCCGTGTCCTGAGGGTTCTGGGCGGGTCTTTCTGAGCAAAGGGATTAGTCTTTCCCCTGCTCACAGATCTGTCCACCCTCTTGGGAGGCTAGCTTTGACCCAGCACTATTTTGGTATGGAGCATTGTGGCACAGGCTCAGGTCCCTATCCACAGACGGAAACCAAAAGGCTCCTGTCCCAGGCTGCTCCTAGGTCCCTTTGTCCTGAGGGTTCCCAGAGGGGTCCTTCTGAGCAGAAGTTCTAATGTTACCTCCACTCACAGGTTTGTCCACACTCCTGGGACACTAGCTCTCTCCTGACCTATTTGGGTATGGACAAGAGTACCATTTTCAGCTTTTCATTTCATATTGAGACAAGACAGCATTTCCATGAAGCTGTCTTTTCCAATTATTTTGAAATTTTGAAAGGTAAGATTGAACTTTCACAAATCTATCAACAAATATACTTTGCAAACGGGACCAGAAAAAAGATAAGTAGGCAGTGATATTAAACACCATATATTTTTGATAGTATAATCTAAAATTATTTTTTCATGAAGGAATTTTACGACAATGATAATTTATGTTTGAATTATTCAAACATAGCAATGTTCTAAAAAATTAAAATATGGTTTTCAGTCTGAGTTGGATAGCCCTTTATGCAACTATAATGTACTTATAGTTAACCATTTTCAAAATTGAAAAATGTTTACTATCTGAGATGGAGTGTCTTATTAATAATGATAATAATGCTGTTGAGGTAGACTTTCTTCATCTTGTTCATATATATTATTTTTATTAATAGTAAAAACCTAAGAGTTATTTCTCAACTATTTTTAATGGAAAAATTGTTCTTCAATGTAAATAAATAAATATATATATGTATGTATATATATGTATGTATATATATATATATAATATTTGATAACTAGTAATATATGTATATATTACTAGGGATCAAATCTAGAAATGTATGTCTCTTACTAGGAAATGGTGCGTGTTATATAAATGTTCTAATATTGAGTGGCACCTAAGGTAAGTAGGTGTTTTTGATTGGCTAGTAAATAAAGGATATAATATCCAATATGTGTCGTTTGTCGGGATGTTTTGAAATAAACTGCAAAGTGAATTCATTGATTTTATTGACTTTTTTACTAAATTTGTGCAGCAATGAATGTTTCCTGTTATAATGAAAAGCATCTTGTAGAGGTCATCATATTGAAAATCATATTGCCTTAAAGGTTTTTTAATGTTCCTTGCTCATCTTTTCAGCTTGTATAACTTTATTGTCTATTGTACGTCTGCTGTTGTTGTGTTTGGTATTTAATTTGTTTTTTTTTTCTTTTGTAAATTAGACTGATTAGAATTTTAGACTTATATGAATTTTTCAATTGTAAGATTCTTTTGAGATTTTTTATTGCCACTTTTTTTTTTCTTCTCTGCCTAGAGATTTTTCCCTACCCTGCCCTCCTTCTTTCATAAGATGAAGGTCTAGATAATTTTGCACTTCCCTATAATCCTTTCTTTATACCCAGGCAACTTTACTATTCTGAAACTTCATCTAATTTTATAGTACTTTTGTTTTGTTTTGTTTTGTTTCAATATTCCTAATTTATTTCTTTTACCCAACATATAGTTCAAATCGGATTACTCACTATCTGCCTATTTATAATTTTGATTATCTTACCATTGATTTCTCATTTAATTTCACTATGAACAGAGAACTACTAACACATGGCCATTTAAATGTATGGAGATATATTTGTTGCCCATAACATCAGCATTGTTGTCAGCGTATTTTGTTGCTATTGTTAAAATGATTTGTGGTACTAGTTTGGGGTATACAGTTCTTTGTCAATTTTATCTTTATTGCCCCTTCTGCTATGATATGACCTCTCCTGACTGAGAATAAATACTGTGAAGCAAAATTTTGATATGAAAACTTCCTGTTTCCTCTACTCTCCTCAGCATGCACTTCAAGTAATTGATATTTTTCTTCATAGAAAATGTAGACTTACAATGAAAAATGAGAAGAAAACCTTGTGACAATATTGATACTCCATGGTAAGAATACTCAATGGTTGGTTCTTTGTACTGTAGCCACTGTAGCCTATTGTTCTTCAAAATAATGTAGGTTATTTGTATTTCAATACTGTCATTGGCTACCTCCTTGTTTTTCTGCTTAGATATGGGGATTGCTCTAAAGGAGGGAATGTCATGACCAGCACTGTAGTGTTTGTCTTAAGGCCATGGTTTTGGAGGACATAGATCTTGATGAGGAACTTTGTAGTGTTACTTTTAGAAAGTTCTTGTCAAATTGCTTTCTCAATATTTGTTTATGCCTGTAGACCTGGGCTACTCCCTACCTTAACTATAGATATTAATTCTTCATCACTTGCTACTACTCCTTTTCTTTACTTTCAGGTATGTTTTGCAATCCTTCTACTTAATAGTTTTTTAAATTTAGGTTGTAAAATAGTAGGCTCTGACATGACTTTTTGTACCCTCTTCATACTCTAATTTCTCCTATATAACCAAACTCCTCCTTGCTTTAAAATTTCCACTCGCAGTATTTCACCTCACCAATTTCATTTCATTTTTAATCTACCTTTTCAGTTATCTGAACCTCTGCTTGCCCACAAGGCCTATTTCTACTTTTCTGGATTCCATTAATGCTCCAAGTCAAATACATAAAAGACTTGAAGCAAAAATTTACATATGAGAGAGTTAGTAGGCATTTGTCTTTCTAGAAGTGATTTATCTCACTCAGTATACTTTGTTCCAGTTCCATTCATTTGCCTACAGTTTCCATCATTTCATTTCCCTTCATAGCTGAGTAATTTTCCACTGTGTATAAGTATCACAATTTTCTTAGCAATTTATCAGTCAACATCAAGGTTGATTTCATTTTCTAACTTCTATGAATAAAGCAGCATGTAACATAAATGTACAACTATTGCTGTAGTATAGCTAGATCAAATAAAATCTATTTTGAGGTTTTGGTTTGTGACTTGAGAAACCTCCAGACTTATTTTTTAGTGTATATGTGATAGTTTACACTCCTACCAAGAACATGTAAGAGTTTCTTATTGCTATACCATACCAACTTCCATTGTCATTTGTATTCATGATGATGGTTATTCTGACTTGTGTGAAGTGAAATAGTAAAGTAGATATCTAAGTGTTTCCAAGAAAATTACAGTTCTTCTTTTGGGAATTTTTTGCTCATTTCCATGTAGTTTCAGTCTACTCATTTACAGCAGAGGAAACTGTGATGATTTGTGTTTTTATGAGACCCATTTTCATTATTGCTTGTTTTACTTTCTACACAAATGGAGTCATAGTCTTCACTTATGCCTATAAATTAGAAAATATGAATTATTTTTCCACTACCAGTGTCAGAGAACTAGGTCTTATCTTGAGCTCCTTGATCTTAAGTTTGGTATGTCTATGCATTTAAAAATTCATCCATATTTGTTAGAGTTCTCAATTTCACAAATTGCTGCTTCTAAATCATGATATTATGAGTTTCATAGAATTTTATTTATTTCTGTTATAATGTCTTACTTTTTGTTTCTGATTTCATTGATTTGAGTGTTCTCACTTTTGGTTAATTTGCCTATATCTTTATCAGTTGTGCTTTTTGTTTGTTTGTTTATATAAACTAAATGCTTCTGTAGCACTGGCTGGTAGGCAAGATTGTGGAGGCATACTCTTGATTAATGAATAATGGGGATTTAGTTCACTGTGGGTTGTACCTACCTTGTGTAGGTGATTCTGAGTTGTCTCAAGGAGCAGCCTCAGTTGCAGTAGAAGCTCCTAGATTAAAGTGGTCTTGTTCAGAAGTTGAGGCTTGGAACCATTTGGCAGTTGTACTACCCCAATGGAGAGTCTACAATAGGTTACGCTTGAAGGTCCAGTCTAGTTATGGTGGAACATTTTGGAGGTACCAGAACAATGAGGTATCTACCTACAGCAGAAGTGGGTGTTGAAGTGGAGTCACCCTGACACTAAAAGACAAGGTCTATGTGCTCTGGATAGCAGAGCTAGAGAAATGGAGCTTCATAAGTCCTTTGGAAACCAGGAGATCATAAGTGAGCAACACATGCATAATTCTTCACTTTTTATACTCTTAAACTTTGGTTTTGCTTTTGACTGTGACTGTGTCTTAATTCTTTACTGCTTGGATATGGAGGTATTTTACTTATATGTTGATTTTAAAGGAGTCCAATGTTAGCATACTTTGGAGCTTTAGAGAAATTTGTAGTGTTTAGAGTGATTTGGGATATTTTAAATAGGGTGAGCTTTTTGGGTCTTTTAATTTTAAAGATTACGACTGTTAAAAATTATTGTGAGAACTTGGAGATAAACAAGAAAGGAAAAAGTGTAGTTTAATATTGATGTCTCTGTGTATCAAGTTAACAATAGGTGAATTGTGCCTTGTTGGATGTTTTTCAACTTAATACAAACATACACATTCATGGGAAGAGAATAATTAATATGAAATATAGAAAATGCCCCCATAATATTGACAAACTGATGTTCACTATAAGAGTCAATACTTTTGCCATCAACCTATATTCCCTGTTCTGATATAGGCATTAAATATTCATTCTAGCTAACTATGCCCATCCAGATCAAAGATTTTCTTATCTTGAGGATAGAAATGTCATAATATTTCCAGGCTGCTCTAGTACCTGTATCTGTACAGTGTTGAAAGATAATGCAATCATACAAATTATGTAAATTTTCACTAACAGAACTACTACATTTACCCCTTTATTTACAAGTTTTCAACATAGTATATCTACACGGCAACATATTTATTTTATGATTAGTATTGCCATCTGGTTTATTTATTTGTTTATTTTTTATACTTCAGATTTTATTCTTCACCATCCACCCTAAGACTGTTCCACATACCATATCTCCTCCACACCCCTGTCTCCAAAAGGATGTTCCCACCCCCAGCCCCCACGCCAACTGACCTCTAAACTCCCTAGGGCCTCCAGTCTCTTAAGATTTAGGTGAATCATCTCTGACTGAACACAGAACCTGCAGTCCTCTGCTGTATATGTGTTAGGGGCCTCATATCAGCTGGTGCATGCTGCCCATTTTGTGGTCCAGTGTTGAAGAGATCTCAGGGATCCAGGATAATTGAGACTGCTGGTCCTCCTTCCTCCTCAGGTTCTTTCAGCCTTTCCCTTATTCAACCACAAGGGTCAGCAGCTTCTGTCCATTGGTTGCGTGCAAATATCTGCATCTGACTCTTTCAGCTGTTTGTTGGGTCTTCCAGACTGCAGTCATGCTAGTTCCCTTTTTGTGATCTCTCCATAGCCTCAGTAATAGTCAGGCCTTGGGATGTCCCCTTGAGCTGGAACCCACTTTGGGCCTGTCGCTGAACCTTCTTTTCATCAGGCTTCTCTGTTTCCATCCCTGCAGTTCTTTAAAACAAGAACGGTTATGGTTCAAAATTTTGACTGTGGAATGGCAACCCCATCCCGCATTTGATGCCCTGTCTTCCTGCTGGAAGTGGGCTCTATAAGTTCCCTCTCCCTACTGTAGGTCATTTCATCTAAGGTGTCTCCCTATAAGTCCTGAGAGTCTCTCACCTCCCAGGTCTCTGGTGTATTCTGGAGGGTCCCCCCAACCTCCTACCTCCCAAGGTGACCTATTTCCATTCTTTCTGCTGGTCCTCAGGGTTTCAGTCAGTCTTTTTCCCTTGCCCAATATCAGATCAGGGTCCCTTCTCTCCTCCCAACCCTCTCTCAACCTTTCTCTCAAAGGTCCCTCTCTCCCTCCCCACATGTGATTGCTTTCTTCTCCCTCCAAAGTGGGACCAAGGCATCTTCACTTGAGTCCTTCAGCTTGTTGATGGTTTTGAGTTCTGTGGACTGTATTTTTGGTATTCTGTACTTTTTTTTTTTTTTTTTTTTTTTTTTTTTTTTGCGAATATCCACTTATTAGTGAGCACATACCATTCATGTCCTTTTGGGTCTAAGTTACCTCACTCAGAAAAATATTTTCTATTTCCATATATTTGCCTAAAAACTCAGTATGTCTTCATTCTTAATAGCTGAGTAGTATTCCATTGTGTAAATGAACCACATGACATGGCATGGCAGTGTCCAGGAATATATGTGGTAGAGGACCTGAGAGTTCCATATCTTGTTCTGAAGGCAAACAGTAGAAGACTGTCTTAATGTGACTAGGAGGAGGATTTCAAATCCCACCCCCATAGTGACACACTTATTTTTAAAAAGGTCATACCTACTCTAACAAGGCTACACTTCCTAATAATGCCACTCCCTAGGCCAAGCATATTCAAACCACTGTAGTATTCATGGTTCATTATAGTGTTACAACCAAAACTCCAAAATATGATACTGTCAGCTTAGGGATACCTTATCAGAATTCCTCGCCTACATATACCTTTCCATTCCTGTTGAAGAGTTGAACTACTGATCAGTGTGTAATCTCTAAAGTTTTCACATCAATTATAACCAAAGTTCAGTAATTGTGAGTAAGAATTGTTCAAGTCAGCAGTTGATATGATTTAGCATTTTATTATTTGCTCATGTTATAAAGAGGGTAAGAGTATAAGTATTCATTTATACTTTCCTTAATATTAGAATATCTGGGTAATTTTTCTCTAATTGGCAATAACATTTTCTCATCTAGCTTCTGACTGTGTTATGTCTTAATGATTTTATACTTCATATATTGTCTTGTAATTTCCCATGAATTGGTTCTTTTTATGTTATCTAAAATTTGTCAAAGTATATTATCAGTAGTTATAATACCGTGCAAATGCTAGTAGGCAATGCAAATTCAATAATGAATAAGCCAAGTTTTTGATATAGAGGTCTGTGAGAAAGTTGTATGTAGGCATAGACTTATGTCTCTTAAATAATGTTGATAATAGGGAAAAGAATAATGCAATAAAAGTTAGTTTATGAACTCTAATAATTCAGAGATAAAATCTTTGGAGATGAAATTTGAGTTGAGTTCTGAATGATAATAGCAAGCAACTGGAGGAAAAGCCCTTGAAAATATTCTGATATAAGCATAGCATACTGAAGTCCCGAAAGACAAATGTATAGACAATAGTCAAGGAAGAGTTGAACCAATTTAGCAGTAGTATATTCTGTTAGGTGAAAGATGGTGGTAGCTGTGATCACTGAAGTAGAAAACAAGGGAGTAATAAGTCCTTTTCAACGTTAAAATAATTATTTGATATTTCATATAATTTCATTTAAGATGATTCATTTTGTTATAATTGCAATAATATTTCACTAGATGTTGTTTAGGGAAAATGTACACTTCATGCTACTTAAGGAAAATATATTTGTTTTCTTCTCAGATTATAGACCAGAGAATACAGAGACACTATTCTTCATTCAGTGTTTGTTACTATGATGATATATTGGCTTCTGTTAGGATATCAGATCAAAAAGGAAGAAAAAAAGTTGTTCGTAGACTGACAGTATTTCTCTTACTTTATATGTGGTACATGAAATGACATTAGGACTAAAAGATGGCATCAAGTGCTTGGTAAGCTATAGGAAAATCAAATATCATTTGAAAACTTTGATACTAGTGCAAGAAGAGAAAATCTAGGGATGTAATGAAGGGTCAATTTGACTATGATGTGTGAAAGTGGTGATAGTGAGCTAGTGGATATAAACATTGCAGCTCAGGGATGTGGGGGTTTACTTAAGAAAGTAATTAGTGTCATATAATGTTTAAAGTTGGGAATCTTCAAAGTTATGGATTTCAATTATATTACATAAGGAATCATTAGAGGAAATATTGCTCTAGGACAAGAAATAATTAATACTGTTGGTGGTAGAATCAGGAAAGGTAATTGAGTCACAATTATAACTGAAGTAAATACTAAATAGAAACAAGATCTTATTCAATAGCAGAAAATAAGACATTTTATACTTTAGTGTGGATAAAGCTCAAAATGATAAGAAGGTAAAGACTTAAAATTCAATAGACTATATGATATATATGAAACTATTTTTATGAATTTTCAGGTAAGACACCTATAGAGATCAAAACTAAAATTATACTGCCTATATGTGATGGAATAAAGGAAGGTTACCTGTGAATAATGATTACATGTGTGAAATTATGGAAATGCTATAAATCTGAGTTTTAATATTTGTTCAGAATTTTGTATTTATTAATATCTATGGATTGCAGATATGAAATGTGTGAATTATTCTACGTTATTCCTCAAGTAAACTGTTAAAAATTGCAGATCCTGGTAAATATAGTATCCTTTTTCATTTAACATAAAAAATGTTACTTGGTATTTGAAGGAGTAGTCTGATAATGACACACTGTAGATGTCATCTGACTTTTCATATATGTATCAATTTATTGATGAGGATTATACTATTGCTTTCTGACTTGCCTAACTCAATGTCTGTATGGAGAAAACCAAATACTATGAATTCACATTTGATCCTATAGGCTTTGTTTTCTATATTACACTTAAAAAGCAACTAGGTAATTGCATGTTTTTCAGATGTGATTTGCAATCAATAACTGACACTGCAGAATAAATGAAAATGCAGGGTTTTGAAAATAAATACCATTTTATGACTATCAAAGAATATTTAAAAGATGATTTACTATTAGATAAAAAGGTGCCTGCTTCTTCTCACAGTCCTTGAATTTTGAGAGCATCTTTTACTCACTTAAGAATCGATCAGTAGGTAAAAAAATATATTTTTTGTGAAAGTGGTACAGTATAACAATATAATACAAGTCTACAGATTATTTTTGGAAAAAAAATTTATATTTAAAGTGTTTATTTTTCCCTTAGAATGATATGCAAAAAGGAAACTACAGGAGGATTCATTATTGGCTACTAAACATTTCTTTGCCACACCTGGATCAAAATTACTTGAAATTCAACAATGACATCGAACAAAACTTGCATTGTGCACCCAAACAGGTATTTGCAGATGGAGCACCATCTTATGCCCTTAAATTCAAACATGAATGTTAATTTTCTATCAAATTGGGATTTGAGGAAAGATATAATTATCAGAAATCCAGAAAACTGTGAATTAGCTCGAAGTTGGTTTCTTTCAATGCAGAAAGTTGCAGTCAAAACTTCAGAAGTTGAATTTTCTATTCCTTCTAGTTTATATAAATCTCTTACTAGTCCAAAGAAACATTTGATTGACACAATCATGGAAGAATGTGGAAGATTCAATATGTTTTTTTCAAAAAGAAAATCAAGTCTTCAAAAAGTTGTTATTAGGGGCCCTTCAGAAAATGTTGAAAAGGCAAAGAAAAAGTTTCTTGAACTACTGGAAGAAGAGAAAGCCAAGAATTATTCTGTAGCTGTTCCTGTCAAGTCAAAATATCATCAGTTTCTCAAGAATAAGAATGGTGGCAATCTTCCTGATATATGTGCAAAACTAGGGGCACGTGCAGTTTTCCCTACTCTTAAAAATAAGAATCAGGATTTTGTAACAATTGTAGGGAAAGAGGAAGCTGTTAAAGAAGTACAAAAAGTACTAGACCTTTTGTTGAAAGATTTAGAGTATATCGTGGAGGACAGCATACTGATAAATCGCAAGTTTCACCATTATTTTGTCATGCGAAGGGACCAGCTTATACGAGAAATGACTGAAGTCTATGCTGGTATGATTATTAACTTCACATATGAAGGAAAACAGAGCATTAGAGTTACAATGAAAGGAGAAAAGGCTTGTGTTGAAGCAGCAAAGAAACACATCCAACAAATATTTGAGCCCTTGGGTTCCCATGTCACAACACAGTATGTTATTCCTCAAAAGTTCTATACATTTTTCATGGGACCACTGTGTTCCAAAGTTCAGCAAATTGCTAGAGATTTCAAAGTTCAACTCGCATTTCCAGACAAAGGAAAGCCAACTATGTATGTACATCCACTGATTCATGAATCTGAGAAAGAAAAGTGGGGAAAGAGCAGTAAAGAAATTGTTTTTATTAACCAAAGCAAAAATAAAACCATACTTATCTCAGGTCAAATGGAAAATTGCAAAGCAGCCATGGAAGCTCTTGATTATCTAATTCCTTTCACTGCTGAAGTCCTAGTTCCCTCTCACCTACATCCTTACATCATTGGTCACAAAGGAAGTGGAATAAAGAAGATAATGAGTGAATTTGATGTTCATACTCAGGTGTCACAACCTGGAGGTAATTCTGATATCATATCCATAATGGGTCTTGCTGCAAAGGTGAACCAAGCCAAGATTAAATTAGAGAAGCAAATTAATGCTTTACAAACAGAAATAGAAGATCGAGAACTAAGAAACTTTAAGCTAATGTTTACTCTAGATGCAAAATACCATTCCACAATCACTGGTCATAAGGGCTTGTTTATTGCTCAGATTTGCAGAGAACATAACGTTAGTATCCATTTTCCAAAGAAAGCAAACCGTGAGATACAAGACCAAATCACAATTATAGGCTATAAAAAGAATACCTTTGCTGCTAAAGATGCAATAATGAGAATGTTGCATAAGATAGAAAAAACAGTTTCTAAGGAAATCCCAATAAACCACCAGGTTCGTGACAGTATTTTTGGATTTGGTGGAAAATTCATCCATAAAATGAATGAACTATTCCACGTAGATATTCGGTTACCTCCAAAAGGGTCCTGGAATACGAACATCACTGTGATTGGACTCCCTGACAATGTTCAGGAAGCAATTGACCATATCCTTGATCTTGAGAAGTATTACCTTTCAGTTATCATAAAGTATGACTCTCAACTGGAAAGTCTTAAGAACACCTGTCTTTACAAGATAACCATGGCATCACCTAAGTTTTCTGCCAAAAAAGATAGTCCTCACAGTGCAAAATCTACCGCAAACTCCCCAAATGATGATTCTGAAGATTTTCCCAAATTGAAACAACAAACACCTCCTAAGACTCATCCTTGGAGACCATAGTGAAAAACATGACTTAAAAATTAATAAAAATTGTTCCAACCTGGTACATGAAAAACCTGTGAAAAAATATTTCTTGACTAATGTAGCTAATTTTATAGGCGCATTTCCACGCATTTACATATACACCTTTTACTTCCAAAATTTGACACAGGTGAATATCACATCCTTCCACTTAAATGTATGCAATATGTACCCAATTGTTTCTTGATTGCACTGTAGAATTATTCTTATAACTGCTTTCATAGCACACAAATTCATTGCTTTTAACATACTCCATTGATGTATTCCACATATAGCACAGGCTTGCTAACTTTTTTGATGTATCAGACAACAATTTTCAATTTTATTACGAACCTCAGCAACTGTCACAAGGTAGATACATCTTTATTTTTAGCTAACTAATACATGGTTAACTTCATAAAACCATAATCTAATTGTGCACTTTTTGTTTCCTGCTTCTTATCTTCTTTGCATTACTTCTTATCTGTTTTATAAGGATCAAAAAAGCCTTGTTCTCACCTATCATGGCTTACAACATAGGAGGAAACACAAACTGGAATCAGTATACTATACTGTTGTAGTACTTGCACATTAAAAATAGTGCAACAGTGAATTCCAGAGGATCATATGTGCTAAAGAGCATAAGATTTTGTTGAATGGAATTGTACACTTTGGTAATGGCTTGAGAATTCCATATTTTGATTTGTTTGTTTTTTAGTCTCTATATACCCTTTAAAATTCATCACAGAGGGAGAAAAACATCAACCTTCAAAAGACACTATGCTTTAACCTTCTTTTCTGTGCCCGCTTTGATCTGGTAAACTTCAAGGATGTCAAAGTGTTTTTAGTTTGTTGTTTTGTTTTGTTTTGTTTTTTCTTTCTTTTTTTGGGGGGGGTGATAATGCTACTGCTAAAAGTATTTGATGTCTGATATTCAATTTCATACCTTCCAGTACTTACTCTATTTCATTTGAGTTAATTGTCTATGTCATATTAGTTTCCCAGTAGTATCTTTAATCCACTGATTGGTCATTATTATCAGCCATGCATGCCAGAATTCAGAACAACTCCACTTATACATCTGAAAGCTGGTACTAACCATAAACTCAGCTGTGTCCTCCCTTATACCTGCATAACAGCTACAAACCCACTTTACCTTTAATCTTGTATCATTCTCTCACACATATTTAACCAAAGATAATTAACTATGATGGGAAGGCAGAAAGAATTTTCCTAACAAAGCTAATGTCTGGCTCATAGACAGGAATTGGTTTTTTCTATAGTGTCTCAGACATCTTTACACCTGAAATTGCCTTTCTAAACAATCTGTAGCACTACTCAGAATTTTCTAGCACTAGATTTTACTGGATTCGTTGAGTTGCATTTTTATAGATGGTTATTATTAGGGGATTAGCAGGGTTTGGAAGCAATGTACTGTCTTGACTTCTGAATCTCTTATGAGCCTGTTGTTTGAGTTTTTCTTTTCTTAATTTTATTAAAAAATACTTTTACTTAATGAAGGAATTTACAAAGCCTCTGTAGGTTTCAAGTATCATTTCTCTGGGAAGGTTATTTATGGTCACAGGTTCTAGCCCTGTCTTCAAAAATTCCCTACTGTGTACAGTAACAGTTAGTGTACAAAACTTATCAGAAATCTGGGTGGTCCCTACCTATGTCTTAGTCAAGTGTAGATCTATGCTGGACTGCATGTCTGCCTCACCACTGGGTTGCCTTGAGCACCACTGGCATGCTGCTGAAGAAAGGCATATCTAAGTCCATAATGGGAGTCCTCAGTCATGTTTTCCTGGAGAGTGAAACAGTGCAGTCTGGAAAGATTGCTATGGTTCCTAGTCTCCTGTGTACCTGGGCAATGTCAGCTTACTGCTGGGAGTTGGGAACCCCCTCCCCATCCACATTTCCTTCAGGGCATCCACACTCCAGGCATGAAGGGTCAAGTTCAGGGTTGGAACCGTGTTTGATTCTGAGTAAGTGTAAAGAGTATAGAGGGACTGGAGGAGAGGAGGCCTTCTCTGGGAGATTTAGGCATGTGCTCTTTACTTATGAAGGTCCCCAGATCCCATGCAGTGATCCTTGATGAAGAGATGGCCCTTGCTTTTTCAAACTGCTTTATTTTATTACAGTTGTGAATGCATACACTTTACTCAAGATGAAGTAGAGATTATATTCCTTTTGCAGTAAGGAATGCCCAGAAAGGGAGGCCTGTTGTCTGAACACTCTGTGCCTATTTAGATACCTCATTAGCAAGGAGAACTCCAGGTTTTTATGATACATGACTGATTGCCATGGTCTTCAATGGTAGATTGTGGTTATGTGTTTCAGAGTAAGTAGAGGTAGGCAGGTAGAAGTTTCACTCCTACTGTTCTCAAGTCTGGAGTTCACTGGGTCTGAGATCACTGAACCTTACCAGATCATCTGTCTGGTGGCATGGTCTACTTGCCCCTCACATATCTGTCCTGGAAGCCATACTTTGGGTTAGATGAGGTCTGAGTTTTTCTTCTGTAGCCTCTCATGGTTGCTGTCATGTTCCTTGAATCTAGGTACCTTAACTTAAATGCCTGTATCACTGCATGCATAGAAGTATGGGGATGAGGCTGTGGGATTGAATTCTCTCTTAGCATGTGGGTCCCAAGGACCAATTTAAACCATCATTTGTGTAGTATTTGCCTTTATCTTATGAGCCATCTTCCTTTCCCATCCTTGAAACAGAGTGTTGTGTATCTCATAGTGAACTTCATTTTTTTTTTTTATACTTAAAGATAACACTGAACTTATATATAGCACAACCCCTGGTTGAATGTTGTGCTGAGAAAATGCTCAGCTATTATGCATGTTATCATGTTATATCTCAACTATTAGCTTTTTCTAAGTTTATAATGTTCAACTTAAAAGTTCTATTTTGTAAGATTCATCTTCAAAATTATTTTGTTTTATAAATTAATTATTATTATTATTATTATTATTATTATTATTGCATTTATATATTTATTCAGTACAATGTCAACCCTTCTTCCCCTCCTAGTACCCCTTCACATAAGTCCTACCCATTTTCCCCTTAGAATGGCAAAGACTCCTCTGAGTGTCAACTCCCCCACATCATCCATCTACTGCTCCACATCCCAACCCCCAAACCCCTAAATCTCCAACCCCACACATCAAGTTGCTGTGGGATTAGGCACATCCTATCCTACGGAGGCCAGACAAGGCTGTTCATTTAGGGGTGTGGGATCCACAGGCAATTAGGTAGGCAACAGACTCAGGGACAGTGCCTATTCCAGTTGTTTGAGGTACATGTATGAAAACCAAGCTGCTCATCTGTTACATATGTGCAGGTCACATAGGTCCAGCCCATACACACTGGTTGATGATTCAGTCTCTGGGCATCCCAAAGGGTTCAAGTTAGTTGACTCTGTTGATCTTCCTGTGGAGTCCCTGTCCTCTTTCTCCCAACTCTTCCATAAGACTCCCTGAGCTCCATATACTGTTTGGGTGTGAGTCTCTGCATCTGTTTCCATTGGCTGCTGTGTGGAGCCTCTTAGAAAACAGTTATATTATGTTCCTGTCAGCGAGCATAATGGAGTATCATTACCAGTGTTGGGGATTGGTACTTGAACATGAGATGGGTCTCATTTTGAGGTAGTCATTAGTTGACATTCCCTCAGACTCTGTTCCTTGTCCCTGCTCTTCTTTTAAACAGGACACATTTTAGGTTGAAGGTTTTGTGGGTGTGTTGCTGTCTTTATCCTTCCACTGGGAGTCATGTCAGGCTACAGGAACTGGCCATTTCAGGATCTATATCTCCCACTGCTGGTGACCTCAGCTGGAAACCCTCTGGAGCATCTCCCCATCCCAGGTCTCTGGCACATACTAGAGATTGTCCATGTTCTAGGAAGGAATTATTTTTTAAAAATACTGGTTCTTTTTCTTTGGGTAGGGATGTAGAAAGGATTGTGCGGGAGTGGGAAATAAGAACAAAATATATCTTATGAAAAATAACCCACATAAAATTTATGTTGTATGTAGTTTTATTCTACTGTCTTTAGCTCCAGGACCACCCGAGCTCCCACCTCCCACCAGTTCCTACCCAGCTTCCCTTTTGCTGTACCCACTTTTGCTCCAGGAGGTGACCACACTACCAGCCCCTTCATTCCCTGAGATCCTTGAATTTACAGGTAACACACACACACACACACACACACACACACACACACACACACACACAGAGAGAGAGAGAGAGAGAGAGAGAGAGAGAGAGAGAGAGAGAGAGAGTGAGAGAGAAAGAGAGAGAGAGAAAGTTTGTTACTTTACAACTTGCCATCTAGGCACAATTGCTGGGTGTTACTTTCTCCCACCTGGAAAAGCATGCACTTATTAATTTATTATCTCTGTTTCTCTACTTGTTCTATACTTCAGTGGCTAGTCCCACCTAGGCCCTTTCTAACATCCTTGGCCACCTGCCTGTAGCAGTGGCCAAAAGCCCCAGCTCACCCCTATCCCCGAGAACTCACATGGTTGCTGCATTCTTCTTCCTCCAAACTATGGCAGAAATCTCCTCTCCTTCTTCTTCCTTTTTCCTCCTGGCCCTGAGAAGTTCCCCCTGTATCTTCTGCTCAACAATTGGCCCCTGACTTTCTTTATGGACAAATCAAGAACCAACTGGTGAACAAAATCCTAGCATCAGAAATACCTCTTTCAATTTTCAATACAGAAAACTTTGGCAGAGCAAGAGTTAAAGAATTGTCAACATCCTTAGCCATCTGGGACATACAATTCAAAACTACTTTGACATTGCATGCCACACATACCAGAATGACTAAGTTCAATAACACAAATGCCAACTCTTGCTAATGAGAATGTTGAAAAAGGGGAGAACTCATGCATTGCTGGTATAAGTGCAAATTTATGCACCCACTATGAAAATCAGTGTGCCAGTTTCTCAAGAAGATGGGAATATGTCTACCACAAGATCCAGCTATACCACTCTTGGGCATATAGCCATAGTGTGCTTCACACCACCACAGAAACACTTGCTTAAACATGTTCATTCCTTCTCTATTAATAGTATCATGAAAGTGGAAACAACTGAGATAACCTTCAACAGACAAATGGATAAAAGAAAATTATTTCATTTACACAATGGAGTATTAAACAGCCATTACATAAATGACACGTGAATTTTGTAAGCTAATGGATGGAACTAGGAAAAAAACATTCTAAGTAAGGTAACCCAGATCCATAAAGAGAAAAATGGAATATATTCACTTATATGTGGATATTAGATATGAAAGCAATAATAACCAAGTTACAATCCATAGAAACATATAGGGTAGGCATAGATTAAGGGAATAGAGGGAACAAAATTTTTTTTTTTTATTATTTACATTTCCGATGATTCCCCTTTTCTTTGGAAACCCCGTGTCCCCTCCCCCTCCCCGCCTCTGTGAGGGAATTCCTCCTCCCACCCACCCGCCCACCCATTCCCATATTCCCACCTTGACATTCCCTTTTACTGGGGCCACTAGCACCCTCAGGCCCAGAGTCCTCTCCTTTCTCCCTGGTGGCCATCGAGGTG
>CM052722.1:65348298-65378298 GCA_028551405.1 Uromys caudimaculatus
GCTCTGTTCCCCATTTTTTGATAGGGCTATTTGGTTTTTTAGAGTCTAACTTCTTGAGTTCTTTGTAAATATTGGATATTAGCCCTCTATCGGACATAAGATTGGTTAAGATCTTTTCCCAATCTGTTGGTTGCTGTTTTGTCCTATTGACAGTGTCCTTTGCCTTACAGAAGCTTTGAAATTTCATGAGGTCCCATTTGTCTATTCTTGATCTTAGAGCATAAGCCCCTGGTGTTCTGTTCAGGAACTTTTCCCCCCGTACCCAGGTCAAGGTGGGAAATTGGGAATGGGTGGGTGGGTAGGTGGGAGGAGGAATTCCCTCACAGAGGTGGGGAGGGGGAGGGGATAGGGGGTTTCCAAAGAGGAGACCCAGAAAAGGGGAAACATTGGAAATGTAAATAAAGTATCAAAATAAAAAAAAAATTCCAAAAAAAATATTAGGAATACTTACAAAATTGTAACAGGGGAAATTGTTATCACCTAGAACTCATGGGATAACACCATGTAATCTTCAGAGTAATTTCACAGTGTTATATGTCTACGCAAAAAAAGAAATTAAGCATCTAGTTCAAAAGTGAGAAAAGTCAAACCATAGTGAAAAAATCAGAGATGAAAACAAAATCAATAAATATTAAAAAATCAATCTAAAAAAAAAAATAGCAGAGGACTGCCTTGTCTGTCCTCAGTGGGATGAGAAGCCACCTAATCTTGTAGAGACTTGACGCACTAGGGTCCGTGAATACTCAGGGGTGCACCCTTTCAGAGGCAAAGGGGAGAGGGAATGGGGGAAAGTACTCTGTGATGAGGGACTGGAAGGGGGCAACATATGGGATGTAACTAAATTAAATTAATTAAAAATTAATAAATTTAATTAATAAAAAGCATAATCTTTAATAAAGGTAAAGCAAATAAGAACTTATTACTTTCAACAAAATCTATTTTGTAAAAGGTTTTAGTACCTCAACCATCATATTGCAGCCAAGCTGCAAGGAATGACATTTTATGTTTATGTACCAATGTCTACCAAACACCCAAATATATCAAAGTAAAATGCATTGAAATACATACATGTAAATCTGACCTAAATATTCTTTGAAATCTAGAGTGTTCCAGAGGTGATGACTGTGTATTGTTTGGGTAAACACCATTAAGAAAGTCTTGTAATCACTCAGTACTTTTTGTTTTATAAGACACTTTTTATTTATGTAAAAAATGTGAATTCAATATTTTCTGAAATGTATACCTCAATTCTCTCTTTTAACAGGAAACATGTTTGCTCACATATGTTCCCCAAGTCAATGTGTTTTCACTTTAATTTTTATGAGTTCTATATTGGGAGGAAAATCATGAAGGAAGACAGATAAAATGTTATCTTAAATTTTAATCTAAACAATGTATCTAAGGATATTTATGCAATTTTTCTTGTATGTGATACTGTTCCAAAACACCAAAAAAAAATGTTTATTCAATAATTTCAGGAGTCTAAATGTACCAACACAATAAAACTGGAAGACTTAGGTAAAATGAAGTCACAAAATATTTATTGCAGACTAGTATATGTGAAATTAATTAATCACGTAAATTACTTGCAATTTTAGAGATTAACTTTCATCTATCTGATCTTGTAGAGGTGTGTGAATTAATGTCCTTCCCTAATGGCAGGTAAACTGCTCGAACACCACCTAAGTGGTAACTTCTATACTTTTTCATCCAAACAGGTCTAATAATTTTCTTAGGCTAGATAGTTAGCAAAATATTAAAATATATCACTGTATGAATACGATTTTATGGGCTATGCCTGCATATCTTTAGAAAGAATCAGGAAGGGGGTTGAAAATATTGCTCAGTGTTTGAGTACATTCTGCTTTTCCTGGGGTCCCAAATTTGATCCCAGCACGAATGTGAAATGGCTTATAACCACCAGTAACACTAGCTCTGGTAATGTGTGTATGTGTGTGTGTGTGTGTGTATGTGTGTGTGTGTGTGTGTGTGTGTGTGTGTGCAAGTGTGGTGTATGTATGTGTGTGTGCATCTTCTATGTGTGTGCATGTTTCTGTAGAGGTAAGAAGAGGATTAACGTGCTTAGATCTGGAGTTAGCAGTAGTTGTGAGCTGTTTGACATGGAAACAGGAGGAATTAAAAAAAAGTTTTTCAGGCTGGGAGCACAATTAGTAATAGAGCACTTGTAATGCATATGAGGTTTTCTGTTCTATCTCTAGAACTCCAAATATATAAGGAAGGAGTTTGCGTATGAGCATGCATATGTGTGGGGGGACATAATTAATCATCTGTTTCCATTATTATTGATTTATTATTGAAGATTCAAAGATTAAATTGTATTTTCTATGACAACCCTTCTGTTTCATTGTCTTAAAGTGCATATTCTATCTTTACAGTACCATAGAATTGATATTTACTCAAACACCTTTTTGCTGGTATCAAAAGTATATACTCCTTAAATATATGCTGAGTAAATCAGTATCATGAGAAATAATTTTAATAACGGTTTTCTACTTATCTCATCATAAAATCCAGTAAAGGAATACTATCTACAACTTAAGTTATATAAATCAGAATTTTTAAAAGCATAATTTATAGTGAAGATAACAGGGCATAATTTATAGCATATATTGAAATGTTGACATTGCTAAATGCCTTTTGCAAAGCATTTAAAAGAGCAACACTGCCATCTTATGGCCTATTAGTTGAAGAAAACTTTAAATATAAAACCAAATGACTGCATTATTTTTATTCCTTGGTGCCTAAATATATTTATATAATAAATTTTACATGATTTTGCTACAAAATGCCTTTTATTCTTCCACTGTAACTTTTCCTCTCAGCAAGTTCCTCTCCTACTTTCATGTCTTCTTTTTGTGTGTGACCCTCTTGAGTTTAATTAGAGTTTCTTTCCTGAGCCTGGATGGGAGCTTATTTACTGGAGCAAAGAAAATGATGTGATTTTACCAGATTTTAAATTCTGTGCTTGGAAAAAAAAGTACAACAGAAAGAAGTAGAATTTCTAACGTTTTCATTAAAATATTACTAAGTAGCACATACCATAAGTTATTTAGTTATTGTCATTTAATCTATTCATAAAATATTTTATTTTTAAAAAGATTATTAATATTTATGTAGTATTAAACAACACTTTTTCACAAAGTGGCAGTAAAAGAAATACAATAACATGTATAGATCCACAGAAGTCAGTCATAAGAGGAAGTTTTGTGACATGAAATATAGTATTCCTGATAAAAATACAATTTTCCTAATTAATGTTACACACTATGTCTGAAATCTCTGGTTTTACCAACAATTTCAAAAACAGAGCATATGAAAATACAGCAAATATTTATTTGGTGCACTGTTATTTTCCTTGTGTTACATTATTCTTGTATTTTCTTATTTCATTCTTTACAAATAGTATTTGCCAATTATGTTTTAAGAGAATTAAAGAACTCACTAATTGTTAAAGATCGTGAATTTAAGATCAAAATTGCAGTCTTATTTCAAATTATGAATCTGAAAACTAGTGCCTCTCTGATAATTTACATAGTCTAATATTGTATATATATGTTCTCAACAGTACTAAGTAGTATTATTGGTCTCTTTCTACAATAATCATTGAATCAATGCAATTCATTGAACACTTTTCATACCTCCTTGAAAATCTTATCACATACTATTGAAACATCCACTGGACATTAAAATACTCAATATTTATTCCTTGAGATTGTTGTACTTGCACTGTTGATTGTTTTCTTGAACACTCTCATCCATGGTCAAAGTGTCAATTACTAGTTTAAGTAGAAAACATATACATTATAAAACCAATATATAGGAATCTCCTGACTATGCAGTTTTGTATCAAATCCCATGTTTTTTTTTTTCCCTCATGAACATTTTTCAAATATAAGATATTCAATATTAAAACCAGAATCAGAATAACCTATGCTAACATATATTACACTTATAAAGTATGTATGCATGTATGCATGTATGTATGTATGTGTTTTTGTGTGTGTGCTTGTGTGTATGTGTGCTTTGTGCCATAATGAGTTTTTTATATCAGTTCCATCAGAATTGAAACCTTTTTCGATGAGGCGATTGCTCATGAAACTCAGGAGGTAAATAAAATATCACCTATGAAAGTTGGAAATGCGAAAGAGTCTCAGGTGTGAACAACTTCTAGAGGGTGAGATTCGAATCAGCTCAGCTTCAGAGAATAGAGATCTCTTAGACATGTTGACCTGCATTCAAGTTATGCAGAGAGCTTCATGTTTGGATAAGCTTTTTGATAATGCAAAAGATTGTGAGTCATCGTTACTATTTTATATAACCACTCAACAATATTTTTGTTAGAAACTCCAATAAAATATCATTAACACATAAAGGTAGTCTTTGGTGCAATTGTTACTTTAGTCTGTTGAGGTTGAGCAGCGGTGTGTGTCTGTGTGTGTGTGTGTGTGTGTGTGTGTCTGTGTATGTGTGTGTTTGCGTGTGTGTGTTTGTGTTTGTTTGTGTGTGGGTGTGCACCTGCATGTGTGTGCATGTCAAAATTTGACAGCAGATGACTTTCTCATCGGTCCTCATCCTAATATTTTTAGTCAGAATCTCCCATTGAACCCAGAGCTCATAGAATAAATAAAACTAGCTGGTCAGCAAGCTCCCATAGAACTTGATATTTCTCTTTCCCCAGTTCTTGGGTTACAGTCATATTTATTTTTATGTAGGTGATAGGGATCTGAAGATATGTCCTCATGCCTGAGTGGCAATCATTTTGCTAATTGAACAATCTCCTCACTCCACATGTACTTTTTCTATAACAAAATCTAAGAAGTAATTTGTTATGCATTTTATTATTCCTTTGATATCATTATCCACACTGAAGTGAGATGTCAGTTTATAAGGTTTTAATTATGTGTTTGAAAAATAAAAGATGATAAATAAGTATTAAAGTCTGAAATTAATTCTCTTAAACATCATGTTTAACTTACAAACCATAATATAAATGTGTTAGTAATAGGACTATTCAGAGATGCCCAAATTTTACTAAGGATAGGTAGGTGAATCACCAAAGCATAAAATTGATGATTTCAAAGAAAGAGACACCAGGGCTGGATCACCAGGGGTCGATAGCCAAGGAGCACCAGGAGAAGGCTACCCTCCCAGGAGCATGGAAAAGCCTTGAGTGGGGCTAGGGCGAGCACCGCTGCTCACCGAGACCCACCCAGAACCAGCGGGATACGGGGCCTGAGGAAAACTAGGGGACAGGAAACCCCTGAACCTTCCAGTTTCCATCTGTTGGTGGAAACTTCTGCTTGGGCCACCAGAGGTCCAAAGTCAAGGAGCGCCAGGAGAAGGCTACCCTCCCAGGAGTATGGAAAAGCTGTGAGTGGGGTTAGGGCGAGCAACACTGCTCACCAGGACCTGCCTGGAACCCTCAGATCACAGGGACTGAGGTAAAGTCAGGGACAGGAACTTTCCGGTTTCTATCTGTGCCGGGGGACCTCAGCCTGGGCCATGGGACTCCAGGGGAGAGCTGGTATCCCAGGAGTGCTGACACAACTTTGAGCACAGGCAGGGCCGCCACTTCTGTTCAAGCTCACTGGATCAAGAGGGACCATTGCAGAGCCATCAGGACATAGGATCCAAGGGACAGCTAGGGACAGGATCCTTCTGGTTTCTAGGTGCATTCCAGAGTTGACCCTGTGCCACGGCTTTCCATGCCCAATTACCTCTCATAAAGAGCTGGTCTCCAAGGAGTATTGACACAGAGGCTTGCAGGAGTGGCAAGCCACAGCCAAACACAGTAAGACCAGCTAACATTAGAGTTAACAAGATGGCAAAAGGCAAGGGTAAGAACATAAGGAATAGAAACCAAGGCTACTTGGCATCACCAGAATTCAGCTCTCCCACCACAGCAAGCCCTGGAAACCCCAACAAAACAGAAGAGCAAAACTCAGATTTAAAATCATTTCTCATGATGGTGATAGAAGACTTTAAGAAAGAAATTAACACCCTTAAAGAAATAAAAGTGAGGGCTGGAGAGGTGGCTCAGCCATTAAAGGCTAGGCTCACAACCAAAAATATAAAAGAAATACAAGTGAACAGAGATAAACAACTAGAAACCCTTAAAGAGGAAACACAAAAATCCATTAAAGAATTACAGGAAAACTCAATCAAACAGGCGGGATTACAGGAAAACACAATCAAACAGACAAAGGAAATGCACAAAACTATCCAGGAGTTAAAAATAGAAATAGAAACAATAAAGAAATCACAAAAGGAGACAACCCTGGAGTTAGAAAACCTAGGAAAGAGAGCAGGAGTCATTAATGCAAGCGTCACCAACAGAATACAAGAGATAGAAGAGAGAATCTCAGGAGCAGAAGATATCATAGATAATATCAACACAACAGTAAAAAGAAAATGCAAAATGCAAAAAGCTTCTAAACCAAAACATCCATGAAATCCAGGACACAATGAGAGGACAGAACCTAAGGATAATAGGTATAGAAGAGAGTGAAGATTCCCAACTTAAAGGACCAGTAAATATCTTCAACAAAATTATAGAAGAAAACTTCCCTAACCTAAAGAAAGAAATGAACATAAATATACAAGAAGCTTACAGAACTCCAAACAGATTGGACCAGAAAAGAAATTCGTCCTGTCCCATTATAGTGAAAACAGCAAATACACAAAACAAGGAAAGAATATTAAGAGCAGTAAGGAAAAAAGGACAAGTAACATAAAAAGGCAGACCTATCAGAATTACACCTGACTTCTCACCAGAGACTATGAAAGCTAGAAGATCCTGGGCAGAACTCATACAGACCCTAAGAGAACACAACTGCCAACCCAGGCTGCTATACCCAGCAAAACCCTCAATTACCATAGATGGTGAAACCAAAATATTCCATGACAAAACCAAATTTACACAATATGTTTCCACAAAACCAGCCCTACAAAGGATAATGGATGGTAAACGTCAACTCAAAGAAGGAAACTACACCCTAGAAAAAGCAAGAAAGTAATCTTTCAACAAACTCAAAAGAAGATAGCCACACAAACATAAAAATAACATTGAAAATAACAGGAACCAACAATCACAATTCCTTAATATCTCTTAACATCAATGGACTCAATTCCCCAATAAAAAGACATAGACTGACAGACTGGATCCATAAAGAGGACCCACGATTTTGCTGCATTCAAGAAACACATATCCGTGATAAAGATAAATACTACCTCAGAGTAAAAGGCTGGAAAACAATTTTCCAGGCAAATGGTCCCAAGAAACAGGCTGGAGTAGCCATTCTAATATCGGATAAAATCGACTTTCACCCAAAAGTCATCAAAAAAGATAAGGAAGGACACTTCATACTCATCAAAGGAAAAATCTACCAAGAAGAACTCTCAATCCTGAACACCTATGCTCCAAATGCAAGGGAACCCACATTCATAAAAGAAATTTTACTAAAGCTCAAAGCACACATTGCGCTTCACACAATAATAGTAGGCAACTTCAACATCCCATTATCATCAATGGACAGATCTTGGAAACACAAACTATACAGAGACACAGTGAAACTAACAGATGTTATGGACCAAATAGATTTAACAGATATCTATAGAACATTTCATCCTAAATCAAAAGGATATACCTTCTTCTCAGCACCTCATGGTACCTTCTCTAAAATTGACCATATAATCAGTCATAAAACAAACCTCAACAGATACAAGAAGGTTGAAATAATCCCATGCCACTTATCAGATCACTATGGATTAAGGCTGGTCTTCAATGGCAATAATAACAACAGAAATCCACATGCACATGGAAGCTGAACAATGCTTTACTCTATGATAACTTGGTCAAGGAAGAATTAAAGAAAGAAATTAAAGACTTCCTAAAATTTAATGAAAATGAAAATACAACATACCCAAACTTATGGGACACAATGAAAGCATTGTTAAGAGGAAAACTCATAGCTTTGAGGGCCTCCAAAAAGAAACTGGAGAGAGCATACACTAGCAGCTTAACAGCACACTTGAATGCTCTAGAACAAAAAGAAGCTAATACATCCAAAAGGAATAGAAGGTAGGAAATAATCAAACTCATGGCTGAAATCAATCAAGTAGAAACAAAAAGGACTATACAAAGGATCAACAAAACCAAGAGTTGGTTTTTGAGAAAGTCAACCAGATAGATAAACCCTTACCCAGACTAACCAGAGTACACAGAGACAGGGTCAAAATTAACAAAATTAGAAATGAAAAGGGAGACACAACAACAGATTCTGAGGAAATTGAAAAAAACATCAGATCCTACTACAAAAGCCTATACTAAACAAAACTGCAAAATCTGCATGAAATGGACAATTTTCTAGACAGATACCAAATACCAAAGTTAAGTCAGGATCAGATAAACCATCTAAACAGTCCCATAATGCCCAAAGAAATAGAAGCAGTCATTAATAGTCTCCCAACCAAGAAAAGCCCAGGACCAGATGGGTTCACTGCAGAATTCTATCAGACCTTCAAAGAAGACCTAATACCAATACTCTTCAATCTATTCCACAAATTAGAAACAGAAGGAACACTACCCAATTCCTTCTATGAAGCAATAGTTACACTGATACCAGAACCTCACAAAGACCCAACAAAGAAGAAAACTTCAGACCAATTTTCTTATGAATATTGATGCAAAAATACTCAATAAAATTCTCGCAAACCGAATCCAAGAACACATCAAAACGATCCTTCATCATGTCAAGTAGGCTTCATACCAGGAATGCAGGGATGGATCAATACCCGGAAATCCATCAATGCAATTCACTACATAAACAAACTCAAAGAAAAAAACCACATGGTCATTTCATTATATGCTGAAAAAGCATTTGAGAAAATTCAACATCTCTTCATGATAAAAGTCCTGGAAATATCAGGAATTCAAGGTCCATACCTAAACATAGTAAAAGCAATATACAGCAAACCAGTAGTCAACATCAAACTAAATGGAGAGAAACTTGAAGCAATCCCACTAAAATCAGGAACTAGACAAGGTTGCCCCCTATCTCCTTATCTATTCAATATAGTAATTGAAGTTATAGCTAGATCAATTAGACAACAAAAGGAGGTCAAAGGGATACAAATTGGAAAGGAAGATATCAAAATATCACTCTTTGCAGATGATATGATCCTATACTTAAGTGACCTGAAAACCTTCACCAGAGAACTGCTACAGGTGATAAACAACTTCAGCAAAGTGGCCGGATAAAAAATTAACTCAAACAAATCAGTAGCCTTCCTATACTCGAAGGTTAAACAGACTGAGAAAGAAATTAGGGAAATGACACCCTTCATAATTGTCACAAACAATATAAAGCATCTTGGTGTGACTCTAATCAAACAAGTGAAAGATCTGTATGACAAGGACTTCAAGTCTCTGAAGAAAGAAATCGAAGAAGACTTCAGAAGATGGAAAGCTCTTCCATGCTCATGGGTTGGCAGGATTAATATAGTAAAAATAGCCATTCTGCCAAAAGCAATCTACAGATTCAATGCAATCCCCATCAAAATTCCAACTCAATTCTTCATAGACTTAGAAAAAGCAATTCTCAATTTCATTTGGAACAATAAAAAATCCAGGATAGCAAAATCTATTCTGAACAGCAAAAGAACTTCTGGGGGAATCAGCATTCCTGACCTCAAGTTGTACTACAGAGCAGTAGTGATAAAAACTGCATGGTATTGGTACAGCGACAGACAGGTATATCAATGGAATAGAATTGAAGACCCAGAAATGAACCCACACACCTATGGTCACTTGAACTTTGACAAAGGAGCTAAAACCACCCAGTGGAAAAAAGACAGCATTTTCAACATATGGCGCTGGTTCAACTGGAGGTCTACATGTAAAACAATGCAAATTGATCCATTCCTATCTCCCTGTACAAAGCTCAAGTGCAAGTGGACCTAGGACCTCCACATAAAACTAGATACACTGAATCTAATAGAAAATAAAGTGGGGAAATGCCTCGAACACATGGGTACAGGGGAATATTTCCTGAACAGAACACCAATGGTTTATGCTCTAAGATCAAGAATCGACAAATGGGACCTCATGAAATTGCAAAGCTTCTGTAAGGCAAAGGACATTGTCAATAGGACAAAACGGCAGCCAATAGATTGGGAAAAGATCTTTTAAAATCCTAAGTCCAATAGAGGCCTAATATCCAACATATACAAAGAGCTCAAGAAATTAGACTCCAGAAAACCAAATAACCCCATTTAAAAAATGGGGAACAGAGCTAATCAGAGAATTCTCAACTGAGGAAATTCACAGGGCTGAGAAGCACCTAAAGAAATGCTCAACATCCTTAGTCATAAGGGAAATGCAAATCAAAACAAGTCTGAGATTCCACCTCATACCAGTCAGAATGGCTAAGATCAAAAACTCAAGTGACAGCAGATGCTGGTGAGGATATGGAGAAGAGGAACACTCCTCCACTGTTGGTGGGATTGCAAGCTGGTATAACCACTCTGTAAATCAGTTTGGCAGACCCTCAGAAAAATGGGCGTAATACTACCTGAGGACCTAGCTATACCACTCCTGGGCATATACCCAGAGGATGCTCCAACATGTAATAATGTCACATGCTCCACTATGTTCATAGCAGCCATATTTATAATAGCCAGAAGCTGGAAACAACCCTGATGTCCCTCATCAGAGGAATGGATACAGAAAATGTGGTATATATACACAATGAAGTACTACTCAGCTATTAAAAACAATGACTTAATGAAATTTGCAGGCAAATGGATGGAACTTGAAAATATCATCCTTAGTGAGGTAACTCAGTCACAAAAGAATGAACATGGCATGTACTCACTGATAAGTGAATATTAACCTAAAAGTCCAGAATACCCAAGTTTCTCTTTACAGTAACTGCTGGACTGAGAGTGAGGTCCCAGATGGCGGAGTTGGAGAAAGGACTGAAGGAGCTAAGGGAGTCTGCAGCCCCATGGAGGGAGCAACAGTGTCAAGTGGCCTGACCCTCCTGGTCCTCATAGAGGCTGGACCACCAACTAAAGAATACACATCGAGCGACCCATGGTTTGGACCACATATGTGGCAGAGGAGGGCCTTGTTGGCCATCAGGGGGAGGAGAGGCCCCAGTTATGGGGAATGTCAAAATGGGAATTCAGGAGTGGATAGGCAGGTGGGTGGGAGGTGGATTTCCCTCATAGAGGTGGGGGAGGTGGAGGGGATAGGTGGTTTCCAAAGAGGAGACCTTGAAAAGAGGAAACATTGGAAATGTAAATAAAGTATCAAAAAAAAAAAAAGAAAAAGAAAAAAATTAAGGCATCAGAAACTTATATTTTCTGTTTCCCTGTTCCTGTACTCCCTCCTTTCTTTATGCCTCTCCTCATCTCTTTCTGCATAGAAAATGCCAGAAGAAAACAGAAACCAACATTATTGGTACCTCAGTTTTGGATTTCTAGTCCATATATTTGAAAGGATAAATTCCTGTTGTTGAAGATATCTAGTTTAGTACATTTTATCAGGCATCTTACATGGATTAGAACAGTACTGGAGCACTCAGCTATTTAAGTTACCTATTACAAATGTATAGAAATATGGACTCTAAGGCAATACTACTGAGGCACATTCATGTGCTACTTTTAACAGTGGACAGATGCCAATGAAAAACATATAAACAATTTAAAAAGGAAAAACAAACAAACAAACAAAAACCAGAAAAGATAAAATGGACCAATCATAGAGCTGTAGAACATTATATCTTACAAATACTAAATATTCATTTTTCTTTCCATTAGCATATGGAACTCAGATGAGATCCTATGCCAGATTATAAATCATGTCCAGATTTAAATCATGAATCAGTCATTAAAATTTAATTATATCATGTATCAGTCAGCTTAGAGAAGAGTTTGTACCATAACAGATGAGTTGAAACAGCAGTCCAGAGTTCAGAAAGAACTAGAATGTATGAGCTTATTAAACAATAAGCCTCAAAGATGATGATTACTTCTCTGGAATAAAAGTCATATTTTCAATAGACAAATCAAGGTTGGTAATATTTCAGTATATTTCAATAGGTGAATTATTTTGAGTCAAGACTCAAAAGCACTGGAAACAAAAGTAAGAACAGATAAATGCAATTAAACTAAGCTGATAATATTCAAGGCAGCAAAGGAATAAAAACTTATAGACTTAAGAGAATGAGAACATAATCATAATCATAAAATCCTTGATGTAGCAGAGGACTCCTATAATATAATCATAAACTCTATATTCAGCAGATTACTACTACTCATATTCTATATGGAGCTCAAACAACTGACTTGGAAAAACCTTAATATAAAATAGGCAATAAATAAAAAATATTTACCAAAAGCAAGACATATTAATATCCAGTGAAGACATGCCCATTGTCACTAATTATCAGAAAAATACAAATCAAAACCACAATTGTTTATCACCTTAATCTAGTAAGACTAACGTTAGCCGAAGAATAAATATTGAAGGTACTAGTTGTCGGGAACCAAACCCAGGAAATTACCCGGTGGTCTGTGAAGCATAGTCAGTAAAGGTGCAAAGTTAGAAAGGACAGGGCGTTTACGGTCTCAGGTCCCAGAGACAGAAAGAATGTCTAGTATTTCCTGTAAACCGGTTAAGGTAGTGGGTTAGCCTTGGGCCAAGTGTAACTTTCCTGCCTGCCTGCACTCTTTTTTTTTTTTTAATCCACAGTCCAAATTGTACGCATTTATTTGGAACACATGCCTTATTCAGTAAAAAAAGTACATATATGTATATATATGTATGTATATATACATACATATATTTATATATATACATGCATACAGGTACAGACATTTTCTCAAATGTGTAGTAAATATGATAGGAATTGTGCTATTTTGGAGCACAGGGCATTAAAATAGGGACTTGTTCATAATAGACACATACTCTGTCACCAGTCCTACATTGTTTTATTTAAATATAGAAATAAGCAAGCAAAGCTCTTACCATAAATTTTAGTATAGTCCTAAATGGAAGAAAATAGGCCCGTGTATTGACAAACCTGGTTTCAACAAGCTGTGCTTCCCTATAAGGGGATACATGTACACTTTCATGCACATGCATGTGGAGACCAGAAGTTCACCTAGAAAGGGGGAAACATTGGAAACGTAAATAAAGTATCAAAAAAAAAAACAAAACAAAACAAAAGAAAACCAAAACAGAGGCTGGAAAATTTCTTAGCTCCCAGGGAGGGTTATTGTCTCAAAAATACCATGGAGCATGAATAAGGAGGTATCTGACATGAACTTCTGGTATCCACCTGTATTCTTAAGCAGCTGATTTGAAGTAAAAGTTGGAGCTCAAATGGAGGGATTCTGTCCTGCTCCCAGGTACCTCGTGTTTCTTGTCTCGTTCTTTCATCTGTCAGTCCCCTTTCCCTAGGACCATGCTGAATTTTCCCCGCAGGCCAGGACAACTAGTGATGATGTGAAGAAACAGGAGACCTTGTAAACTGTTGTTCATGATGTCATTGTATCAGGTTTCTGTTTATATAATAAAAATGTCAATACAAAGTCAACATGTAAGAGTTTCTTTTGATTTATACTTCCAGAAGAATAAAAGTCCGTCGTGTTGGGGACGCATAGCAACAAGATGTAGGCATGGTGGAAGGAACATAAGACTGAAAACTTACTTCTTCAAATTCAACAAGGAAGCTGAGATGGAAAACAAAAAGTTGGTTAAAACTATAATCATTTTAAAGCCCTAAACTAAGAATGTACTTCCTCTAATAAGACTACATTTTCTAAGGGATCCACAATGTCCCAAAATGTCACCACCAAAAGGGGACTAAGAATGCAAGTGTCAAATTTATGAGAACATTTCTCATTCAAACATCACAATGAGTTCATACAGCAATTGTGGAAAGAGTATAAAAAATTATCAAAGTTTAGAAATATAAATACTTCTTGATTCATCAATCTTACTAGTGGATGTATATCCAAAACATTTAAAAAGTATGTTGGGAAGTGTCTCTTCTCCTACATCTATGATATGACTATTTATAAACAGCTAAGAAATGAAAAAAGTCTTAACCGCCAATTAACCAATAACTTAATTTCATGTGAAATATGCCATGTATGGTAAATAAATATACTATTTGATCTTGCATAGGTAGAATAAGAAACACTGACTCACAGATAGTAGATAGGAGAGTTTCACTTACTGAAAACTGGACTGAGTAAAGTGTATGAGAGTAGCTGATCTAGGACTATTATACTATAATTAGACAGGAATGAAAATTCCGTGTATGCTGTTACACAGCAGTACAACCACATATCAACAATATATTGTGTATTTTAAAATGCATTAATCATTTTGAATAATTCCCTTATAAATAAATTATAAACAATAAATATTCTAAATGATATATTTAATATAAATATATGATGTACATATATATGAGCATACATATGGCAAATTATAAAGAATATATGTTCAAAAATGATATATTTAACATGAATATACAATGTAATATGTATGGACAGTGAATACATATTTCAAAGCTTTACTCAGTATTCTTTAAATAGGTTCATTTTCTGTTTTTATGTATCATTTAAAATAAGCTTACAAATAAAATTCACAACCTATTATATTTTATTTTAAATGCACAAACAGATAAGGTAGTGGGTAAAGATACCTCTCTCTTACATAGATGTTAATTTCAAGAATATGAATCTAAAATGTTAAAACTGGGAATAAACCTGCCAAATAAATGCAATACAAATAACATGTTCAGGATCTGTAGAAAGAAGATATACACAGAGATAGATTCTTTCTCTGCCACCAGTGAAATGAGCCAATTCAAACCAGATTAGATGATAATAAAGGCAGGTTTATTGGAAAGTTTCACTTGGGCAACATCATTGGCTCTAAGGATTGAGATGAGGGGAGTTGCTATGGGGGATGTAAGAAGAGAAAGAAAGAAACAGTACACTCACAGAAAGAAGAGGAGGAGGAAAAGGAGGAAGAGGAGGAAGAGGAAGGGAGAAAGAGTGATTGAGAGAGGGGAGAGAAAGAGAGAGAGGGAGGGAGGAAGAAAGAGAGAGAGAGAGAGAGAGAGAGAGAGAGAGAGAGAGAGAGAGAGAGAGAGAGTCTGGATTATGTAGGGAAGGGCCTAGGGTAGAAGGGCAGCCCAGCGTCTGGGCTGACAAGTTTTGGGTTGGGGCTAGAGTATGCCAGGTAGTGACTGAGGGATTCAGGGGGAACCTGGAGGCCAGGTCTACTTTGATATGTAATATATGCACCTAATTCCCTTGTCCAGAATTTGGTCAGAAACCAAACACAGGTATATACAATATATTCATATACATTAACATACATTGGCTAGACTTTGTTCTAAAAATAAAATAAAGCCTCCACACTTACTTTAACAGAATATAATTGCATTTAATCATTGATACTCTTAGGAAAAATATAACAGTAAAAAATAAGAGTGATCTGTGATGAAATATGATAGGTTAATAAGAGAACACAGAAAGAAAAGACTTTTTGAAAAGTTGGGTGTCCACCAACCAAAGACGGGTGGGTCCATGGCTCTTGCTATATATGTAGCAGAGGATGGCTTAGAAAATATCAAAGGGAGCAGAGGTAATTGGCCCTGTGGAGGCTGGGGCCCCAATGAAGAGAGATGCTAGAGGGCTGAAGCAAGAGTGGGTGGATGGGTATGGGGTTACTCTCTTAGAAACAAAATGGAGGGGAAATGGGATGGGGATTTGCAGAGGGGGGACAACATTTGACATGTAAATAAATAAAATAATCAATTTTTAAAACAGAAAAATGTGAAAATTGGAGTGTCAACTTTCTAGTGTGTTGAGGGGTCTCAAGTGAGGGTCCCATTAACCAGGACACAGGAGATACAACACAAAAGTTCTCTGATGCATAGTTTATTCAAAGTTCCAGCAACTTTTATAGGTAAAGCAGAATAAATATTTCCCAGAGGTTCTAGTTCTCACCAGCTACTGTTCCCTAGCAATAGGTTATCTTGGTTCATGATGAACCAAACCTCCTTGCAGAATGAGAAATCTGTCATCAGTCCAACTCTTAGATTTGTTTTTTCTTATAATTAAAAACAAAGATGCTTTTTCCTGAGAAAACAATCATGAAGGAAACTCCTCAGACATGCAGCATACTTGAGAGAACACCAAGATTCCCTGCTTGTGAAAGCAGACCTTCTCCATGTCTCAGTATGCTAAGGGTCACAAAGATCCCATGTTGCCTTGCACCTAGCAAGCTAGTAGCAGTCACCTCACAGCATTTCACTATAGTGGGAATAATTGATCATAAAGAAAATGAGCAGGATGGCCTAGGAAGAAATCATCCCTACCAACACGTTAGACTCAGACTTTTAATATCCCAGGTTCTGAGAAAATATATTATGTTTATGATACAATATATGTGGTATTTTATAATGTTTTGCCTACCAAACACACAGGCACACAGATACACAGATACACATACACAGCTTATTTTATAATAAGGAAGGCAACCAGGTTAATTGAAAGAAATGGTAAATTATGAAAATTTCCATTTTTTATATTAGAGGCTATATAATATATAAAACATAAACACAGCTAAAAAAACCACCAAAATACTTTTTTATTAATATTTAAGCTTGGGACACTATCTTATTTTTGATCTTTCTTTGTCTTCTTTCTTTCTCTCTTTCTTTCTTTCCTTCCTTCTTTCTTTCTTTCTTTCTTTCTTTCTTTCTTTCTTTCTTTCTTTCTTTCTTTCTTTCTTTTTTTGTGAGACATGGTATTGTCATGAAGGCTAGGCTTGACTCATCCTTTAAATAATTCTCTTTTCTTTGTCAGCCTAACAATGAGGTCACAAACATTCACTTCTATGCTCAGCCTTTTCCACATTATTCTTTTCTATGTTTATCAATGGAATACATACAAGAAAGTTATCTTTTACGAAGTCATATTTTTACATTTGTGATATCTTAAAGTTTACATTTTTAAACTGCAAAATCTGTTTCCATATAAGTGTATTTTTCCATCTTTCCTATTCTTGAATATGAAGTATATTCAATAAGGTTATGATGTATAAAATAAATAAAATCTATTAGCACCCAAAATAGTTGAGGGTAAGAATACTAACTGCAGCAATGCAATTATCTACATATGCAAAAAAACCCCACATTTTCTTTAAAAATTCATAAAATATACTCAGGAATAAGTACATTATAAAATGTAAAAGGAATTACAACCCAAAAAAACATAAAAACATGTAACCGACCCAGAGTATTTAAATGGAAGAGGCAGTGAAGAACCTAAAATGATATATTGGAAGATACAGAAGTGTGATAGTGGCAAAAAGCTTATGTAAGGAACCAACTAATATCTGATTGAATTTAAGCAACACTTTACAAGATAGAATCCATGCCTGATGCTATTAAAGAGCCAAGAACCTGGGACCAGGTAGATCAGGGACTGAGGTTAAAACCAAATACTACAGTTTTGATAAAGGAATGTAGCAATTACTGTTATTGACATTCCGCTATGCTCATGATTCTGTGCTTTCTCAGCCAGCATCAGAGAAATATTTCCTGCAACCATTAGGGAAAAAAAGTACAGAAACCCACAACTGTATAATATGCAGAGATTGAGAGACCTTGGAAAATGTGCCATAAATAGGCTATCTTCATCAAATCCCTACTCTCAGAGCAAAGGAAACTGTGAAGAAGAGGGGGCAGAAAGAATTTAAGAGTCAATGGGAATAGGAGGTACTCAGAGAAACAAGGCTTTTTAAACAAAATAGGACTTGTCCACATAGGAACTCACAACATTGAACGTGCATGCATAAGGCCTGCATGTTTATTTGTTCCAAGATACAATAAACTTATTGATTCTCAAAAGTAAAAAATTTAAAGGAAATACAATATTACCAAATAGGATGAATTTTTAAAAAATATCATTATATGAGAAAGGCCTGTGTTTGAACCCCAACACTGAAAACTTACTTCCCAAAATATAATTGGTATGTAATTTATATAGATGTAGATTATTTAGAAACTTGAAGAAATATAGTAAATGATACTTAAACGATTTATACTACATTTTTGGTAACTTCTGTCCTTTTGAGATTGTTAAAACAAAATAAATGAATCAAAGAACTCAACAAAACTAAGACAAAAATAAAAATGTCTTTTTATTTTTTTTTCTGAAATCAACTTTACCTGATTTTCCAGATGGCACCATGAAAATGTGGTAGATTTAAATATTATGAATTCCTCCTGGTAGTATTGCCTATGCATGCATATTTTTATTAATGATTTGTGACACTTAACATTTTTTCTTGAAACAGAAATGATTATAGGGAAGTTGTCTAAAAGATTTACATCTATTTCAAAGAAAACTATTATTGATTTTCATTCTGCAAAAATGTAAATGTGTAAACAAAAATGCAATGAATCATTAAAAAATATTGCCTTTTGTAAAGATTGTCCCAACTTGCTTTATAAGTGCATTTATAAATTCACGGTAGATTTGAAGTGTTAACCTGGTAATAAGTACTACTGTAATTTCCTATTGATGCAAATGTGTAATAGAATAATATAGAGAATTTAGCTCATTAACAAGGCCTTATCTCAAATATGATAAAAATATTTCCACTATCATTACATCCAGATGCCAGAATGTGATATATCTTTGATAGTATAATTCAAAATTACACTATTGATGATCAAAGATTTCCAAAGGACATCTTGGAAAACAAAGCAGCATCTTTATTTCAGATGTTATTGTCAGGTTTTCATTGTTGGAATGTGACAAGTTTTAGGGGAATAAAATACATACGGTCAAGTTAATATTGAATTAATGAATAAGAAAACAGACTGGAGATGGGAAAGTTAAAAACTTATTTAATATCACTTTCCCAAAGCAGGTCAAAGGTAAAATACTAAGGCTTTTCTAAGAATTTAATTTAAGGACAACTTTTTATTTCTGTTTCTATCTCATTTTCTATGGTATATAAAAGTATATTATCCATGTAATAGAAAAACAATATAAATCCCTGTTGATAATTTTCACAATTACATTATTTCTTAAGATTCACAATTCTTTTGTATGTACATTATTCAGAACAAAATCTTAAGTATAATTATTTATATACATATATCATGAATAAGTTACACTGATTGGCAACAAAGGAAACATGCACACTATTTAAGATATATCATGTGGTTTAAGTGGTAATGAAACACATCTCCAAAAATCTTAATAATTATAAAAATTCATTATTTCATATAGAAATAACGTCCATATCTAGAAAGATGTGATTCATTTTGTGAAAATGTAAGATAGTACAGTTTGATTCTAATACATTTACAAGGTAAAGGGATATTGTGAAAAATTACTTACCTAATATGCATAAGGCACTGCATTTGATTCTCGAGTTCTACAAAATCAAATAACAATAATACAGCTCCCCAACAAAACTACATAGCACTTTTAAAACAATCATTGAAAAAGCTGAGAAAAGTATACAATACCCAGGAAACAATCCACAGAACTTAAGGTTAACAAGCTGAAGGGCCCAAGTGAGGATGCCCAAATTCCATTTGGGAGGGAGAAGAAAGCAATCATGGGGGGCAGAGGGAGGGAAAGATATGGGTGGGAGAGGGGGCAGGAAAGAGAAAAAGGAAGCATTATCTGTTATTGGGGGGGTGGTCAGGAAGGGAGCCCTGAGGGCCAGCAGAATGAATGGAAACAGGCAACCTCAGGAGGTAGGAGGTGAGGGGCACTCTAGAATGTCCCTGAGATCTGGGAGTTGAGAGATTCTCACAATTCAAAGGGAAGGACCTTAGATGAAATGCCCTACAGTGGGGAGAGGGAACTTGCAGAGTCCCCCTCCCGTAGAAAGACTGCATCAAGTGGAGGAATGGGCTTGCCATCTCTCAGTCAAATACTCTGACCCAGGATTGTTCCTGTCTAAAAGAACTGCAGAGACAAAAATGAAGATAACACTGAGGGAAAGGAGGTCCAGGCCTGACACTATTACTGATTCTATGATCTACTTACAGACAGGAGCCTAGCACAGTGGCCTTTTGAGAGGCCCAAAAAGCAACTGAAAGAATCAGATGCAGATATTTGTACCCAACCAATGAACTGAAGCTGTGGACCCCTGTAGTTGAATTAGTGAAAGGCTGGAAGAAGCTGAGGAGGAAGGTGACCTCAGAGGAAGACCAGCAGTCTCAACTAACCTGGGACCTGAGATCTCTCAGACATTGAACCACCAATCAGGCAGCATTCATGAGCTAGTCTGAGGCCCCTGACACATATACAACAGAGGACTTTCTGATCTGGCCTTAGTGAGAGAAGATGCACCTAACCCTCAAGAGATTTGAGGCCTGCTGGGGTCCAGCTGCAGTGGGGGATCTTCTTTCTTGTAGTTCTTCTTGAGGCAGCAGAGGTGAAGAGCTTCAATGGAGGGTAAAACTTTGTCTTATGCTTCAGGGACAAGACTTGGTCTAACAAGATATTTGGGGTTGCTGTATAATAATATAAAGTTTACTTATCTATGTCTAAGTTACTATGCTACTGTAGCTGACATGCCTTCTATGATCCTCTGGGGCCAGAAACTGAAGTTTCTGGCACTTAGCACCTCTTCCTAAAAACACCAGAGGATTAAGTAAATAGTGTTTGTACTAACCTCAGCAGGATCTGCGCAGCTCTAACTTTCAACCTGCTAGTTAGACTTTGTAGCACGATGAAAAAGAGACACTTAGAGAAGTGATTAGAGAGTTTATTACTAAGTTGTTAAACATTTCCTATGAAAGCTATATAAGAAAGATCCTAAACTGTGAAAGGGAAAAGTTCTTCTGAGTGGGGAAAGGCAAAAAATTCTAGTAAGGAAAAATTTTTCCAGGAGGGGAAAAGGAAAAAATTATCTCTATCAGCTTCTCATTTCTTTGTTCTCAGTACTTATACAACTTTCAAAATACGTGATCACATGTTACAAAGTTCATCACAAATTCACACAAAAAATCAAATCATAAATTGAAATAGAAGTTTAAAACAGAGAATTTTTACATGCATATCCATTAGGAAAAATTATCTGGCTGAACACCCATCACCTGTCTGAGCTCCACAGGTTCACTGAAGGTTAAAAACCATAACTAAGTTATTAGTGAAGTTTTGTATGGATAAACCCAGTTAATATTTTAACTTCTGTCCTTGCACCTATAATAAATCTCTAGTTCCCTTTTTATGACCTTTAGTTAATTGTTTTACAACCTCTTGGGATGTGCTTTCAATAGGAGAAAGTCTGGTTACTATCTAAGAGCAATTAAATGGTGACACTTGGGAGACAGACAGAGTTCCCATTGTAGTTTTGAATATCAGAAAAGAACCTAATAGGAATCTCACTATAAAAGAGCTTAATAACCACTGATATAATTTTATGAGTTCTTATAGAATCATCATTAAGACTTTACATCATCTATTTGTCTATATAGCATCACTACAAGACAGTACATCTTGGATCTGCAGAGATCTGCTCTGAAGGGGTGTATTATTACTTAGGGATTGTTATATATGTTTAATAATAACAAGAAAAGCATGTTAATAGCAGGATTCTTTCCTAAAATGAAGCCCTTACAGCCTTGCAGAATAAGGGCGAACCAGTTGCAGATTATATAATAATTCAAAGCAGGCTATCTCAGGATGATCACCTGATAGTTATTAGCTTGCCCCACTATCCATTATGGCTCCTAACAGGCCCCAGGAGTGGGGAACCCTGGTGGGATGGGGATTGGGGACATGCTTTTGGAGAAGTTGGGGGCAGGAGGAATGGGATGAAGAAGTGTTTGAGGGTGGACCAGGAGAAGATTATATATATATAATCCGTAATTTTAGGGTTCCGACATAAACTAAAAAATTCTTTAGCCCATTTCTTACCACAAGGAATCCCAATTTCACTAATTTCTATACTTATTATCATTGAAACCATCAGCCTCTTTATTCAACCAATAGCACTAGCAGTCCGATTAACAGCCAGCATCACAGCAGGCCACCTACTAATACACCTAATTGGAGGTGCTACCCTAGTACTTATAAATATTAGCCCACCAGCAGCTACAATTACATTCGTCATTTTACTGCTACTAACAATATTAGAATTTGCCGTAGCCCTAATCTAAGCTTACGTATTTACCCTTCTAGTAAGCCTATATTTACATGATAACACATAATGACCCACCAAACACATGCATACCACATAGTTAACCCAAGTCCATGACCACTAACAGGAGCTTTCTCAGCTCTCCTACTTACTTCAGGCCTAGTTATATGATTCCACCACAACTCCACCATCCTACTCTCTACAGGATTACTAACAAATATACTAACAATATATCAATGATGATGAGATATTATCCAAGAAGGAACTTACCAAGGTCATCACACCCCATATATATGTATGTATGTATGTATGTATGTATGTATGTATATAAACAAAATAAAATATAGGCAATGTCCTAAAGTACTTTTGTACATGCAACTGAAATTAACCATTTTATAAATGTCAACAAAGGCAGGATTCTCCCCAAAACTCATTTTTACTTCCCATAAATGCTAAGATATTTTTACAAAGTCATACTTTTTGGGCACAAGTTTTATTCTCTGTTTTCCATATAATTTCATTTGAACATACAAGTACATTTTAAGCAATAGGTTTTTCTCCCCTTTCAGTCTTCTTTGTTCCTTGTGTCAGAGTTTCACTTTATAACAAAGGTAAAACTGGGACTTTCTTTGTATCTGAGTCTGGCAACAAATGTTGTCTTCTTATGTTTTAGCCTTTACTGCACTAGGAAAATAAACATATGTCAACATTTTCATGCAAAGTAATGATATCTTAAAAGATTGTGATTTTTATTTCTTCTGTCATTGCCCCTCAATGTTTAATTTTTCACCTTTCATGATTTTATGATTATTTCTAGGGAAATATTTTAAGTCCTTCATGGAAGATGAGTGACTACCAAGAAATGTCCTGAATACTAGGGAATGTACCAATCACCCTTAATCAGTGATGCTGGCATCAAATCGTAACATGAACAATAAACCAACTTTTATTTTGTGAAGCCAGTGAAATGGGTTAGTTTATATTATTTTACAGGCAACAGAATTTCTCTAGCTTATACCCAACTCTACACGTCCAGCACCAGATATTTTCCTGTTACTGTCATCTTTGATTATGTACTCATAAGTGATTGAAGTCAGGCAAAACAATAAATGAGAATATATGTTGCTAGACTTATGTAACTCCTCCATCTTTGTAATTTTGACAGTAATTCATGAACCCATTGGCTAATGAAAGATAGAACATGAAAAGAGGATTATGGGCATCAACAGAATGAACCATTCTATCCACTTGATCCTCAAAATCTCCTATTGATTTCATCATCTGCCAGATATTCTCTTGGGACACATATAACTTTATTTCGTTCCTGTTTTAGAGTTGTAGCCACTTACTTCTTTGAAGGATTTGCAACATATTTTTTCAAATGTATTATACCTAAGCCCTTGAGAACATGACCAAATTATTATCCATAGTTCATAACTCAGCATATACATTGCTGTAGTTTGTATTATGTCTACCCTCAGAATCGTTGAATATTCATAGGTATTATTTGTGCTGGCTAGTTTTATGTCAGCTTGACATATGTTATAATTATCTGAATGGAAGGAACCTTAATTGAGAAAACACCTTTATAAGATCAAGCTGTATGCAAATAAGCTGGTAGGGCATTTTCTTCATGATCAGTGGATGAGCAGTCACCCCAATGTGTGGATCCTAACTGTGAGTGTACTACCCCAAGGCTGGTGGTCCTGACTTCTGTAAAAATGGTAGCTAATCAAGCCATAAAGAGGAAGCCAGTAAGCAGTATTCTTCCTTGGTCTTTGCATAAACTGCTGCTTCCATGTTCCTGCCCTGTTTGAGTTTCTGTCCCAACTTCCTTTAGTGACGATCAATGATATAGGAGCATAAACTAAATAAACCCTTTCCATCCCAAGTTCCTTTAGTCATGATATTTCATCACAGAAATAGTAATTCTAAGACAGCCCCTAGCCATCAATGTGATTTGTATGTAAGCAGAACACATAAAGAGGTAGCTAAAGAGGAAAAAGACAAGAAGGCTAGAACAATAGTCTAATGGGATCCATGCCACTAAAAGATGAAGATACACTAGATGTATATATATATAAATAAAAGCCATATAAGGAAATAGTGAAGAAACCATAAACATTTCCAGTTAATTGTATCAATGTAGTTGTATTGAGAGCTGTTTGGGATATTAGGAAAGCATAAATTTGGGTTTATCTGTGAAAGAATTTTCAGAAAGTTAATTAAGGGGAAAAAAGAAGTTGCCTACAGTGGAATCTGTCTCTTCATTTTTCTGTCAGGCAAACATGATGTAAATAGTCTTTCTCTCCCATCACCATAATATTCTGCCTTACCCCAGCCCACATAATGTAATAAAAACTAGTTACTATAGACTAAGTACTTGGAAGACATAAAATAAATCAAATTTTCCTTCATGTTATTCTCAAGCATTTCTTTCTTCCCTTTAAAAAAAATTATATGAAAGCATTTAATTTGGACTATTGTCAGAAAGACATAGGTGCAGGGACATCTGAGAGCACATATCTTGAACCACAATCATAACACAGAAGGCACAATAGATATAGTTCAAGTCTTTGGAATCCCTTAAGCCTACCACTAATAATACAACTTTTCCAACAAGGATGTACCTGCTAATCCTTCCCAAACAGGTTCACCAACTGAGAACAAAGTATTCAAATATACAAACTTATCAGGTCCATTTTCATTCCAACCAGCACAGATTTGTCTTCTGTTGGTTGGCTGCAGGAAGACTATCTGATTTGCTAGACATAACCATAATTCTAGGTAATAATTCTTGTTTTCTCTACTTTTTAAGTCTTTTTAAAATTATTTATTTTTATTCTTTAATTTTTTTTTTTTTTAGATTCCAGACTTCATACCCCCTCTGGCCTGCCTCCTAACTGCTCCCCGTACATCCTCTCCACCACCATCTCCAAGAGGATGTTCCTACCCTCAACCCCCATCCCACAAAACCTCCCCACTCTCTGGGGTCTCAAGTCTCTCAAAAGTTAGATGCATCTTCTCTCACTGAGGCAAAATCAGGCAGTTCTCTCCTGTATATGTATTGGGGGCCTCATATCCGCTGGTGTATACTGCCTGGATGATTGCTTAATGTCTGAGAGATATCTAGGGTCAAGGTCAGTTGAGACTGTTGGTTTTCCCATGGGGCCACACTCCTCCTCAGCATCTTCCAGCTTTTCCCCAATTCAAACACAGGGACTTCCCGGCTTCCATTATCCATTGATTGGTTGCTAGTATCTATATCTGACTCTTTCAGCTGCTTGATGGGCCTCTAAGAGGGCAGCCATGCTAGGCTCCTGTCTGCAAGCACACCACAGCATCATTAACATTCGCAGGGCCCGGGGCCTCCCATTGGGCAGGATTAAAACTTGGGCCTGTCACTGGACTTCTTTCGCTTAAGCTCTTTTCCATTTTTGTCCTTGCAGTTCCTTCAGGCAGGAACAATTCTAGGTCAGAGCTTTTGACTGTGTGATGGCAACTTCATCACTCCACTTGATGTCCTGTCCCTCCAATGGAGGTGAACTCTAGAAGTTCCCACTTCTCACCGTAGAGCACTTCATCCAAGGTCCCTCCCTTTGAGTCCTGAGAGTCTCTTACCTCACAGGTCTTTGATAGATTTTAGAGGGTCACCCCACCTCCTAATTTTGCCTGTTTCCATTCTTTCTGCTGGCTTTCAGGGCTTCAGTCCTATTCCAAACCCCTCAATACCTGATCATGTTGTCCACTTCCCCTCAATGTACCCGCTCCCATTCTGGTCCCTCCTTCCCTCTGTCTCCGTGACTGTGTTCTCCTCCCTCCCTAGTGGGATTGAGAAAACTTTACTTGGGTTCTTGGGCTTGTTAACCTTGGTGAGCCCTGTAGGTTATGTCCTGGGAATTCTGTACATTTTTGCTAATATCCACTTATTAGTGAGCACATATGTCCTTTTGGATCTGAGTTACCTCACTCAGGATGATATTTTGTAGTTCCATCCACTTGCCTGCAAATGTCATGATGTCCTCATTTTCAATAGCTTAGTAGTATCCAATTGTGTAAATGAACCATATTTTCTGTATCCCTTCTTCCATTTTGGGATATCTGTGTTGTTTCCAGCATCTAGCTATCACAAATAAGGCCCCTATGAACATAGTAAAACATGTCCCTCTGTGTCATTTTGGATCATTTTTGAGTATATACCCAAGAGTGGTACAGCTGGGTCTTCACTTAAATCTATTTCCACTTTTTATTTGATATTTATTTATTTACATTTCAAATGTTATCCCCTTTCCCAGTTTCTCATCCAGAAAACCCCTATTCCATCCCCTTTCCCCCTGCTTCTATGAGGGTGCTCCACCATCCACCCACCCACTCCCACCTCACCACACTGGCATTCCCCTACACTGGGGAATCAGGCCTTCACAGGACCAAGGGCCTCTTCTCCCATTCATGCAAGTAAAGGCCATTCTTGACTACATATGCAGCAGGTGCCATGGGTCTCTCTTTGGGTGGTGGTTTAGTTCCTAGTAGCTCTGGGCCGTCTGGTTGATTGATATTGTTGCCCTTCCTATGGGGTTGCCAGCCCCTTCAGCTCCTTCAGTGATTTCTCTAACTCCTCCATTGGGTTCCCTGTGCTCAGTCCAGTGGTTGACTGTGAGCATCTGCGTCTGTATTTGTCAGACTCTGGCAGAGCCTCTCAGGAGACAGTTATATCAAGCTCCTGTCAGCAAGCACTTGGCATCCATGATAGTTTCTGAGTTTGGTGTCTGTATTTGGGATAGATTCCCATGTGGGACAATCTCTGGATGGCCTTTCATTCAGTCTCTGCTCCACACTTTGTCCCTATATTTCCTTTAGACAGGAAAAATTCTGAGTTAAAAATTTGAAGATGAATGGGTGGTCCCATCACACAACCAGAACCCTTTCCTAACCTCTGGTTTGGTCTCTACAGGTTCTCCTTCCCCTTTGTTGGGCATTTCAACTAATCTCATGCCTTACTGGTACTGGGAACCTCTTGATCTCCTGGCATCTGGGATACGCTGCTGTCTATGCTCAGTTACCTATTCCTACATACCTCTGTTCAAATTCCTGACCCTCTCTCTGTATACCATTCGTGCTTGATCTTGGCCCCCCTTTCTCCGACCTCTTCCTCTCTTCCTCCCATGTCCCTCCCACCCTCAACCTCCTGTGAGCATTTTGTTACCCTTTCTAAGAAGGACTGAAACATCCACACTTTGGTCTTCCTTCTTCTTGAGCTTCACATAGTCTGTGAATTGTATCTTGGGTATTATGAGCTTTTGGGCTAATATCCACTTATCAGCAAGTACATACCATGTGTGTTCTTTTGTGGCTTGGTTACCTTACTTAAGATGATATTTTCTAATTCCATCCATTTGCCTCTGAATTTCATGTAGTAATTGTTTTCAATAGCTGAGTAGTATTCCATTGTGTAAATGTACCACATTTTCTGTATCCATTCCTTTGTTAAAGAATACCTAGGTTCTTTGCAGGCTATTATAATGAAGGCTACTATGAGCATAGTGGAACATGTATCCTTGCTTTATGCTGGAGCATCTTTTGGGTATATGCACAGGTGTGATATAGCTGGGTCTTCAGATAGTATTATGTCAATTTTTCGGAGGAACCAACAGACTGATTTCTAGAGTGGATGTACCATCTTGCAATACTACTAACAATGGAGGAGTGTTTTCTGAGGAACCTCTAGATTGATTTCTAGAGTGGGTGTACCAGTTTGCAATCCCACCAGCAATGGAGGAGTGTTCCTTTTTCTCCACATCCTTGCCAGCTTATGTTGTCACCTGATTTTTTTTATCTTAGCCATTCTGGTTGGTTTAAGGTAGAATATCATTTTAATTTGCAAGGTCATTTTAATTTGCATTTCCCTAATCACTAAGGACTTTGAACATTTCTTTAAGGGCTTCTCAGCTCTTCTAGATTCCTCTGTTGTGAATTCGCTCTTTAGTTCTATACCCCATTTTTTGATTGGGTTATTTGTTTTTTGGTGGTTAGCTTCTTGAGTTCTTAATATATTTTAGATATTAGCCCTCTATAGGATTTGGGGGGGGTAGTGAAGATTTTTTTTCCTAATCTCTAGGTTGCCAGTTTGACCTTTTGACTTTTTTTTTTTTTTTTTTTTTTTTTTTTTTTTTTTTTTGCCTTACAGAGACTTTCCAGTTTCATGAGGTCCCAGAATTTCTGGGGGAATCACTATCCATGACCTTAAGCTATACTACAAAGCAATAGTGATAAAAATAGCATGGTATTGGCACAGAGACAGATGTGTTGATCAATGGAATAGAATTGAAGATACCAAAATAAACTACATACTTATGGACACTTGACCTTTGACAAAGAAGTCAAAAATATATAATAGCAAAAAGAATGAATATTCAATAAATGGAGCTGTTTAACTCGTAGTTTGTAGGTACAAAAATGAACATAGATACAAATTTGTCACTTTCCACAGTGTTCAAGGCCAAGTGGATTAAGGACTTCAATATAAAACCATATAAACTGAATCTAATAGAAGAGAAAGTGGGAAAGAGCCTTGAACTTGTTGGCACAGGGGGAAATTTCCTAAACTAAACTCCAATGGCTCAGGCTCTAAGATCAAGAATTGATAAATGGGACTTTTTAAAAATTTTACAAAGGAAACCTATAAGTGCCAATGTGCTAACATGTTTTTGTTATATCTTATTTTGACTCCAATATGACTTTGCTTACATTTCTTTGACTACTTGAATTATGGTTTTGTGCTCTGACATGAATTCTACAATGTTTTCTCAAGTTATGCCATGCCATTCTTGGGTCTAAAGTCATCCAGTGTTATTATAGCACTTAAATCTCCTTTTCTTCTTTAGTTGTATTTTGATTTTATAAAATTAGTTGCTGTTCTCACATTTGGCATATGTATTTAAATCTCAGTTTGATTTTCTTTAAGGAGCTTTGGATATATTTTGCTTATTTATTCTTAGTTGTCTTGTAAATTTGTTGGTTTACAATATTAATAGTACTTCCTTCTCATTCTTCATTGGTACATCTCTTTTTCTAGTGGGATTTATTCACATTTTTAATGACGGCATTATTTTCTATTATGAGTTAAGCATCTTTTGTAAATTCCCTGAGTTTTATTTGTCTAAGGAAGGTCTTCCAAGATGATGATGTTTAAATAAATTTATGAATTAGATATAATTTTGTATACATATTTTTTGGAATTTTCACAGATTTTAGGGAACTAGATTTTAATGGTATTGACTAAATTGCATCCCTTCAAAATTCATATATTTAAGCAATGTTAAATTTAAGGACATAAAGCCTTCTACATGTTAATTATTCATCAATAAGTATTAATAAGATAAGTTAACACTTACCTTAGTCATTTGTAATCTTGTTATTATAACAAGATATAAAGTCATAGGATTATATTTACACACAAGAAAGCTCTTGTAAGAATATAACAAGAAAAGAACTGCCTACAGGGCCAGGCAATAGGCTTCTATAAACCAAATGACAGATTGCTTTTTGAAATATCAGCCTACAGATCTGTGGGATATAAGATTTTTGCACTTAAAACACTGAGATTGATATTTCACTATGGTAGCTCCAGCAGATTAATATAACAACCAGTTACAGTATTTTTCAAAAGTGTACATACACACTCATGGATATTGTCAGGAAAGGGTGGACTGAGTTAGCATAGACTTGCCTATATAATGAGGAAAGTAAAATAAATAAAATAAGTATTCCTA
>CM052722.1:65383298-65420935 GCA_028551405.1 Uromys caudimaculatus
TGAGGATGCTTGAACCCCACTTAGAAAGGGGAATAAAGTAGTCACCAGAGTCAGGAGGAGGCAGTGATGCACATGGGAGAGAAGAGGGACTAGGGATGTAGGAGAAGGTATGATATAAGACAGAATTGAGTCCCAGAAATCCAACAGAATTAATGGAAATACGCAGCTGCTAGAGTGGGGGAAGTGGGGAACGCCTAGGAAATCTCAAATCCCAGTGTTCTGGCATTTGTTAAGCTCCAGGACTCAATGGGGGTTACCTTAGCCAAAATGCCCAACAGTGGGGATATGGAACCTGAGGAGACCACCTCCAGTAGACAGAGAGGAAGCCCAGTGGAGGGTTGAGGACCTCAGCTCACCTATACAACTTTTGACTCAACATTGCTCCTGTCTAAAATAAATGCAGAGGAAAAAATGGAGCAGAGAATGGGGGAATGGTTGACCAGTGACTGGCTCAAATTGGGATCCATTCCATGGTATGCACTGTCATTGATGCTGTGTTTTGCTTGAAGACAGGAATCTAGCATGTTTGTCCTCTGAGAAGCTTTACCAGCAGATGACTGAGACCGATGCAGGTACTCACATAAAAGCATTTTTGGAAGTCTGGGACCCCTGTGGAAGAGTTAGGGGAAAGATTAGGGGATGGCAATCCCACAGGAAAACTAACAGTGTCCAATAATCTGTACTCCTTGAAGCTCCCAGAGACTGAGACACCAACCAAACAACATACAGAGACTGGTCTGAAGCCCCAGCCAATTAAGTAGCAGAGGACTACCATGTCTGGCCTCAGTGGGAGAGGATGTAGAGATGTGATACCCCAGAGTGGGGGAATATCCTGCGGGGTCACCCTCTCAGAGGCGAAGACGAGGTGTTATGGGAGAAAGACCTCTGCAAAAGGGGAAGGGAGGGAACATTTGTGATGTAAATAAATAAAATATAATAATAATAATAATAATAATAATAATAATAATAATAATGAATAGTCAAACCCTATCACGTAGCTTATGAATGGTGTCTGAAAAGAGAGGTCTTGTTTGTGGAGACCTCTGTACTTAAATGATGAAATTTAACTTAATTCACTGTATTTAGTGAGTAAATTGTACTTCCAACACCATAATCAATTGCTCCATATAATACATACTGCTGTAGTACTAAATAACAAATGAATAGAATCTGAAGCCACCAGCCAATATGAGCACAGAGAGAATTTAAAGATTAACAATGTATTATTCTTGCATTGTAATATGAGTAGATATGGGGACTAGCTTCCTGGTGAGTTTGGCAAATGTCCTGTGGTTTTTGTTTTGTTTTGTTTTGTTTTTTTATACAAGGAACCTGTTATTAACACATTATTGTTTGTAAATTAATTAACTAAGCAACCAAAACTAACTAAGTCAATTAAGTAACCAGAAGCTTCTTATACCTAACAACAAAATATATTATCACAATATATTGGAGTGAAGGCAAGCACAAATGCTGCTGGTAAAAGTGGATATGCACATGAATCTGGATCTTTAGACCTTACTGCACAAAATCAATATCAAATGGATTAGACACCTTGATAAAAGACGGGAAACTTTGAAACTGCTAGAGAAAAGCAAAGATGAACACTCAAGATGTAAACATGGGCAAATGCTTTCTGAAATGGGTTATAAATAGCACAGGAAGTAATCTTGAGAATGAACAAATAAGGTTACATGAATTTGAGAAGCCTACATACACAGCAAAGGAAACAATAACAAGAGTGGAAAAAATATTTTGGCCAGCTACACATCAGATCAATGTGTAATATTTCATATATATGAGGAACTGCAAAATACAAACATTGATCCAAATGAAATAATTTAAATAAGTGGGCTAATGAAATTAATTCTGAACAAACAGTTCTCAAAAGAGGAAACAAATATGGCTAATAAACACTTTAAAATCATAATTTATCCTTTGCATCAGAAAATATAGATGAAAACAGCTTTGCACATCTTCTCTTTAGTCAGAAAGGCTATCTTAAAATAAAAAGCTTGGTATTGTTTTGCATGCCTTTAATCCCAACACTCAAAAGATGCAGAGTCTGGAAGATCTCTGTTACTGCCAGGCTAGTCTGGTGTGCATAGGGAATTCCAGAGCAACAGCCAGAGACACACATAGTGTGGTATTGCTGCACCACACACACACACACACACACACACACACACACACACACACACACACACACACAGAGAGAGAGAGAGAGAGAGAGAGAGAGAGAGAGAGAGAGACAGAGACAGAGACAGAGACAGAGACAGAGAGACAGAGACAGAGAGAGATGGAGCCAGGGGGAGAGAGAGGGGGAGGGAGTGAGAGATTACTAGGGTTGCTAGTGAGAAAGTAGGGAAGAGAGACTCTCCCTTCTGTTGAGAATGTTAACTTGTACAAACAGACACAATGACAATGGAAATCAGTAAGAGATCACCTCTCAAAACTGGATATAGCAATACCGCTCAGCTATATACCTGCAGGACTCTAAGTAAAAATAAGCATTAATGCTTGGACATCTATGTTTATTTGATTATTGTCGCACTATTCACAAAACCAGGAACCATAATCATCCTTGTTGTCCATTGACAGATGAAAGGATAGAGAAAATGTGTTGTATACACATGACAGAATTTTATACAACCAAAAAAAGACAAAAGCAATTGCAAAATTTTCAGGAAAAAAGACAAACTGGAAATCATCATGTTAAGAAAGATAAATAATAGGGAAAGACTGTGGGCAGTGACAATCATATTCACCACAGCTTACTACATTTTTAATTTATTCCTTGGTCCACTGGTATGTTGTTCTTTTTAAAAGCTGTCATGTTTCAAAATAAAGAACTCAAAAACTTAAATACTGAATGCAGAAGTATGAAGCACTATATTATAAATGCTAAGAGCCAGGCCGTGGTGGCACACACCTTTAATCCCAGCACTCCGGAGGCAGAGGCAGGCGGATTTCTGAGTTTGAGGCCAGCCTGGTCTACAGAGTGAATTCCAGGACAGCCAGGGCTATAAAGAGAAATCCTGTCTCAATAAACCAAAAAAAAAAAAAAAAAGTGCTAAGGAAATGAAAACGTAATTTTATTCCAGGATAACTAATAATAGTCATTCTCAAGCCAGATAGCAAACATAGTGATCTATCTACCTTCTCTGAAATACAAAAAGAGTTTTTCCTTTTCTATTTCCATACATGGCAACTTTTCCTATGAAATCTTACGAAAAGAAGTATAGAAATTGAATGATAAACAGATACATTATGGATACTCAATCTCTTAATAAAACATTTCTTCAAAAGATTTTGTCAGTTTATTGATGTTCCAGAACTGAGAAATTATTGCTGTGATGAAATATTTTTGAACAGCTATTTCAGCATATAAAATGGGTAATTTTTTTATTGGTAGTTTGCTTTGCTAACTTTATGTCATTTTTTAAAGTTAAAATAAATAAGATAAAAATCCCAACACTGGAAATGGTACTCTACTAATAAGAAATTCAAAATAAATATATTTCACAATTTTGTCGTTGAATACTTAAGAAAGAGTTTTAATTTGCATTGCATTTTAGTGTGTTATAGTGAAAGTGAGAGGAAAGATTTGTATTATATTGGACAATTTTCTCATGGTGTATTTCTCCTCCAATGAAACAACTTTGGAGTGAATGTTATCATCATTTGTGCTCTTGATATTTGGGGATCCTATACAATAGTCAATAATAAGGAAATCAAACAATTCCAAGTGAACACACTAAAGTTAAAAAGTTTCTTATAGTAAAACTAGGAGTTAGGTTCTTTCAAGAGAACTACACACAAAACAATATTTGTAATTTTACCATCTAACCAATAGATGACACCAGAGGGTAAGAATCGCAGAATTCTTTTATAAGACTGGGACTGTGGTAGTTGTTTTATTATATGTTAACTACAAAATCTTGTGTGGGGATATCTGCTGATGAATAAGGTTAAGAGAATAGAATAAAGGATATCTGTGAAGACCACTATTCAAATAGGATATGGAGTACAAATGGACATTATTTTTTTGATTCTAGTAAGTAATACTTAGACTAAACTAAATTACTTGCCCATCACCTCAAATATTTAACTTTTTTGATAAAAGCACACAAATTTTATTATTTCAAATATACAATATTTTGTTATTATTATCTCTCCATCATTGCCCAGTAATTCTTTTAAATCCACAGTATATGACTAATAATTTGTATTCTTTGACCATCATCTTTTACTTGTATATTTTTCATATACTAACTTTCATCAGATATATTTCTGAACACAATTAGTCATACATAACTTTTATAAGCAAACATTTAAATTTTGATTCATGTAATTTATTTTTTAATTTTTTTCTTGTATTGGCTCTGCTTTTACAGTCACATTCAAAACTACTACCACCTAGGTCTTCCTGTTGCTTTTATGTTTTCTTTTCTTCCAAAGGATTTAGCATTTCTTTAATTATAATTTAAGTTTTTAATGTGTTTTAAGTTGAGTGTTGTGTATACTTTGAGATAAGGACCCAATTTCATTCTTCTACAAGTAGGTATCTATTTTTTCCAAAACATATTGATGACAATATTTTTCCACTGATTGAATGTTACCAATGAGGATCATTTTTTCTCATATGGCTTTTATTATTCTGAGTTAATTTCTTCTCTGCCTAACATAATAAGAGTATCAGCAGTAAATATTTAATTTTATCAGCTAAGATAAACATAGGTTTTGTTTTCTTTAGTTTCTGTGATTTATCCCATTTATTAATTGTCGTGTGTTAAGATATTATTCTTGGCATTTAATCTAGGCTCTGCTCCTCAGTTACCTGGCAACAGCCAAGTGTGCCTAACTTACTATAAAAGGGGCTGCTGGCTCCTTCCCCTCATTCTCTTGCTCTTCTCTCGTGCTCTCTTACCCTCTTCCTTCTCTGTCCTTTCTTTCCCCATTCCCCTCCCTGTCTCCGTCTCTTTCCACATGTTCATGGCTGTCCTCCCCCCCCTCTTTCTCTGCCTTTCTCTGTCTCTACTACCCCCTCACCTCTTCTGCCCATTTCCTAGATAAACTCTATTTGTATACTATATTCATCATATAGGTGGTACCTCAGGTAAAGGGATGTCTCTACATGGGCCCATAGAGGCACCCACCTCACCCACACCATACCACACCTCCAGCAACAATATCCCTGGCTTCTTTTTCTTTTTTCTAAAACAAAACAGACATTTTGTAAAAAAGATGAATCCAATGATTTTATGTCCATTTTAAAGTACAGATCAATTTAATTTACTGCTATTTTGTGGGATTTGCATCATGTTCCTCAGGGATATTTGTCCGTAATTTTGCTGTTATAGTGACTTCATGAGGATTTGGCCTCAGGATTATGTAAGCCTCCTCAAAAGAGTCTGGCATTATTCCTTCCACTGTTATTTTCCTGGAAGAATTTAAAAGAGGTTGTTATTTACTTAATTTTCTGCCAAAATTCACCACAATACTGTCAACTCCATTTGCACTTACTTTTGTTCTTAGACATTAGCTGAGTCACTTATAACCAGTATATAGCTGAATGCTTTAATGAGCTTTGTGATGGACAGAAGCCATTGACTCACCTTCTGTTTCAAGCTAGTCTAACACATCAACACCAAAATAGATGAAGGAGGCAATTTCCACCACTCTGGTAAGCCTCTGTACTTTATTGTGATAGTTTCTGGCATTATCTTCTTTCCTGGGTGAAGTAATTGGAGTAGGCTCAGAGGCTAGATGAGGAGACTGATGGTCTAAGACTCAGTCTGGGCTATACTTTACAACATGCTTTTGAAACATATCCCACTCAGATTTATGAATGTTGCATAAGATTTTCTATTATCTCTAGGCTGGCGAAATATCTGGAAATACCAACACTAAATTGTGTATGCTGATCACTATGAATTCTACCATATTTTTTTATTTCTTCCCGATATAGGTGACCTTGGAGTGCCATATCCTTTAGCATTCTCTGTGTACTGGAACTGGACTAGTTTTCTTTGGAAGCATGTCAAAATTGTGAAAACTGCACGATTGCCTCTGGCTTTCATTTTCCTTTGTAGAAATTGTACCCCAGAAAATCCTTTGTATTTTTTTTTAATCTACCTTTGGATTTTGGGGATAGTTTTATGGAACAGTAATAGTGAAGTTGTTTTTACTTTTCTTATTCAGACAGCTGGCTACCTCGTGCTTGTTTCCAGGTATTGTCTCTTTTCAAAAGAATGCTCTATTCTGTAGATAATGCTTATTGAACTTTCTGTGAAAGGAAGTTGAATCTGAGACTTTATATTATGCCAGCATGCTGATGCCATCCTGAAATATTAGCTGTTAGCAACAAAGGACATTTAACGGAACACAATACATATTAATTGTTAATTACTGATGCATTTTCCTTACTTATAATTTAAAAAATTCAAGTTTGATTAATACAGATATGCTTTAGAAACATATATATGTGAACTAATGTTAATAAAAATAAAAATGATGGAAAGAGGAGCAAAATGGAAGTCATTTTGACTGTGAAGTGTTGTCAGACACTATGTGAGGTACATTTAGATATTTCTTTTCACCTCTTTCACCAATAACTTCATTTGCAAGGTGATAGTATGCCCATTTTGCAGAGAAGAAAATTAAATCAGAAAGTCTAACAATTTTAATGAAGTTGTAAACTCTAACAACTGTTAGAATTTGTACTCCAATTCACCTAAATATTTGGGAGACTTGAATTTATATTCTAAAAAAATAAATAAAAAGATTCACCTCAAGCCTCAGAGCTATACACATAGCCCTAGATGTTTTATTGAAAATGTTTATATATATAATATATATATATAATAATATATATAATGATTAATTTATTTTACCTGCTATTTTCACATGCAACTTAATTCATATTATTTACTAGATAATTAAATTAAATATTTAAAAATTAAGTATTATCCCATTACAAGGTGAAACAGTGATCCAGAAACTGTCGCAAGTTAGACTATGTGTCTTTTATTTATAACTTTTCCACTAACTACGTGAGCACACTTATTAATGCATTTCTGCCTCACTGAAACTCAGGTTTTCTTCTCATTAAAAAGGAGTGGAAATACATCAGCATTTTTGAAAAAGCCTTCAGCTTTAGAAAGAGTTTTCTATTAAAAGAAAAAAGTGAAAGTACAGATTATAAAATAGATGAAGGTACAGGTTGAGGAGATACCAAAGGTGAGATTCCGCACTTCCACTTTTTCAGCTTTTCTTTCATAATTCCTTCCAGAAGTCCCTGAGACTGTCTACAAAGTTATAAAACCACCATACATGATTGAAAGAGATAGAAAAGGGCCAAACTATAAATAGTAATGCTGGCTCTTTTTATGATGTTTTAAATTTAGCCTGTGAGGTTCAGACTCTTCTGAAGAGAGTTACTGTGAAAATATTATATAGAACGTGATACATAAAATTAGTCTGTACAACTAAAACAACTCAGAAATTCAGTTTTTTCTTTGTCTATCCTACAAGGAAATAAGGTCTCCAAGTTTTGAGAAAATAACAGATAGAAATAAAGGCAGCCACATACAAGAGTTGGAGTGTTACGATTTGGGATGGAAATGTCTACCCAAAGGCACATTTGTTGAAACTTTGATTCATAACAGCAATTTCTGAGAAAGCTGGTCAAAGGAGATGTGCTTTTAATGATTACACAAGGCCCCAGTAAGGTCAGGGAGACGAGAGTACAGTCAAGGGATAAATGACTCAATGACAATACCAGCTTTTATTCAAGATAAAAATCTGCATTCGTGGTTTTGGTATAAAACTCAAAGCCTACTTTCTTATAGGATGGGGTAAATATAAGGCATAAAAGGGAAGGGAAGGGGATATTGAGAAGTTTGACTTTTTGTCCCACAATTAGTCATTGATAAGAAAAACCAGGGAACATTGAGTTAAGGAATGTCAGGTAATTGATAAAATTACCTTGTGGCAGCCATTACTGGAGTTAATGATGATAGGGCAGGGAGAACAAGAGTGAAGATGAAAAGTTACTTTAGTTCTGACTAAGTAACAAGGATAGCTGGGGGTGTACCTGAATCTCCTGTACAAAGGGGGATAGCATAGATATCACAGTGGGGTATAATGAAGGGGGTAGGCATGGGAACAGGAGTAATCAGGCAGTGGGAAGTTGGAGGTAGAGAATTCTGAGAGAAACGATTGGAATTGGGGCATTTTAGAGATGAGCTAGAAACTTAATGCAATGGAAAGTTCAAGAAATCTACCCAGGTAACCAAACTAAGACTCCTAGTAATAGGGGATATGGAGCCTTCCCTAGCAATATCCTGTAACCAGGCAAGACTTTGGGAATTAGAATACCAGCCTAGCCACAAAACAATCTACCTACAACTTATCTGGCCTGCAGGCTGTGCCAGGGTAAAGGAGGTACCAAATTTGTTCTAGTGGCTAACCAATGACTGTTCCAGATTAAGACCCATGCTATGTGATGGAGCCCATCCCTGCTACTGCTGGAGGGTCAGGTTCCAGAAACTAGATGTCTCAGAGTACTAGGATAGAACCAAATAGGAAAAAGTCAAGGAAATTATTCCTAATGATATTCCATTATAATCATAGATTGTTGTTTAACCTATTTGTTCCCAGAGATGCTTCATCCAGCAATTGATGGAAGCAGATGCAAAGACCCACAGCCAAACATTAGGAAGAGCTGAAGAGGGAGAGGAAGCATTGTTGGAGGCACAAGGGTCAAGGAGACCATAGGGAAATAAAAACACAGAATCAACTAACCTAGGCTCATAGGTTCTCAGAGAGACTGAACTGACAATCATGGAGCCTGCATGGAGCCTAGTTCCTCTGCCTATATGTTATGGTAGTGTAGCTTGTTTTTTTTGTGAGACTGCTAATAGTGGGAACAGAGGCTGTCTCTGACTCTTCTGTCTGCTTTTGCTGCACTTTTCCTTTTCACTAGGTCCTCTTTACCAGTTTTAGTAAGAGGCAGAGATTCCTAATCTTATTGCAACTTAACATTCCATATTTGATTGATATCCCTTGGAGACCTGAACGTTTCTGAAGGGAAATGGAGGAGGAGTGGATAGGGAGGAAGGTAAGGAGGACTGAGAGGATAAGAGGGAGTGGAAACTAAAATGTCCAAAATTGTGAGTGAAATATTCTTTCCTATTTTAGTTTATTTTGAATAATTTGTCACAGTGATATAAAAGTAACTAACACAATGAGTTTTTGAATGTGACAAACTCAGTTTTCAGTGCTAAAGAAATTCTGTGGAGAAAAAGTCCCAAATTTTGATATATAAAGAAGTCTCAGAATAAACAAGGCATCAACAGCTGAAGTCTTTTATACACCACTGTGTCTTCCATTTAAGGACATGGATCTCTAACATTTGTACTTCTCCAATATATCCACTAGAGTTATGTGTTTTCTCCTATGTGTGACTGAACTTATAACTGAATTTGTAAGTACTGTGATCTTCGATCACTGCAGGTTTACTGTATTTGCAGGTACTCATGAAGAGAGAATTTTGAAGCCTTGTTTATTGTAAGAAATATATGTTTTATTATATGTCATATTTATGTGTATATTTTGGGGACCTGTTACAACAACCTATCACAAACTGAGTAAAATAAGTAATAGGAATTTATTATTTCATGTTCTGGTAGCCAAAAGTCCAAGAAAAAAGGTATGAGATTGGTAGTTTCCTACTGAGAACACTGTCAGAAATTCTAGGCTACATATAAGTCTTCTCCGTATGTATCCTATATCTTCTTTTCATATATTCCATGACTGTGTCCAAATGTATTATATTGGGTAATTATATAGTCAGTTAAATGTATTCTAAATCAATTTACATTATGAGCTCCTCAGGATTAGTAATTCAACATATAAATTTTAAAGGAGCATGATTCAATTTATAAACCAGATTAAATAAATAGTAAATATGTGTTGTTGTTATTATAATGTATACTTCTAGGGAAATACTATATTAGCAAATGACTGAAGCATCATAAGATTAAGAATTATCAAGTTTCCTGATTTCCTAAAACTGTCCTTATTTGAATGAACTCATTGGTTGAAGGATTGTCACAGAAAATCCAAGATCAATGCAAAACACAAAGCTGTATGTACTTTTGTATATCATTAAACTCTGGGTAGCATATGTGTTTATATTAAAGACAAGACAACTTAATTCACACAGAAAATTATCCTCATTGCAAGAAAAGGATATTAAGTAGTCTCCAATTCATGTTTCAATTTTTACTATGGCCAATAGCAAATTTCTATTATTTTATGAAAATTAGTATGATGACTAAGAGTTGATACAATTAATTGGTGGGAAAGTGAAAACATCTTTTTAAAATTAGGTTTCACGTATTTTCCACTAAAAGATCAGTATTGCTTATAATGTAATGTGATTTTTTTCTATTATGTTTTATTTTTCTTTTATGTTAGTTTTCATATGTTAATCTTATATCACACTAATTTGCTAAGCTTCAATATTCTCACATATTTAATTTAATTTTTCTCTTGTTAATCATGTTTTTGCATAAAATGTATAAAAATAATTCATATTTCTAAACATGAATGATAAAATAAATAAATAAATAAATAAATAAATAAAATATAAATAATATTCTAAAGGAATACATAGTAGTATACTTTTTCCTTCTTAGAATAAGCAGATGTTTTGTGCTTAAGCCACAGAAAAACAACTATAAAAGAAATAAATTGCAATCATTAAAAGTTCCTGGCTAAAACTGAAAGAAAAACTCATAAAATTGATATATGTGTTATACAATATGTACATGTATGGGAGGTGGACATTTGGGTAATATATATATATATACAGTCACAGAAAAATATATAAGCACCAAAATGTAAATGAAGAAAATATTTGAAAGAGTATCAGTTTTTTTTTCCTTTTTTCCCCCCAGTTTCTCAAAAGACTTTAATTACTATTTTTAAAACGATTTTAAGTTATACCAACATTTTACTAGATTTGTGTTATCTTTCTCTGGGGAGCAAATGCAAATTGGAAGTGCTCTGCATTGCTTAATTCAAATAGGTGTTTAATCGTTGATCTTGTCCGTAAAATAAACCTTATTAAAACAATTAAATGAAGTTTAGAGAAATATGCATTATAATGTTTTCAAAACTATTCATCAGAGTGAACAAATTTATACCACAAGAAAGCAATCACATTATAATACATTCAAATGCTATACTATCAAAAAGTGTTTAAAATGATAGTATGTGTTGATCACAGAAAGCCATCAATGGAGTGCTGTGAAATTTCAAAGTAAAAGAGTGTCTAAACTATGTCTATGTTTCCACTCTGGTGTTTTTCACATGTAAATGTTCTTATATATAAATATCTGGAATCCCACACAGCAAAAGCTAGCTATGGCTTATATAAGATTTTGATGTGACCATATCTTTTCTTTTAAAGTTTATCTTATTCCAAGGTCTTTTGCATCCAGAAAATAGTAATTTACTTTACGAATTTTTATAAAAAATATTACTATGTATTTATTAATTTTATTTATTTACATTTCGAATATTATCCCCTTTCCTGGATTCCCCTCTGCAAACCTCTTATCCCCTCCCCCTTACCCTGCTTCAATAAGGGTGCTCTCGCACCTACCTACCCACTCCTGTGTCACTGCCCTAACATTCCTCTACGCTGGGGCATCAAGCCTATCAGTAGGGCAAAATGGCAACCAACAGATTAGGAAAAGATCTTTACCAATCCTACATCCAATAGAGGGCTAATATCCAGTATATATAGAGAACACAAGAAGTTAGACTCCAGAGAACCAAATAACCCTATTAAAAAATGGGGGTACAGAGATAAACAGAGAATTCTCAACTGAGGACACTCAAATGGCTATTAAGTACCTAAAGAAATGTTCATTTTGATGTATTCTTCGCTTCATTTTGGGAGTTTTTTAAAAATATTTTTGCATTGATATTCATAAGGGAAATTGGTCTGAAGTACTCGTTCTTTGTTGGGCTGTGGTTAGGTATCAGAGTAACAGTGACTTCATAGAACGAATTAGGTAGAGCTCCTTCTGTTTCTGTTTGTGGAATAGCTTGAAGAGTGTTGGTATTAGATCTTCTTTGAAGGTCTGATAGAATTCTGCACTAAAACCATCTGGTTGTGGACTTTTTATGGTTGGGAGATTTTTAATGACTTTCTATTTCTTTAGGAGTTATTGGACACTTTAGATGGTTTACTAGATCCTGATTTAACTTTCGTACCTGGTATCTGTCTAGAAAATTATCCATTTCATCCAGATTTTCCAGATTTGTTGAGTATAGGCTTTTGTAGTAGGATCTGATGATTTTTTTGAATTTCCTCGGTTTTTGTTGTTATGTCTCCCTTTTCATTACTGATTTTGTTAATTTGAATAATTTCTCTGTGCTAGCTGCTTTGTCTGGATAAGGGTTTGTTTATCTTGTTGATTTTCTCAAAGAACCAGGTCCTGGTTTAGTTGATTATTTGTATAGTTCTTTTTGTTTCTACTGATTGATTTTAACCCTGAGGTTGATTATTTTCTGTAGTCTATTCCTCTTGCCGATATTTGCTTCATTTTGGTCTAGTGCTTTAAGGTGTGCTGTGAAGTTGTTAGTGTACACTCTGTCCAATATCTTTATAGAGGCACTCACACCTATTAGTTTTCCTCTCAGTACTGCTATCATTGTGTCCTATAAGATTTAGTATGTTGTACCTTCATGTTCATTAATTTCTAAAAAGTCTTTAATTTCTTTCTTTATTTTTTCCCTGACGAAGTTAGCACTGATTAGAGAGGTGTTCAGTTTCCATGTATATGTGAATTTTCTGTTGTTTTTGTTTTGAATGAAGATCAACCTTAGTCATATGTGATCTCATAGGATGCAGAGGATTACTTCAATCTTCTTGTATAGGTTGAGGCTTGTTTTGTGACCAAGTATATGATCAGTTATTGTGAAGGTACTGTGAGGTTCTCAGAAGTAGCTATATTCTTTTTTTTAAGGGTGAAATGTTCTATAGATATCTGTTAACACCATTTGGTCCATAAAGTCTGTTAGTTTCATTGTGATTTTTTAATTTCTGTTTCCATGATCTGTCTATTGGTGAGAGTAGAGTGTTGAAGTTTCCCACCATTATTCTGTGAGGTTCAATGTATGCTTTGAAGGTTAATAACATTTCTTACAAATATTGGTGCCTACGCATTTGGGTGACAGATATTCAGAATTGAGAGCTAATCTCAGTAGATTTTTCCTTTGATGAGCATGAAGTATCCTTCCTCATCTTTTTTGATATCTTTTGGTTGAAAGTTGATTTTATTCGATATTAGAATTGCTACTCCAGCTTGTTTCTTGGGACCATTTCCTTGGACGACTTTTTCCAACCTTTTATTCTGAGATAGTGTCTGTGTTTGACACTGAGGTGTGTTTACTGTATGTAGGAAAATACTGGTTCCTGTTTACATATACAATCTGTTAGTCTATATGTTTTTATTGCAGAATTGACTCCACTGATTTTAAGAGATATTAAGGACCAATGATTGTTGCTTCCTGTTATTTTTGTTGTTAGAGGTGGAATTATATTTGTGTGGCTATCTTCTTTTGGGTTTGTTGAAAGAAGATTACTTTCTTGTTTTTTCTAGGGTATAGTTTCCTTCTTTGTGTTGGAGTTTCTCATCTATTATCCTTTGTAAGGCTGTATTTGTGGAAAGATATTGCGTAAACTTTGTTTTGTCCAAGAATATCTTGGTTTTTCCATCTATGGTAATTGAGAGTTTTGCTGGATATATTAGTAGCTTGGACTGGATTTTTGTTGCCTTAGGGTCTGTCTGATATCTGCCCAAGATCTAGCTTTTAGAGTCTCTGTTCAGAAGTCTGCTATAATTCTGAGAGGTCTACCTTTATTTGTTACTTGACCTTTTTTCCTCTTACTGCTTTTAATATTCTTTCTTTTTTCTGTGCATTTGGTGTTTTGATTATTATGTGAAGGGAGGAATTTCTTTTCTGGTCCTGTCTATTTGGAGTTCTGTAAGCTTCTTATATGTTTATGGACATCTCTTTAATAAGTTAGGGAAGTTTTCTTCTATGATTTTGTTGAAAATATTTACTGGCCCTTTAAGTTGGGAATTTTCACTCTCTTCTATACCTATAATCCTTAGATTTGGTCTTCTCATTATGTCCTGGATTTCATGGACGTTCTCGGTTAGGAGCTTTTTGCATTTTGCATTTTCTTTGACTGTTGTGTCAATGTTTTCCATGCTATCTTCTGCACCTGAGATTCTCTCTTCTATATCTTGGATTCTGATGCTGATGTTTGCATCTATGACTCCTGATCTCTTTCCTAGGTTTTCTATCTCCAGGGTTGTCTCCCTTTGTGATTTCTTTATTGTTTCTATTTCCATTTTTAGATCCTGGATTTTTTTTTCAATTCCTTCAACAGTTTCATTGTATTTTCCTGTATTTCCTTTAGGGATTTATGTGTTTTCTCTTTAAAGAGTTCTACCTATTTACCTATGCTCTCCTGTATTTCTTAATGGAGTTATTTATGCCCTTCTTAAAGTCCTCTATCATCATCATGAGATGTGATTTTAGATCATCTTGCTTTTCATGTGTGCTAGGCTATGCAGGGCTTGTTGTGGTGTGAGATGTGGGTTCTGATGGTACCTAGTAGCTTTGGTTTCTGTTGCTTATGTTTTTTTTTTTTTTTTTTTTTTTTTTTTTTTTTTTTTTACCTCTCATTCTGGTTATCTCTGGTTCTAGCTTTTCTTGCTGTCTCTGACAGCCTGTCCCACCTGTGTGCCTGTGAGCTTAGGTGTGATTGCACTACTGGGCAACAAGCTATCTCTGGAGTGAATTGGGGTGCTAAGAGCTGTAGCACTGGGTCAGTCCCCGGGTATAGATGGAAACTGGAAGGACTGTGTCCCTAGCTGTACTGCTGTGGTTCCTGGGTCCACTGGGCTCTGAGCTGGTCTCATATGGACCAGTTATTGTGGCAGTAGTGTCAGTCTCACCTGTGAACTTAAATGTATTAGAACTCCTGTGGTATAAGCTATCACCAGGTGATATTGGGGTGAGGAGAGCTATAGTACAGTGTTAGCTCCCAGGTGCAGATGGAAACCAGAATAACAGTGTCTCCAGCTGAGCTTCCAACCACTTATTTTTGTATCTTTCTGAGAAGAAGCTATTTAACATATTTAATTATAAGAGAAATAGAAATTTCATCAGTAATAAAACACATATTTATCAGAATATCAAAAGTAAAAATAAATAAATAAAATACAAGTAGTATATCTGAATATTAATATAATATTATTGAAAATATAAAATAATTGAACCACTTTAGAAAATATTTTTAATTTGATACTAAGTTAAAATATTCTTTACCATACTATTAAACAATGATACAACATTTAAGAGTGGATCAAATATAGAAATGATTGTTTATCAAATACAGAAACAAAATTATTTTTTTAAATAAAATCTTATTATAGCAAGAATGAATCACATAGATATTACTTTACCTAAGAGAAGTTGAGCATGAATTAATTGATGAATTCATTTTTATAATGTTTTTCTAATTGGAATCCCTATTATGATGATAGAAAATCATAACTGTGCTTGTCTATGGCTAGGTGGGGATTTAGTAAGTGAGAAATGATGAAACTCTCAGGAATTTTGAAACATAGATTTTGAAAGATTAATTCTGGTTACATCCTTTAGAAAACCTCACCAATTCATTTCATTTAAATAAAAACGATAAATATTAGAATAATTCCAAATTCCTTATCATGGTCTAGAGAAACCAAATTGTTACTTTGAAGATTTTAAAATCGTGGATATTTTTTTGAAAATCTATCATGAACTGATAATTAAAACTTAATGGAAAAAGAATGTAAAATTTCCACAAAAAATATGCAGGGCCATTCAGAAGAAAAAAGAAAATAATAGTTAAGAAAAATACCAGAATAAATATACATAAAATTTATTTATATTTTAAAAGAGAGATTCAAATGTGATTTAATACATGTATACAAAAATAAAAATCATACTTAAATAAATATACATTAATAGAATAATATAGTAAAAAGTTTAATATATGCATATGGATGTATGTACTTTATCTTATTTGTGGGTTTCAAATATAAGGAAAGCTTGCCGAAAATAAGTTCCAAATTTAAAATATAATTATAAGTTAAACTCAGACTTGCCTCATTTTGCAACAACTGATAGGCGATAAAAAAAAATATGAGGGTATAATTTTTAAGATTTAAATTTCTTTAATTCAGTTAACAGGATCCTGCTGACTGGGAAATCAGGTAGTCAATAATAATTTCTTCCTCTCCTAGAATTCCAATCCCTAATCTGCTGTGGCCTCTTCTTCTTTTTATCAAATAGCTGTTAAAATTATGATATTCTCTTTTTTTTTTTCAAAATTCGGTTTTACATACTCTCCACTAGAATATTATTATTATAAGGCATCTGTGGAGATCTGGGTGGTACATCCAGTCCTGTCCCCCATCCCCCACCCATGCTACCCATAGATCCTCCAATCCAACCCCATTTCCTTAGTGTCAATTCCCAATTGCTACAAAATGTTCTACCAAGCTCTGAGAAATAAAACATAAGTAAAACACAAAAGAGAGGCTTGAAAAAGCTATTATGAGTATGTTCAAAGCCCTAAATTGGATACAAATAATTCTATTAATAAAATCAGCAAAAGTTCAAAAAATAGAATAAAGTGAATATATATATATATATATATTTAGAATATACATATTCTAAATATTTTTGCCTAAGTAACAAGGGAGATGGAGCCTCATCTGGACATCTCTTGTCACAGAATAAGCCCCCAGTTCTGGAAATCAGTTACAGATAATAAAGTTGTTAGTAAAGTAGGCCTTATTGGGACCCCAAAACTACACAGGCTGTTGACGGCTCTCCACAAGCTCACAGTAAGGCCTTATTTTTAAAGAAAACACCTGTACAGTACACTGAATAAGGACAATCTCAGTTGGTGCCTACCTAAAACCTTCAGGCATATGGACTACTGCTCATGGTAGTGGAAATTTGTCTGCATACTGTCAAAGATAAACATGAACCAGCTACAAAGTTTGATCTACAATCATGATCTGCCAGCAAGATGTGCTAGTACAGTAGTGGCACATTGCTTGTGAGAATAACAAGCCAAAATCTGATTGGACTTATGCTGTGCTCTTTGAAATAGAACCTGTGTTTGACACTGTTCAGGGAGCCAATAATCTGAGAATAGATATACCAGGGACCAAGAGGAAAACCAAATATTAATGTTCTGCTATAGGAACATAGCCATAAAATGATTCTTAACAACATTCTGATATATTCATAGATCAGTGCCTTTCTCAGCCATCATCAGAGAAGCTTCTTCCTTCAGTAGACGGGAACAAATACAGAGACTCACAGATGAATAATGTGCATAAAATGAGAGATCTTGAAACATTCAACCCTATATAGAATATCTTCATCAAATACATCCCCTTAGGACTCAGGGAATTCTGTGGAAGAGACAAGGCAAAAGTACTGTCAGAGCTAGAGAGGATGGGGGTGACTGAGAAAACACGGCCCTCTAAACAAAGCAGGATCAGTGTATAAATGAACTTGCAGAAACTATGGCAACATATACTGTGCCTGCATGTATCTGTGTCAGATGGGGTCCCTGCACTGAGAGAAGCAGACAAAAACTCCCATTCCTAAACCAAAAGTTACCTCTAATTGATAACACTTCATGAATGAAACACTCTTAAGGGTAGAGGATATGCCCAATAGTCCAGTGGTAAGAGGTCAACACAAAATCAACTGAGTGGCATCCTTGGACGCCCTTTGTTTAACAATGTTTTATAAGAGCATTATTTCATCACTTTACTTCCATTTTATTTTTTTTATTATCCTTAAAATCAATTTGGATATATGTTATGGTTTCTTGTTTTGTGTTTTCTTTCCCCCATTGGATTCCTATATGTTAGGAATGTGTGTGTCTCTGTATCTTTATTTTTCTTGTGCTTTTTCTTTGGTTCTTTTCCTTTACTTTGTTTTTATGTTTTGTGCTATTCTAGTTTGTTTTTTGTTTGCACTATTCTAGTTTGTTTTGTTTTATTTTCTTATTATTCTTTAGTTGCCTATTTGATTTCTAAGGTAAAATAGAAATCATGTGTATTCAGAATGTAGGGAGTTGGAGAGGATCTCAGAGGAGTTAGGGGAGAGGTTATATAGACAGAATGTATTTTATTCATAAAAATTAAATTTTAATAAAAGAAAAATGGGAAATTCTTCAATTCCTTCATAAATTATGTGTAATTCTAAAAGAATTTTCTACTCATTTACAAATATGACATTTATTTATTTATTTATTGATTGATTGATTGATTGATTGATTGATTTAAGCATATGCCTTCATGCAGGTTTATGGGCACATACATTTAGCAGTCTGATCATACCTTGAAAAAGTCAGTTCATTCCTTCTACAATGTGGAAACTGGAATTTAAACTCATATCCTCTGGCTACAAGGCAATTGTCCCAACTGACTGATCCATCTAGCCTTGCTGGCAACCAAGGATATTCATTTCTGAGTAATAATTTACTATATGTCATGAAAGAGAACACTAAGATGAGTTTAAACTTATAGTAATCAACAAAACCAGGAGAGCAAAAATGGACTTGGTGAGAAGGTACTCTAGAAAGAGTAATAGTAGGACACAAGTATTATGAAGGGGGAAAGCCTGAATGGGGTCTTTAACTATGGAGGATGGGAAGGGAACAGAGAATGAAAGGGAGCATGAATAATTGTCACTGTGGATGTTTAAAAAGAACACTAAGGCACTGTTGGCTTTCTTGTTGGCATCATGGTTGTCAGAACGCATTTTACCCAATGAAAGAAGGCAAGGAATGAGCAAAGAGGAAAGAGGCACATGACCTTCAGATACCAAGAGGAACACTACACAAGTCAGTTCATAGAGATTATTTACTCCTTAAAGTAATTAAATTCTGTAGCCATTTATAACAATTACCATGTGTTGTTATTTTGCTCATTAAAAATAGAGTTCCATTTTCTAACCTACCAGTCTGACCTGAACTCTAGATCTTCCTTCCACAGATTCCTGAGTGCTAGAATGCACTATAAAATCTGACTTGGACCATCACTCTGATTTTTAGAGTATTTTCCCACAAGAAAAATGCACTTGAAGTTTTCTATGTATTAACTCCATTGCAAAGAAAAAGTAGGCTCATTCCTTTTATAACATTAAAATAAATAGATATGAAAAATTCACTTGGAGTTGGTCAAAATAAATGTTATTATTAGTAGTTCTAGTTGTAGTTGTAGTTGTTGTAGTATTTTGTCATTATAGGGGTCATAAACTTTTTCTGCTTATTCATGTATTAGCAACACAAACATACAAGCATGAAAGACTCATTTAAAAAGACATGTAAGTTAGTGATAAGTCTGGTTTAATAAAGAGGTATTTTATATAAATAAAAACATGCTCATTAAGCTCATATTGCTGCTCTTTCCTCCCTGCCTGAAAAGGAATAAGGTATGAACAAGGTGTTAATTTATTCTGTCTCTTGTGAGAATTTCAGCAAATCAAGCTCAGTATATCATTTTAAAGTAAGTGTATTGTAGAAGATTATCCTACTTCATTTTTTGATTCAACTCATTTTCAGTAGCTAAAATTAAAACTACTATGTAACAATGAATTTTTTGTTCAATTCTATGAACAATAATTTCTGACTTTAAAGTATGTCAAAAATAAATATATTTCTTAAATGACAATTACCTTATTTATTACACAGGAAGGTACATCTTGAAATTTTAAAACATTAAGACATCAATATATATTATTCCATTTACTCCTTGTCCACAAAAGCAAAGTCAGTAAGCAAACCCATCAAATTTTTATTCAAAAATTAAATTAGTCTTGGCTTTGATTGTTTCATATATATATATATATATATATATATATATATATATATATATATATATATATATATATTCACCATACTCAAATATCCAACCCAGTTTAAGTGATTGTTTTTGAACCGGGTAATTTTAAGCTAGTTTGCATCATCTTCTAAGCTTTAAAGTGACATGTTTTTGCAGTCGTGGCTTAATTACTGTATTTTGCAGTCCCGTTGATAAAGCCTACAGGAATTCTAATTAGCTGAGACTCAGCCTTGCTTTCTCTGTTGTACAAACTACAGTTCTCAGCTTGTGTGCTCTAGCACTGTGGCTTGCTCAGCCAAGGATGAATACAGCTGATGGCTTCTTGGCATACATCCAAGCTGAGAAACCTGCCAAATTTTAAAATCAAAAGAGCTTACTAACCTTTCTCTCTCTTTCTTTTTTCCCCCTCAATCTTAGTACAAGAAGGTCTCAATTTATCGTACAAGAGAAGAAACCTCATTTCTAGCAAGAGTCTTAAAGGCATTATTTCAGAATGTCTTTTAAATTATGGTAATGATTTAAAATTTAGTTCCTTGATGTGAATGCAAATAAAAACAACATCTTGCAAAGATTCTGTAATAAAATTATGCAATGGAATCATTTCTTGTACCAAGCTTAGTAAATATTTTTAGTGACTCATTATTTAACAACTTTAAATTGGATATAGTCCCAAATTAAATAGAGCCATACATGGAAAACAAAATTTAGACTAAATGATGCATAAAGGAGATATTATATTGTTCTTCGATCCTATTCCTATATTTAGATTTCAAAAATCTTTGACTGTAGATAAAAGGCTTCTTTGGACACAATTTTTATTGATAAAAATGCCATACTATGATTTCCACTTACTTTTGACTTCATATGGCAAACATCATTCTTTAAGTTTCTTATTATATCTTAAAACGTGATATTTGAGATCGCAGTATAGAGACATTATGCATAATTTCCTGAATAAAATTGCTAACCCTAAAAAGAAATTTCCCTTAACTTCAAACTTTCTATGCATTAATTACATAACATGAAAATCTATTCCTATCTCCCTGTACAAAGTTCAAGTTCAAGTGGATCAAGGACTTCCACATAAAACCGGATATACTGTATCTAATAGAAGAGAAAGTGGGGGAAAGTCTCAAACACATGGGTACAGGGGAAAAGTTCCTGAACAGAACACCAATGGCTTATGCACTAAGATCAAGAATCAACAAATTGGACTTCATGAAATTGCAAAACTTCTGTAATGCAAAGGACACAGTCAACAGGACAAAACAGCAAACAACAGATTGGGAAAAATTTTTATCAATCCTACATCCAATAGCATGCTAATATCCAGTATATACAAAGAACTCAATAAGTTAGATACTAGAGAACCAAATAACCCTATCAAAAAATTGAGAACAGAGCTGAACAGAATTCTCAACTGAGGAAACTCAAAGGGCTGAGAAGCACCTAAATAAATGTTCAACATCCCTAGTCATCAGGAAAATGCAGATCAAAACAACTCCAAGATTCCACCTCACACCAGTCAGAATGGCCAAGATCAAAAACTCAGGTGACAGCAGATGCTGGGGAGGATGTGGAGAAAGAGGAACACTCCTCCATTGTTGGTGGGATTGCAAGTGGAACAACCACTCTGGAAATCAGTTTGGTGGACCCTCAGAAAAATGGACATAATACTACCTGAAGACCCAGCTATACCACTCCTGGGCATATACCCAGAAGATGCTTCAACATGTAATAAAAACACATGTTCCACTAAGTTCATAGCATCCATATTTATAATAGCCAGAAGCTGGAAACAACCCAGATGTCCCTCAACAGAGGAATGGATACAGAAAATATGGTACATTTACACAATGGAATACTACACAGCTATTAAAAACAGTGACTTCACGAAATTCACAAGCAAATGGATGGAACCTGAAAATATCATGCTGAGTGAGGTAACTCAGTCACAAAAGAGTGAACATGGTATGTACTCACTAATAAGTGGATATTAGCCCAAAAGTTCATACTACCCAAGGTTCAATTTACAGCAACCATTGGACTGAGCGTGTTGTCCCAGATGGAAGAGTTGGAGTAGGGACTTAAGGAGCTGAGGGAATATGCAGCCCCATGGAGGGACCAACAGTGTCAACTGGCCTGAACCCCCCCCCCGGTGCTCCCAGAGAGTGGACTACCAACCAAAGAATACTCACGGTGGGACCCATGGTGCTGGCCACATATGTGGCAGAGGAAGGCCCTGTTGGCCATCAGTGGGAGGAGTGGCACTTGCACCTGAGGGCTTTGGATGCCCCAGTATAGGGGAATGCCAGGGAGGGAAGACAGGAGGGTGTGGGTGGGTAGGGGAATATCCTCATAGAGGTAGGGAGAGGGGTGATTGGATGGGGTTTTCCAAAGGGGAGACCTGAAAAGGAGAAAACATTTGAAATGTAAATAAAGTATCAAAAAAGAGAAAATTATATTTCATTCATATATTTGAAACTTTTGTTATTTATAATAAATACCAAAAATTTTTAAACATGAGTTTTCCAGCCAGTGTTGGTCAGTTTTATCAACAACAAGTTTCTCATGACACCTATATACTTCAGCCCAATCTATCAAACATAAATAATCAATTAATGATATTCCAAGTATAGAGTACAAACAACTAAATTGGTTATTGGCGATGTCTTTAGTGAAGAATAAGAATTGGAAATGTAGTGATTATACTCACATTCAAATATCCATGCTAGGTAACACAATTTGGTTTACAGTCTTTTTCCTCAAAAAATGATTCTTATTTCCTGTCTTCATTGTCATGTAGTCTTCTAGAGTGTTTATTCCATATCTGTTATATATGTGGACTCTATTACTAATGCAGCCTTTATCATCACATAAGTTTTGGAAAATAGTGGCTAAATATCTCATTAGCTGATTTATTCATTATTTCACATAGGGAACAATTATTGAATAGCTATTATGTCCTGTATATTGAGAATCTATCAGTGAGCCACATTGATTATTGTATGTAGTTACATAAATTTTGTCTTTGTTTACAACTATGTCTGGTATTGTAGTTCCAATGTCTGTATTTTCCTATGTCTTGCCCTGACTTCCATTCTGTTATTCCAATAAGTTTATAAATAATGCTTCTATATGTAATCAATGATTGGTATTCTCAAAACCAAATGACAGTTTATATGAACGTTCTTTTGTGTACAATAAATCCCATTCAGGTGATATTTTATGACTTTCTTTACAAACAATTATACATTAATTTTCTTTTATTTTTACAATGGCTCAGAATTCTAGTATGTTACAAAAAAGTAGAGGTAGTTCACATCTTTGTTTCACTCTAAATGTCAATAGAAAATCTTTCATTATTTCCAATTAAACCTAATGTCCAATTTGCAGACAATATCTGCCTCCTTAGCCTAATAGGCAGCATAGTAACCTCATAATTTGTAGATATTTTAATCATTGGCTAGCATTGATGCTCAGAGGACAAACAAACTTGTTGCCTGCCAATCCTGATTATCTGAATTTGATCTCTAGAACGCACATTGTGGAAAGAAGATTCTATGGTAGTTTCAGGAAGAAATAATACCCATAGGCTTGCACATTTGAACACTTGGTTCTTAGTTGGTAGTCCTGTGTTCAGAGGTTATAGAATCTTTAGGAGGTAGAATCTTGCTTGAAGAACTATGCCACTGTTGACAGGCTCTGAGTGTGTATTACCTCATTTCACTTCTAGTTCACACTGTCAGCTATGTTTTGAAGTTGAATGTATGATCTCTTGGCCTCCTGCTGCCATGCCTCCCATGTCATTATGGACTTTCCCTCAGGAACCATAATCTCAAATAAACTCTTTCTTTTAGAAGTTTCCATGGGTAAGTATTTCATCACAGCAACAAAAAAGTAATAACGCAGAACAGACTTCCAAAATTTGTCCTCTTAACATACATAAATAAGATGGCATGACAACACTATTTTCCTTACTAGCACTTTGTTCCATGATTTAAAATCAATAAATTTACTGTTCTTATCATTGTACTTTCTAAAGATTGGTTTGGGGACAGGTGATATGGTACAGTGGGTCCAGGACATCGTCAATGGATATTGCAATCTTGAAAATCCGAGTGCAATACCATTGAGTCACGTGGCAAAATAAAAGTGAACTCAAAAATTTTTCCTTGACATCCACAAAAATCTGTTGCATTAGTGTATGTATGCACACATACACACATGCAACACACATACACCAACTAAATAAAACAAATAAATGAAGTTATAAAGATATTTTTCTCTTTTTATGTCAAGTAAATTTGATTCATAATTGTATACCAAATTTTATGAAACATTCTTATAGATGGAGTGAAATAATTTACATATATTTCTTCTTGTTCTGGTATGAAGTAAAACTCAGAGTGCTTTTCCGTGGTTCAACTTGAAATAAATAAAACAAGTTTATCACATTGCTTTGTTCTGTATTGATCAGCTTGCTATATTAAGATTTTTTTAAAAAAATTAATTTGCAGTGAATTAGACCTCTGGAAAAATTGCTGTTGTTTCTTTCTCAAATGTTTTCTGTGTTAGTATTCAATCATCGTGGCCTATAATCTATTTTCAGTTTGACAGTATAAAGCAGTTCATGATAATTCTTGATAATTTTTGATATGTATGGAATATTTAGATGTCTAATTTAAATGATATTTTTCCTTAGTCCATTATATAAATTTAGGTGAAGTTTATTAAAATAATTTCTACAAATGAACTATTAAAAATGTTGATCTTCTATATTTGTTTTCTACTTATCTCCATCTGAAGCTATAACTTTTTTCTTTCTGTGTGATGAATTTGCTATTTGTTCATGGGGCCATTCACTCATCTACAAATTTTTAATTCAGAATTACTCCTGTCTAAAGGAAATATGGGGGCAAAGTGTGGAGCATAGACTGAAGGAAAGGCCATCCAGAGACTGGCTACCTGGAGATCCATAATACATACAGTCATAAAACCCAGATACTATTGTAGATGCCAAGATGTGTTTGCTGAAAGGACCCTGATTAGCTGTCACCTGAGAGGCTCTGCCAGAGCCTTACCAATACATAGGTGGATGCTCTCGGCCAAACATTGGAACGAGTGTGGGGATTCACAATGGAGAAGTTAGAGAAAGGTCTGAAGGAGCTAATGGGGTTTTCAACACCATAGGAAGAACAACAATATCAACCAATCAGACACTCAGAGCTCCCAGGGACTAAATCACCAACCAAGGAGTACACATGGAGGGAACAACTGCCCCAGCTTCATATGTAGCAGAGAATGGCTTTGTCAGACATCAATGGGGGGAGACGTCCTTGGCCATATGAAGGCTCAATAGATGTCTCAGTGTAGGGAAACTCCAGGGTTGGGAGGCACGTGTGGGTGGGTGGGCATAGAAATAAACTCATAGAAGCAGGGGGAAAGGGGTATGGGATAGGTGGTTCGGGGAGGGGGGACTCGGAAAGGGGATATACATTTGAAATGTAAATAAAGATAATAGAGGAGCCTTCAGGTTTTCATCTGTGGCCAGGAACCTGAGCATGTGCCACAGTGCTCCATACCCAAATAGCACCAGGGGAGAGCTAGACTCCCAGGAGTGTGGACAAGCCTGCGAGTGGGGGTAAGACCAGCATCTCTGCTCAAAGGGACCTGCCCAGAAACCTAAGGACAAAGGGACCAAGGAGTGGCCTTCAGGTTTCTGTCTGCAGCCAGGGAGCTGATCCTGTGACACAGGGATCCATACCCAAATAGTGCCAGGGGAGAGCTGGTCTCCCAGGAGGGTCAACACACCTTCGTGCATAGGTAAAACCACTGCTTCTGTTCAAACACCTGGCCAAACAGGGACCCTCAAAGAACAATTAGGATACAGAAATGAAGGAACAGCTGGGGACAGGATCCTTCTGGGTTCTGCCTGCACCCCAGAAATGACCCTGTATCACAGCTCTCCAACATAAATTCCTATCAGAGAAAGCTGGTCTCCCAGGAATACAGACTCAGAGGCTTGGAGGAGGGACAAGCCACAGTCAGAGAGAGCAAGACCAGCTAACACCATAGATAACCAGATGGTGAAAGGCAAGGGCAAGAATATAAGCAACAGAAACCAAGGCTACTTGGCATCATCAGAACCCAGTTCTCCCAACACAGCGAGCCCTGAATAACCCAACACACCAGGAAAGCAAGACTCAGATTTAAAAACACATCTCATGATGATGATAGAGGACTTTAAGGACATAAATAATTCCCTTAAAGAAATACAGGAGAACACAGGTAAAAAGGTAGAAGCCCTTAAAGAGGAATCACAAAAATCCCTTAAGGAATTACAGGAAAATACAAGCAAACAGGTGGAGGAATTGAACAAAACCATCCTGTATCTACAAATGGAAATAGAAACAATAAAGAAATTACAAAGGGAGACAACCCTGGAGATAGAAAACCTCAGAAAGAGATCAGGAGGTTTAAATGCAAGCATCACCAACAGAATATAAGAGATAGAAGAGAGAATCTCAGTTGCAAAATATACCATAGAAAACACTGACACAACAGTCAAAGAAAATGCAACATGCAAAAAGCTCCTAACCCAAATATCCAGGAAATCCAGATCATAATGAGAAGACCAAACCTAAAGATAATAGGTATAGAAGATATTGAAGATTCCCATCTTAAAGGGCCAGTAAATATCTTCAACAAAATCATAGAAGAAAACTTCCCTAACCTAATGAAAGTGATGACCATGAACATACAAGAAGCTTACAGAACTCCAAGCAGAATGAACCAGTAAAGAAATTCCTCCAGTCACATAATAATCAAAACACCAAATGCACTAAACAAAGGAAGACTATTAAAGCAGTAAGGGAAAAATTTCAAGTAATATATAAAGGCAGACCTATCAGAATTACATCAGACTTCTGACAAGAGACAACGAAAGGTAGAAAATCCTGGGCAAATTTCCTACAGACGATAAGGGAACAAAAATGCCAACCCAGACTACTGTATTCAGCAAAACTCTCAATTACCATAGATGGGGAAACCAAGATATTCCATGACAAAACCAAGTTTACGCAATATCTTTCCACAAATACAGCCCTACAAAAGATAATAGATGGAAAATGCCATCACAAGGAGGGAAACTACACCCTAGAAAAAGCAAAAAAAAAAAAAAAAAAATCTTCTTTTAATTAACCCAAAAGAAGATAGCTACACAAACATAAAAATGACATTGAAAATAACAGGAAGCAACAATCACTATTTCTTAATATCTTTTAACATCAATGGACTCACTTCCCCCATAAAATGACATAGACTACCAGACTGGATACAAAAACAGGACCCAGCATTTTGATGCATACAGGAAATGCACCTCAGTGTCAAAGAAAAAAACTATCTCAGAGCAAAAGGCTGGAAAAGATTTGTCCAAGCAAATGGTCCCAAGAAACAAGCTGGAGTAGCCATTCTAATATATGGAAAAAATTGACTTTCAACAAAATATCATCAAAAAAGATAAGGAAGGAGACTTTATAGTCACCAAGGAAAAATCTACCAAGAAGAACTATCAGTTCTGAATACCTATGCTCCAAATGCAAGTGCAACCACATTCACAAAAGAAACTTTACTTAAACTCAAAAAAGATACTGCATCTCACACAATAATAGTGGGAAACTTCAACACCCACTCTCACCAATGGACAGATCATGGAAATACAAACTAAATAGAGGCACAGTGAAACTAACAGAAGTTATAAACCGAATGAATTTAACAGATATCTATAGAACATTAGCCAGACTAACAAGATGGCACATAGAGAGTATCCAAATTAACAAAATCAGAAATGAAAAGGGAGATATAACAACAGAAGCTGAGGAAATTAAAAAAAAATCAGATCCTACTACAAAAGCCTATATTCAACAAAATTGGAAAGTCTGGATTAAATAGACAATTCTCTAGACAGATACTTAATACCAAAGTTAAGCCAGGATCAGATAAACAATGTAATCACTCCCATAACCTCTAAAAAAATGGATGCAGTCATTAAAAGTCTCCCCATGAAAAAAAGCCCAGGATCAGATGGGTTTAGTCAGAATTCTATAACACCTTCAAAGAAGACCTAATGCCAAACTATTCAACTATTACACAAAATATAAACAAAAGGAATACGACACAATTCATTCCATGATGCCACAGTTACACTGATACCAAAACCTCACAAAGAGCCAACAAAGAAAGAAAACTACAGACCAATGTCCATCATGAATATCTATGCAAAAAATACCCAATTCAATTCTTGAAAACCTAATCCAAGAACACATCAAAATGATCATTCACCACAACCAAGTAGGCTTCACCCCAGGGATTCAGGGATGGTTCAATACCTAGAAATCCATCAATGTAATTCACTACATAAACAAACACAAAGGAAAAAAAACACATGATCATTTCATTAGAAGCTGAAAAAGCATTTGAAAAATTTAACATTCCATCATAATACTCTTGGAAAGATCAGAAATTCAATGCCCATACCTAAACATAGTAAAAGTAATATACAGCAAACCAGTAGCCAACATCAAACTAAATAGAGAGAAACTTGAAGCAATCCCACTAAAATCACGTACTAGACAAGGATGCCCTCTCTCTCACTGTCTATTCAATATAGTACTTGAAGTTCTAGCTAGAGAAATTAGACAACAAAAGGAGGTCAAAGGGGTACAAATGGGAAAGGAAGAAATCAAAATATCACTATTTGCAGATGATAAGATGGTATACTTAAGTGACACATTTCCTCATCTCTCACTGTTCTAAATTTGTATTCATTTCCATGATAATCTGTACTTCTCTTCTAACTTTTCCCACACCTGATCCTGCCCCGTTATCCCTTCTCCTTCTTTCTCCCTCCGAGGTCCTTCCATCCCTCTACTTCCAATGATTATTTTGTTCCTGCCTTTATGTAGAATTGAAGCCTTCCCAATTTGGCCTTCCTTCTTCTTAAACTTCATGTGGCCTTTGAATTGTATCCTGTGTATTCTGAGATCATGGGCTAATATCCACTTATCATTGAGTACATACCATGTGTGTTATTTGTGATTGGATTACTGCATTCATGATGATATTTTTTAGTTCCATCCATTTGCCTGCAAATTTCATGCAGTTATTGTTTTTAATAGCTGAATAGTACACCACTGAGTAAATGTACCATAGATTTTGTATCCATTTTTCCATTCAGGAACATCTGGGTTGTTTCCATCTTCTTGCTATTATAAAAAAGGCTGCTATGAACATAGTGGAGCATGTGTCCTTGTTATATATTGGAGCATTTTTGGAGTATATGCCCAGTAGTGGTGTAGCTGGGTCGTCAGGTAGTAATATTCCCAATTTTCTGAGGAACCACTAGATTGTTTTCCAAAGTGGTTGTACCAGATTTCAGTCCCACCAGCAATAGAGGAGTGTTCATCTTTCTCCACATCCTTGACAGCATTGGCTTTTGCCTGAGGTTTTTAACTTAGCCATTGAGATTGATATGAGGTATAATTTCAGGCTCAATTTGATTTGCATTTTACTAATGACTGAGAATGTTGAACATTTCTTTAGGTGTTTCTGTGCCATTTGAGATTCCTCACTTGAGAATTATTCAATTAGCTCTCTACCTCATTTTAAATAGGTTTATTTGTTGTTTGTATATATTGGAAATTACCCCTCTATCAGTTGTAGGATTGGAAATGATCTTTTCCCAATCTGTTGGTTGCCGTTTTGTCCTACTGACAGTGTCCTTTGCCTTACAGAAACTTTGCAATTTTATGACGTCCCATTTGTCAATTTTTGATCTTGGAGCATAAGCCATTAATGTTCTGTTCAGGAAAATTTCTCTTTTGCCAATGTGTTCCAGACTTTCCCCCACTCTTTATTCTATTAGATTCAATGCATCTGATTTTATGTGGAGGTCCTTGATCCACTTGGACTTGAGCTTTGTACAAGGAGATAAGAATGGATCAATGTGCATTCTTCTACATGTTAACCTCCAATTGAACCAGCACCATTTGTTGAAAATGCTGTCTTTTTTCCACTGGATGTTTTTAGCTCCTTTGTCAAACATCAAGTGAACATATGTGTGTGGGTTCATTTATGGGTCCTCAATTCTATTCCAATGATATACCTTTCTCTCTCTGTAACAATACTATGTGGTTTTTATCATAATTTTTCTGTAGTACAGTTTGAGTTCTGGGATGTAGATTTCTCCAGAACTTCCTTTATTGTTGACAATAATTTTTCTATTCTATGTTTTTGTTTTTACAGATGAATTTGAGAACTAATTTTTCTATCTCTGTGAAGAATTAAGTCCAAATTTTGATAAGAATTTCATTGAATCTGTAGCTTGCTTTTGGTGAGATGGGCCATTTTTACTATGTTAATGCTATTGATCCCTGAACATGGGAGATCATTTAATCTTCTGATGTTTTCTTTGATTTCTTTCTTCAGAGACTTGAAACTTTTGTCATAAATATCTTTCACTTGTCTGCTTAGAGTCACACCAAGATATTTTATATTATTTGTGACTATTGTGAAAGGTGTCTTTTTCTTAATTTCTTACTCAGGCTGTTTGAATAGAGGAAGCCTACTTCTTTGAGGTATTTTTATATACAGCCTCTTTGCTGAAGTTGTTTATCAGCTACAAGAGTTTTCTGGTCGGATTGTTGGGGTCATTTATGTATACTATCATATCATCTGCAAATAGTATTATCTTGAATTATTCCTTTCTAATTTATGTCCCTTTGGACCTTCTTTTTCGTCTAATTGTTCTAGCTAGAATTTTGAGTACTATGTTGAATAAATAGGGAGAGAGTGTGCAGCCTTGCCTTGTCCCTGATTTCCGTGGGGTTACTTCAAGTTTCTCCCCATTTAATTTGATGTTGTCTATTGGTTTGCTGTATATTGCTTTTATTATGTTTGATATGGATTTTGAATTCCTGATCTTTCCAAGACTTTTATCATGAAGGGATGCTTTTTCAGCATCTAATGAGAGGATCATGTGTTGTTGTTTTTTCCCTTTGAGTTTGTTTATACAGTGGGTTACATTGATGGATTTCTGTATATTGAACCATCCCTGCATCCCTGGGATGAAGCCTACTTGATCATGGTGAATGATCATTTTGACATGTTCTAAATTCAGTTTGTGAGAATTTTATTGAGTATGTTTCCATTGCTATTCATAAGGGAAATTGGTCTGAAGTACTCTTTCTTTGTTGTGTTCCTACTCTATTTATTTTGTGGAATTTTGTGAGAAGTATTTGTATTAGGTCTTCTTTGAATGTCTGAGAGAATTCTGCATCAAATCATCTGCTTTTTTTTGTTGTTGTTGTTGTTGTTGTTGTTGTTTCATTTGTTTTGTTTTGTTTTGGAGACTTTTATTGACTGCTTATATTTCCTTAGAGATTATAAGACAAGCAAAGAATTAACAAAACTACGAGCTTGTTCTTTGAGAAAATCAACAAGATAGAATAACCCTCAGAAAATTAACTAGAGGGTACAGAAACATTATCCAAATTAACAAAATCATTAATGAAATGGGAAATATAACAACAGAACGTGAGTAAATTAAAAAAATCATCATATCTTACTACAAAAACTTGTACTCAACAAAAATGTAAAATATAGATGCAAAGGATCATTTTCTTGACAGATACCAGGTACCATATTAAGTCAGGATCTGATAAACCAAGGAAACAGTCCCAGAATCCCTAAGGACCTCTCATCTTTAGTAGGGCAATTTTGTTTACTGGTAAAGGAAATAATCATATCTTTCAGAAATTCCAGAGCAATGTCTGTGCTCATTGATTCTGGGAAATAGAGAATGTGACTATAGATCAGGAGTTAAGAGATGCATTATGGAACTCAGATAGTCAATGAAACTATAGCTTACAGCCAACTAACAGCAAACTCAGTGGTTTCCTAAATTCATTCTTTGATTATTCCTATAGTGTCCAAATGTATAATCAGGATGCAATCAGCAGTGTTAGGATATCCATTAAAATGCAAAAATATCTTGTATATAAGAAACTCTTTGTCTCAATAAGAGGCTGATAGTGAAAGAATGGAAAATATATTTATTTAAACATAAAACAAACATATTGAGGAGAAGGTAAACTTAGATCAAATGCAGTTTAAAGAAACAATCATGGGACTGAGCACAGTGTCCCCAATGGAGGAGTTAGAGAAAGGACTGAAGGAGCTGAAGGGGTTTATAACTCCATAGGATGAACAACAATATCAACCAATCAGATCTCCCAGAATTCCCAGGGACTAATCCACCAACCAAGAAATACACATGTCGGGACCCATGGCTCCAGCCACATATGTAGCAGAGTATGGCCTTGTCAGGCATCAATGGGAAAAGAGGACCTTGGTCACGTGAAGGCTGGCTGGATGTCCCAGTGTAGAGGAATTTGATGGCAGGGAGCCAGGAGTGGGAGGGTGGGTGGGGGAATACCCTCACAGAAACAGGGGGAAGGGGGATGGGATTGGGGGTTCTGGGGGGGACCAGGAAAGGGGATAACATTTGAAATGTAAATAACAAAATATCCAATAAAAAGAAGAAATTATTACACATTTCAAAATAAAATTTCATTCTATATTTTTATTTGTTGATTATGTTAACTTTAACTTTAATTAGGATTCACATGTTCTTTTGGTAATTTATATGTTGAAATTTCAGAAAGGTGATAAATGTTTATCTATGTTATCTTATTATTTTATATGATATGGGGCCATAGTATATAACATATACTACATTAAATAACTTTTTTACTTACAAGGTTTTTTGTTGCTGTTGTTGTTTAAAAAAAGAAAGAATATTGGATTATGGGAAAAACTAATAAATATTTTCTTTTTATCCAGAAAAAAGAAGACAATCAGATTTTGGACCCAATTTCTTCAAAGACCATCTTAATTCTCAACTTTTTATCAGCATGTTGCTCCTTTAGGAACTAGAGGTAAACAAGAGATTGAGAGGTTCTTAAATAAAAACAAAGTATATATATATATATATATATATGTGTGTGTGTGTGTGTGTGTGTGTGTGTGTGTGTGTTTTTGAAATATATAGTATATAGTCATGTGTGTATAGAGAGATATTGGTATCTCCAAGATAGTATTTATATTAAAGTACATTAGAAAGATACATGCAGTAATAAGTTTATTTTAGTACTATATATCATAATGAAGACATAAGGCCAGTTATGGTATGTACTGATGTATACAACTATTTTATGTGTCCACAATGCAATTCACCCTCAAAAAGCAATGAAATCCTTTTATTTGTGGCAATGTCTTATCAAGACTTCTTTTGCAATGATCTGAAGGAAAGATTATCCATAAAAAACAATGGAATCCTTTTATTTGTGGCAATATATTAGCCAGACTAATTTTGCAATGGTCGTAGAAAAACATTATCTGCAAAAAGCAATAGAATCTTTTTATTTGTGGTAATGTGTTAGTAATACTTTCTGTTACAATGATCTAAGAAAAAGAATGTTTATTTTGGATCGTGGTTTCAGATTTCAGTCTACGGTAGTCTGAATCAATTATTTCAGAGGTTATTATGTGACAGGACATCATGGACAAGAGGTTATAGCAGGGAAGACATGCTCAACTCATGGCACTTGAGAAGCAGAAAGGCAAGAAGTAGCCAAGATTTTCATGACCTTCAAAGACAGTTCGACTTCTTCCATATAGGCTTCATTTCTAAATGGCCAATTTAGCAAGTAGATCCACATTTTACATATACCTCTGAAAACCACTACAAGACAGAGTTAAAATTGTGAACACATGAATCTATGGAATAGTTATATGCAAACCAAAACAGGAAAACATGAATACGAATGGAACTAGAATATATGCTAAACAAAATGGAACAAACACGGCATAGAAATATCTCATGTTATTACATTTTTTCCTTCTCTAAAATATTTCCAACAAATGAGGACTAAAATAGACAAAATAGAGAGCCAGAGAAAAGTTAGAAAATAGGTTTTTAAACACCATTACATAGTGAAAATAAGTTATAATGCTCTATAGCAGCAGAAGGAATTGCTTAATAGCAATTTATGAAATATTTTATGAAAAACTAGACGGAAGTTCAAAGGCTTCCAGTATTGGACATATAATCTGTATTTACCTTAGTTATAACCTTTGTAGATTTATCAAATTTTCAAATTTAAATTAAAAAATATATACAAATATATTTTCTCAAGAAAAGATTAAAAGATATTTTCATTATTTTTTAGAACCCTATTCATTGTTTAGAGGGTCTGAAAACACAGTCCATATGCACATCTCAACTTGATAATTTTCTTTGAAAAATTTCGTTTCAGTGGGCAATAATCACGTCAATTCTGTTATAGATTGTACATAGTTATAATTTTGCTGCAATAGCAAAAGTAGAACGTAATAAGCATTATGCATATCACAAAAACTCAACTTCTAATCATTTAATTCTTTATACAAATGTTTACAATTTCTTGTGTCAGAATATGTAAGATGATTGTAAAATTCATGGAAAATTTTAAGGGATTCAGAAAGGCTCTAATAATTTAGAAAAGGAGAAAGCAAATGGAAAATTTTAATTCTTCAGTCTCAAAACTTTTCAAAAAGCAGCTATTTTGGAGTCAGTGCAGGAAGATGCACCTACTGATGAGTTTAATGAAACTGGGAGCCGCCCCCACTTTTTTTTTTACAGGAGTCAATAGTATTCAATGAAGAAACAGTAGATTTTAAACAGATAATGGTAAGGTAACTTTTGCCACATTTAGGAAGGAGCAAAATGAACCCTTATCTCACATTATGTAGAAATATTAACAACAAAAGAAAGCATTAAAATCTTTTTTGATATACTTTATTTACATTTCCAATGTTTCCCCTGTTCTAGGTCTCCTCTTTGGAAACGCCCTATCCCCTCCCCCTCCCCGCCTCTATGAGGGAATTCCACCTCCCACCCACCCTCCAACCCATTCCCATATTCCCACCTTGACATTCCCCTTTACTGGGGCCTCTAACACCCTCAGGCCCAAATGCCTCTCCTCTCTCCCTGATGGACAACGAGCCCATCCTCTGCCACATATGTGATCCGAACCACGAGTCCCTCCATGTGTATTCTTTGGTTGGTGGTCCAAACTCCAGGACGACGGGGGGGGGGGGGGGTCAGGCCCATTGACGCTGTTGCTCCCTCCATGGGGCTGCAAACTGCATCTGCTCCTTCAGACCTTTCTCCAACTCCTCCATCTGGAACCTCACACTCACTCAAGCAGTTACTGTAAAGTGAAACTTGGGTATTCTGAAATTTTGGGCTAATATCCACTCATCAGTGAGTACATACCATGTTCGTTCTTTTGTGACTGAGTTACCTCGCTCAGGATGATATTTTCAAATTCCATCTATTTGCCTGCAAATTTCATTAAGTCATTGTTTTTAATAGCTGAGTAGTACTCCATTGTGTAGATGTACCACATTTTCTGTATCAATTCCTCTAATGAGGGACATCTGGGTTGTTTCCAGCTTGTGACTATTGTAAATATGGCTGCTATGAACATAGTGGAGAATGTGTCTTCATTGCATGTTGGAGAATCTTCTGGGTATATGCCCAGGAGAGGTATAGCTGGGTCCTCAGGTAGTATTATGTCCATTTTTCTGAGGGTCCGCCATACTGATTTCCAGAGTGGTTGTACCACTTGCAATCCCACCAACAGTGGAGGAGTGTTCCTCTTTCTCCACATCCTCGCCAGAATCTGCTGTCACCTGAGTTTTTGATCTTAGCCATTCTGACTGGTGTGAGGTGGAATCTCAGACTTGTTTTGATTTGCATTTCCCTGATGACTAGGGATGTTGAGCATTTCTTTAGATGCTTCTCAGCCCAGTGAATTTCCTCAGTTGAGAATTCTCTGTTTAGCTCTGTTCCCCATTTTTTGATGGGGTTATTTGGTTTTTTGGAGTCTAACTTCTTGAGTTCTTTGTATATATTGGATATTAGCCCTCTATTGGACATAGGATTGGTTAAGACCTTTTCCCAATCTGTTTGTTGCCATTTTGTTCTATTGACAGTGTCCTTTGCTTTACAGAAGCTTTGAAATTTCATGAGGTCCCATTTGTTGATTCTTGATCTTAGAGCATAAGCCACTGGTGTTCTGCTCAGGAACTTTTCCCCCGTACCCAGGTGATCGAGAGTTTTCCCCACTTTCTCTTCTATTAGATTCAGTGTATCTGGTTTTATGTGGAGGTCCTTGATCCTCTTGGACTTGAACTTTGTACAAGAAGGTAGGAATGGATCAATTTGCATTCTTCTACATGTAGACCACCAGTTGAACCAGCACCATTTGTTGAAAATGCTGTCTTTTTTCCACTGAGTGGTTTTAGCTCCTTTTTTGAAAATAAAGTGACCAGATGTGTGTGAATTCATTTCTGGGTCCTCAATTCTGTTCCATTGATCTACCTGCCTATCACTGTACCAATACCATGCAGTTCTTATCACTACTTCTCTGTAGTACAGCTTGAGGTCAGGGATGCTGATTCCCCAAGAGGTTCTTTTGTTGTTAAGAATAGCTTTTGCTATCCTGGGATTTTTGTTGTTCCAAATGAATTTGAGAATTGCTCTTTCTAAGTCTATGAAGAATTGAGTTGGAATTTTGATGGGGATTGCATTGAATTTTTAGATCGCTTTTGGCAGGATGGCCATTTTTACTATATTAATCCTTCCGATCCATGAGCATGGCAGATCTTTCCACCTTCTGAGGTCTTCTTTGATTTCTATCTTCAGAGACTTGAAGTTATTGTCATACATACCTTTCATTTGCTTGGTTAGAGTCACACCAAGATACTTTATATTGTTTGTGACAATTGTGCAGGGTGTCATTTCCCTAATATCTTTCTCAGACTATTTATCCTTTGAGTATAGGAATGCTACTGATTTGTTTGAGTTAATTTTATATCCGGCCACTTTGCTAAAGTTGTTTATCAGCTGCAGGAGTTCTCTGGTAGAGTTTTTTGGGTCACTTAAGTATACGATCATATCATCTGCAAATAGTGATAATTTGATTTCTTCCTTACCAATTTGTATCCCTTTGACCTCCTTTTGTTGTCTAATTGCTCTAGCTAGAACTTCAATTACTATATTGAATAGATAGGGGGAGAGAGTGCAACCTTGCCTAGTCCCTGATCTCAATGGGATTGCTTCGAGTTTCTCTCCATTGAGTTTGATGTTGGCTATTGGTTTGCTGTATATTGCTTTTACTATGTTTAGGTATGGGCCTTGAATTCCTGATCTTTCCAAGACTTTTATCATGAAGGGATGTTGAATTTTGTCAAATGCATTTTCAGCATCTAATGAAATGACCATGTGTTTTTTTTTTTTCTTTGAATTTGTTTATGTAGTGAATTACATTGATGGATTTCCGGGTATTGAACCATCCCTGCATCCCTGGGATGAAGCCTACTTTATCATGATGAATGATCGTTTTGATGTGTTCTTGGATTCGATTCAGTTTGCGAGAATTTTAATGAGTATTTTTGCATCGATATTCATAAGGGATATTGGTCTGAACTTTTCTTTCTTTGTTGGGTCTT
>CM052722.1:65421435-65447014 GCA_028551405.1 Uromys caudimaculatus
CATTGTGTCCTGGATTTCATGGAAGTTTTGGGTTAGGAGCTTTTTGCATTTTGTATGTTCTTTTACTGTTGTGTCGACATTGTCAATGGTATCTTCTGCTCCTGAGATTCTCTCTTCTATCTCTTGTACTCTGTTGGTTATGCTTGCATCGATGACTCCTGATCTCTTTCCTAGGTTTTCTAACTCCAGGGTTGTTGTCCTTTGTGATTTCTTTATATTTTCTATTTCTATTTTTAGCTCCTGGATAGTTTTGTTCATTTCCTTTGTCTGTTTAATTGTGTTTTCCTGTAATTCTTTAATGGATTTCTGTGTTTCCTCTTTAAGGGCTTCTAGTTCTTTACCTCTGTTCTCTTGTGTTTCTTTAAGGGTGTTAATTTCTTTCTTAAAGTCTTCTATCATCATCATTAGAAATGATTTTAAATCTGAGTCTTGTTTTTCTGGCATATTGGGGAATCCAGGGCTTGCTGTGGTGGTAGAGCTGGGTTCTGATGATGCCAAGTAGCCTTGATTTCTGTTCCTTTGGTTCTTGCCCTTGTCTTTTGCCATTTTGTTATTTCTGATGTTAGCTGATCTTACTCTGTCTGACTATGGCTTGTCCCTCCTGCAGGTCTCTGTATCAATACTCCTTGAAGACCAGCTCTCTCTGAGAGGTGTTTGGGTTTGGAGTGCTGTGGCACCGGGTCAGATCTGGGGTGCAGACAGAAACCAGAAGGATCTTGTCCCCAGCTGTCTCTTGGTTCCTATGTCCTGATGGCTCTGCAAGGCTCCCTCTTGATCCAGTGAGTTTGAACAGAAGTGGTGGTTTTACCTATGCTCAAAGGTTTATCAGCACTCCTGGGATACCAGCTCTCTCCTGGAGCCCTGTGGCCCAGGCCCGGGTGAGCAGTGATGCTTGTCTTATCCCCACTCATGGCTTTTTGACCCTCCTGGGAGGGGGAATTTCTCCTAGCACTGCTTGTCTATGTAACCCTGGTTGCCCAGGCACAGGTCTCCTACCACAGATAGAAACAGGAAGGTTCCTGTCCCTTACTTTTCCTCCTCGGTCTCTGTGTCCTGAGGGCCTGGGAGAGTAACTTTCTCCCGGCGCTGCTTGGCTATGGAACCCTGGTGGCCCAGGCAGAGGTCTCCTGCTGCAGGTGAGAACCAGGGTGTTCCTATGCCCGCCTACCTCAGTCCCTGTGTCCCGCAGATTCGGAGCAGTTCCTGGTGAGCAGTGGAGCGTGTCTTGGCCCCACTCCCAGCTTTTCCAAGTTCCTGGGAGGATAACTTTCTCCCGGTGCTATTTGGCTGTGGAGCCCTGTGGCCTAAGCTGAGGTCCCCAGTCACAGATGGAGACCAGAAGTTTCCTCTCCATCTGTCTCTTGGCCTGCGGTTTTGGGGCAGAATCGGTGAGCACTGGTGCTCGTTTTGTCCCCACTCGGGGCTTTTTCACGCTCCTGGGAGAGTAACTTTCTCCTGGCCCTGCTTGTCTATGGAACCCTGGTGGCCCGGGCAGAGGTCTCCTGCCGCAGGTGGGAACCAGGGTGTTCCTATGCCCGCCTACCTCAGTCCATGTGTCCTGCAGATTCTGCATTAAAATCTTAACTATATTATATCTATTAAACCCACAAAAAGAAAAACATATAAGAGTAAAAGTAAGATTCCTGTACCTTAAGATTGCACAATAAAATCAATATTGACAATTTATACTTGACCAAGTTAAAAATCTTTGCATTTCATATGCAAGAAAGTATAACGTTAAATAATCAAGAAAGTCAAAAGAAAATACACAGAATGGTAGAAAACACTTGTATTCATGCACCTTATAGGAGACTTAATGTCCAATAAGCAGTAAGAACCTTCACAATAACAACACAAATGACTCAATGAATAAGTTGTTAATAAAACAAAGTATTTCCTAAGAAGCCACTACAGTTACCTAATAACATAACAAAAATATCTGATCACTGATTTGGGAGAGTAAAATGGTAAAATGGTATACTTAATTTGGGAAATGTGAAGATATTTTTTTTCAATTTCATTATTTATTTTTCGCATTAATTGCCTTTCTTAAAAATAAAAAGCACATGCTTACCGCCTTTCCTATTCACTGGTTCCATTACTCAACATCCTGGGCCATTTCCTTACTGCCTAAAGTAGTCTTTGACTTGACTGTAATGAATTTTAGCATTATTTATTTATTCATTTATTTATTTTAAACTCCAGATTTTATTCCCTTTCCGGTCCACCCTCCAACTATTCCACACCCCATAGATCGTCCTCACCACCCTGTCTCCACAAGGATGTCACCAACCCCCACCACCCACCCCACCAGACTTCTAACTCCCTATCAGGAATCAAAGGAAGGGACCTTAGATGAAAGGCCCTACATTAAGGAGAAGAAACTTGTAGAGCCCACCTCCAGCAGAAAGACAGGGCATCAAGTGAGGGATGGTGTTGTCATCCCACTGTCAAAACTATGATCCATAATTGTTTCTGTTTGAAAGAAATGCAGGGATATAAATGGAGAGGAGCTTGAGGAAAAGAAGGTCCAGAGACAGGCCCAACTTGAGATCCAGCTCAAGGGGAGGCCCCAAGACCTGAAACTATTACTGAGGATAAAGTACTCACAAAAAGGGACCTATCATGACTACCACCCTAAAGACCCAAAACGCAGCTGAAAGTGTCAGATGCCAATATTTGCACTCAACCAATGGACAGAAGCTGCTGACCCCTGTGGTGGAATTAGGGGAAAGCTGGAAGAAGCTGAGGAGGAGGGCAACCCTGTAGGAGGAGCAGCAGTCTCAATTAACCTGAACTCCTGAGATCTCTCAAACACTGGACCACCAACCAGGCAGCGTACACCAGATGATATGAGGCCCCCAACACATATACAGCAGAAGACTGCTGGGTCTGGGTTTAGTCAGAGAAGGGAAATGTGAAGACATTTTATAAAATGAACGAAGATAGTTTCCATGTGAGGAAAATTTCACTCTGAAATATATTTTAAAAAGAAATGAAGATCTATTTCAGTAGAAATATTTGGTCAGAAATATTTATAACAATTTATCATTGAGTGATATAAGTCAGAATAATCTCAATTGAGGAACAAATAAATAATATGTGATATATTTTAATGGAATAAGATTTGCTCATAAAACATGTATTCAGTAAATAAAAGTATTCTTTAACTTATTATAATAATTCCTTTGCTTATGAATTGTATGAGAGAGAGAGAGAGAGAGAGAGAGAGAGAGAGAGAGAGAGAGAAAGAGAGAGAGAGAGATTCTACCTCTATTATCAGGAATATCAAAAATAGAGAAACCAATTATGCAAACTAGTGCTTGCAACCATGTAAAGACGAAGGATTGGACGGTGGTAACCAAAGTCTATATGGTTTGTCCCTGAGATCATAAGTATATTTTGAAATTAAACAGATGGCTATAAACTGCTGGGAATATAGTAAAATTGTTGAATTTTGAAAGTTACATGGGCCATTATTATATCATGTAAACTATATTTTGATGGATTTATATTTAAAAACTAACTCAATGGTATATAATACAGAGAAATTATACATTTGAGTATGGATAAATTTTTAATACCATAAAAAACAGCATTTTTCCCTCACAGTAGTTCCAGTTTATTGTATGTATGCATATTTGGGATATGACAAATTAAAAATAAACGTATAAAAATATAGTGGTGGAAAAATGTATTTCTGCACATTATGAGCATAATATGGCAAAATGTTTATTTTCATACTTAGATAAGAATATATTAATAATAACTATAAATCTGTTTCATGTGATTATGTTTCATAATAAAATGTTTGATAAACGTGTTTTAGAGCATATAGCTATGACAGAATAAAAGATATTTATAGCATAAACTGCTTAAAATAAAAAAGAAACATTTTTATCAATAATGTAAGCCACAGGTCATAAGAGTTCAACCATAAGGAGCCCTATAATTAATATTTTAAGATTTATGAGTAGAATCACCTGCCACAACAGTATCAACTGCCAAACATAGTGAAGATGGGAAAACAGAGTACCTTTCATCTTCTGCTTTGTTCAAATTCAAAACCCAAAGTATCAATAGGAATAATAAAATGGTTATTTTATATTACAAACCATTAGTACAACTTCATAGACATATATCTTAGTATCAACTAAAGAATAAAATTCTACTTATACTAAAATATTATTTATGATTTATTAGGATTAAAGAAAAATTCATAATACACAACACATATGTCATTCTTTCTTTAAATAGTGATCTTTTAAATTTGTTCTCCAAACTGTGAAAAACTCTAAGTTGCTAAATTGTTTTTTCCCCCATCAGTAGGCAAATCACAAAAAGTGACTGAGAAATTATGTCCACTTAAATATCACACAGAAGACTAGAAACCCAAGTTGGAAGAAAATTATAATCAATGGTGTCAAAAATATGTGTAAGTTGTCAAAAGTCTATTATTTCTCTTGTTTTTCATTAAGCGCCACAGAAAAATTCAAAGGTATTGAAAGTATCAAACAACTACAGTACAATAAATTAGCATATTTTCACTAAATTCATGATAACAGGGTAAAATGATTAAAAGCACAATTAGATATTACAAAATGGTTTTGTTTTCATGTTAAATATAAGCATACATCATTGAATGCCTAACGTTTAATACTTTGTTCTATAAAATGTAATTTAAGGCTCAAAGCAGAAATGAGTCAAATCATCAGAGTTCTCATATACCTCCTGCTATCATGTATTTATAACCTCCTTCATCCTCAACATCATAGGCTCGATAGTACATGGTGTACTTTCAACATACATTAATTCACATAAATATCTCTGTGTCACTCATAATTTACTTTAGGGTGTACTGTTGGAATAATATTCTATTCTTTATGCATTGAAAACTCATAATGATACATAGTAAACATTATAATGTGCACAACAGTTTTGTTGCTCTAGAAATCATATTATCTCACACCATTTATCCTTCTATTGTTACTCTTTTGGTACCATTTACTTCTGAAATTTCTTCAAAATTGAATTTAGTTTGTTTTATTCCTTATTATATGTACTGGTTAGTTTTGTGTGTCAACTTGACACAAGCTGAAGTTATCACAGAGAAAGGAGTTTCAGTTGAGAAAATGCCACTATGAGATTCAACCATAAGGCATTTTCTCAATTAGCGATCAAGGGTGGAGGACCCCTTGTGAGTGGTATCATCTGTAGGCTGGTAGTCTTGGGTTCTATAAGAAATCAGGCTGAGCAAGCCAGGAGAAGCAAGCAAGCCAGTAAGTTACAGCCCTCTATGGCCTCTGCATTATCTCCTGCTTCCTGACCTGCTTGAGTCCCAGTCCTGACTTCCTTTCATGATGAACAGGAGCATGGAAGTATAAGCTGAATAAACACTTTCATCCCCAACTTGCATCTTGGTCATGATGTTTGTGCAGGAATAGAAACCCTGACTAAGACACTATATGTAAGTGTTCTCCCTGTATGTATGTCTGTGCAATATGCACATATCTGGTGGTCATAGTGGTTTCTTCAATGGGTCAATGTGCCTTGTCTTACCAACAATAACTGATAACAGATTTCTCATTTTAAATCTGGCCTTAAATCCAATAGGAAAGCTGTTGGCTGTACATAAATGAGTCACTCTACTATTGCACTAGCAGGAATAGCTTTTGTAGTATGTTCATAATACAGTACACATGCCTGTTTTTAAACAAGACATTTGGCAAATATTTTCCAGTGATAAGCATTGAATCTTTATCCACTACAAATATGTAAGCCAACAAAGTAAAGTTTCCAGCTTAGTCTCATCTTGATTTCTTCTTCACTTTTGCTCACAGAAAATAATATCTATAGCAATATAGTTTTAAAGTCTATTTCTAATGTGGAGCCAACATCAGTGGCAACAATGTTTTTCACTGTGATGGTCTCTGGGGCATCCTTGGTCAGTATGATGATCTTATCATTCTTAACCCATCTTTGGAACTGGGGTTACATTTAACAATTGTATAATTTATTGGAGGGTATTCATCTACCCATGCCAGCACTTGTTAGAAGAAGTGGAAGTACCATAACACCAGACTGTACTCAGCTCAGGTTTGCACATCCACTTTTATGAAAGCAGTGCCATTGTCAGTATGTGTACAGCCAAACACAGTGAGTTGGGCAATAACTTTGATGATAGCTTCCATTTTAGCTTTCTTGCTGGGAACGACATGTATAAGGCTTTCAGCAATATATTCACAAGTTGTCTCTTTTCTGACTGTCAGGGGGTGACAAAATAGTTTACATGACAATCCCTAATGAGACAGATTGTGTATATCCCATCACAGCATCCTTCTACAGAGGGCATAATTTCAAACAAACCTCACAAGACTTGGCAGCATGCTTCATGTTAGATTATTTTAATGGAATACCAGCAACTTTGCCGATTTTCTATCATATTTTGACTCTATGATGTCCAGACTTTTCACAACCCAGTGAGCCACATCAAGAGGTAGCTAGGGAAGATGATCTTTACCACTGAGAGAAGGGCATCAGCTTTCTGATCACTTCTAGAATTCAAAAGACAATACGATACCACATGATAAACCATCAGGCACTAAAGTTCCTGTAATAACTTTCTGTATATTTCCTTCCACATCTATTTGCCCCACAAATGCTATGCCATTACATGTCAATTACTTTGCTTCCATTAGGCCATATATAAGGTCAATTATTTGAATAATGTTCAGTATTGATTGTCCGCAGCTACTATTCTTGAGTCACTAATATCCATAAAACTTGCATATCAGCCTCAGCCTACTGGGTACTTCCTCCTTATCTTTCCATACAGATACTGTCCGTGTTCATTTGTCTTTCTACTGCTCTACTCATATTTTGAGCCTCGGCTGGTAGAATCCATTTACTGTGTGGGCATCAGAAAAAAAATTTAGGTGTCCATTCTAGTGATTTTTTATGTTTGACGGGACAGTCAGTTATATTAGCTAAGGGAAGCATTTCAGTAGATTGCAATTATACTGGCCCCACTACTCTCCACATAGCATTGCTGATTAGGGTTGCAGACACCACTCCTCTCCACTGTAACTATAAATTTCATTTTGTAGGGTTTACTTTTGAGTCCCTCCAGGAAGTGGATTGGCCAAAATGTTTTCCTTTTAACTTTTTATATGATATGCAGTTTCCATGACAATGGACGTAGAAATAATAATGGACTCTACATGATAAATTTGCCTTGCATACCATCACCAATTGCTGATCTAATGTTGTATATGTATCAGGAGTTATCTAGCAAAGGCTAAAATCTAGGAGGTGATCTTTCAGAGATGTTTCACCATAGAACTTTGATAAAAGTACCTTTGAGAGACAAGACTCAAAAGACAAAATCTCAGGAAATGATTCTTTTAGTTGATATGCCATTTCTGCCCTTATAAAATTAATATTATAATCCCTGGAATTTGCCCACCCCATTGGGCAGATTTCTGTGGAAAAACAAAGATGTACTGTCTTGAAGTGATGCTACATAGACAAACAGATGATTTCTTAGTTCTTAATGATGATCCTATAAGAATTCTTTAAATTATACTGGTAATTATTAAGTTCTTTATTATAGGACTGCTTTAGGCCCCTAGCTGATATAAAAACTGCAGTTAGAACTCTGCCAATCTTCATGAATCATGAGTTAATTACTTCTGAGATCAAAAGCAGCCATTTACAACTTAGAACACATTCCAAGAGTTTGTAAAAGCACTTAACCAAAGGTCAGAAAAGGGAACCAATGATTTATTGTAGGTGTAAGTACAGAAAATAAAATATTGACTGGGCCAATCTATACAAAACTTCAATACTAACTTAGTCACAAAAATTATAGCTTTAGACTCTCAATGAAAATGTGGAGCTAGTGAGAGAAAATAAAACTCTAGTTAGATAAGTAGACTTCCTTTTTCCCTTTTTGAATTTATTTTTTTACTTATTTATTTTATATACTACTCACTATCCCCTCCCAGTAACTTCCGAATAATCCCTCCCCATCATCCCTCTCTCCTATTTCCCTATCTCCATCTGCCTTTTCTGACTAATTTATTTCCCCTTCTAAGTGGGAATCAAGTTTCCTTGTTTGGGCCTTCCTTCTTGTTAGCATCTTTGGGTATAAGGAGTATAATATGATAACTGTATTTTATTGCAATGTCCACTTATGAGTGAGCATACACCATTCATGTCCTTTTGGGTCTGGGTAGTGTCACTCATGATGATATTCTCAAGTTCTATCCATTTACCTGCAAAATTCATGATTTCTTGTTTTTTGTTTTGTTTAGTTTTGTTTTGGTGTGTGTGTGTGTGTGTGTGTGTGTGTGTGTGTGCGTGTGTGTGTTTTATTTACTTTCCAAATGTTGCCTACTTTCCTAGACACTGTCCAGGAGTTCTCCACCCAATGTTGCCTCCCCTTTGACTCTGAGAGTGTGCTTCCCTACCCACTCACTTCACTGACACACCCAATCCCTTCAACCACCTACCCATCCAACCCTACCTCACCCATATCCCCACATTCCCATTCTCTGGGGCTTCAAGTCTCTACATGTTTAGGCACATATTCTCCCACTGAGGTCAGGCAAGTCAGTCATCTGCTACTTATTTGCCAGGGAACATGAACCCTGCTCTTTGGTTGGTGGCTTAGACTCTGGGAGATCCGTGGGGCTTGGGTTAGTTGATATTGTTGTTCTTCCTATAGGGTTTCAGTCACCTTCAGTGTCTCTAATTTTTCCCTTAACTGTTCCATATGATTCCATGACTGAAGTACAATGGTTGGCTTTAAGTATCTGCATCTGTCTCAGTCAGCTGCTGGTAGAGCTTCTCAAAGGACAATCATGCTAGGCTCTTGTCTTCTGCCATCCTCATGGTTGAATTATTCTTGATTTCCATTAGTTTCTGCCCTCTGGGTGAAGAAGATGAGTCTTTACAATGCACTAAAGGCCTTCCATCTTACACAACATTCTCTAAGATATATTTGGGTAATATGGCAGGCAACAGTTTTCCAGTTGTTCAGGACCCACATGAAGGTCAAGCTGCACATGTGTTTCATATTAGCCAGGAGGCCTAGGTCCAGCCCATATATGTTCCTTCGCTTGTGGTTCAGACTCTGAGAACCCCAAGGGTCCAGGTTAATTGACTCTGTTGGTTTTACTGTGGAGTTCCTAGAACCATCAGGACCCATAATTCTTCTTATTATTATTCCATAGGTATCCCCAAGCTCCATCCACTCTTTGACTGTGGGTATCTCTGTCTGAGTCAGCTGCTGGGTGAAGCCTCTCAGAGGACAGCCATGCTAGACTCCTGTTTGCAAGCATAACAATGTATTACTAATAGGAATTAGTGCTTGCCATGGGATGGGTCTCTAGTTGGGGCAGTTATCTGTTGTTCATTTCCTCACTCTTCCCTGTGCCTGCCTTTCTTATAGACAGGATAAATTTTGGGTTGAAACTTTTGTGGGTGGGTTCATGTCTCTATCACTCAACTGGTGTTCCTGCCTGGATACAGAAGCTAGCTTCTTCAGGTTCCATGTTTCCAGTGTAATGAGTCACAGCTAAAGTCACCCCCATGATTCTTGGGAGCCTTACTTATCCCAGGTCTCTATTTCATCCTGGAGATGCCTTTCACCTTCTAACCACTGCCAATGGAATATTTTCATTAATTTTTCTAGCCATCTTGCCATCTATCCTATCGTTGCTCACAACTGATCCTGAATCTCCCATTCCCTTCCTCATTATCCCCTCCCCCAGTTTTCTTCTTCCATCTGCCTCTTATGACTGTTTTATTCTCCCTTATAAGTAAGATTCAAGCTTCCTCCCTTGGGCCTCCCTTCTTTTTTAGCTTCTTTGTGTCCATAGAGTTTAACAAGATGGCTGTATTTTATGGCTAATATACACTTACAAGTAAGTTATGCCCATCCATATCCTTTTAGGACTAGGTTACCTCACTCAGGATGGCTACAAAATGGATGATACCTTCTATTTTATTAGCTGAATAGTATTCCACTGTGTAAATGTACCACTTTTTCTTCATCCACTCTTCAGTTGAGGGACATCTAGGTTGTTTCCAGTTTCTGGCTACTATGAGTAAAGCTACTATGAACATAGTTGAGCTAGTGTCTTTGTGAGATGTTAGACTATCATTTGGATATATGAACAGGAGTGATGCATAGCTGGGTCTTGAGGTAGACCTGTTCCCATTTTTTTGAAAAAACCTCCAATTGATTTCCAACCTTCTTTTAAAAGTTTATACTCCCAGCAGCAATAGGGGAGTGTTGCCCTCGCTGCACATCCTCACCACTATGTGCCATATATATATATTTTTCTATCTTAGCCATTCTGATGGGTGCAAGATAGAACCTCAGAGTTATTTTGATTTGCATTTCCCTGATGACTAAGGACATGTAGCATTTCAATAAGTGCTTTTCAGCCATTTGAGATCCTTTTGTTGAGAACTCAATTTAGTTGTGTACTCCATTTTTAATTGGGTTATTTGGGTTGTTTGTGTCTAACTTCTTTTTTTCTTTCACTTAGTTTTTTAAATGGATATTTTCTTTATTTACATTTCAAATGTTATCCCCTTTCCAGTTTCCCCCTGAAAATCCCTACCCCCTCCCCCTCCCCCTACTTCTATGAGGGTGTTCCCCTACCCACCCATTTCTGCCTCCCCACCCTCGTATTCCCCTATACTGGGGCATCAATCCTTCACAGGACCAAGGACATCTTCTATCACTGATGTCCAACAAGGCCATCCTCAGCTACATATGCAGCTGAAGCCACAGATCCCTCCATGTGTACACCTTGGTTGTGATTTAGCCACTGGGAGATCTGGGGGCCTGATTGGTTGATGTTGCTGTTCTTCCTATGGGGTTGTAAACCTTTTCATCTCCTTCAGTCCTTTCTCTAACTCTCCAATTGGAGACCCTGTGTTCAGGCAAATGGTTGGCTTCAAGCATCAGCCTCTATATTTGTCAGGCTCTGGCAGAGCCTTTCAGGAGAGAGCCATATCAGGCTCCTGTCAGCAAACACTTCTGGGCCTCCACAATAGTGTTCGGTTTGGTGTCTGTATATGGAGTGGATCCCCAGGTGGGGTGGTCTCTGGATGGCCTTTCCTTCAGTCTCTGTTCCACACTTTTTATCTCCTCCCATGGATATTTTGTCCCCTCTTCTAAGAAGTACTGAAGCATCTGCACTTTGGTCTTCCTTCTTCTTGAGCTTCAGGTGGTCTGTGAATTGTATCTTGGATATTCTGAGTTTTGGGGCTAATATCCACTTATCAGTGAATGCATACCATGTGGGTTCTTTTGTGATTGGGTTATCTCACTCAGGATGACATTTACTAGTTGCATGCATTTGCCTAAGAATTTCATGATGCCATTGTTTTTAATTGCTGAGTAGTATTCCATTGTGTAAATATACCACATTTTCTGTATCCATTCCTCTGTTGAAAGACATTTGGGTTCTTTCTAGCTTCTGCCTATTATAAATAAGGCTGCTATAATCAGAATAGAGAATATGTCCCTGTTATATGTTGGAGCATCTTTTGGGTATATGCCCAGGAGGGTATAGCTGGGTCTTCATGTAGTAAATATTATGTTCAATTTTCTGAGGAACTGCCAGACTGATTTCCACAGTGGTTGTACCAGCTTGCAATCCCACCAAAATGGAGGAGTTACTTATATGGAATTGCTTATATCCTTTGTTTTCTTGGATGTAGTTTTCCTCTTGGGTTGGAGTTCTCCTTGTAATCATTTCTTTAGAGCTGAATTTGTTGTTGTTTTTTTTGTTTGTTTTTTTGTTTTGTTTTATATTGTTTTGTTTTGAGGCAGTGTTTTCTGTGTAGCCTCAACTGTCCTGAAACCCTGCAAACCATAATGATCTTTAACACAGAGATCTGCCTTCCTCTGCTTCTCAAGTGCAGAGGGATTAAAGTCATTCTCCATCAATGTTTGCTGGGATTGATTTTTTCATCCCCACTTTTTCATGTCCTTTTGTAAATATCCCAAATATGCAAATCATTCAGGCATAGAAATATGTCATCTATATAATCTCTGTGGAGATTAAACAGGGTATTGGGCCAGATGTAGGCCACCATTCCATGACAAAGGAAAAGATGTGGAGATAACCTCAGAGAAGAACTCTGAAAGTTTTTTTTTTTTTATTTACCCATATCATGCAAATACAAATAAGTACTTGATAAGGGAGTACTAGATTCTGGTTTGCATCTGCATTCAGTATTGAACCCTGTGCTACAGCCCTCTCGATCCCAATCATACCCAGAGTCACCTTGAAATCCCAGGCTCACAGGTGAGCTCACAAATCCTGCCCCAGTACCTGGCTCAGCTGGAGCCTACCTTGGGTCCATGGGACTCAGGTACCCCTGCCCTGTAGGAGACACTATCCTTCCAGTTTGCATTTGTGCCCAAGAGTTTTCCTGTGCTATAGCCCTATCCATCCCAATCACATCCTGTGACAACTTGACCCCCAGGAGTTCTGACACACCCAGGCTCAGAGGATCACAGGCTCATAGAAGGGACAGGCTCCAGTCAGAGAACAAGGCCAGCTAATATCAGAGCTAAAGAGATGGCAAGAGGCACTTACAAGAACATAAGCAACAGCAACAAAACCCAATGCTACTTGGCACCATCAGAACCCAGTTCTCCCACCAGAGCAAGCCTTGGATACCCCAACACACCTGAAAAGCAGGATTCTGATCTAAAATCCTATCTCATGATGATGATTGAGGACTTTTAGATGTACATAAGTAATTCCCTTAAAAAATAAAGGAGAGCACAAATAAATAGTTAAAGGACCTTAACAAGGAAACACAGAAACCCCTTAAAGAAATACAGAAAAACAAAAACAAACAGATCAAGAAATTGAACAAAATCATCCAGGATCTCAAAACGCAAATAGAAATAATAAAGAAATCAAAAAGGGAGACAACCCTGGAGATAGAAAACCTAGGAGAGGGGTCAGGTATCATAGATGCAAGCATTACCAGCAGAATACAAGAGATAGAAGACAGAATCTCGGGTGTAGATGATACCATAGAAAACATTGACAAAACAGTCAAAGAAAATGCAAAAGCAAAAAGCTCCTAACCCAAAATATCCAGGAAATGCAGGACAAAAGTAAAAGGCAATACCTAAAAATAATAGGTATAGAAGAAAGCAAAGATTCACAACTCAAAAGGAGAGTAAATAACTTCAACAAAATTATAGAAGAAAACAAGAAGTCCACAGAAAGCCAAATAGATGGGATCAAAAGAGAAAATCATCCTTTCACATAATAATCAAAACACGAAGTGCATAGAAAAATGAAAGAATAATAAGAGGTAAGGGAAAATAGTCAAGTAACATATAAAGGCAGACCTATCAGAATTACAACAGTCTTCTCAGCATACATTCTAAAAGCCAGAAGATCTTAGGCAGATGCCATACAGACCCTAAGAGAACAAAAGTGCCAGCCCAAACTACAATACCCAGCTAAACTCAATTTCCATAGATGGAGAAACCAAGATATCTCATGACAAAACCAAACTTAAACAATATATTTCCACAATCCCAACCCTACAAAGGATAATAGATGGGGAACTCCAACACAAGGAGGGAAACTACACCTATGAAAGAGCAAAATTAAATAAATAAATAATTTTTTCATAACAAACTCAAAAGAAGGGAGTGACACAAACATAATTCCACCTCTAACAACAAAAATAAAAGGAAGCAACAATCACTGGTCCTTAATATCTCTTAACATCAGTGGACTCAATTCCCAAATTAAAAGAAATAGACTAAGAGAGTGGATATGTGAACAGGACCCAGTGGATTTCTGCCTACAGGAAACACATCTCAATGACAAAGACAGATACTATCTTGGAGTAAAAGGCTGGGAAAAATGTTTTCCCAGGAAATGTTCACAAGAAAAAAGCTGGAGTAGCCATTCTAATATCGAATAAAATTGATTTTTCAACAAAAAGTTATCAAAAATGATGAGGAAGTATACTTCATACACAGCAAAGGAAAAATCTACCATGATGAACTCTCAATTCTGAACATCTATGCCTAAAAAGAAAGGGCACACACATTTGTAAAACAAACATTACTAAAGCTCAAACCACACATGGAACCTCACACAATAATAGTGGGAGACTTCAACAACATGTTCTCACCAATGGCCAGATCATGGAAACAGATATTAAACAGAGACACAGTAAAACTATAAGAAGTTATGAATCAAATGAATTTAACAGATATCTACATAACATTTCTCCCTAAAAGAAAAGACTATAACTTCTTCTCAGCTCCTCATGGTACCTTCTCTAAAACTGAGCATATAATCAGTCACAAAACAACCCTCAATACATACAAGAAGACTGAAATAATCCTATACATTCTATCAGATCATCCTGGACTGATGCTGGTCTTCAATAACAACAAAAATGACAGAAAGATCACATATACTTGGGAGTTGAATAACTCTCTACTCAATAATATCTTAGTCAGGGAAGAAATAAGAAAGATATTAAACAAGTTTTTAGAATTTAATGAAAATGAAGACACAACATACCCTTACTTACGGGACAGAAAGACAGCAGTGCTAAGAGGAAAACTCACAGATCTGAGTGCCTTCATAAAGAAATTGGAAAGATCATACACTGGTAGCTTAAAAGAACATCTGAAATCTCTAGTTCAAAAAATCAAAGTTAATACACCCAAGAAGAGTAGACTTCAGGAAATAATCAAATTCAGGAATGAAACCATCCAAGGAGAAACAAAGAGAATTATACAAATCTAGGAGCTAGTTATTTGAGAAAATGAACAAGATAGATAAATCCTTAGCCAAACTAACTAGAGCACACAGAGACAGTATTCAAATTAACAAAATCAGAAAAGAAAACGGAGACATAACAACAGAAACTGAAAAAAATTAAAAAAAATCATTAGATCCTATTACAAAAGCCTATACTAAGCAAAACTGGAAAATATAGATGAAATGGATGATTTTCTAGATAGATAAAAGACACCAAAGTTAAATCAGGATCAGATAAACCATGTAAACAGTCCCCTAAGCTCTAAAGAAAGGTGTAATTAAAAGTCTCCCAACCAAAAATTATAAAGCCCAGGACCAGATGTTTTAGTGCAGTATTCTATCATATCTTCAAAAAGACCTAATATCAATATTTTTCAAACTGTTCCATAAAACAGAATCAGAAAGAAGACTACCTATTTCATTCTATGATACTACATTTATGCTGATTCCTAAACAACACAGAGACCCAACAAAGAAACAGAACTTCAGACCAATTTCACTTATGTATATCAGTGCAGATATACTCAATAAAATTCTGGCCAACCAAATCTAAGAACACATCAAAATGAAAATTCACTATGATCAAATAGGCTTCATCACAGGGATGCATGGATGGTTCCATATATGGAAATCCATCAATGTAATCCACTATATAAACAAACTCAAAGATAAGGGAATACAAAAAATTTGTATTTTGAAGATTCATAGGCACATGGAATAACCCTTTCTCTGTACTAGTTTCTCCATTAGTTGAACAATATTGGACATAGCTTCACGAATGGTAGGAAACTATCTTATTTAATTCCCTTTATGTAATTTATTGTCATTCTTCAGGAGCAATAATCTGCCTTGCTTTTTGGTCATACTGGCCTGTTAAATTTGCCCTGGGCTAGGAAAATGATCTCTACTCTTTCAAGCTATTGAATAATTTTAGTAATTATAGCCTGACTCCAAGGCAGTTTATACTGTTTACTACTTACCATCTTTCTAGGCTCCCATCTTGTCCTCCCCTTCATTTTTGTTATTAATTTTTAACTGTCAGTCAAAATTTACCAGATGTAGTCTGTAGGATATCTTTTCTGTATACCCCAAACATTGCCTTTGTCCTTTTGCTCCCTCATAGAGTCCCACCTTTTATCCCCCTTGCCTTATCCTTTGAGAGATTGAGACACCCTGGGCATCCTCTGAACCTTCAAGTCTCAGCAGTATTAGGCATATCCTCTCCCACTGATTCCAGACAAGGCAGCCCTGTTGGAACTGATAACACTGTCAGGTTATAGTTTTAGGGAAAATCCTCTGCTCTAGTTGTTGGGGGACCCACACAAAGACTGAACGTTACATCTGCTACATATGTGTAGGTGGGGGAACGGCCTAGTTCACAAATGCTATTTGGTTGGTTGCTCAGTCTTTTAAAGCTTCCAGTTGTCCAGGTTAGTTGACACTGTTGGTCTTTCTCTTGGGTTCCTATCACTTTCAGGGCCTTCAGTCCTTCTTCCAACTCTTTCATAATGGTTCCCAATCTCCATCCAATATTTAGTTGTGGGTATCTGCATGTGTTTCAATCACTTGTCTGGTATAACCTCTCGAAGAATTGTTATGCTAGGCTCCTTTCTGCAAACATAACAAAGTATCATTAGTAGTGTCAGGAATTGGTACTTGCCCAAGGAATGGGTCTCAAGTTTTGCCAGTTATTGGTTGCCCATTCCTTCAGTCTCTGCTCCTTGTTTGTCACTGCATTTCTTTTTAGACAGGACCAATTTTGGATGGAAAGTTTTGAGGTGGTTTGGTGTCCTTATCCCTTCCACTGTGGGTTCTGCCTATCTTCAGGGGGTGGCCAGTCTCCTCTTAATGTTCTATGTCCCAGCAGTTAGGCATCTTGGCTATGATCACCCTGTAGGGCTTCCATGACAACAATGTTCTTTTGTAGAGGCAAGATACACACATTTTACATCTGTAGTGATAGTTGCTTAATGCTAGTATGAATTTAATTGTTTCAACTTTATGGTTCTCAATATATCCAAACTCTGCCATTCATTGTCTCTTATATTTGGGAAGTTACTGTGAATCACTTTATATTCATTTTCTGTATTCACTAGCAGCCAACTATTACATATATTGGAAGGATCAATATATATAAGGCCTCCAATCACCCTGTATGGTCTCCCTTGTAGGCAACTAGGCAACATTGGTACCCTTTATGGGGAAGTTTACCACCTGAAAGTCCTTCTTCCTTAGCAGTGGAACAGTACCTGCAATTCCTTGTTGCCATTTCCCCTAACTTGGAGGTAAATTGTTGGTCTACCCTTAATGCCCTTTACAGATTGACTGACATCGTGTTGGGTTGCCCATTAATGTTGTTTCTAGAAATTCCTACATGGGAAAAGTCTATTCCAATCTGTATTTGAGAGGCCCTGAGAGATAATCTTTCCTAGGTTCTAACTCTCTCATTAGCCCATTTTACAATAGAACCTTCTAAATCCAGTTTACCAGCTTTTCTAAATCATCCAGATCACTCAAAGCTTCTGCTTCATATAGGCCACACTCTATCATGGGACTCAGCACTGCGACCAATATTCCTGGTATTTGCTGAGTATTATTTTTCTCATTTCTTCTGTAAACACAGTATGTTCTGGGCATGCAAACTTGGCATGAAATACCACGTCCCACATCTCTAGTTATTTGATCAGGGCCTTATCTTTTATTTTCAGTTGCTAGTATGCAGATCAACTTCAGCTAGAGATAAGCAGTTATCAATAATGGTTTATATGATCCAATACAGCAGTGGCTGATTTCCCATCCTGCTGTCCAGTATTATAAAGACTTTGTCTCATAGAAGGATGTGTAAACCTATCTACATCCTTGACCCTCAGCCTCATAAGCCAAGTGGAAAGTGTTCCTAGCTCCAATTCTTCTGAATCTGAATATTCTCTGATTACCATAGTCTCATTCACTGACTCATTGTAAAGGCCTCCATCAATGTGCTGGGTCATAAATTGTTTTCCATTTCTCTCCATTAAAGTTCTGACCTGAGCGTGCCTGTAGTCACTTCTAGGTCTTTCCAAGTGTTTGAAAGTTTGAGGTCCCTTGAAGGCCTTTTTATTGCTTGTTTAATCTGGGCCTTCTTCCTCTTTAGATCCTGTAACAGTAAAAATGTCAAGCCAACATCTCTACTTCTAAGTCTCTATTATCCAAGTTATCTACTAAGTATGAGGCCAATGTTGAACTCTCTAACTCTACATCCCTTTTTTTCAGTGTTTCCATCTTTATATCTTCTGTCTCCCTCATGGCTGTCCCTTCAGACTCAAATAGGCCTCTTATTTACCACAGGAGTGACAAGACTGCTTCTGCAGTTGCACCTTTGCATCACTCTTCATAATGTATTACTTCTAGGTCTTGTCTGTGCTAGGCATAGAAGACACCCATCAAATAGCCATGGCACTTCATATCACCTGGAACAACATTTACATCCTAAGATTTCCCCCAGTGAAAACTTAAACATCACTTTCCTTCATCTGCTTCTCTATTTCCCCTTATGAGGTATAATACCATGGCTCTTCTCAAAACTCAGGTTTTTGGTATCCTACTAACTTTGCCAAGTATTAAATTTTCCTTATAGGGAAAGAAGTAAGAAAGGTTTTACACTTCTGTTTAGGTCCCCAAAACAAGCACGGCACAATTCCATTGAAGTTCACTCTGGAGGACCAATATATTTATTGAGCATATTTGCAGACAATAGATGAGGGGGTTTCCTACAGGTGTCTGGACACTCATCATTTAATAGTCTGTACTACAAAAGCTTTACTCAATAGGCATGGAGACTTACTAGTAGCTGTACAAATGAAGGCGCAGCTTTAGTTTTCCCAGGCCTAATGTATGTGTGCTCTATCCCCTAACTCTAGGCCACATGAAGATATGCCAGTTTGTCAAAAGCAGTTGGATACTCTGGTGGGGCACTTAAAATCTACACTGGCATGCTTTTTTGAACATTGGCATAGCTAAATGCTCTAAGATGTCAGTTGTTTGGTTCAGACTAATCTCACAGTAGCCTCACTGTTCTCCTTGATTAGACAAGCACATGAAACAAAAAGTAAGTCATGAATCTGAGACAGTAACAGTGTGTGTTTGTGTGTGTGTGTATGTGTGTGTGTGTGTGTGTGTGTGTGTGTGTGTGTGTGTGTGTGTGTGTGTGTGTTATGGAGGAAAAAGTTACTTTGACAGGGGTGAAAGAGAGATAAGAGAATGTGGGAAGGAAGAGAGCAATTACTATGCATCATATACTTGTATTAATTTGTCAGAGAACTGACATTTCTAAAATGACTACATTATGCACAAACACCATAGAATATATATTCCACTCCAGAAGCCCATAGAAATTTCTCAAACTTTATTTTGATTGTACCAAGTTGAGGCCCAGATTTCTTTCACCTATTCTACCATTGAACATATGTTCTACCCACCTTGGAAATTCCTGTTCTTTCCCTGATCATATTTCATCATAGTTGGCTAGCTAATATTTGGCATTGTAGATCTGAATGGGGAAGCAAAGATATCCCTGGGAAGGGAAAATAGAACAAATTTCCCTGGTGGACAGGGGATGCATTTGTTTGGAAACAAGAGAGATAAGGTTATGGGGAGGTAGGAGAAAATACTAGTTGAAATAAATAAAATTGGTAGGGGGCATTTTGAGAGCAACATGTAAGCCTAATGCAATAGAAGCACCATGGAATCTATGAAAGCAACACTAGCAAAGACTGCTAGTAATGAATGACAGGGAGCTTGATCCAGCCGTCTTCTTTAACCAAGCAAGACATCAAGTGGAAATATTGGGACATCAACTCATTCCCCAAAATCTTTGACCTATTTCATCCTGTGTGCAGTGTTCCGGGACAGAAGCCTAGCAGAATTTTCATTAAAGATACCCAGACAACTTTATCCAGCAACTGATGGGAACAGATAAGTGTACCACAGCCAAATGTTAGGTGGAGCTTTGGAAGTTCTGCAGAGTAGGAGGAAGGGCAATTGGAGGATCCAGAGGATTCCAGCCACCATTAGAACAGGAGATCACAGCCCTCAGAATGAACTAGCCAGGACTCATGGGAGCTCACAGAGATCAGGGAGCCTGTAGTGGTCTGACCTAGGTTTTTTGCTTATAAGGTATAACTGAATAACTTGGTGATCTTGTAGGAATCCTAAAAGTGGATACAGCCCATTTCTGACTCCTTTGCCTACTTGTGAGACCTTTTCTCTCCTAGTGGGTTGCATCATCAAGCCTTGATTTGATGGTATGTATTTGGTCTTACTGTAGCTTGTTATATAGTGTTTGCTTGATGTCCTTGGAAGAGCTGCTCTTTTCTGAGGAAAGGCAAAGTCGTTGTATCTGGAGGAGGAAAGAGTTTGGTGGAGAGACTGGGGGAGAGAAGGATGGATGAACTGCAGCTGGGTTATAATACATGAGAGAAGAATTTTTTAAAAGAAATAATTTTCCTTCTTCCCATTTATTTTCTTACGTAATCCTACTGGTATTCTGTCAACATATCTTTTAGCAATATGACACCAAATTATAAATGATCTGTTTTGATGCCAAAGTCCTTCACTAAATATGCAATGCTATAGTGCTGGGAGAATGTATAATGATCTTGTAGAACCAAGAGCTTAGTACTTCTTATCTGGGAAATAGTTCTAAAAATAAATTGGGTAGCTTTTGAATTTTCCGGTGCATAAATTTCTTCTATTCAGTGAAGCTTTGCAATAGCAAAGAAAAGTAGGAACAAAGTAAAATTATTGAGGAAGAATTTGAAAATATGCTTTTGATCACATTAAAAATTCATTCATTTTTGCATGTTCACTTGGATAGCTATCCTAAAATAAAATTTTCCATACATTATCCAAATACTTGCCAAAATATTTCATGAATACAGTCTTTGAATGTGCAAGGCTTATGATTTTAGTTTCCAAATATATTCATATTCATGAAGTTGTTAAGACCTGTATTTACATTCTTGTATTTAAAACATTTGACCTGGGTATGTATATAACCAAAATAAATCTCATTAAGTGATTCCTAGGCCATATCGGTGACAATCCTATAAATTGAACTCACCTTTTTATATCGGTTTTAATGGAAGGTAATCAAAAAAGCAACATTGTTCAAAAATATATTTTGCATTGAGTCTAGAAGATAGCTACAAACAAAAAGAAATTGATTCTCTGTCACTCCCCAATGATTGATCAAGATATAATTGTCCTGGATGGAACTTGCCACAGTAAGATGTAAGGGTTTTTATATTTACCATTTACACATTTATCTTCATATTAGCTTCTGACTCTTTCATTATGGTTGAGTGTCTTGATTTGCCATCTGGAAAAAATATTTGTTTTGTTATGTTTGGTTTTCACTAATTGACTGGGTAATGTCATAGGCTCTAGGGCATAATATATTTGAATGATTTTGCTGAAGGGATATGGTATAAAACTACTTTAATTACCATTAAATTTATACATACAAAGTACTTAACATAGAAATTACTCATAGATTATTCTAGCTCTTAGTTCTTATCAGAGAAGTTTATTTTAAATATGTATTTATGTTAATACAGAGGTTCACAACTGCCCAAATTCAAAGAGTAAGCAATTGTAGAGAAATCAGCCTTAAATGGCACATTGATATCATACCACAATCTTAAGTCTTAGGGATCATCATAGAAGAGTATGTGGGAATAAGAACCAGAGTTTGGGGAGGGAGGTCTGTTGTGAAGCAATGTTTTCTCCACATGGCAGGACACTCACTATATTGCATATGAACTGCACAAGATAAAGCCAGTCAAAATATCAACTACTTTATGATTGGATATTACATCTGCTCTACAGGAAAAAAAAATTATGCCTGATGCTGTGTGGTCAAATCCCATGGTTGGCAAAGATACTGTTGCTCAATTAAAAAATGGATATGCTATTCCTGTCAAATTTATATATATGGAGAGAGAGAGAGAGAGAGAGAGAGAGAGAGAGAGAGAGAGAGAGAGAGAGAGAGAGATTACCACAGCATAGATCTGTTGCTGGTTTTTGTCAGATAAACTTATTCTTGTAGTGGCCAGCAGTGACTACAAAGAGCCATAACTGGTCAAAATTCAGGGAGTAAATTACTTTGAATGTCCAGTAACAAATTATATATCATTAGAGTCTCATCCAAAGTTAACAGAACCCTGAGGTTGAGATAGCACAATGAAATTAAGATCCACAAGAAAGGTGACAGAAAGGTATTCTACACTACTTCCCTCTGTGACATGGCTATGACACTTTTAAACTCTCAGACGTTATGAATATTGCTCAAAGACCAGTAAATGATTGAGCCCGTCAATATATTATCATTGAATGTGAAGCAGATCATAAGTCATCACACCTATCTGATGATGTAGCTAATGGGTGACTGGGAAAGAACATGGTTTGTTTGTTTGTTTTTGTTTTTGTTTTGTTTTTAGTACAGCACCTGAAAAGGTGCACATGTTCTTGTAAATATTCTCTCACATATGCTCCTGTAAAGAATCAGAATAAAACCACTGGTTATAACACAGACATACACAAGCATCCTCTTTCACACACAGGGAAAGTAGAAGGGGCAGTAGTTGGAAAGGGGAAGGGGATTAACATGAATGGGAAAAGAAGAGGAGATGTTAACAAGGTTTGTTAATATGATCAAATTACATTATATACATATATGAAAATATTACAGGGAAATTATTACATTTAATTAATATATGATAATGAAACATTGTGTGTGGTGAGTGAAGACCTCTGCCTGGGCCACCAGGGGTCCATAGCCAAGGAGCACCAGGAGAAGGCTACCCTCCCAAGAGCATGGAAAAGCCATGAGTGGGGTTAGGACGGCATCACTACTCACCTAGACCCGCCCAGAACCAGCGGGATATGGGGCCTGAGGAAAAATCGGGGACAGGAAATCTCTAAACCTTCAGGTTTCCATCTGTGGGTGGAGACCCTTGCCTGGGCCACCAGGGGTCCATAGCCAAGGAGCGCCAGGAGAAGGCTACTCTCTCAGGAGCATGGAAAAGCCATGAGTGAGGTTAGGGCAAGCACCACTGCTCACTATAGAACATTTCATTCTAAATCAAAAGGTTATACCTTCTTCTCAGCACCTCAAGGTACCTTCTCAAAATTTGACCATGTGATTGGTCACAAAACAAACCTCAACAGATACAAGAAGATTGAAATAATCCCATTCCTCCTTTCAGATCACTACGGATTAAGGCTGGTCTTCAATGGCAACAATAACAACAGAAAAACCACATAAACATGGAAGCTGAACAATGCTCTACACTATGATAAATTGGTCAAGGAAGAAATAATGAAAGAAATTAAAGACTTCCTAGAATTTAATGAAAATGAAAATACAACATACCCAAACTTATGGGACACAATGAAAGCAGTGTTAAGAGGAAAACCCATAGCTTTGAATGCCTCCAAAAAGAAACTGGAGAGAGCATACACTAGCAGCTTAACAGCACACTTGAATACTCTAGAACAAAAAGAAGGTAATGCACCCAAGAGGAGTAGAAGTCAGGAAATAATTAAAATAAGGGCTGAAATCAATCAAGTAGAAACAAAAAAAACTATACAAAAAGAATATACAAAACCAAGTGTTGATTCTTTGAGAAAGTCAACAAGATAGATAAACCCTTAGCCAGACTAACCAGAGGTTACAGAGACAGGATCCAAATTACCAAATTTAGGAAGGAAAAGGGAGACATAACTACAGATTCTGAGGAAATTCAAAAAATCATCAGATCCTACTACAAAAGACTATACTCTACAAAACTGCAAAATCTGGATGAAATGGAAATGAAATTTTCTAGACAGATATAAAATACCAAAGTTAAGTCAGGATCAGATAAGCCATCTAAACAGTCCCATAATGCTTAAGGAAATAGAAGCAGTCATTAATAGTCTCCCAACCAAAAAAAGCCCAGGACCAGATGGGTTCACTGCAGAATTCTATCAGACCTTCAAAGAAGACCTAATACCAATACTCTTCAATCTATTCCACAAAATAGAAACAAAAGGAACACTACCCAATTCCTTCTATGAGGCCACATTTACACTGATACCAAAACCTCACAAAGACCCAACAAAGAAAGAAAACATCAGACCAATTTCCCTTATGAATATCGATGCAAAAATACTCAATAAAATTCTCGCAAACTGAATTCAAGAACACATCAAAACAATCATTCATCATGATCAAGTAGACTTCATCCCAGGGATGGTGGGATGGTTCAATACCTGGAAATTGATCAATGTAATCCACTACATAAACAAACTCAAAGAAAAAAACCACATGGTCATTTCATTAGATGCTGAAACAGCATTTGACAAAATTCAATATCCCTTCATGATAAATGTCCTGGAAAGATCAGGAATTCAAGGTCCATACCTAAACATAGCAAAAGCAATATACAGCAAACCAGTAGCCAACATCAAACTAAATGGAGAGAAACTTGAAGCAATCCCACTAAAATCAGGGACTAGACAAGGTTGGCCCCTCTCTCCCTATCTATTCAATATAGTAATTGAAGTTCTAGCTAGAGCAATTAGACAACAAAAGGAGGTCAAAGGGATACAAATTGGAAATGAAGATATCAAAATATCACTCTTTGCAGATGATATGATTGTATACTTAAATGACCCGAAAAACTCCACCAGAGAACTGCTATAGGTGATAAACAACTTCAGCAAAGTGGCCAGATATAAAATTAACTCAAACAAATCAGTAGCCTTCCTATATTCGAAAGTTAAACAGGCTGAGAAAGAAATTAGGAAAATGACACCCTTCACAATTGTCACAAGCAATATAAAGTATCTTGGCGTGACTCTAACCAAACAAGTGAAAGATCTGTATGACAAGAACTTTAAGTCTCTGAAGAAAGAAATCGAGGAAGACCTCAGAAGATGGAAAGCTCTCCCGTGTTCATGGATTGGCAGGATTAATATAGTAAAAATGGCCATCCTGCCAAAAGCAATCTACAAAATCAAAGATATCCCCATCAAAATTCCAACTCAATTCTTCAAAGGCTTAGAAAGAGCAATTCTCAAATTCATTTGGAACAACAAAAATCCCAGGATAGCAAAAGCTATTCTCAACAACAAAAGAACTTGTGGGGGAATCAGCATTCCTGACCTCAAGCTATACTACAGAGCAGTAGTGATAAAAACTGCATGGTATTGGTACAATGACAGGCAGGTAGATCAATGGAATAGAATTGAAGACTCAGAAATGAACCCACACACGTACGGTCACTTCACTTTTGACAAAGGAGCTAAAACCACCCAGTGGAAAAAAGACATCATTTTCAACAAGTGGTGCTGATTCAACTGGTGGTCTACATGTAGAAGAATGCAAATTGATCCATTCTTATCTCCCTATACAAAGCTCAAGTCCAAGTGGATCAAGGACCTCCACATAAAACCAGATACACTGAATCTAATAGAAGAGAAAGTGGGGAAAAGTCTCGAACACATGGGTACAGAGGAAAAGTTCCTTAACAGAACACCAATGGCTTATGCTCTAAGATCAAGAATCGACAAATGGGACCTCATGAAATTTCAAAGCTTCTGTAAGGCAAAGGACACTGTCAATGAGACAAAATGGCAACCAACAGATTGGTAAAAATATTTACCAATCCTACATCTGATAGAGGGCTAATATCCAACATATACAAAGAACCCAA
>CM052722.1:65447114-65485258 GCA_028551405.1 Uromys caudimaculatus
TGAGAAGCACCTAAAGAAATGCTCAAAATCCTTAGTCATCAGGGAAATGCAAATCAAAACAAGTCTGAGATTCCACCTCAAACCAGTCAGAATGGCTAAGATCAAAAACTCAGGTGACAGCAAATGCTGGCGAGGATGTGGAGAAAGAGGAACACTCCTCCATTGCCGGTGGGATTACAAGCTGGTATAACCACTCTGGAAATCAGTTTGGCGGACCCTCAGAAAAATGGACATAATACTACCTGAGGACCCAGCTATACCACTCCTGGGCATATACCCAGAAGATGCTCCAACATGTAATAAAGACATATGCTCCACTATGTTCATAGCAGCCATGTTTATAATAGCCAGAAGCTGGACACAACCCAGATGTACCTCATCAGAGGAATGGATACAGAAAATGTGGTACAATTACACAATGGAGTACTACTCAGCTATTAAAAACAATGACTTAACGAAATTTGCAGGCAAATGGATAGAACTTGAAAATATCATCCTGAGTGAGGTAACTCAATCCCAAAAGAATGAACATGGTATGTACTCACTGATAAGTGGATATTAGTCCAAAATTTCGGAATACCCAAGTTTCACTTTATAGTAACAGCTTGACTGAGAGTGAGGTCCCAGATGGCGGTGTTGGAGAAGGGACTGAAGGAGCTGAGGGCGTCTGTAGCCCCATGGAGGGAGCAACATTGTCAAGTGGCCTGGCACCCCTGGTCCTCCTGGAGACTGGACCACCAACCAAAGAATACACATGGAGGGACCCATGGTTCGGATCACATATGTGGCAGAGGAGGGCCTTTTTGACCATCAGGGGGAGGAAAGGCCCCTGTAAAGGGGAGTGTCAAGGTGGGAATATGGGAGTGGGTGGGTGGGTGGGCGTTAGGTGGAATTCCCTCACAGAGGTGGGGGGAGGGTATAGGTGGTTCCCAAAGAGGAGACCTAGAAAGGGGGAAACATTGGAAATGTAAATAAAGTATCAAAAAAAAAAAAAAAAGAAAGAAAGAAAGGACAAGGTAAAAATACAAACCACGACCTAAAAAGGGCAGAGAACAGAAGATTGGAAATCAGGCCTGTGACTAATAAATCAACAATGAAGAAAATGAGTGATATTTAACAACAACGAAACACTAAGTGATCAATAGAGGTAACTGTAACAAAATGGAGATGGGGCATTTTAGTGGCATTACTCCTTATTCAGAGAAATTTGAAGCTACAGTGGCTGATGTCACGTGCTGAGGCAGCCTCTGGATGAACTGAAGCAGTAATGGGAAGGGGAAACTGCAGATTTAGAAGAAATTGCATTTCACTGTCTTTGTAAGGTAGAGATAATAAGGGAGTCTTATGATCTCAAACGTGAAAATTAACATGTTTTAAGTGACTGATTCAATTCACCAGTCCTAGAAGTTTAGACGCAATAAAAGATACCTTGGAAAAAGAAAAAAAAAAAAAGAAATATTGTTTGTAAAAATAAAATATTCTTACTGATTTAATTGCTTCCTAAATTACTATATACATAACAAGAGACTTGCTATCATAAATTAGTTGTGCATTTAAATTTTCCTTTTTTGGAAGCCATTCATTCTTGTGTTTTGTCTATGCTTTTATTTATTTTCAGCTTCTCATCTATTTTAACACCACTTTACATACTATGACCATTAACATTTTAGTCACTCATGGGTAGTACAATGGTTCTTCTATCCTCTCCCCTTCTTTGGCCATCTGAACAATCTCTCACACTTCCATGTTATTTATGAAATTAAACGTGTTATATCCACCTCAATAGGCAATGTATTTTCTATATATATATATAACATTGTCTTTTATATATATGCAGAGGTAATAAACTATTATTTTATATTGAGATAATGTTTTATAAACTTTTTTTAACTACTCAGAATTTATACTTGCATTTCTGTGATTTATATTGCTAATAACGTAATTTTCAAAAATTAAACAATTCATTCAGAAACTTTTTAAAATAAACCTTCGGTTTACCACTGACTTGAAATACTGTCTTGATCAAAACCAGATACTTTTGCAAGTCTCATTTTAAACCAATTATTTTGCCATAAAATAAGAAAAATTTATTGTCAAAGGCATCACCTCTTAGAAGTCTACATTCTATCTTGCTAACAGATAAATGAGCTAATTTCTGGTACTAACAAGTCTTTGAAAAATATTAAATAAGAATTCAATGACAAAAAACAGACATTGCTCAGTTGTTAAATATGCTTGCTGCTCTCTGGTTCCTAGCACCAGTATAGCAGCTAAAAATTGTCTGTAACCACAATTCCAGAGTATCTGATTCCCTTTTCTAGTCTCCACAGACATGCATGCAGGAAATACACACACTCCAACCCCCATACACACATATTAAATAGTGGAAATGAGGGGATGGAAGAATATTCACAAGATTATGTGATATGTTGGACCTAGATAATGAGGACAGTTGAAGGCATATATCATCCTAGTTTTAACAAAAACAATTTGAGAGATTTAAGCAGCTAAAGAGCTATCATCTGTCCTTTATTTATTTATTTTTTGAGATAACTCATAAAAATATAACAATTGTTAATTTCTTCTGAGATTTTCATTTGGGTTGTCAGTTCAAATCTCATCATGAGGAATAAATAAGAGCAGCAAACTGTCAAACAAGACATATAGTAGATCTTCTTAACTTGAATGAACAAAGCATTCAGGTGATAAGAAGACCACAATTTGAAGAAGAAGTGCCATGCAAAAAATAATATTCTGAATTTCTGCTTCTATTTTTTAAAGATATTTAACCACACAAGTGATGCCTATAGAAATGAAATGATTTCTCCAACAAATGTTTAAAATTGTAATGGGTAGAAAATTCTGAGCAGTATTTTCCATTATTTCATAATGAAAAAGAGAGGAAGATTTGGGTTCAAGTCAAACCAAATAGAATCAGTAACATTTTTAAGATTTTCACTTGAAATCCAACAAGGGGTAAATCCGGTAATTATAGAGAACTATACATCAAAATAAAAAGAAATACTGTACTTCTTGACCGTCCTGGACTATGATAATTTTCTAATACACTGACTATTAGTAGAAAATTAAATTTCTTCAATTAGAGAAGATTTTGTAAAGTTTTCATAATATTTTGTATGATTTTTCAGGAAATTTTTCCAGGTAATATTCTTTAATTTTTTTTACCTAAATATATCTAGGTTCCTTGTAATATTAATAACATAAAAATAATATTTAACTTGTATTTTAATTTAAAATTATATATATAACTGATTGATAGACTCACAAATATAGTTATTTAACTAATCCCCCCAAAAATTGAGGGAAAAATATATAATAATGATAAATTATTTGTTAATATTTCTCTATAATTCTATTAGTTTTACTTCATCTAGTCTTGAAATATTTCTTAGAATATCCACTAGTTCATATTAATGAAAAACTACAATGCTGTCATTATGTAGATTTACTGTCTATATATAAAATATATGTTTGTTTACATTATCTCATTTTTTCTCATGTAGGCATAACAATCTCTTATGTTTTGTACATTATAAATTGAGTTATACATTTTTCAGCCTTCCCAAATTGTATTTTTCCCAAAAGTTTATGTTTAATTTTATACATGGTTGGTAGCATAAAAAATAATCCAAAGCTAACAATTTATCATTTACTTTGTAATTTGCTTTGTTTTTGCAAATGTACTTCTTTCTATCTCAATTTTAACTTTATTCTACCATGTTTGCATCCTTATCTCTGTAGCTTTCATTTCAATTTTTGTTTTTATTGTTTTTATCCTCTTTAAAATTTTGTGCATATATATGCATATGCGGAGGGTCAGGAAATTGAATACAATCATGAAGCAGTAGGGGATGAGAAACTTGTGGGTAGCTACTAGAATGTCCCAGAGGCCAGGGAAGATAGAGGTTCCCAGGACACAAAGCAAAACTTTAGCTGGAATATACAACAATGGGGAGATTGAACCTATAGAGACCACCTCCTGTAGATAGGTATAGCCTCCAGTTGAGGGATAGGGCCAACCAACCATCTCAAAATGTTTAACTCATATTGTTCCTATTTAAAAGAAATGCAGAGACCAAAAATTGAGAAGAGACTGAAGTAGAGACCATCGGCAGACACCAAACCTGACACTATTGCTCATGCCAAGAATAGCTTACTGACAGGAGCCTGGTATGAGTCTTCCTTGACTGGCTCTAACAGTACCTGACTAATCCAGATGAAGATACTCACAGTCAACCATAGGACTGAGCCTGTGGACCCCAATGGAAGAGGGAGGGGAAGGCCTGAAGGAATTGAAATGGATTGTAAACCCATAGGAAGAATAATATCAACTAACCAGACCACTCAGTGCTCCCAGGAACTAAACCACTATCCAAAGATTATACATGGAAGGATCCATGCCTCCAGCTATATATGTAGCAGAGAATGGCCTTATCAGTGTTCTAAATGTACAGAAAATATAGCTCAACATCTACAAATATTCTCAGTACACGTAGGACACTATGATGGTTAAGATCAGTGGTTCTCAAACTTCCTAATACTCTGAACCTTTAATTCAGTTCCTCATGTTATGGTGACGACCAGCCATAAAATTATTTTGTTGCTACTTCATAACTGTAATTTTCCTACGGTTATGAATGAATGTGAATATAAATATCTGACATGCAGGCTATCTAATATAAGACCCCCATGAAAGCGTCATTCAACACCCAAAGGGGTCAGGACCCAGAGGATGAAAACTGCTTGTGTTATTTCTTCTCCCCATAACATTTATAAACATGTTATATATGAAATATGAACTTACCTTTAAACACTTAATAGCTTATTATCTGTTAGTGTACAGAGATAGTCTCTCCCTCTACCTATCCCTTTTTGTCTTCCTCTCCTTTGTTTCTCCTTTACTTTCTCTCACAGTGAGCACTTATTGGTACTGAAGACAACAAATACCAATATTGACACCCAGAACAACAGAGGACTTTTTAAAATAACCCAGGGAAAAATATACATTCACCATCACAGAAAGAGAATGAGTATCCAAAATTAAAAATAACTATATGTTGAATAAGATAAAAAGCACTAATTCCCAGCATATAATTAGTTATAGTGGTTCTATTTAATGGATTTGATTCAAACACATGCGTGAACCAGGAAAATGTCTGCAGAAAGTATGAAGATAACATGGTCCTTTGAATTGTAAAATACTGTTAGAAAGACTATAGACTAAATTCATACTAAATATTAGCATATAGGGACTCAGCATGTATGTAAAGAAGAGCACAAGCAATAAGAAAAAAAATAAAGGCTTCTTGTTTGAACATAGGGACAAAGTTAAAATTTAAATAGGTTAAAAAATTGTTGCTGCAAATATTACAAGGAGGAGTTTAAAACTGGAAGCAACAGTAATTTTTACTTGAATCTACCTGAGTTCTGACATAATAGAATGAGAATCTAGCTTCAAATCAAACATGTAAGAGATACTTACAAGAGGTATAAATTTAAAAAAAGAAGCTGTTGTTTACATGGGAAGAAGCAGACAGAATTCCATTAAAAAGTTTCATTAAGTTGGAAGTTACTGTGACACACAAAAAATTTTAAAAAGTCATAATTATATAAAGTAGGCATTGAAAATGTAAACTCACATACATATAAAAGGGTATTTATAAAATAATAAATCAGTACTTTATAAAAATCATGTTCTACATGACACAAAATAAAGCTGATGATGGGGCTGATTTAAGAAAAAAGTAAACAAAAATAAATGAGCTACAAGATTTTAAGTAGCATCCTAAATTAAATGAAATTACTTGATAATAACATTGACAAAAACATTTATGTTTTAAAAATATTGTATTAGTATTGAGCCAAATTAATTTTCCTTGTTTGTTGTTGTGTGTTTTGATTATGTAAGACAACAGCATTAATTAGGGAGACTTTTATACCAATATCAAAGAAATATTTCCTATTTTTATAACTTTTGTAAGTTTAAATTTATTTCTTAATAACAATTTCAAACATTTTAATAATGATGTATCAATTACTTTCAATGAACATGAACATATTAGATTGGATTGATATACATTTATTCCATAATCTTTTGGAGTTAAAAAATCAATTGAATTAGCTTGATAGTAACAAACACTTCTTACTGTTTCATACTTCCCGCAGAGGATTCTCTAAAGTATTATCTCAGCAGAAAGTCTTACAGATGAGAAACAAATTCCCAGTAAAATGACAGTGCTTTTTCCAATGGTAAATAAAACTTTTAAAAAGATGAAATTCAATGTCCTCTGAATGATACAGTTCCCAGTTTCCAATGCCTACTGTTTGCCAGAAACTGCTAGACCTCTAGGAACATCTCTTTGATATTTTATTAAAATATGGTAAAATGTGCAGAAGTTTAAGAAATGATATTAACCTAAAAGGGTTTGTGGTGATTTGTTGATAATATTAACATTGTATTAAAGATATCCTAGTAGAAAAAAACTAAAACTCTGTGCAGCAGTGACCTTTGATCAGCAGCAGATCAAAAGTAATCACTTACTATTTTGTTTTTGCCTTGAGATCCTGAGATTTTAGACAGGCTATTCTTGATTGTAGGAAACACTAAGCCATTTCAATACTTTTCCAGAGCAACAATGTTGCTTTTCTTTTAGATAAATACATCATTGATGGTTGAGAGAAAACCAATTTGTTCTGTCAAAATTCACTTATTGTACACTGCATGTGTTTCTCTATTTGTCAGATTTATTTCTAATATTAAAACTAAAAGCAATGCCATTGCCAATTGAGGTACTTATCTTTGACATTTATCGTCACTTTTTTCAGAACTCAAAGGACAGCAGCTTAATATTTCTATTTTGTTGATGTAAAATTACTAAATCCTTACTAAAGCTTGCTCCCTTGAAATACTGAACATCACAATGCTAATCATTAGAGTGGCAGACACTGACATAAGGCTGGTAATTCTATCTTTTGTAAAACATATAATCCCTACCTGAAATAAATGGATGGAGAAAAGTTATTACTATTTGAGAGCTGGTTGGTATACTTTTCAATAGAAAAGATAGCCAATTTGGGAACTCCAGTTGAGCAATAGAGACACAAACCAACTGCAAAACTTTCCACCCAAATGTATCCTGTTTACAGGAAATGGAGGCATGTGGGATGCAGCAGAATGATCAACCAATAACCAGCCCAACTGAAACCCATCCTGTGAGCAAGCACCAATCCCTGACACTATTAATGATACTTTGTTATGTTTGCAGATAGGATCCTGGCATGGGTGTCCTCTGATAAGTTATACCCAGCAGCTTACACAGACAGATGAAGACAGCCACATCCAAAAAGTGGATGGAGTTTGGGGACTCTTATGGAAGAACAGGAGGAAGAATTTGAGCATCTAAGGGAATGGGAACTCCACAGGAAGACCAACAGAGTTAACTTTCCTGGAGCCTTGGGGCTCTCAGAAACTGAACCATCAGCCAAAGAACATACAGGTCCTGTGCCTAGGCTTCCTAGTACATATGTAACAGATGTGCAGCTTGGTTTTCATGTAGGTACCAAACAACTGGAGCAGGGGCTATCCCAAAAGCTTTTTGTTGCCTTTGACTGGGATATGTTTTTCTAGCTGGGCTGCCTTGTCTTGCCTCACTGAGAAAGGAAGCTCTTAGCCTCACAGACTTGAAGTGACAGGGTAGGAGAATACCCACGGAAGCCACCAGCTACTCAGAAGAGAAGGGGAGTGGGAGAAAGATTGTGTAAGAGGTGACTGGGAGGAGTCATAGAGGAGGATGTAAAATGAATAAATAAACAAACAAAAAAAGATAGACTGTTTGATCATGTAGGTAAAGGCATTTTTTATCACCTCATAGCCATAGCCTGGATAGTGTCAGAGTAGACAATACCACATTTGGGTTTTTGTTTGTTTGTTTGTTGTTTGTTTGTTTTAATGTTCTAAGACTTTTCTCTAAATTGTTCAATTTTGACACAGTAGCCCAGTTTCTTAATTGTTGCAACTAAGTGAAACAGTGATTAACAGTTTGACTTGCATAATTGGAATATTTGAGGAACATGGGTGATATAAAAGTAATGGGAATACAAGAAAGAGAATGTTTAAGTGGATATAGGTGGAGAGAAATGTGGAAAATAAAGCATTACATGGATTAAGCAAAATGAATGAGGTACAAAAAAAGTCATTTGAAATCATAATAATTTGTAATATAATTACAATACACAATTTAAAAATAACTTGAAGGTAGAAAATTGATATGTCTAGGTAATGCTCTTGTAGACATCATTCGTTTCTAGAGAGTCGAGAAAATTAAATGTAGTGGAAAAGATTATAGAATTACAACAAACATTTTGTTATAAAATATGTAATCCAGAAGGTGAGTTCAAGATTCCTTAAAACCCCAAAAGAAATATGTGTGTGTGTGTGTGTGTGATTCAAGAAAATACCTTTAAAGATAAAGTTCAATTAATACAAATTAATTAATGAGAATCATAATATTTATAGAATAAAAGAATAAAACCCTAACTGTATAGTCACAGAGAAGGCAATATGCAACTCTAGTTTGTAATTTTAAACAAAAAAAGAAAAGGAACTACGAATAAAAAGATAAATGTCAATTTGTTAAAGAGGCTTTATTAAATGTTCAGAGAGTGCTTATTTAATGTTGTAATATTGCATATTTTCCCTCCAATCTCAGGAATGGAACAAAAGTTACTGTGAGAATTTTATTCAAAGACATATTTCATATTATGGCAAGAACACTTAGAAAATAAACAGTATTCAAGGTGTAGAGAAAGACATAAATGTCTTTTCAAGTGATAATGACTTCTGCATAGATGATAATATGAGAGGAAAATTTTATGGAAGCTAATAAAGGATTAAATTTACACAAAATCCATATGCAAAATCAACTATGTTCCTCTACATTAGCATTGTACATACTGAAAATTAAATTAAAATACTTAAACTTGTAGATATTTCATCAATAGTATAATACTTAATAATAAACTTTATGAAATAAGTATAAGGTTGATAGACAAAAAGTATAAAATATTCTAAATTATAGACATGAGTAGATGTAAAGAAAGGCTTTTATGCTCATGAGTAAAGCTAGTTCAGAGCTGGACCAGTGAGATTGTTCAGTGGATTTGCAGCCAATCCTATCAACCTGAGGTTTTATCCATTGACCCACATTGTACAAGAACTCACTCTCCTAAATTGTCCTTCAATATGTATATAATGGAACACATATGTGTGCATGCACATAGACCTGTTTATGATCTGCCAATCTATGAAAAAAAAGTATTTCCAGATCATCTAGGATTTATAATTTTGGGAATTTCTCAGGAAACTCTCTGCAAATGATCACTTTCTTGTAACACTGTCAATGTAATTCAATGTTATTTTGAGTTACATTTTGTAATAGATGAGGAAGTAAGATATGTTAGAGGTAAACTTCTTTGTCATCTTAGGATCAAATCTCAGATTTGTTTAGTGTATGATTATCTTTGAAATGTTTATAATCTTTTCTCATTTTATGATAGAAAAACACCAGAAAGAGCCAAGTTGTCAAATTCTTCTGGTATGCAAAATAGTCCTATGGTTCAGTGAGTTCTATTGTGAAATGAAGCTTTAGTGAGGGTAACAGAGCAATCTTTATATAGTTTTAAGATCAGTACTCTTTTCTCAGTCACCTTCTTGAAGCATAAATGTATTGCTTTTTCTCAGATGATTGCTATTGGAGAACTCAGTGAAATTTACAAAGGTAAAGGTTTTAACCTGTAGAAGATCCCATGATCCTCCTGCCTCTGCTTCCTTCAGCAAATCCTGCCAGTGTGTGCCACCAGAAGAGCAGGGTCATATGTTCCACTATGTTGCTAGTGGGCTTATTTGTGATAGCCAGAAGTTGGAAACAACCCAGAAGTCCCACAACACAAGAATGGATACCAAAAATGTGGAACATTTACACAATGGAATACTATCCAACTATTAAGAATGATGATGAGTATTGCCAGCAAATGGATAGGACTAAAAAATATCCTGAATGAGGTAACCCAGACCAAAAAGGACATGCATGGCATGCACTCACTAATAATTGGATATTAGCCAAAAAAAAAAAAAAAAAAAGAGTACAGAATACCCAGGATACAATCCCAGAACACAAGAAGTTTAACAAGCTGAAGGGCCCAAGTGAGGATGCCTCAATCCCACTTGGGAGAGAGAAGAAAGCAATCACAGGGGGCAGAGAGAGGTAGGGATCTGTGTGGAATAGGGGATAGGATTGGAAAAAGGGGAGCATGATCACATGTTGAGAAGGGGGAGAAACATGAGTGAAGTCTTGAGGGCCAGCAGAAAGAAAAAAACAGACAATCTCGGGAGGTAGAAGGTAGAGGAACCTCTAGAATGTATCAGAGACCTGGAGGTGAGAAACTCTCAGGACTCAAAGGGAGGACCCTTAGATAAAATGCCCTACAGTGGGCAGAGGGAACTTGTAGAGTCCACCTCCAATAGAAAGATAGGGCATCAAGTCGAGGGATGGAATTGCCATCCCATAGTCAAAAACTCTGACCCATAATTGTTCCTGTCTAAAAGAACTACAGGGAAAAAATGGAGAACCACCAACCAAGTAGCATACACTAGCTGATATGAGGCTCTTGACGCATAAACTGCAGAGTACTGTCTGGTCTGGCCTCAGTTAGAGAAAATGAATGCCACCATCTCATGATTTAAGGCCTCAGGGAGTGGGGAGGTCTGGTGGGGTGGAGGTGGGGTGGGAACATCCTCTTGGAGAAAGGGGAGGAAGAATGGGTTGATGAACTGTTGGAGGGTGGACCAGCAGGGGGATAAGGACTCTATTGTAAAAACAGATTAAATAATAATAATAATAATAATAATAATAATAATAATAATAATAAGAAGAAGAAGAAGAAGAAGAAGAAGAAGAAGAAGAGAAAACGAAGAGGTTCCCATATTACTGAGTGTACAAAGTTTACATGTCCATCAATAGTTTTAACAAAACTGAGTATTCACATATAAAATAATACATTTGGACTTCTGACTCAAAATCTGTAAACAATTTAAAGGTTTTAAGTTCCAGATAAAATAGGTTAGCTATAAAACATTTAAAAAGGAAAGTATAGTTATAGCTGAGTACTTAACACACACATTTATTTATAAGCTACAATGCCTTCAAGAAAGTGAGGGTCAATACATGCAATATGAGAAAATATTTGCATATCTTCCAATTAAAAATGTCCTATTTTTAATATATTTTAAGAACTTTCACAAGGAAAAGCCATATATAATCCATTAAACATTAACAAAGAATTTGAATGGCCATTTCTAAAATAAATATATGAATCATTCCCTTTAATAATTAAATATGAATGTATATATGTATATATGTATGTATGTATGTATGTATGTATGTATGTATGTATTTAGGTTAGATGAAAACTGGAGAGAACCAGTTCTCTCTTTCCATCATGTGAAGTCTATAGGTTCAACTAAGTTCTTCAGGCTTGACAGTAAGTACTATTACATAGAGAGTCATCAGGGATCCTAAAGAACTCATGAAGCAAATTAGAAATGCTCAATCTTATAAGAGATTTAAAAAACAGAACTGAAAATTATACTTCTATATTATAATGAAAAAAAGAGAAATCACAAGTACTGGAAAATATCATGGGAATTAAAATTGCATAGTTCTTTTGAGAAAAAAGTAGAAATTTCTGAAAAACTTGAAAATGAACATACTGTATGAATTAGATATTTATTGATGTGTAACAAAAAAAATTAAAAGTACATATTTCCACAAACATGTACACTGGAATATCCACGGGAATTATATTCATGCTAGCCAAAATGCACTTCAGTTAATTAATAAGAATATAAAGAGGTCTAACCCCAAAATATAAAATGATTTACCATAAGTAGTTATGCATGCTACAGCATGAAGAAATTTTGGAAACATTAGTTGTAATGAATGAAGCCAAGTACAAAAACCACATTAAATATTACATAATTCAGAAAAATCATTCATTAAAAAGTTAGTACTAGTACACTGGACAAGAATGCAATGAGTGACTGATATTTGGATATGATTTTTAGTATTTTTCCTGAATTTATTTATCCACTTTATATTCCTATCACAGCCCACTCCCTCCTCTCCTCTCAGTCCACACTCACACCTCCTCCCACATTCAATCTTCCACTTCTTCAATGAGATGCCAAGGCTTCGCATGGGTACCAACCGACACTGGCACACCATGTCTCAGCAGGACCAGGTACATCCCCTCCCACTGAGGTGAGTCAAGGCAGCACATTTAGGGGAAAGGGATACAAAGGAAGGCAACACTGTCAGAAACAGCCCCCCTACACAATTGATAAGAAACCCACATGAAGACCTGATGCATATTTGCCACATATGAGTAGGGAGCATCAGTCCAGCTGATGCATGCTCTTTGATTGTTGGTTCAATCTCTGTGACCCCCCCCCCCTTTGGCCTCAGTTAGTTGACGCTGTAGGTCTTCTGGAGTCCTTGACCCCTCAATCCTTCCCCTGATTCTTCTCTAAGAATTATTGAGATTTGCCTAATGATGGGTTGTTGGCCTCTGCATCTCTTTCTATCAGCTGAAGTATGAAGCCTATATGAGGATAGTTATGCTAGGTTTCTGTCTTGAAGCATAGCAGAGTATTATTAATAGTGTCAGTGGTTAGTTTGCTCCCATAGGATGGGTCTCAAGTTGGACCAGTCATTGGTTGGCTACCCCCTCAGTATCAGGTCCATCTGAATCCATTCACCTCTTATAGGCAGGCCAAGTTTGGGGTGAAAGGTTTATTGGATAGGTTGCTGTCATTATTCCTCCACTGGGAGTCTTGTTGGGCTACAGAAGGTTGCCATTTCAGGCTCCATACCTACGAATGCTAGAAGTTTCAGCTAGAATCAGCCTTATAGAAAGGCTGGATCTTTCCCTATCATGGGTCTCTGGCATATCCTAGAACTGCCCTCCCCATACCTGCTGCCAATTTCCATTATCTCTCCCCTGCTTTCCCTACATGTGATCCACCCACCCTTTTACCCTTCCCATATCCGAACCTACCCATTTCCTTCCTTCCATTCACCTCTGATGGCTATTTTATTTCCCTTTCTCTGTGAGATTCAAGCATCTCCCCTTGAGACTTCTTTATTACTTAGGTTTTATGGTTATGCAGACTGTAGCATGGTTATCCTGTACTTTATGGCTAAATAAGTGAGTACATACCATGCATGACTATCTGGATTATCTTACTCAGTGTGATATTTTCCACTTCTATCCATTCACCTGCAAATTACGTGATGGCTTTGTTTTTAATGGATGGGTAGTATTAATTTGTGTAAACAAACCACATTTTCTGCATCCATTCTTCTTTTGAGGAACATCTAGTTAGTTTCTAATTTCTGGCTATTAGAAATAAAACTGCTAATAACATATCTGAGCAAGTTTTCTTGTGTACACTGAAACACCTTTTAGGTATATGCCTAGGAGTGTTATATCTGGACCATGAAGTAGAGATATTCCCATTTTTCTGAAGAAACTGCCAAATTTAATTACAAAGTGGTTGTACAAGTTTGTAGTCCCACAAGCAGTGGAGAAGTGTTCTCATTCCTCTACATACTCATTATCATGAACTGTCACTTGGGTCTTTGATCTAAATCATACTGAATCTGGAATTCTCAGAGTTGATTTGATTTGCATTTTCCTGATGACTGTGGACATCAAAGATTTCTTTAAGATTTCTCAGCCATTAGAGATTCTTCTGTTGAGAATTTTCTGTTTAGCTCTGTGCCCCATTTTTAAATTCTGTTATTTGGTTTGCTGATGTATAATTTCTTGAGTTCTTCATATATTTTGGGTATTAGCCTTCTGTCAAATATGCGGTTGGTGATGATCTTTTCCCATTCTATAAGATGCTGTTTTGGCTTCTTGACTATGTCCTTTACCTTACAGAAGCCTTTCAGTTTCATGAGCTCCTATTTATTGATTTTTGTTCTTAGTAACTGAGCTGTTAATGTTCTGTTCAGAAAGTTGTCTCCTGTACCAATATGTTCAAGACAATTTCCAATTTTCTCTTTTACACTTAGTATATCTAGTTTTATATTGAGGCCTTTGATCCACTTAGACTTGAGTATAGTGCATGGTGAAAATATGGATCTACTTGCACTCATTTATATGTAGACTAGATATCAAATCCTTAAAACATAGTTTGTAAAAGTTCTGAAAGTAGAAATTGAATAGCTACACAGTGATTAAGGTACATTAAAAACACAGAATCATACACTTGAGAATGAGTAGTGAAATAATAGCAATTTTACAAGAAAAAATTTCAAAATATATCTAACTTATAACTTTGATTTAACTACTAATTAAATCACTTTAGGTAGAAGAAAATGGGTACTAGAAAGTAATCGTGCTTCAAAAATAAAAACAGATGTCCATACCATAATATTTTTGTTTTTAATGTTTATTCATAAAAGATATTAATTGAAGAAAATTAATTTTTAGCATTTATAGTATACATAGATATACAAGGAGTTCATACTAAAATCATCCATATGTACATCCTGTAGCTGAATCTTAATCTCATCCATTCCTCTTGATAATACAAAAATGCTTCCAGGAAACAAGCAAACAAACAAACAAAAAATATCAAATCATTTGCTTAGTATTCCCCAGGGATGAGATGCCTAGTTGATTATCCTCTACTAAGTGGTCAGCATCTATACAAAGCCCATTAAATGAACCATCTAAGTGGTATACATATATATCACACATATGTGTGTGTGTGTGTGTGTGTGTGTGTGTGTGTGTGTGCAACACTAATAAAAGTAAAGGATGACCTGAGTTTGAGAAGCAATACAGGAGACATGCAAAGAGTTTAATGGAGGAAAAGGAACAAATGATGTAAATATAATAGATATATATGCAATTCACTTAGATAAGCTTGCCAAAAGTTTCAAAATACGTAATTTTCTGCCAATGAGAACATAGGTACTGTGAAAAGGTGAATGGAAAAAATGTGCAGAAAAACTTTAACTGGAGAGTATTAACTGAGGAGAAGTGGGCAGAAGTATAATACAGATAAAGAAGAAAGACGATATAAAGGTAAGGATGCTTGAAAATCCGTAGATAAGCTTGCACGCGCGCGTGCATTTGTGCATGTGTGTGTATGTGTTTGTGTGTTGTGTTTGTGTATGTGTGCTCATGTATATAATTGGAATTATACCATAAGGAGTGGTAATGTTCCCCAGCAGATGTATAGACTATCTAAAATAAAATCTCAGTGATATGCCATAGCTTTCCTTTAACGTTTTAGTCAGGGAACCTAAGAGCCTCCTTAAATAGCATAAGCTCTTGCCACTGCCTTAGGATACATCCCAGAACTTGAAAGTAAGATTCAGAGGACACTGCACACTTTGGACACAGGACTGATTTCAAGAAGAGAAAGATAACTTATTAGCTGAAGATAAATTATAGCAGTGCAGAATTATTATAACATGGACATAAAGTTATAAAGGTACATTGTTAATTTTGCCACCCAAAACAAAAGTCTCTCAATTTTTAATTAGGTAAACAGATGATAAAAGCATTTTTATAAAAAATCTGCTTACCAAGTACACAGATATATGTTAATTTGCCCAAACAGTGAAACCACAGTTGTTGCATCAGTAGCAATGGAAATCATCACCTCATGCTAAGCTCAAAATAATCCAATGTTATCCTTTAAAATGTTTCCTTTTTATACACAAGCCAATTAAGGGATTGTAAATTGAAATATATCATTTCTTCATTCTTCAAATCCTTATTGATGGTAGAAAATTATGTAGTGCCTTTAAAACCGTGATGTAATTCTTTTTCAATTCATAAATTTTTTATATATTAAAATCTGGACAGGTATGTATTTGACTTTTCCATAAGGATGTCTCTTATTTTACATGTCTGGTAACACATGTGGTCATTCTTGTACTTGACAAATATTTATATCCAAACTATACATTTTAGAACTGGGCAAAAGATTATTGTAAGCTGCATGGATCCATTGGACTTAACAGTAGATTTTCATTCTCTTAACTCATTTATTTCTATTTATTTATCAAGAAAAACAAAACAAACATAAAACACCATAAGTTGAACATGTATGCCACTCTGATCAAACTTATGATCAATTTGCCAGTGCTCTATAGGTCACTGTGAGCCAGATAATTTTTTTTTGCATCTGTAATTCTACTGTCCATTAACATAACAGCATCCACACTAATTTTGATTACCATGTGTTGTCATTTGGTCTGAAAATCCAATGTAAAACTCAGTGGTATACAAAACATTTTTCTATTTAGAATAGTGACATATGAAGCTCACAGGTGTGGAAGCACCACCACACAACTCTACTTCTCAACATTATAGTGAAACTGTGTCTTCTAGACAATCTGTGTTGAGGGCCAAGAAAATCTGATCTAACTCTTCAATACTATTAAGTACTTTTATCATTTCCTCTACCTCACAACAAGATAATTCTAACATTTACATTAAGTATAGTGTAGACAACATTTTGTCCCATTTTTCAAAAAGAGAAGATGTTAGAATGTTGGGCTGTGCACAGGGAGTCTTCCTTGGGGGTGTCTCTGGCCCAGCCGAATGCGAGGGTCCCAGCAAGGCAGAGGGAGTGCAAGCGGGGACAAAATTTCTTCCGCCTTGGTCCCTACTGCCACCACTTGGGTAGTGCCCGGATGCTGCACTCACTGCCCTGTGCTGAGCCAGGCCCGGGTGGCCAGAGACAGGGCAGGCAGCATATGGGAGCCACCTCAGCTGCTCTCCTGCTTCGGGCCATGTCCTGACTGCAGTGCGATCCCTGCGAGGCCCACCGCTGCTGTCGGCGCACGCCCCAGCGCTCAGTCCGGAGAGCAGGAGGCTTCAGGTCGCAGGAGAGCAGATCTCTTCCCGGGCCGAAAGTGTTACAGCTCTTAGGACAGAAGCTCTCAGACACAGGAGTAGTTTTCACACCTTTATTCCTTCTGGATGGTGGGCAGTGGTGGGCAGGAGACAGCAGTGCAGGTAGGCAGGGAGCGGGGAACAGGCAACAGGCAGGGCAGGTACATGGGTTGGGATGTCTAATATACTGTTTGGGAGGGGTCAGGGGGTTGGTAACCGATACTTCCCATTGGTCTGGTCTGGGTGCTTTGTAGTGCCTCATTTGCTTGTGGGAGGACTCAGAGTTGCTTTTTATGTGAAAAGTCTCACATGCCAGGTCTCTCTATATAAAGGGGTTGTGAAAGCTGTAGCTGTTTTACAGAAGTCTTCCGGGAACATCAGCTAAAAACATAGTCCAGTCCCTCATGGATATTCCATTGGTCTCCCAGAGTTTTCAGCCTGTGCTAAACCGGGTGTCAGATTGCCTGCCACAGACCACTGCTGACATTAGAATTCTTTTTCATTCTCAGCCTCACTGTTAAATTGGAAATATCTTCTCAGTGGGAGTATTTAATACATTTATTTAAATAAATTGTTGTTTAAGTAAAATACATTGGTATTGTTCACATTTTGTAGTCTTTTGATTGTTATAGCATACAGTCATTACTCATTTCCCCACAGGTTCTCGAATTTAGGACCTGAACACAAATCAGAGAACCACAACTCAGGCAAGTTTTCACAAAAATTTAACAAGGGCAGATGAGTAGAATGCAATCATTTGGTAGAGTGCATTCATGAATTCATGTGTTTGGGCTCCAGTACATCCTAATGAAAAATGGTTGGTAAATACTTGTAATATCAGTACTCAGTATAAAGAAACAGAAGTATGTGAAGATCAATGATATCCTCTGTTACCTAGATAGTTTAAAGGCAGCCTTACATACAAAAACATGAAATCAAAAGGAAAAGGACTTAAAAAATAAATAATTGACTAGAAAAAATAAATTTTAGTTAAATTTTATATTAATTACATCACATATATGGATGATTAAGAGATGACTTTTACCATATACAATCAAGTTCTCTGTGCTGAAAACTGCTAAAATAAGGAATCCTTTTAAAACAAAAAGTCTCTGCCTGTTTAGGATGTGAATCGTTATCCATATTAAATCAATAGATTCAGTAAAATTACTATCAAAATCTCAATGGCTTGGTTTCAAAAACTTGCATCCATCTTTAACATTCCAATGGAAATACAAAGCTGTACATACCAAAAAATATTTCTGAAAGGGAGAACAATTTTGGGAATTTTTGTCTTAATTTTAAGACACCAAAAATAATATAGTAAAAATATCAATACTGCCAAAGACCACACACACACACACACACACACACACACACACACATACACACACATACAGCAGAACAGATAAGAAAACTCATTAAAGAAGTCATACATATATTAGGTCAATTTATCTTCAATAATGCTAGAAATATAATTCAATGGAGGACTAGAGTGGTTTGATACCAAACAATATCAGAACAATTAAATAAATACACACAGACACATGCTCACATCTACGTTGAGCTGTATGGAAAATGCATAGTAGATGTAAATGTAACTTCACACTGTAAAAATTGAGAGGAAACATAGGATAAAAATATTTATAATATTGAGGAAGGCAAAGACTTCTTAAGATACTATATATCTACAAAAATATGGTTAAGACGAACTTGAGGTTCCCTCTGCACTCCATCAGCCAGTATATAGTACTACCTTCAATCCCAGAGACCTGCAGCCAACAGCGACTACCAGATGAGACCACAATACTAATTTCCTACCTGCAGACCCCTTGGGAAAACCCAGATATAGCGAGTTCCACCCTTTCTTCTTTGCACTCCATTTTTGAGCCACAGCCCCACCTTTTTTCCGAGATCCCCAAGCCCCAGAAACCTGCCCATGGTGTCCCCAAAAAGACAAGCAGCCATTATTTCTGCCCTGTCCCCTCTGCACTACATCTTCCAGTCCACACTTCTACCTGCAATCCCAGAAGCCTGAAGCCAGCTGGGACAAAAAGCTCCACCTGCAACACTGAAGGTCTGCTGCCATCCAGGACAATGAAAGGACAGAAGCCATCATGGACTACCAGCTCTACCTGTATCTGGAAGTCTGCTGGCATTGGAGACTACCAGCACTATCTGCAGTTCAAAGGCCTGCTGCCAGTGACTACCAGGCTTGCTAATAGTAGGGACAACCAGATGGCTAAAGGTCAGCATAAGAACACAATAAAGAGAAGACAGGACAATATGGTATCTCCAGAACACAGCTATCCTAATACAGCAAGCCCTGAATACATTAACACCTCTGAAATGCAAGAAAATAAATTTAAATCTAATCTTATGAAGATGAGACATGCCTTTACACAAATCAGAGATGCTAGCCCAGACTACTGGGCCCAGCAAAACTTTCAATCACCATAAACAGATAAAACAAAGATATTCCATTACAAAACCAAATTTAAACAATACCTTAACACTAATCCAGAACAATAGAGGATACTAGAAGAAAATCTCCAACACAAGGAGGTTAACTACACCCACAAAAACAAAAGAAAAACACATCAGTGGAATCAATTCCCAATAAAAAGAAAGGCACAGGCTAAGGCAGTACATGTATAAACAGGATCCATCATTCTGCTACATATAAAAAACACTTTAGCAACAAAGATAGATGTTACCTCAGAGTAAAGGGTTAGAAAAAGTTTTTCAAAACAAATGGCCCCCCCAAAACATAAGCTAGAGTAGCAATATAAATATCTAATAAATCAAACATTCAAATGAAGGTAATCAAAAGAGATGAAGAACACTTTATATGCATCGAAGGAAAAAAATCTACCACAACTAAAGGAGATCAAGGAGATACAAAATGAAAAGGAAAAAGCCAAAGTACCACTACTCACAGATCGTATGATAGTATATGTCACTGACTCCAAAAATTCTTCTAGAGAACCCCTATAGTTTATAAAAACCTTCAACAAAGTTGCAGAGTACAAAATCAACTAAAAAAATTCTGCTGCCCTCCTTTATAGAAAAAAAATGGACTGAAAAGGGAATTAGGGAACCAACATACTTCACAATAGCCAAAAATAATACAAAATACCTTGGTTTAACTATAACCAAGCATGTGAAATACATTTATCACAGGAATTTCATTATCACCTTCTCATGGATCAGTAGGATTAACAGAGTAAAAAAGAGTCACCTTACCAGAAGCAATCTACATATTCAATGCATTTCCCATCAAAATTCCAACACAATTCTTTAAAGACATTTAAAGAACAATTCTCAAATTCATATGGAAAAAACAAACAGGATGGCTAAAACTATCATGTACAATAAAAGAACTTATGGTTGTATCACCATCACTTACTTCATGTTATAATAGCAAGATTCTATAGCAATGGTATAAAGAGAGACAGGTTGATCAATTGATTGAATCAGAGGCGCAGAAATAAACCTACATCCCTAGGGACACTTGATTTTGACAAAGAAGCCAAAATCATAGAATTGAAAAATGAAAGTATATTCAACATATACTGCTGCTTTAACTGAAAGTTTACATGTAGAAAAATGCAAATTAATCCATATTTTTCAACCTGTACAAAACTGAAATCCAAATGGATCCAGGTCCTCAACATAAACCAGATACACTAAATCAAAGTGGAAAGAATGTGACAAATAGCCTTTAAAACATTGGTAAGAGAGACAACTTCCTGAACAGAACACCCATAACTCAGGCCCAAGATTAACAATTAATAAGTGGTATCTCACAAAATTAAAAAAAAAAAAACTTCTCTAAAACAAAAGACATTAAAAAGGCAGCCTACATAATGGGAAAGATCTTCACCGACCCTACTTTTGACAGAGGGTTAATATCCAGTATACATGAAGAATTCAAGAAGTTAAACACCAGCAAACAAAATAACCCAATCAAAAATAGGGTAGAGAGGTAAACAGAATTCTTAACAGAAGAATATCTTACAGCCAAAAAACACTTAAAGAAATATTCAAGGTCCTTAGTTATCAGGGAAATTCAAATCAAAATGACATTGAGATTCCACCTTACAACAATCAGAACAACTAAGGTAAAAACCTCAAATGACAGCACATGCTAGTGAAGATGTGGAGCAAGGGTAACTCCTCATTTGCTGGTGGGAGTGAAAACTTGTACTACTCTTAAAATCAATTTGGGAGTTTTTCAGAAAAAAAAAAAAAAACCCAAGACCAAGATAGACCACTCCAGGATATACTCAAAAGATGCTCCACCGTATCACAAGGGCACTTGCTCAACTATGCTCATAGCAGCTTTATTAGTAAGTAGTAGCCAGAAAATGGAAACAGCCCAGATGTCCCTCAACTAAAAAAATGTGTAAAGAAAATGTGGTTCCTGTCCACAATGGAATATAATTCAGCTATTAGAAACAAGGACATCATGAAGTTTTCAGACAAACAGATGAAACTGGAAAGCATCATCCTGAGTGAGGTAACTCAGAACCAACATGATAAGCATGCTATCTACTTACTTATTAGTGGATATTAGCTCTAATGTATAGGATTTCCACCTTACAATTCACAGACTCAATGAAACCAAATAACAAGGAGTGTCTAAGATAGAATGCTTGAATCTCACTCATTACGGGCAATAAAATTGGCATTGGAGCCTGATGGAAGGAAGGAATTAGGTCAGAGGAGTATAGGGACGGGAATGTGGTGGACCATCATGTGTAGAGGCAGGAAGAGAATGGAAATAGGTGGTAGGCTGGGGTGTGGTCATCTATAAGATATACAAGAGACCTGGGATGTGGGAGGCTCAAGATAGTCTACGGGGGTGACTCTAGCTGAGCCTCCTAGCAATGGGCTATATGGAGCCTGAGGTGGCCACTTCTACTAGCCAGGCAGGACTCACAGAGGAAGGAAAAGGACACGATATCCTCTACAGTAACTTGAAACCAAAATGCATCCTGCCTAAAAGATATGCATTGACAAAGATGGAGTAAAGACATAGGGATTGGCCAACCAATAACTGGACCAACTGGAGACCCATCCCATGTGAAATATATAACCCCTGATAATATTAAAGATACTCTCTTATGCTTGCAGACAGGAGCATAGCTGCTCTCTGAGAGGAACCACCCAGCAGTCAGCTGAAACAGATGTATAAACCCAGAGCCAAACATTAGACAGAACTTGAGCAGTCTTATGGAATAACTGGGGGAAGAATTTTTGTACCTGAATGCAATAGGGACTCCACAAGATGGCCAACAGAATCAACTGGAATCTTCAAGAGACGGAAATACCAACCAAACAGCAAGTATGGGACTAGGAGAAGAGGAAGGCAATGATCAAGATATAAAGTGAATAAATACATAAATTATTGAAAAAAAAGTAGATTGTGGCTAATGGTATCTAGGAATACATATGTATTAAAAATAAAGAATTTCTAATCTAGTGAAAAATAAGACTTATTTGAATCAAAAAAGTCTTTCATTTATGTACTTAAGCAAAGAACATGTGTGTGTGTGTTTGTGATATATATGGAAAGCATTTCATAAGTATATAAGATACTTTGCTATGTAATTATGAGCAGGCAAGCCAATCAAAAATTGTACTAAAAGGTTAATTGCAACTTACACAAACACAAATTTCACAAATAAGAACACAAGAGAAAGTTTTCAGTTCATTTGGGTATTTTCTGGTAGGGGGCAGTGATATTAAGTGGCTTGGAACTTACATTTATAAGAAGGAATGCATTTGGTCCTGTGAGATGACTCAGTAGGTAAGGGAATTTACTATGCAAGCATGTAGACCTAAGTTCAGTTCATGGAATTCATGTACAAGTTGGAGTAAATAACTGAATTCAAACATGTTTTTTCCTGTGATTCTCACATCAATACTTACCATTCTGGTATTCTTAACTCTGTTCTTTAATGTTTTGTAATGTGAGCATATATGTGGATGTGTGTGTGTGTATGTGTGTGTTTCTTCTTTCAAAAAGATTACTTCAGCTGGCTTTCAGGGTAGTTTTACACCTTCACAAATAACTGAGTATCAAACTGCTCCTTATCAGTTATCAACACTGTATTTGGCCTTGGGGAGGGGCGGGGCTGGAATATATATGCATGCCAGGAACAATAGATGAGAGGCTCCACATATGGATCTACAGGGAAATATTTATCCTCTCTGGGTATGGCTTTCCATGTGCATCCTGTTGGGAGAAGCATGCACAATACCCCTGTAATTAAAGCCTCATTTATGATCTGTAAACAAGTCCAACAAACACATTGATTCTCTAGAGTGAAATTTGGTGGAATCCTGCATCATTCTGTCATTGGTACTTTAAGGAAAATGTTAGGCCTTGCTTACTTCTCCCCTTGTAAAATATTTTAGCAATGCTGAAAATGTATGACAAAACTGTGAATGAGTTGGAGAGGAGCAATGGTTTTTCTGAAGTGAAGAATGAGACAAGCAGATGAAATGAAGATACAGGAGAGGGATGATGTTTGCAGTTGAAATTCAGAAACAGTAGTTTCTTTCTATAGGACTTGTGGGGATAAAGGCCAGGGCGTGAAAAATGCTGAGATTATTGAAATACTTAACTGACATGTGGCAACCAGGTCAAAAGCATGTTGAACTGTAGAATCATTGGTTCCCTCAACAATATGCAGAATACTTAGGATATAATACATCAAAAAACCAGAATGTACACTGATTCATGGTAACCCCTAAAAGCACTGGGACCAAAATTTGTCAGTGAGCAAATATAGAGAACACCATACAAGTGAAGCAGGTTAAGCTCAGTTTAAGGGTGAGTAATTATACATTCCCCAGAGATATAATGTGTGCATTTGGATGTGGATTCCCTATTGGGACACACTGCAGATTTCTGTACCTGCAATTTTGACTGAGTGTTTGAACAGTAAATTAATTTGTCAAGGTTGGAGGGAGCAATATTTTAGCCAACACACAGAAAAAGGCGAAGAACAAACAACATAGGTGGTGGCCTGAGGGTCGAGGTGATAATATAAAAAGAATCCAGGATCTATAATGTATAGATATCATCCACTTGGTCCAGTGCTCCTTGTTTTTTCATTATTTAAAAAATTATCTTCTCATATATTACATCTCAACAACAGTTTTCCCTCCAAACTGTCTGCCCAGTCTCCCTACACTCTCTCTCTCTCTCTCTCTCTCTCTCTCTCTCTCTCTCTCTCTCTCTCTCTCTCTCTCTCTCTCTCTCACACACACACACACACACACACACACACACACACACACACACACACACACACACACACCACATACCTTCTCTCTCCCAACCCCCTTGTCCCTTCAAAGGGATATAAAACAAACATAACATATTAAGTTGCAATAAAACTGTGCATCTACCCTCATATTAAGGCTGTATTAGGTAACCCAGTATAAGAAATGGGGTCCCAAAAGCCAGCAAGAGTCAGAGACAGCCCCTGTTATTATCATTAGGAATATCAAAAGAAGATCAAACTATTCAGCTATTATATATATGATAAAGGCCTAGATCAGACCCATGCCAGCTCCCTGGTTGTCAATTCAGTCTCCATGAGCTCTTATGACCGCAAGTTGGTGGATTCTGTAGGTTTGTTTGTGGTGTCCTTGACACCTCTGGCTCCCACAATCTTTCTTAGCCATCTTCTGTGGGATTGCCTTGGTTTTCCTTAGTGTTTGTTTGTGGGTCTCTGCATCTTTTTATATCAGATGCTGGATGAAGCCTCTCTGATGTGATTATGCTAGGCTCCTTTTTACAAATATAGCAGAGTATCATTAAAAATCATTTCTATTCACTTTTATTCTGCCAGCTACTGTGGTTGGTTCTATCCTAGGACTCTGGGATATCCAGGTTCTCATTCCTAGCACTCCAGGCAGGGTCTGACATGGGCTTCCTTTCTGGGCATGGGTCTCAAGTTGAACCGGTCATTGGTTGGCCATTCCCACAACTCTGTACCTTTATCCCAGCAAAACTTAAAGCCAGGACAAACTGGAAGTTTTTCTGGCTGGGCTTGTGTCTCAGTCTCTTCACTGGAAGTCTTGCCAGGTTACAGGAGAATGTCTAATTTAGGCTTTATATCCCCCGATTACTAGGGTCACACTGATAGGTTTCTGGGAATTCCCATTGCACCTGGTTTCTGCCTTGACAGTGAGATGCTTCCCAATTCTAGCTGTCCCTTAATACTGTCTCCCTCCATCATCTTCCTGCCTGAGGCATCCTGTTTCTACTCTTCTTTCCCCAGTCAATCCATAATGTCTGTTCTATTTTCCAATCCCAGGGAGATTCATACAATCCTAACTTGAGCTCTCTGTGTTACTTAGCCTCTCTGGGTTTGTGAATTGTAGCACGAATATTCTTTATAGCTAATATTCACTCCGAAGTGAATGCATGCATACCATGTTTGTCTTTCTCTGTTTGCTTTGACCTCACTCCAGATTACTTTTTTTTTCTACTTTTATCCATTTGCCTGCAAATTTCATAATGTTATATTTTTAAAAATCTCTGAGTAATTCATCATGGTGCAAATCAACAGTATATACTTTAAACGTTTTTCAGATGAGAGACATTTGGGTAGTTTCCAGTTACTGGATATTACAAACAAAACTGCTAGGAGCATAGCTGAGCAAGTGTCTTTGATGTAGCATAAAGCATCCTTTGGCATATGGCATTATGGCATATGGTATATGGCAAGGAGTGGTTGGCATGAATTGTTGGCATATAGTTTTCACAACCTACTTTAATAAACATTCATTTCCCTTTCTAACTCACCACACACCAGAGGTCATGGAAAAGAAAGGTTATTAGGATATGAGGGAAGTGGGCCAGTTTAGAAATAGGTCTTTGAGGTGATTCCAATCTTTGTTGTTCTCGGTCCAGTCCACTAGCCAACACCAAACCCAAATCAACAGCTACAGTCCAGTCCACTGACCACACACCACAAGTGCATTACCAGCTGCAGTTCAGTTCACTCAGCAGATACCACATAGGAGTCAGCAAGGGCAGTTCAATCCAGAAGAAACTATGAGGCTATCCAATCAGCCAGAGTCCATAGAAGTGGAAAGAAGTTGCAGGAATCTCACCAGAAGTTCTTTGGTGAGTTTCTTTCTATGAATTTACCACAACAAAGCTCAGCAAAACAATTGGTAAGGCTAACCAATGCATGCTTGCCATCAGGGAAGAATAGCAAGGTGCAAAAAATCTCGAGCTCCCACTGTCTGTGGGGCCATATTTATATTCTTTGTAATCATCATGTGTCCTTTCATCTGTTTGCTTTAGCAAAAAATCCTTTAACATGTGTCTGCTTCAGCAAAATATTCTTTTATGTGTCTGCTGCAGCAAAATATCACTATAATTTGAGTCTCCAAAGAAACCAGAAATTTCCACTTTACTCAGTCTTGAGATAGAGCTATTCCCAGTTTTCTAAGATACCTCAATATTAACTTCCAAAGTGGTTTTACAAGTCTGTACTCTCCCCAACAATGGAGGACTGAAAGTTTCCTTGTACCATAGACTGGCCAGCATGAGCTGTCACGTCTGATTTTTATCTAAGCCATTTTGAGAGGTGTCAGATAGAATACTCCATTTGTAATTATGTTATTTGATTTTTTGATATTTAGTTTCTTGAATATATATATATATATATATATATATATATATATATATATATATATATATATATATATATATACCCAATGTTGCATGTAGGATTAGTAACAATTTTAACCATTCTATAGGTAGTCTGTTTATCCTTTGACATTGTCTTTTGACTTATAGAATATTTAGTTTCGTGAGTTCCCCTTTATTAATTGTTGAACTTAGTGCCTATTGGTGCTCTGTAGAGGAAGTTGTCTCCTGTGCCAATATACTCAAAGTTATTCTCCACTTTTTCTTCTATCTATTTTAGTATGTCTGTTTTTATATTAAAGTTTTTTATCCACTTGGACTTGAGTTTTGCATAAGTGATAATTATGAATATATTTTAATTCTTCTACACGCTGACGTTCAGTTAGGCCAACAGCATTTGTTGAAGATGCATTTATTTTTATTGTTGTTGTGTATTGTTGGATGCTTTATCACTATTAAGATGTCCATAGGTGAGTGGTTTTACATCTGGATCTTCATGTCGATTCCATTGATCATTTTTATTACTACAGCTCTGTAATGCAGATTCTTTCCTAGTCTCTCTCTGTCTCTGTCTCTGTCTCTGTCTCTGTGTGCTTGTGTGTGTGTGTGTGTGTGGGTGTGTGTGTGTGTGTGTGTGTTTCCATATAAATTGAGCACTGGTCTTTCAAGATCTAAAAACTACTGTGTTGGAATTTTGATGATATCACATTGAATACTGAGATTGCTTTAAGTAAGCTCGTCATTTAATCCTACCAATCTATGAGTATAGGGGATCATTTCATCTCTGTATCTTTTACAATTTATTTATTCAAACAACTGAAGTTCTTGTCATACAGGTGTTTCACTGAGAATGAACACAAGATATTTTACTTTACTTGAGTTTATTTAGAAAAGTATTGTTTTCTTTATTTCTTTCTCAGTGGTTTGTCATTTGTATATAGTAGGGCTACTAATTATTTTTTCATTAATATTTAATCTAGCCACTTCACTGGAGGTGTTTTTCAGCTTAGGAGTTCTGTGTTAGAATTTGTGCGATCACATATGTATTGTATCATAACATTACCAAAAAAAAAAAAAAAAAAAAAAAAAAAAAGAAAGAAAAAAAGAAAAGAAAAAATCGATGTTTTGACTACATTCTTTCCAATCTGTATCCCCTTAATTTCCTTTATTTGTGTTATTGATCAAGCTAAAAATTCAAGTACTATATGTAATAAGCAGGTGAACAACCATAACTTGTTCTTGATTTTAGTGGAAATTGTTTGAGTTTTTCTCTGTTTAATTTGTTATTGTCTATAGGCTTGCTGTAATCACCTTTATTATGTTTTGGTATGTCCCATGTATCCCTGATCTCTCCAAGATTTTTAACATAAAGTGGTGTAGGGTTTTGTTAAAGAGTTTTTCAACATTTAATATAATGATCATGTGCCTATTTTTCTTCCATTTTGAATATATGAGAGATTACATTGACAGATTTTTGTAAGTTGAATCATTCCTGTATCTCTGAGATGAAGCTGACTTGACCATGGTGGATGATCTTTTTGATGTGTGCTTCTATTTGCTTTGCAAGTATTTAACTAAGTATATTTGCATCAATTATACGAAGAAAAAATGTCTGAATTCTCTTTGTTGAGCCTTTGTAGGGTTTGTCTATCAGGGTGACCTTAGCCTCATAAAATGAATTTGGCACTTTATCTTCTGTTTCTATTTTATGAAATAATTTGAGAAGTATTGATATGTGTTCTTCTTTGAAGGTATAGAAGAATTATGCATTAAAATTTTCTGGGGTTCTCTTTGGGAGATTTTTAATGGCTGATTCTATTTCCATATGGGATATACAACAAAATAAATTTTTTATCTGAACTATATTGAACTTTTACATTTCTTTAGGTTTGCAAATTTTATGGAGTACAAGTATTTAAAGTATGGCCTAATGATTACTTGGGTTTCCTAGGTATGATATCTGCAGTTATAACCTTCTTTAGGAGTCTGACTTTGTTAATATGGTTATTCTTTCACAGCATTTCAATTAGTTTGCATACGTTTTGCCTATCTTGTTAATTTTCTCAAATAACCAAATCTTTGCTTCATTAATTTCCTGCATTATTCTTTTTTCTACTTTATTTCAGCACTCAGTTTGATCATTTTCTGTCATATTTTCTTCTTTGGTGTCATTGCTTCTTTTGTTCTAGAGGTTTCTGGTGTGCTGTTAAGTTGCTAGTATGAGATCTCTCTAATTTATTTATAGAAGCACTTAGTGTTATGAACTTTCCTCTTTGCACCACTCTAATTGTGTACCATAAGTTTGGACATGTTGCACATTCATTTTCATTGAATTCTAGGAACTCTTTAATTTCTTGCTTTATTTCTGGCTTGACTCAGTGGATAGTGATAGAGTTTTCTAGAGATTGTCAGCTTTTTGTTGTTTATGTTGTTGCTAAAATTCAGGTTTAATTCACAGTGGTCTGATACGATATATTGGGTATTCTAATTTTCTTGCATCTGTTGAGACTGACTTTGTGAATCAGTATGTAGTCAATTTTGGAGAAAGCTCCATGAAGTGCTTAAAAGAAGATATATTCTTAGTGTTTGGATGAAATTTTCTGGAGATATCTATTAGGTCCATTCAAGTCATAATGTCTGTTACCTCCATTATTTTTCTTTTTATTTTTTGTCTGAATGAGATATCCATTGATGAGAGTGGGATATTGAATTCTCCCACTATATTATATATTTTTATCTTTTGAGATTATAATTACATAATTTTTACTTCCCATTTATTTCTTCAAGTTCTCTGATGTACTCCTCCTTGCTCTCTTTCAAAACATTTCTCTATTTTTGTAATATATATATTATATTGTGTATATTATAACATATATATCATATGTTTATACATGTCATATAACAATATATACACATATTATATATAATACACACATGTACGATATATATATATATATATATATATATATATATATATATATATATCCAGGTCACATGTTTTTTAATAATTTGATTAAAATAAGTACTACCCAGCCAGATCCTGTACATTCTTCTCTGTGATATAGATGAGTGAGTCATCCTGATACTCATCTCTGCATCCTGTCTCCAAGGTCACAGTTGTAGACTGGGTTCCACATCCAGTACCTCAGCTTAGTCTAGCCACTCTCAACTTTACCTTGAACAAATTCTAGAATTACACCAGAACATGCCATGACTTCCTCTGATCCAGTGGCCCCTTCCATGACACATCCAACATTTCTCCACCTGTCCGTGCAAGAACAGTATCCTACACATCCTTCTCCATGCTTGTTGATGGTGAGGCTGTTTTATCTTCACTTTCACACGAACTCCTCAAATCGCAGATCTATACCACACTCCAGATTTGGACCAAAACAAACATCCTACACACAAGCCAGGACATCTAAGACCACTATAATTTATTCCACCTAATTAATTTTGAAACTCTAGTGCAAAGGCAGACCATAAATCCCCTCCTGTGCCTGAATTGGATTATACTTAGTGTGGTAGAAACCTCCACCCCTGTGTCTTTCAAGTCCTTTTAGTGGCATTAATTTCTGCAATTCCTCCAGGAATACAATACTGCTTTTTTGATTCACACTATTTTCTTTGACAGAGGCTACTCTAAAGGCTTCCATTTAGCCTTTTGAAACATAATAGCTCTCACTCCACAGGTCAGGCAACCAATGTCAGAATTTTGCCAAATATATATATATATATATATATATATATATATATATATATATATATATATATATATCCTAACTATACATCCTGGAACAACAGAAATAACCACAGGGTGAATTTGAGGACCTCCTAGATCGACTGTGAGGCAGACATCAGCCAAACCAAATAAAATAAGTATAATATGATTTTTTTTTAAAAAAAGAAAGGGCTGTGTGGAATTGGGATTAATGAAAAGCACAAATGGACTTTGAGCAAGCCACGATATTTATTGACCAAGCTAATTTATTTTGTTCTCTAATATCCCTGTGCCCTTTGCCACTAGAAATCACCTGGAAACCTGAGGGCTATGGTTCAGAAGCCTGGAAAAGATAATAATAATAGTTCCAATACAATTTTGGCCCCAGTTATGGAATTTTGAAGATTTGTAAATAGTCTCACAACAGGAATTGTTGTTGGTATATAAGTCCTTGCAACAGATGAATTTCATGACTGGCTTCAACTCCATTACCTTGGAAAATCATTTCCAATCATAAAGGGGTGGACTGATGGCCTTTAGGCAAAGACCATTTTTTGGGGTAGGGAAAAACTGTGTGTCACAGAGGAGGCATACATACATCTATCTGCACAGCATGGTGTCATAAAACGCCATCTAAATATGTCATACACAGAGTTGAGGGCAATGTCATTTAAAGCCAAGTTGGCCTCCATTCTCACATACTGTAATTGGCACTCTTACCAACTTAACTGCTAGAAAGGATTTTTGCAATTCCTGACTATGCCTGCTATATAGACAGTAGCAGCAGCGGCTCCAAGCACAGAGGGTCAGTGAAGGCAGTACAAATAAATACAGACACTACTCCAGGTGGCTGCAAAGAGAAGAAACAGAATGCAGCCAGTGGGCTGAGCTGAAGGCTGTATGGATTGTAGTGACACAGATGAATCAGTAAACATCTGTCCTAACAGTTGGTTGTTAATTATGTTTCTTTAAAAAAACTGAAATGCCAAAATTGTCACTACACCATCTTGTTCAATGGTGGCTTCTCTATAATACATTATGCCAAAAGCATTATTGTTAGATCTAAGGCCCACACTCATTAGGGAAGGCATATCTAATATTGTAGGAGTGGACAAACCCAGTGGCAAAGTTTATGTGCGTGTGTGTGTGTGTGTGTGTGTGTGTGTGTGTGTGTGTGTGTGTGTATACGCGTGCACGCCCGCGTGTGTATGCGTGTATGATGGATAAGTTTGTGTGTATATGATGAGAAAATGAGGGGTTGAAGAAAAGTCTGAAGTAGCGGAGGGAATTGGCAGCCCCATGGAGGGAGCAAGAGCGTCAATGGGCCTGACCCTCCCCCTGGTCGTCCTCTAGTTCAGACCACTAACCAAAGAATACACATCTATTGAGCCATGATTTGGACTACATATGAGGCAGAAGAATCACCTCGATGGCCACCAGGGAGAAAGGAGAGGACTTTGGGCCTGAGGGTGCTAGTGGCCCCAGTAAAAGGGAATGTCAAGGGGGGAATATGGGAATGGGTGGGCGGGTAGGTGGGAGGAGGAATTCCCTCACAGAGGCGGGGAGGGGGAGGGGACACGGGGTTTCCAAAGAAAAGGGGAATCATTGGAAATGTAAATAAAGTATCAAAAATAAAAAAAATAAAAAAAAGAAAGTGGGGTCTCCATCTGTTGGCTGCTCACACCAACCCAAACGTCAATGAAGGTTTTCCCTGTTGTGGGCAGAAGCACCCTTTGTAATCTTTATACACTTTGTAAATTTTTAAACCCTTTAGGCACCATAGGTGGCCAGGCCCTGCTTCCAGACTTCCCAAACTGCTTTAAAGTTTTTCCCAGCTTCTGAGATAGGAGAGTTTCCAGACCCCAAGCTGTAGGAAAAAAATTTCAGCAATTCTTAACTTGTCACAAGATCAGGCCAAATAAACCCTCTAATCTCAGGTCACATAGAAATCTTTAACCTCCAAGATAGCCTATATAAACTCTGTTTTCTACACCATTCTCTACTGTTTCTTGCCTAAGCAGAGGCAGACATCCTCAAGGTGTTTTCATTCCCAATAAATCCTTTGTGTGAGATGTGTTGCTCAGTGTGACTCTATTGAATTCCTACTGCCAAGATACTTTTTCATCTGAGCTGTAACACTTACCACATATATGTGGCTCTACAAAAACTGTTACTCATGATAGATAAGGACTTCAGGTGATAGTGATAGAAGCATGAGTGCCAACACTCTAGTAACCCTTTACTCTGTCCTGCAAGGAAGTATAATATTTTAATTGGTTCTCTAGAGCAACATTGGTAAAATCATGCCTAGATTTGTCCCTAGGACCATAGAAGGGGTAGAGATAATATATATGTACACATACAGCTTTTCATGCTAAAAGTGATATTAGCAATTAATACTTATTGTAAGATTTTAGCAGATATTTTCTGTTATAAATTCCAACAATACTTAATAGACTATCTGATTCTAGGGCTTTATCAGAGAATTCATCATCTCACTGTATTAGAAATTCTGAAAATACTCAAATAATATTGGTTATATTCAAAGCATTCAGCTACATAAAAAAATGATACTGATGATAATGGATTAGCACTTAATGAGTCCATCAAATAACTTTTTGAATCCATTCATTATATAATTAATCAAATAAATTAATTAATGTTAGACTATAAAGAAATGAAGACTTTAATAAGAATATGATAAAGGGAGTGTGTAGACTAGAATACCATCTAATAAATTCACAATAAATTAAAGGAAATTTAAAATAATTAAAATGTGTTAACAGTGGCAGAACATTTTAGTGAATTCCAAGATAAATTTCACAGCCTTGAATTATAAACTCACAAATTATAGCCAGTTTTCAGACTTCATTAGATTAGTTCAAGTATAGTCAAATCCCTCAAGTGGCTTAAAATTTCCTCAAAACGTATTCGTATGTTTTAAATGATCTCTATATTATTTATTATATTTTGTAAATATTTATTATAATATGATAAATAATATGGAAAAATGAGAGTGTAAAATCCAATGTGAAATTCCACTGCTTCAGAGTGGTGATTCTAGCTATATAAATGTTCATTCTGATCTATAGACTTTGGGTCTGATTAATTAATTATATTATTATATTACTTTTATTTGCTAGTTCCATATAATGAAATTTTAGTAATTTTTAGTATGAAAAAGTTTTTGCATTTTTAGTACAAAGTCACCTAACTAGCCTAGGCCTAGGTATATAGAACATATCAGAAATAACTCAGTATATTAAATGTGAAGAAAAACAATATTTTATAATGAAAAACCAGACAGAATTCATTTAAGCTAGTATACAAGTGATGATCAGTGTTATTTGGAAAAGGAAAACCTTAAAAGCCCTGCTATAATTCACTAAGAAATGTATGATTCATTTCCTGTAGTTTTTTGAAAGATTTATAATTTGAGTCTTATTATGAGTAAATCTTAGGAAAAGTCATATTGAGGGTCATTCAAACAATATGTGAACTGTTTTACCCAAACCTGTTGAGGACCAAAATAGACAAAAAAAGACCAAGTATCTATTCCAAATTGAAAATATTCAATGCATCTATCTACACAACACAGTTTATAAGGTTGGGGTGATTCATTGAACTGTAAGTCAAAACTAAACTAAAATACTTTCTAAATTGCAAAATAATGCTATATGGTGTAGAAGTTTTCTGATGTTGATAATGTCATTTAGTTATAAAAGAAATATACTTGATTTCAGGAAGTGTCAAGATATTTAGTGACAAAGAACCATGATTCAGGAAAAAAAAAAAATATATATATATATATATATATATATATATATATATATATATATATATATATATATATATCTTAGAGGGGAATAAAGACTGAGATAATAAATACTTCAGCAGATTATAATTAGTAATCATTTCAACAAAAGATTAAATAGGCTACTGAGCTGTTAAAAATACTATTTTTACATATGGTACTAGTTCAGAAGATATTGAGTTTGCTAGACCTCAGTATTTGTAGAGAAGAGAGTGTAGCTTTATTAAGTTGTTTAGCTAGAGTGGCTATGTCCAATATCTTCTGCACACAGAGATAAACAGAATCATAAATCAGAGTAACTGAAAATGAACCTAATGATAAATTCATTTTGAGTCAGTAGGCCTAAATAAATGTTTAGGAAAACAGTGTCAGTTTTGATGACAAATTCTGTTCACAAATAATTAGTATGAGAACATAGAAAAGACTATAATAGTGAATGAACTTATCAAAAAGTCATAGTATTCTAAAGATAGTCTTAAAATTGATCAATTTCTTTCTCCAACCTCAGAACATATAGTCATTTATTTTCTTTTCAAAGGTCCTCATTTTCGCCAATATTCTTGAATAATGCATTTTTAAAAAGTAGGTAACTTATTTAGAGTATTTGGTATATAAAATATAGTTCTATGAAATAAAATATTCATCTGGAATTTAAAATTCTTTTATGGTTATGCAAAATAATATTAGCTTATTGCTAAAAGCAAATGTTTTTCACAAGAATACAAACTAGAATCAAGTGTTTTTGCATTCTTTCCCATCCTATGCACTATGGAAATACTATTGAGATCAATGACAACAAAAGCAGGTATTAAGGTTTGGTTTGTTGCTATGTATTGTAAAGCTAAATACTGTACCTGAAGGTCTAGGTCTTTAATTGAATTCTAACATTTACAAGCTTTTGTTATACAATATTGGTTAAATAAAATTGGATAAAGCCAATTACTGGAGGAATTAGAGGTAGGTGGGTTTTCAGTTACATGGTTGAGGATGGAGAGGGAGTAAAGAGAGACCTGGAAAAAAGAGAAGTAGGAAGAAGAAGAGGAAAGGAAAAAGCCACCATGAGGGGAGATGGACCATAAACTTGTGGCCAGGAGAAACAGCATGTATTTTTGGGTATAACTTTGGAAATGTAGCCAGTCCTGCAGTTAGAAACATAGGTTATGGATTGCTTTCCAGCAATTGTCAAAACAAAATAAATAACCAAAATCTGAGTTTCATTTATTTAAGAACTAGTTGGGATAAGTTTCTATCGGTTGTACTACATTTTGGTACAACTTAAGTTGAGCATTGACCCAAACCAATCTCACACAAGTTACAAGTTAGAAATGGACAACCCTTACCAAAAATGTGTCTTTGAACATACTCCTGCTCAGAACCAGCTAGGCTACAACATCTGGGAAGGCTTTGCACTCACAAGACACCTCTAAAAGAGACATAGGCAGAGGTTCTAGTTCTCCCAAGAGCTGCATGTTGCTCCAGAGAGCCAGCGCTCTACCAAGCAGAAAACACAGATTCTGCTGAGGCGAGCAGAAAAAAAAATGGCAGCCTAGTCTGGGTCTACTGAGTTCCAAGCCTGCTGCCTGGTCAGAGACACTGACCCAACCAAGCATTTTAGGGCACATGGACCAGAGACTACTGGCAGATGCCCAGTGATGAAGGCCCAAAGCTGTGCAGAAGCAGAGTGGGTTGAAAAGACTTGTCCAGGGCTGGCAAAAGGAAGATCCAAGACCTCTGATCTAGTTAAACAGTCCTGGTAAGGCTATTGCAGCACAAGGTACAAACTAAAAAAGTCCCAAGATTCTAACCTGATAAGGTTAAAGAACAATAAAAGATTAGGGAAGCTAAATATATTTTTTAAAAAATCACATGGAGAAATATTTAATTTGAATATAAGAAAATAAAGTATTTAGGGAGAAGTTTTGAAATTCAAAAGAAGAATGTTTTCTATACTTGGGATGGAGAGAAGCACAATGACACACTGCTTCTGGATTCTATATGGTCTTGCTTCACTGACAAGTATACAAAATGGATGTTTTATCATTCATTACAGATTTTTATGTCATCTTTGGGTTAAATCAGAACAAAAGAATCTTGGAGACAAAAGGCACTAAGAAATTAGATACTAAATTAGAGATCATAAATCGGAGGTTAAAAGAATCTTTAAATCAAGATAGGAAGATGTTATGGTTTGTATATGTTCTGCCCAGAGAGTGAGACTATTAGAAGGTGTGGTCCTGTTGGAGTAGTTGTGGCCTTGTTGGAGTAGGTGTGTCACTGTGAGTGTGGGCTTTAAGATCCTCATCCTAGCTGACTGGAAACCAGTATTCTGCTAGCAGCCTTAAAATGAAAATGTAAAACTCGTAGCTCCTCCTACACCATGCCATCCTGAATGCTTCCTCTTTCTGCCTTGATGATAATGGACTGAACATCTGATTCTGTAAGCCAGCCCCAGTTAAATGTTGTCCTTATAAGAATTGTCTTGATCATGATGTCTGTTCAGAGCCCTAACTAAGATAGAAGTTCTCAAAGAATTCCAATCTGGAACAACAATAACATCAAAAAATATAATTCCAGACAAGAAGGTTCCACATAGGCTTGAGAATTTAGAATGACAGCCCATAGAGATGCAATATAGTAAGTTAATAATCTAGATTCTGCTTATTGAAGCTAACTTAAAGCAATGCCACAAAATGGATTGTGTGTTTTATTTTATAGAGTTTGGAGAATTGAGATATGTACACACGTTGATATATTCTACAATTGATACATGTTCAGAACTTCAGTGGAATTATGGCTTCTGTGACGAGGGGGATGATTCTGAGGTTGCACATCTATTTAGAGATGATGGCTATCTTGAAGATGTCTTTACAGATTAAAACCGATGATGCTGAGATCTATATGCACAACAAAATACAAAACTTTTATGGACAATATAGCATGAAGCCTATTCTGGATATAGTTTACAGTCTTACAGGACAAGACATTATTAAAAGGAACTAACAGAACATTGAAAGAAGTGCTCATAGAAGAGAACAGGGATATGATATCTTCCAAAGTTTGTTTAAAATGTGCTCTGTTGACTTTAATTTTTTTAAAAGTCAATGTGTCAAATAGTACCACTGCTAAGATACCCTGCATTTTAGAAAATACCAGATCAACCTGTAGAAATACTAATTCCAAATTGGAAGAAAGGAGATATGTTATATTGGGGAGAAGAATTTTACATTTGTTCCAGTAGGAAAAAAGAAACTATATCTTTCAACCAAATTATTGAAAATAAGATTTAACAAGGGGGTAGACCTCCTGAAGGTCTCAAATATACACAAGAAGAAAATCAAAAGTATCAAATAAACTTGTAATTTATAATACCAAACCCTATATTGAAACAACTCTAAAACTGACTGAAACATATATATGTTTCCAGCTAGGACTTCAGCTTTTCTGACCAATAAGTTTTGTTGGCTACAAAATTCTCACACTTATTATTTCATACCAACCTTTCATATGGCATGAATGGAGATTTACATTGTAGTTTGATTATATGATCAAACTAAATTCTGAAGAAAGACACTTGTCTTTCATTGCTTAAACAAAGAGCAGAAAAACATCTTTAATTGATTTGTATGTGCTGGACATTCCATACAATATCTTTATTAAACTATGCATTGCATGCAACATTTGTATATTACACAATGGAAGATCAGGAGAACAACTCTGGTAGGATTCACCCTCAAGGATACTGAGATGACCTGCTGTTCCAGTTCCCTCTTTGAGTCTACCTCAAGAACTTCATAGTTGTTTTTTCTTTTTTTTTTTATTTTTTTATTTATTTTATTTATTTATTTATTTTTTTGATATTTTATTTACATTTCCGATGATTCCCCTTTTCTTTAGAAACCCCGTGTCCCCTCCCCCTCCCCGCC